>OX388351.1:68664153-69864153 GCA_947579665.1 Sympetrum striolatum | reverse complement strand
TCATCTCCGTCCCATCTCTTACCCATTATGCAAATCTACCCACTAAGTTTCCCATACGGTCAAACACCCTTCCGGAATGAGCTCCTTACATCTGTTTTCGCACTCGGCCATTATTATTTATAAAGTAGCTTCCAGTTGGCCTTTGCGACCAGTTCATTGGGAATAATCCCCGTAAATGAACCTTCAGATTTTCTGCGGAAATTGATTCAATTTTCGAATCATGCTGATGATTGGATGCGCTTATGCAAATGAGGCTTAACGTACCCCTTTTCCCCTGTATCCTGTCCGTTGAGTTTCTTTCTATTTTGCTGGTTTTATATCTGACTATTTGCGGTACAGATGCAGCGGAAAATGGATATATTTATACAGCCAATTTTATTCTTTTTACAATTTATTTATTTATTGCGAATTCACCACAAACATCCATCTATAGTAATAAGAGTCACAATATACCATATGCTGTCAAAAACTACTATAGTTTTTGACAGCATAAGGTATATTGTGACTCTTAGTATTAACAATGCTGTCAGTGGTGTTTTAATATTCTATATAGGACAATTTCAGAAGCAATAGAAAGACGCACAACCATTCCCTAGCCAAAAATATCTGACAAGCCGGGACTCGAACCCTGAACCTTGGTGAAGACGGTAACACAAAATAGAAGGTTGGAGTCATAACCCTAATCCGTGATAAAGCATAAAATACTCCATGTTAGATTTTGAAAATTTTTATTGAAGCAATATTTGTTTGTTGGATAACTTTGGTCCTATTAACCCCTCCTTGACTGTGCCCTGAAACTGTTCGGGGTACTCGGGCACCCCAACGCTTTTTTCGCGAATATTACGTTGTTTTTTGTTTTTCTTTTACTCAACCTTTAATTATGTTTAGAAATACAGTATTGATTATTTTGTTGTGATTATCTTTTTTTTTTTTTGAGGTAGCATTAGAGTTTTGGCTATTATATGATGTCAACCCAGGCATACCCAAAAACATCCCTGTACATGAGATTTGGGATGATAATGTGATATAATTACTGTTAATACAATAAATAATGAATCAATTGAAAAATCTGTAAGAAAGGGTGACTGAATTGCCACAAACACACGACATGACATTGTGTATAGCAATCCAAGCAAAAGTGGCTGTGCGGGGTACTTTGGTACCCCATTCAAAAACTAAAGATATTTTGGAAATGAGTCTGTGAAACAAATTTCTTTCAATTTCATAATATAAAAGAAATATTGATGCACAAATACATGGATTAAGAAACATACGTGGTTAAAAGTAAAACTTTTCTATTGAATTTAGCTATTTTGGGGTCCTCGAGTACCCCGCGCCGTCAAGGAAGGGTTAAGTATGATTTACCGTAAATATTTTCTTCAGAAATTTTTTTAGAAGTTTTTTCACTTAGGTTTACCGGTCAAAAGTGGTAAAAAGTTTACAAAAATCTCACTTTTAAATTGATTTAACATTTTCCTCGGGTTATGACCGTGAAAAAAATTTCCAAAACAAAACAGAGTTCATAATTCGGAATTTATTTGAGCACTCGCCCATGTTTTAGGGTCTTAATTTATTTATTCATGGAAATATATTTCTATACGGATGTCAAACATGTTAACGATTTGAGTAGGAATCAATTTATTGATTGGTATTAATTACTCAAATTATAATGTATTGGCGCGCAATCCGCATATCGAAGGCAAACATATTAATGTCAATACAATCTCCCGAAATCCCAGATTCGGTTAGTTATGTCCCGGCACATAATTCATCGCTGATTTCCAAAATAAACTTCATCAACAAAATCGTAATTCAATCGCTTATTGCTGTCGTGAGCAGTAAATCTTTTAAACCATAACACGTTCTGATCGACCATTTGAATAATTATAACCCTTCTCTTAAAAATTAAAATATTTCGGTCATTCGTTGTTTGCGGCCGGTGGGTAGAGTTTTTGATAAGGTTATAATTAAGGGCGTGGATTTTAATTTAAATCTCTCTTCGATCGTAATTAATACTGAATATATATATCTAATTTAACGGTTTATTATTCGTACCACGGTGTGAATGCTTAACAATAATTATAACTTATACATAAGAGTTTTCAATGCGATATTGTGCCCCAACTTCTTTCTCTCGGTATTTATTTTTAAATGTGTATAACTTATTGATTTATTATTTATCTAAATGTCGTCGCCAAGAGTTGTGATTTCAAAGTCTATTATCATTGTGTCAGTTTTGGACAGAAATCATGGGTATCCTACGTTTTTCTGACAATTCCTGTCAATTAGTAAACCATCCATCATTTTCCTTTTGGTAATCGATTCATTATTGCTTTGATAGCAATGATTCACTATGTAGTGAATGTTATTAATTACACATGTTTATAAAGAACAGAGTAATATTTCTTGTATTGTTTTAAGTTAAACATAAATTACCTCTTGTGCTAAATGTCGGTCCTTACAAAATAGAAATTGTTTCTCTGCACAACCGCAGACAACATGTACTGCTTTGGTGAGACATGTAAGAAATATTATGATACCTTAGAATTATTCACAATAGGAATCTAGCTTAAATACGAAAATGATGTCAAATCAATCATTTAAAACCATATATGCTCATGGTTTATGATGAATTTCATTTAGAGTTCCAAAACTTTAAAAAACTGTGAAATAACGATGGATTTCACAGTAAAATGTTCATGATTACGTAAGGGAGAGTCATTCAGTATTGTTTCTGCAAATAAATAATTACCAATCTAACCATAAGACCGAATAACCGGATGGTAGCAAGCAGGCGTCTGTCTGCAACTCGTTCTAAAATGGCTGCTTTTCCGATAATAAGTGTTCGTACATTATAATGCTATTGTTTATTTGATGTTTTACAATGATGGTATTATTAATCTGCGTGTTTTTCTGTTCCATGCGTTGGCGCGCCCCACTGGGGCCGTCGGCCGCTCCTCTTGCCCGCCTCCGACCGCTCGCCTCAGGCACCCGCTCTTTCCTCTTCTCGCCCTCATCTTCGAGAAGTGCGAGCTGGCCACGTGCACGCCGAGGGAACCGGGAGTCGCCGGCGGAGACGTCTGCTCCTCGGAGTCCTTCAACGAGGACATCTCCGTCTTCTCCAAGCAGGTAATTTCCAGCATTATGTCTAATTCGAAATGGACGTTAGAAATACATTAGAGATGCTAACGATCAAATTACTACGTGAGAGTATAAACTACAGATATTTATATCCTATTTTAATAAAATATATCTTTCATCCATTGTTTACTTTCTATTGTTGACTTTGGTTTCGGTTTTACTCAGATTTCAACAATACCCGCGTCAATTATTGTTTTGGAACGTTCTATTGATTACATATTTTCAACAATATATTCAACAGTTCACTCGCATTAAGCGCCGCATTGTTGAGGGATATCCCTTGTAATTTATCAAATTACTGAATTCGGCATTCTCTAATTGTTAAGTACTAACTTTAGTTTTGAGTCAACTATTGCCGTTGTTATGAGGCTGTTGCCTCAGCTGTCTGTAGCGGGCCATACTGCTCAAACCGTTATAGGCATCATCATCATGAGTCCACATCTTGGCAGGATCTCACATCATCTTCATCATAATAATGGTTGCGAAACAAATAGAAAATTGACTTCTCTATCATGACTCATTCTAATTCCGTTCTTCGTAATTTCATAACTTCTTGCGAAATGTTAGTCAACGCATCTTTTCGGATGGATTTATAATGAGAAACAAACCTACAGATTTTAAGGCCTAGTAAATTTTATCAGAGAGTCATATCTTTCATTGAGTATTTCACTTGCGTGTTCGTATTATTAGAACACTCAAAACTTCCGACCATCTTAATGCATGTTGAAATCATTTCAGTAGTTATTCAGGCATCCACCGAGAAGTAACACCTTGATCTTATTTGATATCTTTTGATTAATCATAAATTGCTATGTTCATAGAGAGGACAAAGTAAGGACTCAGTTCATTTGAGATCATTTCATACAGTCATACATTTCACTTTTGCTATTCTATTTGGGGGGTACTACATACATACATACATACATACAAAGGTCTTTATTAGGCGAAATTGGGACTTTTTAGTCCCATCTTCCATTTAACCATAAATATTTACAATACATATGACATAGTATAAAAAAATTCAAATCATATAATAAAATAAAATACAAGTCTATAATAAATATTTAAAAAATACAACTATATAAATCTACATAACAAAATGAAAATGAATACTAATATAATACAGACTTGTACAAAATTGAAATACTATCACATGCAAGTGTTGAAATACAAACATAAACACGTAAAAGAAATAGAGCAAATACAATAAATACAACTACAAATTAAAGGGTATTTCTGTCTGTGCAATTATGTTCAAAGAATAATAGTTTAATATGCTCTACATCTCATTTATACATAAATTACATCCATCATTACGTTCATAAAAAAATCCCTTTATTTCGAAAGCGACGCAATCACATTCAACCATAATGTTTCTGCTATCCTCTTCGTTCAGCAACATTAGCATCAACTACCATCATAGTTATGCTATTTTTCTTTCCGAAACATAAATGAATCCTTTGACTCTACTTTCGTATGATTTTAGAACATAAATAATAGCCCATCCATAAGTACCCTCAAGTGGACGTGGGGTATTTTTCGCAAGTTGATTTATAGTTGATGAGGGTACGGCGTATTTAATCACCCCTCGTTCGGCATCTCGCTGACTAATGAGTAAAATCGAACATTTTTTCGCTCACGAAGATCGTCACGAATTCCCTCGGCCTCACGACGCCATGTGCGGCATCTCACAGAGGTCACGGGGAGCCCTTCTGGGAAAGAGGGGCCTGTGAATGCTTTTGAGCAGAAGCTAGCGGAGAAGTTTGGGTTTTTCGGCCCTTTGCTCTTTCGAAGCCGCTCTGTTCGCTCCGATGCTCCCTCGGCTCCGTAACACGATATCTCCTCTTCTGCCTTTTTATCTCCTCCGTGGACGGGACAGTCGATTTCGTCCATTGGGAAACGAGAGGGGTTGGGAATACCCCGCTCGTTACCGAAAAGTACCTAACATGTTCGAGGAGAGCGTAATTACTTCCCTGACGATCGTAACTTCTGTAAAGTATTCATCCCGAAGGCCGGTTGTAACCTCATCCCCTTTAACATTAGACTTACTAGGCAGGATGAGGAGTGAGGTAGTTAGCTTTCCTCACCAGAATGCCATAAACGGGACATGTCTACGCAAGTGAAGCACAATGACTATGAATAACACCTTTCTTGGCAGTCCATAAGGAGAGACCTTAATCACTGCAATTATTCACTCATACCTTTCATTCTATCTCAGCCATGATCAAACATGCCAAAAGTAAATGAAGTTCACATTTTTCTCAATCCTGTACCAAGTGACAAATAAAAAAATATCCCATTCATCAGGTTAGGGTAACAGGAAAAATCGTAGCGAATTAAGTACCTTAAAAATAAGAACATTTACATGCATGATTACTGAGAAATAGGATTTATTCGGTCTTTCATCGTAGAGGAAACTAATTTTAGATGACAGATTTTTTGACGATGACACCAGAAAATGTACCGCCGAACTAAAAACTCAATGCTCTCTTTCGCTGAAAATTTATCCGACAAAAGAAATTCCAACGCTTCAATTATTGCGATTTCCGTGATTTAATTTTGGACACTTACGAAAGCATAATGATGCATGCTGCATTAAAATGCACAGCGACCGATCATAATTTCAACGTATGAAATGTTAATTCTCTGTCGAAATCACGAACAAATATAACACGGTGAACCATCGATTACCTTGGTAACGAAAAGGAAAGTTATTTGGAAGGCCCGAATCGAGAACTACTTCGTCAATAGCAGAAGAGCGGGGATTCATTACCGTTCATTTTCGATCGGGGTTCGCTCCATCGCTGATCTGACATCTGTTCTGCCATTAGCTTTTCAGTACTCACGCATTTTGCGCTTACGGCCTCAATTCCATTTCCACGCAGTATTAAAAACCCCAAACCGCGACCAGCTGAAGGGAGAATCAGGACAGAGTCTGGCAACTGTGGCAGCTCCTCTTCGGTGTAACTTGAGACCCCGATGGTCCCCGGCCGGGGGCACGGACGCCCCCACCGCCGAAGGGGGAGGTCGCAGGTCAGCGCCCGCCCTCCCAGTCTGCTCCAGCATTTTTCCTCTCGTGTATTTTTGGTGTTGGAGTCTTCTCCGGCCATCTTTACCAATTCCAAATCTCTCGTTCGAAGAACATGGGCGGACGACCTGCACGAAAATGATCACGTACATCCTCCATTCACATCTCAATCACGGATCTCTTTTCTGTACCGCGCCACTTGCTGTTAGATAATGGCCGAGGTTTTACCGTTCGAATTGCTATAAATTAAGTTCGATATCTAGCGCTCGCATGATACGATGGGTTTGGCATACTTGTAGTAACACACTCGAGCATATTTATGAGATCGTTTAGTTGCTCCTAACATTACCGTTATCCTCTGCATGTTTCACTTTTATTTAGACTTATTTAAATACCGGATATATTGAGATAGTTTACATGAACCGTCTGATGCGATAATTTATTCTCTGTATTTATGGACGGCTTTAAATCGGTAGAAAACATTTCTTTAGATGGTTCAGCCTTTACATTCATCTGGAGTTAATATTTTTCTTTCCAAAGCTAAGAAATTCCGCGTCTAGTAAAGTCATCCAAGCTACTGTATTGAGAGATCTGTATGCGCGGAGATTTTTGGGTAAATGTATTGAATCTGCAAAAACTAATTTTTTTTAAACTAAATTCCCTAAATGTTTGGAGCAGGCATGGATGTAGACTGGGAGATCGAGGACGTAAGAGGAAAAATGTGGTTTAGATAAAGTATATGTACGTGGAAGAGGAATTTAGAGGCGGGAGAGGTGTCCCATAGGGGAGAATCAGCGGGGGGCGGAAGGTTCCTCAGAGGTGGAGACCTCGTTAAGCCGTCTGAGGCGGCGCATTGCTCTTTTTGAAGCGCAGAAAAAATGTATAAAAGCCATTGCGGGAGACGACGGGGGGCCAAGCATCGTACCTTTCACAGGCCACTTGCCCCAGCCGATGCTCACTTTGGGGTCCCTCTTTAGAATTAAACCACCCCTTTGGACCTCAATCTGCTGCTCCCTCCTTGTAGCTACCATCCGGTTAAAGGATGTCGTAATTGTTGATTTTGTATATACCGCCGCCTCAATTGTTGCTATATAACAATATCCAATAATCAGTTGTTTATTTCAAGCGCGACGACAATGAGTTCCCAATTGTTGTATGTAGTGGAATGATTTCTTCATTGTAACTCTGTGTTCAGTTGGATTAACAATTGAGTTCCCAGTTTTATTCTCTTAAATACAGGCGTAACTGTGCTGCCTTTCCAAACTGAGAAATTTCGAAATCCAGGAATATGCTTCTAAAATAGAATATATTTATCAAATAGGTTTAGAAGTTGCTCTCCCTCCAGAGGAAGATTATATCAATTGCATCAATGAAGTTCGGAAAATATTGGTTGGGATAGGACTGATTTATAATCTCCCCAATTTAGGGCTTCGGTGATACAAATTATATTTAATGTAGAACGTAAAAGGAAGTATTCATACGGTGAAACTAGCAATGGGGAAGTGTCCTGTAAAAATAATGGTCGCGCATAAAAGCATTCTTATCTCAATCCTCGAGTATTTCATCCTCGATTGACTGATACGAGTTTTATCGATGTCGAAGCTCACAAAGGCCTGTGTCAAAATAGGAATCCGTTTTCTAAGAACGCATCGCATTTTTGCATTATGATACCGTTTTTCAGCTTATTCGTTTGCAGACGTATGAATGAGCAATAAGAAATATTTCATTCATTCCGATCATCACCATGGATTTTCTACTGGTTACAGATGCTGACGGTAGCCGTAAATTTTTATATTTTCAGTGAAATTAATTCGTTAAACTAAATAATATAAAGGCTGAAGGGGGATTACCGATGGGATTATGTTAGAGAAATGCTTTTGTAATTACTTTGTTTATTTGTATAGATATTTTACGTATTCGAATCAATTCCAACGTTATATTCCTGACAACCCCTAGGTAACAATAGCTTGATGGTTTCAATGCTACCTTTTTTACTTTCAAATTTAATTTCGGCAGTCTACAAGTACATTGTTCCTCATTCGTTAAGTAATTTAGTTTCACGCTATATTAGTCTATTAACTTATTGTTCTTCATTATTTAATCACACTATTATTAGACGCCTCTTACAGTTAATAATATAGCACTTAATTCATTATATCCTCAATCATAAACACAGTGAATATTCTGACAATATTAATTTGTAATGCGTTCATTAACGCTTTACGTTCAGATATTCTGTTATTAATTGCTACGCGATTGACTAACTTCCTTGCCGAATTTGTACTAGTCATTAATTATAATTAATTATTATGGCTTTAATCAGAGTCATGTCGATATTAGTGTTGTAACACTGACAAAAAACATCATAGCTTATTATTATTGTAATGTACCATTATTGTATTAACAACGCATAATTTTTAAGAATTGTCGATGGACCTTTAACCATTTTCTTAAACGCCCAAAGTTTTATTCTATCTCTTGGTCATCCGAGTATTCGTCACTCGAAGGATTTACAATGTACTTTAGAGGGCTTCTTGAGATAACTTTTGGTTAGAATTCGAGCGGTCCTTTTGCTACGCAACCAAAGGAAATTGGTATCGAGTCGAAGATAGGAGGGATTAAGATAGGTGTCCCCGATTCACGGTATTTCCGATTAAAGAGGATTATGTGATCGCAAACGAGCTGATAAAGAGCTGGATATTGCGGCATTCGATCTGCCCACTCTTTTCTGTTATATTGCCTTCGGTGCTTCCCGGGAAATACACGGTTTTGTCCCTCAAGTCCATGGTTTGCCAATCATCGACATCTCTTCAACATATACTATATTCAATGGGGTGATAGAGCACCCCAATATGCCAATATAATTCATAATAATGCATCAGTAGGGCTTAAATTGGTGATTGTATTTACTAGAGTGCTTCTCCAGCTGATTTTCCCATAAATGGTCCCTTATCGGGAACGAACCCGGAACTGCCGCCATCAAAGCTAAACCCAATACGGACTAATGTTGATATCATATTCAGTGCCCTCCTACGCACATTACCAAGTGGTAAATATATTGAGATTAACTAAAAAATTATCTTTGTTTTTATATCATTCATGGCCCATTCTCATGACGATATATATTTCAGAAGAAATTTACACCCTAGTACATAATGTTCTCAGTTTTCTCTTTCTAGGTAACCACGTTATTAAAAAAATATAAAACGTTTCAAGGTACAAAAGAAAAATTACGAGAAAACTTTTAATAATAAGGTAACCAACCCCAATAAGGTGAATAGGTATATATTGGGGTGTGGAATCACCCAACAAGTATATGTGAATTTATTATAATTATTTTAAGGAACATAGTTACAGTTTTTGGCCCATTTAAAATAAAAACGGAGTCACTGAGGTATGAAAGTTTGCCGCTGTCCCATTTTGAGGAGTGGTCCTCCCCGGTAGGCCATCGAACTGAAGGGGGTGAAGTTGTGGTACCGGAGTTAAGTTGGGTGTACGATTTTTTTGTGGGAAGGGAGATGAAAGGAGAGGGCCGCCTCTCAAGTAGTCTAGATAGTAACACTTCTCTCCCTCGGTCGGAAATCGAACCTGGTTCCTCGGGTACTTGTTCTCCTCTTTAATAGGGGTCGGGGATCCTCTGGAGCAGAAACCGAGGCGTTGTGCGTGATTACTCACGGTTTGATACCCCATCTACCGGGTGCATTGCAGGGACTCTCTCCCCTAGCAATTTCTTATCGAAGAGATACCGCTCTTTTTTCATTAGAGGAGATTCGTAATCCGAAGCGAAAATGGGGATTTAATAATCGATCGATAATAGATTTCATTGCGCTGTAGACTATTCTATAAATGCTTTGCTATGATTATGGGATTATTTCCTCTGCTTTCTCCAATGCTTTCGGTACGCTAAGCCGTTAATTTATGCGAAAATGTGGTTCTTACGAAACTAAATATTCATGACGTCTACAATGGTGGCAACAATTAATAGTGCGACAATTAAAATATAATGTATTAATAAAATGAACAATATCATTATTGTCGTCTATACATTTATATTTGTTATTTATTCTTCATTAATTTATTTTATTTTTGCTGTAAAATTGTTACTGAAATTCATGTTTGTTACGAACATGAAGAAAATCACGGCTTTACTAATGGTCGCTTTGTTTACAAACGAAGATTTTAAGGAATGATTGATCTATTTCGCCAAAGTTTTGATGACTTAGAATTGGAAACAAATTCAAAAGGGAGAACATGAGTATCCATTGCATTTTCCGTTTTATTGTATCCCGAACGATTTCTAAAAAACTCTACATCTTATAGGAATTGACAAAAGAAAACTGTATATCTCAGACATAGTCATTGACATAGGGTAGCAAAAATTCGCATTAAGAAATGATTAAATTTTATCTTATTTTAAATACCTGATTCGATTTATCACTATTATATATTACCTAATAAAATAGACCAGTTAAGAGTCTTAAGTTGTTAACTGGGTACTTAAATTTTAATCACTTACATTTTTGTCATAAGATCAAATATTTTCGTAACAAAAGGATTTCATCTTCGTTCTGCTGATGTTGCGGACTTTTCGTTCCTTATTCAAAAACAAAAAGATTCCGTGACTTATTCTTCGGATCATTTTTCATCTTTTAACGGCGATTTGCTATCGAAAAAAGAGGAATGCGTGCGGAAGTGAAAAATTTCGGTCACGGAAAGAGAATAATAGCTAAGATTTAAAATCACGGATTAATCTCGTTTTGTTTTCGATGGGATAGCGAGTGTCCAAAGGGATAAAGGATATCCGACAAAATCAATGTTTGATTGACCGTTTCAGATAAGACTTCTCCCTTTTTTCCTTCAATGCTTTCGCTATCTAAGTTATTTCTTTTTAAGTGTCATAACGAATTCCCTTGCGACTTAAATTTTCGGGTGAAAACTATTTCATCTAATTCTCGGTTGCACGTCATAACGAGTTGCATCGAAAGGGATGTTAAGTTACTCTGAATTCCACCTCTGGATATGGAGGGAATTGAAATTTTTAGACGTTTTCTTCTATTGAAACGAAGCTGTTTCATTTCATAATTTTAGAAGTACTTCGTATCATTAAAATTTTTTAATTTTTCACGAATATCATTTAGTGTTTAGGCACATCACTATGATGTATAGGAAGGCGCTCAATATCAACATAAGCTATTAAAAAATATGTTTGAACGCTTGATTTCGAAGTTGGAGTATTCGATTTCTAAAACACAAATCGCAAGACCATAGGCTCGAAATACTTGTTGGGACACAAAATTGAGTTACAACTTTTACTCGCTGTGATAAATTAATTTTCCTAATTCATAAGACCATTTTGAGTATATTTCTTAAGTTTACAATTTTTTTAGGTTGTTCAAATCCTTCAAAACTCGTGGATAGTTAAGTTTTATTATTATTGACGACGATTAAGGAATGATCATTCAGCATCCTTCATAGAGTACTTATTAAGTGAAATCGTGCCGTCTTAGTTCTATTGAATTGGGAAGTACTGTTGTATAATTTGCTTTCTTCTTCTTTGGATCATTTCTATATATATAGAAGGTAATGCCGATCATGTTTTGTTATTAAATAGCTTACAATATTATAATCAAGAGATCGTAAGGCCGAATACATGGGACATATATGGGGTATAGCGTGATAGCATAACAGATATCACCCGCTTTATTAATTGGCACGAGTAATACATTCAGAACTACATCCTCGATAATTTTACCTATTTCATGATGTGCTGCACATTTCTCCACTTCGATATGGAACAATAATTGCGCGTAACCAAGCAACGATACGATCAATGTTCGAGTGCCTTGAGTTGATATCATTTTTTGTGTGCTCCTCTATTTGCTCTGTCATAGACTACTCAAATGTGCCTCGACACCGCTTCCCATACAGAATGCTGGAATACAGCGTATTGGCTTTTCTCAATCTTATCTGTTCTTTGATAGGGTGCTTGTCGTACTCCCAGCCTTTATCTTGGTACACGTACCTTTCGTGTTATTAGATAAGAGATTCTCAATAGCTCACACTCACAAGCGAAACCAAAGCCTTTTCGATACCTCTTCCAAAAAAGCACTCAACCCGTTCTCAATGTGCTCACCGAAAAGTATTGGTGATTATCAGCACATTCCGAGCGAATCAGCTGAGTGTTTATCCACATCATCTTCTAATCAGTCTTCTTCGATCATTCCTGAACGAAATCCTTTAATGAGTTTGTGAAAATATTATTTCTTCATTGGAATATTATGGCGAATTGGTCCCATGCAACGTTCATTTATCTTCACAACGAGAAATTGCTTTCAAATTTCTCTCATCTGTAAATGCATCCGATGATGATGGTCTCTCTCCTAACTCAACTGGAAAGTTCAGCCTTAAATTCTGATTTTCACATCAAATTCCGTAAGAAGTACTTGTAAAGTAAACTTCTGTCGCTTGCAGGCGTTAGGTATTTGCGAAATTACATATTAAAAAATGGTCTCACAAACTGAGAAAATATGAAAGGAATTCAATACAGACTCTTAGTCTTTACATCGATACATGTTTTCGATTTTAAACTGCGAGATCTCGATAAAGTATTTCAATACACGTAGTACTGTATGCTGTTTGAAGTGTCCCCATGGCAACTATTTGTCGAAGAATGTACTGGAGAAGATTTCCATAAGAAATCAATGTGAACTTTAGTGTTTCTCTCTCTGTATCTTTCGCAAAACCAAATTAGATGGAATACAACATCCTGAAGACTGCATCGATGAATTATAATCCTCTTCTTATATCCCCAAAACTTTTCTAACTTGCAGTATTGCTTTCGCTTCAATTTCCATTCTCAAACATTCCTTCAATTCCTCAAAAGACGGTTCATAAACCCATATCGACAAAACCGCGTATTAGCCTTGCATAAGACTGAAGGAGTGAGAGGCTCTCCAGAAAACATTTAATCCCCGCTTATCTTATCGCTTCAATCATCACCTTGCAAGATAAATATTGTGCCATGCGAAACAGGAATCAATAATGCGAAATTTCTTTTGTTCGGCCGCCGTGAGAGACACCGTGGAATTCAATCGATTAGATTGAAGCATGCAATCGCAGCAAATTTCCTCCCCTTGATTCAAATGCTTTTATTTCGAATTTCCCGTCGTCCTCTTTTCTTTTAGAGGCGCACTGCAACTTCCTGCCTAACCACCAATAACCACCTTCCTCTCTTCCTTTGTTCCTGCGATTTAATTCTTCTTTTCCCCGTCTCATTCAGTACATCCTACTCGACATTATAACTCCCACGAATCTCATTTATGCATCTGCAGGGTAACTACTCTGAAACTTCTCAGGACTTTAAAATCTTAATTATTAATGCACATACTTTAATTTTACGTAAGGTTGTTACGGAGGTTTTAATTATTTGCTCATAACAACGGTTAACATGGAGATATTTAGAAATCTTTTCAGATACCATGGATAAACTTAGTAATGAGATTCTTTTGTTTAGTACGCTTCACTTCAAAGGTTTTTAACAGACTTGAATAACGTTCAATTTTTTTTCAATAATCAGGTGAAGATAAGAAAGTATTTGATAATGAAATTCCTGTATAAGTAGAATTCACAGTCTCTAGCGATGTCTTGTGGAAATACGTCAAGATGAAGAACAATTTGTACTTTTTCCGCAGTATTTTATTAAAAACAATGACAGGAAACAAAACTTAGCTCGCTAGGTCACTTGATGATGGAGATCAATCTCTTAAACTAGTCGTGTTTTGTTTCCTTTTATTGTTTTTAATAATATACTGTGGAAAAAGTACAAATTGTTCTTCTTCATCATTCCTATATAAGCCATCGTATCCATAGTAACATGTGTCATCTCCATTAATTTCGATCAGCACATTGGAATCCACGTTAAGATTCCTCGCAGGAATTGATAGCAGTGACGTATAAGTTGTTAGCCAAATACTCAAATAGTGATTTATGCATTCGAGTACCATTCAAGAAAATAAATATACCTATTAATAAAAATTTATTTACTACAGTATTCCATATCTCTCCAGTCTTATCATTCTCAATTCCTAACTCAACCATCTTTTAGCAATCAATTGATTAATTTTAAATTAATAACCAGCTTTTTCTTTTCTCTCTTTCTGTCTTTCCTATTCATTCCAAATCATTCATCCAACAATTCGGAAATTATTCCAAGGATTGTTGTCTCATCTGGCAACACTGGATGGCCACCCCTTCCTTCTTTCTCTCTATTCCTCCATTCTCCCTCTTCCTATTTATTCCTCATCTTTTCCCGCTAATCGATGCCAATTTACGCATGCGCAACAGTTTTAAGCGCTTACGTATTTTGCCTGTGCCGCATCTGTGTTGATGAGGTGCAATGAAGGGGAAAAAATTTGCGAAATTGAGTTCCGCGAAGTAGGTTGCGGGTTTTGCAGCTGGTTGCTTCCTATTCTCTCTCCTTTCAATGTTGGCGAGTGTTCCTTCCATGTTAGGAAATGCGTTAGTGAACGATTAAATGACAGAGCTTATTGTTTGAAATACTTATTCTAAAATTAACGTGAAAACCGTCTATTCTAATGCTGTGGATTAGGCATTGAATATCTAAGCCTACATGAAAATACTGTAAAATGTATAATCGATAATGTTCTTTTAAATCGTACTTGAGCCATTTAAAATTTACCACTAACTTTATAGTTTTTTTTTAAATGTGTGTGTGTAAATTGACATGGCTTTAGTTTCCCTGGGATGTATTCAGAGCAACAGATGACTGTGATTTGTGAAAATAGGAATTATGGAGGAACCTGTAAAGTCATATAAACTCTTTGAGAGATGCTAAAAGCATTTTTCATATTGTTAACCCTCGTTGATTTGTCTTTAATTAACTTAAGATAGCATTAAAACCTCTCAAGATTACTGAGAAGGATGTCTTTAGGAATTATAATACACAATACCAAACATCTGAAAGTAAAGTATTCAATACCAAAGAACCCCATTATTTTTACTATTAGTTAACAAAAGTAAGGAGATAGAAATGAACCTTGAGTCTTACTTAAGACTATAGCAATGCTTTTTCAATAACAATAATCTTTATTACCGGCAAAATTGCCCTCTAACTTTTACATAACATGCATAAATACTTCTATAGCGACTCAATATTGAAAAGCAATAGAATATGTAATGATATATAAACTTATTATCCAAATATCATTCAAGAATGCAAAAAAGTCATTCTTATTACACAATGAATAATTTTAGAGAACATAAAAATTGTAACAACATTTAAGATTAAAAAAACAAAATAGTAAAACACAATATTATTAATGTTTACATGGGTAAAAGAACAATATAAAAATTGTAAACATTATAAAGTGAAAAATAATAAAAGTTACAATATTTAAAATACATAATTTAGTCATTTTATCATAACCATGGAAATAAACAGACAAAAAATTTAAAAAATGAAAAATACGTCCTTTTTATCATGAACCAAAACAACTTCCAGGTATACTTTAATTCCTACTAAATAATATTATTCGTTATTATAAAGGGAATCACTTGGTGGATTTGCGTTCATCCAGCATCATCCGTACGCTTTCTTCCCCTAAAATGCGTCCTTTTACATCGGCACTCCACGGTCCGCGGGATTCTCCTCCGAAATGATCGCCGCGGTTATTTTTGCGAGATGTCGGCGTCGATTGCGGCCGTTTTTAGTTCCGCTCCATTTGATTGCGAAGTTAAAGAGTTACGGAGCCATCTTCGCGTTTACGCGGTCCATTTGCTTTATGTTCCCATAGTAATCAACGCCCTGATCGCCGATTTATCTTCAGATTCCTTTTTAGTATCGGTCCGGGTTTTATCATCTCTTTATTTTGATGCCTTCCATTTTGTTTCGACGCAAATTGCGCTTGTCGAGTTTCTGTTGTTGGATCACAGCGCCACTGAATGTGAGGGGATCCGAGTGCCAATTAATTGAAACATTAACACCCTCAAAACATTGCTCTTCAGAGGGGAGGATTCCTTAGCTAAAATATACGTATTCACGCTGGAAATATTGAAATAGGTTCGAATCGATGCTCTTGTTTAAAAAAATAATCCTTTGACTTGATGTCTAATGTATATTGTTTAGTAATACGCATTTAAATTTATTTCGACTTTTATTAAAACATTTACTTTTTGTCAGTTCATTTTTATTAAATGAATTGACAATTTATTTCTAGCTGATTGATTTTTGTTCTTGAATACAACAGATAGAGCCGTTGACTTGGTGGGTTTTTTGCTCGTTTCTTTAAGATAAAATTTTCCTTTATCTTACTATAATTTAAATTTGTTTCGTGATTTTTGTTTTCCATTTGCGTTGTTATCCTCGCAGAATTATTTTGCGTTAGTTCCAAATGTATACGAATCATTTTAAGAAATACTTCTCCCAAAATTAATGATGCAAGTTTTGTAATGTTACTGCAGATCAATCGAATTTGCACTAGTTAGAATGAATTATGGACCGTGGTATCTTATCTAATGGAATAAACTTCACTGAATCAGGCGAGGTGTTGTGGCAATCCATGATTAATCGTCAAAACCGGTCCTGTTACTGTTATTTGTAAAAAATAAATTTGTGGTAAAAGTTCAAATCTTTCGTAGATTAATTACATTATCTAATGGAATATTGAAACCTCTAGATATTTTTAGCTTTGACTCCCGAATTTTTCCCTAAATATAATCCGTAAAGAAATGTAAAGCATCTATGGAAAGCTTTAGCTGTATTCGAAAGTTATCCATTTAATAAATGAGCTTGAAAAAATTATTTTAATGAGCAATTAGAAAACAAGATTGACATTTAAAGTAAAATCCGAGTTGGAAACATGTAGCACATAGTTCGGCACACCGAAAGCATACTAGCGGCCCACCGGTCACGGATCACCTCCTTGGATCATACAATGGCCTCAGTTGGACCCTCGCGAGTAAATCCCTCTTTATCGGAACACCGATTGCCGGATAAACCGAAGACGAAGGCCGGCCCATCCGCCCACCTGTTCAGCTGCCGCTATCTCTTGCCCAAAATCCCCCCACCCCTCGCCTCCTCCACCAATCAAATCTCTCCGCCCCTCCACGAATTCCGCGCGTTTATCAGGGCAAAAGGGGTGACCGTAAGCTGAGGAATGTTTCTTCGACAGCTCCTTCTCTCTCGTCACCAAGGAGATGCTCCGGAGGCGAAAACTTTTATTCTTCTCGGATACCGGTTCAGTGGGATGGAATGGGGCTTCAGACGTCCATACTTGTTTCTTTTTTACCCAGGAGGAGTTTCTGCACCGAAAAATCCCCTTCAACAGCGCTCTCTGGGGTAGCTCTTTTTTCCATTGCAGCGCTTTCGTAAATTATAGCGGTATCGATCCGTAGGAATGCATACATAATGTTGGATATTATGTCTTTATTTCCTAATGGGAGGGAGTGGCCCTTTCGGGTGGGGCATTTTTCGAATTCTCCGGAAGAAATGCTTCTCCTACCTCTGGAAACTCAAGAGGTACAAACGCTAAGAATAAGAAAGCGTTCTTAAAGTAGCTATGGAAACAGTACATATTTATTGCTCGTACTGCTGTTGATATAACTATGCATTCACCGGTAAACTCTTCCGTTAAACATGAGGGAACTCCTTTCAACTATATTTAAATAAATTCGACTAAATGAGACTTTACTTGGTGGTATTCCATGACAAAAGAAGCAAATCAACAAGGAATAGATTTATTTATACTACTACCACAGAAGAAATTATTACAGACGACCCAGGGTTTCGCGAAGCATAGCATAATCTTCAGGTGGGAAGATGATTCTATGCATTGAAACCCTTGGTCGTCTGTAACAATTTCTTCTCTGGTATTAGTATAAATAAATCTATTCCTTGTCAATTTGCTTCTTTTTATATTTAAATATGCACTCATTATTATATGCATTCGGTATGTATAAGCCAATGGGTGTTAATTGTATGTTCACAGTAATTTAATGCATTTATGTTTAGAGTATGAACTAGATATTCTAAATAAAAAATAAACACTAGCATCCGCACATTCTTTTCCAAAAGCGACCAATTTCTTTTCTGATGATGATGGCTAAATTGTAGACTAAAGTAGTCGCAGTTTGCAAAAATACATAACTATGGAAGTTACTAAGTGTTCGAATTTTTATTCAGTATGCTTCCCTTCCACAAAAGTTGGGCTTGAGATTATCAGATTTGTTCAAGAAATTATTTACTGGTTCGGTCATTTGCTATCGGATGGATTTTGAATAACTTTTCTATTGGTAAGAAACGTTTTGAGGCTTGGTTCTGTATTTCAAATGCCAATTATTACAAATTTGTTAAAGGAAATAATCTACGAAATATTTGTACTTTTACCACAATTTATTACACAATGGATGACCACAAAGTGAAGTTTAAATTTGTTAAAAACTAATTGAGTAATCTATTCTTTCTTTTCGTTATCCAAATTCTCTCTTTTAGCCCATAACATCATATCTATAGATGTCTCAAAAACTCATCCAGCTTTGCTGAGTATTTCCAATGCAACTTCTTTCCTTTTTTATGATTTCGAATATAATCTTCTTTGTTTAATCTTCCTTCCTTTTCCCTTCTTTTTTCATTTCCTTCCAATTATTATTTGTATTATTTATCCAAAGATCCAGCCTATTCACTCTTTTCCCTTGGATTTTTCCTCTGACATTTTTCCCATTCACCGCTCCTTACAAAAATGATTCCCCGACCGAGCGACCGGAAACGATGTTCGATTATTTCCTCATATTCGTTTCTTTTAAACAGCCCACTGTCGATTGCGTCTGCGGGACACAGCGTCGCACTTCGATGCAAGTGCGATGAGGAATAATATCTTTCGTTTGGGTTTAGTAATCAGCAGTCAATTTATTTGGTGCTCGTTTCTCAGTATTGCTGGGAAAGAATGGATTCGAGCCGGAGAATAGCAATTGGGTGCCATTATATCCTTTTACGGTGGAAGGGAAAATGGATCTTTATATTCCTTGGGTTCTAATTTTAACTCCTCCGTGGCCGTATCTTCTCCCGTGACAATCGGAAGATTATCCATTTAAATCCTTTCTCTTCTTCTGTGTCGCCAGCTTGATTGTGAATTATATAGTCTTACTCATTTCGCCTCTACTTATCCACGATATTACCTTTTCTATCCACCTCATGATACTCGCGAACAAAACAATGAAAGTGCCACATATTAGCCTGTCACTCATTATAGAATAGGAATATACAGCAGAAACCAAACGTCATGTAGGATATATATTAAGAGAATCTTATATTGTCATTTATTCTGAAATCTAGTCAAGATTAATTTTGCTATTGTAAATCAAATTAAGGTAAACCATGAACTAATTCAGGATTCAAATGAGTCGCCGGCCTCAGGCAACAATGATCCACAATCTTCATTGTTGACACTTCTCCTTCGTCCTACATTTGGTCAATTGTAGTCTCTGTTATTGTTGTAGAACGCTTCATTTATGACAACAATCGGTTCTTGTCAGTCTTTGATTTTCTCATTGTTTGGCTAAATATGGAGAAGTATTTCAATTTTTATTTTAATTTATGATCTTGTCATTGTTATGCGATTGAATAATGTGTTATTCACAATGAATTATTGAGTATCTTTAATCTTTCTGTTTATTGTCGCTCGTATTACTTTGCACTTTTCGAGTAATCAGGCACTCTTTGGCATCTCCTGAGACGGGTACTTCCCTTGATTACTGTGTGAAAGTCCCTTTCGTCTATGAGACGGCATTTGAGGTTCGTCCCGCGGCGTGGATTTAAGCGCGATTGGGGTCATCAGTCACCCCACCGCTCTCGTTGCATCACCAACTCCCCCCTTGGATGCAAACCGGAAGTTGCTAATAATTCAGCCGATGGCGCATTCCAGGGCTGCGAATTTGTTTAAAGCGTCTGTCCTTGACCAGGTACAAAGAGGCGCCTGACCCACATCGGTGCAATTTGAATGACTACGCCGATCAATTCAATTTGTTGCGTAATGAACACTCGTGTTTAGGAGGCTTAATTGTTATTGTGGGTCAGTTTCGCGTTTTTAACTCCTCGCGAATATTCGCGGATGCGGGGCGGAGTCAATTAATCGGTGACGTAGCTCGTTAAGGTATTCCCGCGAGTCTTTTTGCATATGTCTTTTTTTCGATCGGGTAATTGAATGGAGCGGTGAAATCTCATCAGCATGCTTTACGTCTCCTAGGTTTGGAATGCGTGTGTTGAGGGGGATGGAGTTTATACACGTTTCAATGAGTTATCTGCACCTGAGGATCGTGAAATTGCTTTCATAATTGTGCACCCAAAAATAGGATGTTTTAATTCGGTAGGGAAGACTTGCTTCATTTCGGGAGATTACAAAGATGTGCTTTGTTTTGAAATTCCTTGTGATTATTGGGAAATTTAAATCATATTTATCCTGTGGAGTGGATTGAGTAGGATCTGATTCTGGGCGTGAACTAGCTAAGCAGTCAGCACAGGGTGTGCCGACCAATAGAGAAAATATACTCTGAATATCGGTGAGAAATAATGTCTAAAATAATTGGAAATCTAGAGATATTTGTTCTAGTTACAAAGACGGAGTGCTAAATTAGTTCGTTATTAAAAGAGCTTGTGAGATTTATGCTTATGATATTGTATGTCATAGCTGCAAAGCAACGGTTACCGTATGATTGTTGAGACTATTGCTTCTTTGGTAATGATATCCAAATTTACTATTTTTAAGGGCTTATAGTGATAGGTCAACAATGAAGAGTGCGAGGTAATTGTTGCCTCCAACAATGCATCTAAGGTCTTTACCCAGCGTATTCCAACTAATCATAATTAATTGGACGTAGAGGTTAGCAGGCGACACTTTCTCCGAACAACCATCAATGAATATCTCTCCAAAAACATGTCATGGCAACGCTGTTTAGGCCGTAGCAACGCTTACTTTAGCCTTTTTTTCGTGTGAAGAGAGGTTTAGGATGGTCTCTTGAAGGCACGCAAAGCGCAGGTATATGCTGAGGAGAATGACCCCTAGGTCCCCCTCAACCACCCCCGCAGGACAACGGCCCAAAATACCCTTTGTGAAGGAAGGCCTTTCACGTGGGCCCATGGAAAATAAAAGGCGCGTTGGAAGCAATCCTCGTGTTCCACGGATAGTGACTTGTTTTCCGGGAAGCGGTGCTCTCCGATTTATGGCGTTTTCTATGAAGATCTGAAAATCTCGTTAGGAGAGACCTCTGGGAACCGGGGAGGGATTTCTTCAAAATGAGAACCGATGCGATTCTAGGATTTCCGAAGTTCCTCTTAATGGATATCAACTCATTTAGATTCTCTCAAAACGGTGAAAGGAATTCTCTGTATGGACTTGATTTCCCGATAGGAAATACAGAATCAGGCATCGAGATTTACGTAAATGCTTGTATCTTAGTACCGGTTAGATTGAACGGTGAGTTTCTAACCGGAATTGGTTTTACGAAAACTTTCAGTGCAGGGACCATTTACAGCTACGTATAGAGAATTATTCATAAAGATACAACCACAGTTAACTTATGAAAAATATACCATTGAACTTTTATTTGGTGGAATTTAGCGCATCTTAATCATAAATGCAGTTCATTTAATCATCCATTTTAAAGTTTAGAACGTCTAGTTTAACCATAAGTTTCTTATATTGGCAAAGAGTTTGTCCTTCCGTAGTTGAACTCAGAAAAATGTCAGCATTTTACTGAAAATGAGGTTTATATTTGTAGAATTTAGAAGTATTGCCTACTTTGGGGTTTTAATTAACAAAATACTCCTTTAATGCCGTATATTCTATTTCTATCCATGTTAAAATAGTATCTACATCCGCAATTGCTAATTATGACGATCATTTCGTTAATCATTAGATTTTGTTATTTTGGGCTAAGTTAAAGTATGATTATATTTATATACATGCATGATTATTCATCAAAATTTAGTTAAACGTCCATTAGCAACTGATTTTTAGTGTGAACATCATTCAAGCCGCGTTGTTGGCTTTTTTAAAAGCATTTTATTTCTTCCTGTATTTAGACATCGTCTAGCAAAGGCTTTCCTCACCCTGAGGGCTCTTTCTTTAAAAGTCAAGTCTCGATTGGAAGGATTGCAGTATGGGTTCAATACCCCCGGTTACAATTGACCAAGGGAATTCCCAGTATGGCTTTTTTTACCTCCTTAAGATGCCTTTTCCTTATGCCTTTTCTTACGGTCGTGCTGTGTTTAGGTGTCCGGGAAAGTTGTTAGTTCCTCTGGCAACGGTTTCTCGGTGTCCCATAAGGTCAGCTGCAGGGTGCTGGTGACCATTCGTCCCCTCCCCTTCCTGTCCCTTCGAACCCATCGAGGACCAAACTCTCTCTCGTTTTGTCTTTTTTCTGTCCATTTCACTTTGAGGAAGAAATTTGGACATTCTCCGTCCAAGTCATTCAGAATTTTTTTAGTCCGTTTTCTTCAGACGGACGTTTTCAACAACGCAATGCATTTACGTTCCATTGAATTCTATTCAAAACTCAGCGCAACATTCGATGCGTGAGCACAAGCGAAACACAGAACTATCAGTTCAATAAATGAATTCTTTTCGTCTCGAACTGGTTTAGAGAATGCTCCATTTGTATCCGCCATAATCTGCTCCAACGGCATCCGGGACTTGTCCTGCATTCTCTTTCTAATTAAACTTGTGGAGAACACGGGTAATTCAGTGCGCTTCCTTTCTCCGATTGAAATCTCTTGGCTCGGAGAGTATCCGATGATTTAGCTTCTAATTGGACGGCGATTTGCATGGGAATTCTGGGGAGGATTCCCTTTCCCCTCCGCCCACGCACGCACGGCCGAGACACACGCATTCTGTTCTTCGCGGTGACATCGTCCTCGATCGCGCCTCTGCTGACGTTTACAACTAGAGTGAGGATTGTCCGTACCCGCAGGCAATGCTCCCCTGCATTGGTATCTTAGCTCTTTCATACCTTTTCGTTTTTTCCAGTTCGAAAGTAAATTGCATTTTCAAAATGTTGGGTAGGGGAAGCAACAAGAAACATTCCTGCCCATAAATATGACATTCCCATCAGCATTATTTTTGTCAGTAATTTAATAAGTTACTCGCGACCGAGGAGCGTTATTTATTACATAGCTTCATCAAATTTAAGAAAAATATCTTTGGAAATAGGGTCTCTTGGATAGTAGTAGGTGCTCGCCTTTGTGAAAGCGTTACCATGTTCGATTCCCGGTGGGATGTTCTATCATGTACCGAATGACCTCAGCTGCAGAAGTAATTTTAGCTAGACTTATATGATTAGTACTATAACGGGAATTAGGTCCTCTATAATTTCTCCGTTTCCTTCAAAGCGTCCTTTGTTATCTATCGTGGATTATTGAACTTAGCTTTCTAAGTCTTTGAAGATTTCTAAGTCTTTTCACTGATAAAATGAAAATACTGGTCTCCGAATTTGCTCCTGTAATTTAATCTTTATTCGCTACCCCTTATGTTCATTTTATTGCATCATCTTTTTATAGCATCTCCATTGACTATAATTTCCTGCCCTCTGCTGCTTTTACATTTTTCTCAGCCTTGCATTAGAAGTCTCCATACTCCCTTGAAGTTGCTCTTTTATTCTATAAATTCAATGCATCGATTCTACCGCTAATATATCGAATTCAAATATGGGCTAAGTGTTTCTTTACCGTGTTGGCAGAGGGGGAAGGTATTGCCCGCGCAAAAGCTGAGGGAATCCTCGCGAGTGTCCCGAGGGAAATATCGCATGCACCCCTGTCCATCTCCCCACCCCATTGTGGCCCTTAAACGCTTCATAAGGGGCGCAGGGGAAACGATAAACGTTGCCCAGGCGACGGTGATTTCAGTAGCGAGCCACAGATGCAAGCGAACGGATTTCCAACCAGGGTTTGTTTGAAGAGAGATTTTTTCCCTAATAGTTGTCTGCAGAACGTTGCCGTGATATTGAACCAGCCCTTGATCCCTTACTTAGCTATCGGATCATTCTCATGAATGGTTTCTTATTAATGAAACCCTATTGGAAAGCATCAGCTGCTCCGTCAGACGTTTAGGCAGAATTAAGAACGCTTTCTTAACGAGATTGAAGTCTCTAAAACGTAATTACATTGTTTGTAATTCTTACAATAACATGACATAATAAATCGATCAGGAAGCGATTGTTGAAATTGATTGATTGCTTCTCTGTAATAGAGTCCCATATTGTTGAAATTTAAGTGGAAATAGATGTGTACTACAGTTTAGTCGACGATTTAGAGATACTAACAGTACTGTAATGTTCAAAAACAAAAATATAACTAAGAATAGGTGATCTTTGTAATTAATGGATTGTTGCTCTGCAATCGACTCCCATATTGTTAAAATTTAAGATCTAAAATATCTGCTCGACAATTAAGTTGGCTGATTGGTATTGTCGCGCATATAAAGTTAACTTTGAAGTTTGTAATACTATTAATAATGCAGCTATCAAAATTAATATTGTAGCGGGAAAGAGGTGATTGTAGTATCTGACTGATTTTTACTCACCAATCAACTCCCGTATTGTTGTCATTTGAGCGGTAAGATGCCTTATCGACAATCAAGTCAGCGAATTACTATTGTCGCGCCTCTGAAGTTAAGATTGCTGTTAAAATCGTGAGTTCCTCTCGAATTTTGCAATAAGAGTTGAAATATTCTGAATCCGCCAATTGATATTCAATATTGACGCCCTGTCGGTAGCGACGCTTCTCCCGAACTGAATTTCGACTGCCGTAAAACGTGTTTCCTCACCATAAATCACGGCGGATGCTTTGCTAACTCCGCAAACTCGAATCCTGTTTGATTTTCAGGGACATTTGCCGGATATAAAGAAGAGAAAAACAACGTTCCAATTTGCATATGAATGAGCGAACCTTCCCTTAAAGTGGCGTAAAGCATGAGAGGAAACCTAGAGGTCACTCTTTGTGTCCGAAAGGGTCGGGTTTGAGTCAGGGAAAATTCTTGGGATTCAATGGCTGTTCATTTTTTCCCCTCTTTTAAAGCGAACCTAAAAAGCCACACCCTTTGCGGATCTGAAAACCTGTTAAATCCCTCGGTTACCTTTTGCCCAACCGATGCCTTTTATTCAAGTGATTCTCGATATATTCCCCGCAATCCAAACTCGGGGTCTTTTCATCGCCAAGCATCCTCAACCGAAGGGACAAAGAGGAATCCCCAGCACACCGGCGGCAGATTCCTGCAGTGCGTCTGCACGGATGGCCTTACCATTACCAACTAACTCCATTTTGTAACTTCCTTGAGCTAGAATCGGTTACAGGAACGTAGCGAGCTATAATACATGTTCATTTGCATCGCAATCTAAGAATGCTATCATGGATTCCTCAACACCTTTATTTCCTGAAGAGTAGCACTACCCTCCTTGATTTACAGTTCAGAATTGGTTATCAGCATCTTTATGAAGTATTTCTTAGTAGCAGATATATTAGATTGATTTTGTTTTTACCCCTTGCCACACTCCAACGAACGGCTTTCAAATATCATTGTAGATGTAGCTGTAGTGTTTTTATAAACAGGTCAATATTAACTAACAATACTTAAGGTTCAAAATCTACACAAAGATGATCATTGTTGTGAACTATAATCTAATTTTACATCCTGTTGCGTCCTGTTGTTGATTCATTTCATTGTTGGATACTTTCAACAAAGCAGTATGACAATAATTGTCGGAATTTGTTGGAAACGTTTTCCAAATTGAAGAAATAAGTCCAATAACAGGATCATTAATCTACTTCATGAACCTGAGCTATGAAGCGTTCGCAAATAACCGTGGATCTTCATAAATAATGAAAATAACAATGAAATGATTGCCTTATAAAAATACTTAATTAATCGTTGCTTACTTCATTCTTGTTTTTTGGACTGTTGCAATTAATATAATTAAAATCATAATTAGAAGTTGTTGCTTCATAGAACTCATTCTTCGTTTATTTTACGCGATATTATTCTGAAGACGAGACAAATTAAAGACAGCTTTACGCATTAGCAATTCAGTCAGTTGCAGAATACTTGCACAGTAGATGTGAGCCCTTAGAAGGAAGAGCGATGGAAGGTGTGATTCGAGTGACATGAACGTGCCCTCTTTACGTGATTTCGTGCACGCGCACTCACGGGATAGAATCCCTTCCAAAGGAGATAAGCAAGGCCCTGGAAACTGCTTCATTCTTGCCCTTCCTTACCCCAGTCCCTTTTCATCCCCTTTTAAGCGATCCCTTTTTCCTGGTTTGTTTGCTTCTTCCGCCCCCTGCAGACTCACAATGCCAAAAATGCTTTTTCCGATCCTTTTTGTGCGATCGGAGAGACATGGTTCGACTCTACGGCGCTTTCTGATATAAAAGGACCTAAAATTCGAGCTTTTGAGACGGTTGGGAAACCAGAAAATGTGTGGACCCAAAAATCTAAGATACTGTTGAATTTTTCTCTTCTGAGTGACATTGTAAATTTCATTCATTTGCATTGCCTTCCCTGAATATGTTAAATTTTAAATGTTTTGTATTGTTTGAAAAAGTTATCTACTCATCCATTGTACTGAAATAAATAAAAAGAAGAAATCTAACAACTGTCTAGCAAGCTTTATTGATAAAAGAGGACAAAAGTTAGTTCGTGAGAGACATTGTGTAATAATTTTTTACTGGAGATTGTTAACAGCTTTGGATATGGAATGAGAAGTTCACCATAGATATTCGTTGGAGTTTATGTTAGTTTTTGTGCACTTGTAATGTCGCAAATGAATCTTTTACGTCTCTATCAAAAACGATCAGTATAAGGAAGTCATTTTCTTTTTTGTTGTAGTAACTAAAATACGTTCATTGTAGTAAATAGTTATTTATTTTTGTTAGGTAATTTGTAATGGGAAACATCGCTAACAATGTAACCAAATTCTTTAAGTATTCTATATTGTTAGACTCATTGTTGTAAATACTTTGTCTCTCTCCCCCAATGCATTCTTTCTACTTTCATCACTTTTATTTTCAAGCAATAGATATGAAATAACACTGGTGCATCATTTCAAAGCAGCCACGCACAACCTGATCCGGAACACATTGCACCGACATTTTCTTAGCCAAACACTTCTAACGCAGTTGAAACGCCCCTCAAAATATTGATAATAGATTTACGTGCCCAATCGTCCATTAAGTGATTCTCTTTCTCTCTATCGCCAATTGAACTAATGACTCATCAGAACGGGCGGTGCAATAGAAATACAAAAGGGCTGACGGATCTTTTGAAATAGTATACGCCTCGAATTGAAATAGCAGACGGTATCATGTGGGAATAGCGCAACTGGGAACTCTAATTACTGTTAAATAATTCCTTCAGCTTTTGCACGCACCGTGGGATTATAAAACCATGCACGCCATCTCCAAATTACTCAATCTCTATTTATATGCGATTTCCCTTTCCCCCCTCCACAATCTCCCCAAATGCAATTAAACACTCCTTCAACCGGTAAATACGGTTGTGTGCGCATGTAAAATAGCGGCTTGATATCGCTTTGAAGGCCTTCCCCCCCTTCGCACGCTTCCCCCCCCCCCCCCTGAGGTCCAGATCCACCCCATAGCCAATTTACTGACGCATCCCCCGGGGGGAGTGTTTTTGTGCGTAGGTGACCAGTGGAAAATAGGATTAACAAACCCCAACTGGTATCCACGGCAATGTACTGCCCAAATCAAGATGTCGTACGCCCACCCAAAGAAGTTATTTCATCTCCGAAGTATTCCAAAAAGAGGTATCTCATGGAAGATGATTTGCTTTGTGTCATCCACCTGAGGGAATTGCCGAAATATATTCCAGAGAATATCGAGGATATAGAATGGTTTCATATATCCTAAGCAATTCATTTGTTTGTTGAGAATTGTCTTACGAGTTGAACAATAGTCTGGTTACTATGGAAACACATTTATAAGTACCGATAACAATAATTCACAACAATTTGGAGTCCTCACTGTGTACCATTACATTCTTGCTTTGGCTGAGTTAAGATAAAGTTGCGATTCAGTTAGATCAGATATGAAAATAAGTATTCATTAGTAATTGTAATATTACTACGTATAGAATTTGAACCATTATCTAAAGACAAAAACTCCCAATTACATATTAAATAATGGAGAAAAATGAAGAAAAAAAATCTGAAAACTTTACACATTTTTAATATTCCTCCGTGCTTCACATTCGAGTTTTATGCATTTTACAAAAGATGATATCCGGTAGCTAGTTCAGGGGTAAATCATCCATTAGGATGATTACCTGAACTTAATTAATATAGTACTCCATGAAAAAATAACACTTGATTTTCCAAACTTTGTTCCACACTTTTTAAAAGTGTGGAAAATTTACAGAGCTATTTTTTCATTACCTAAATTGCTTTCCACAAGGTAACGCCTGATTATCTAGATTTCAACTATACTCCATGATTTGACGCTCGAACAAGTATGTCCAACGTCTCTTTTGAGACTTAGTTAATTCAATCAATCACAGCTATAGACATTTTAGGCATTGATACGGAACCTTTGAACCCATACTCATACTCAAGCTATTTTAAGAATGTATTTTTGTAGTATCACTCGTTCTAATTAGATTGAAATTCATCCTGATTGACAATGACAAGTTTTAGTACTACTACAATGCGATTATATTCTCATTTTGAATTAATCTGTATCATTGTTGTCCCTCAACAACCTGAAGACCTATTCCAACGAAAGAGGGTGTGAATGTTGTGTTCTCCTCTCACTTTTCGTGTCTTGTGTGCATGGATCACCCCCTCCCCTTTTTTCCGTTTCAATTCGAAACTGCTTGTCAAATCGGATTTTGTTTTCAATTTCGTTCTCTATCCTTCCCGCCCGCCGCTGTTGTTATTTTTTATTGGAATCCGCCTCGTGTCGGCCGAAAAAAGAAAGATTTCAATTTTATTTTTCAATTAGCGAGTTCGGAGGGAAAAAATAATTGAGGTCCGTGACTAACAGGCAAGCCGTCAGGCGGATTCGAATGTCCAGTCCTATTTCCATGTTGCTTTGTTTCCCTCCAAGATTCACCTTGTGTTCTATTTCATTCCACGGATTGCACCACATCTGTCTGCTTTAACCGACTTTTCCGTTATCCGATAAAAGAGAGGAAAAAATTACACACATGCCTAACTTGTATTGTTACCAAATTCATGCTGCGTAATTAGTATTGTAGTTTCGTTCCTTTGTGTTACATTGTTTACGGGTTATATGGTTTCTCAACAATCATCTACAGTATCATAGACATTGTTAGATCGTCTTAGATTCTTGTGGATCAGTAGAAATGCACTGGAGTCGATGTTATGACGGAATACATGAATTTCTCTCAATTGCTCTTCTTGATAATTGATGATTTTGGCTATTAAATCTCGTTATTCGAGTAACTTTCCTAAGCTTGAATCAAAAAAATATATAATTTAATTTAGAGGAAGTTCATTACACGCTCTAATTGAAAATGTGGAAGTATAAGTTTCTTATCATCCTTTTAAGAGACTTAAATTAAGGTCAAAAGATTACTTCTGACAGATTTCGGAAAGGAATATATCCGGTAGAATAGTGTATCCTGCTTTTGAAACTCGATTGATATTTCAAATGACGCTCGCCAAAGTAGGTGAGAGAAATTCTTATTCCGGCAGGAGATGGGGCGGAAGTGCACTCTTAATTATCAATAATTCCTGAATGATATTTAGTGGAATTGGAGATAGCCAAGTATTTTCTACCAAATTGTATCTATCTCTTATATTCTACGTAGGGTCACTTGAATGGCTGTAGAAAATTCTCCTAAAAATATCATTTCCTGTCGTGTTCGTTTTGTAAGCAGTTTTTAATTAAGAAGTAATTGCCGTAAGAACTGTGATGAATGCCTTTAGACATAAATTGCAAGGAATATCTTTATTTATAGCGTCAATAATTGTTGTGGCATAATATCTCGCGAATTCCGATAAAATATGGCAAAAGTTGCAACTCCTTAGCTTTGTCGACTTAAAATAGTTTTCATTGTTGAACAAGACATTGTTTATTTGCTAGCTTTATAGTATAAATACTCGATTATTAGAATGATTGTTGGTGAATTTTAGTCTAAATTTTACCATGAAAAATTTGGCTATACTTGCTTCCCACTATGAGAAATAGATATCTAACTTTCGAAGAATGAATGATTGAAGAGTCTCATTTTGTAGGAATTTCTTTTGGGAATCGAAGCAGTTTGTGTATTTTTAAACATGAACCTCGTTGTCTCAGCATTCTCTTATCGAAATCCTCATTAATTTATTACTTTGGCAGTCACATCATATCGCACAGCTTTTTCCGCCTAAATTATTACTATCGCGGAAATTCCGCACAAATCCATCCGTTTGCAATTATTACGTCAATCCGGCTCTGTCACGCGCCCCTCTCTATCCATTAGTTGTGGTCCATAATTCAATTTGCATGGATAGTGTTCCGCGAAAAAAATTCGCTAACCTCGCCTCTCGACCCTCGCGAAAAAAACCGTTTTCAGCGTTGCCGTGTCTCTAAAGCACGAGTTCTCTCGCAGAGGAACGATTTTTAATCCATTTTTGAAGGCGCGAGGGGGGGTCCGTGGGGGGGGAGGGTCCGTGGGGGGGGGTCAGAAAGGGCGCAATGGCGCATGCGATCAGGAGCCCCCGTTTGCATGCGCCATAGAATCCATCCAACGAGTTTTAGAACGAATTCGCCGCTCCGGTTGATGTAAAACACTCTCCCCCTCTAAGCCTCATCAACAATGTGTTCACAAGTGTGTTTTGAAACGGATGCGATACACAGGGTCTCTCTTCGCTTTTACTGCGCCCCGGGGGGTGGGGGGCGTTTTGATCCGCCATATACTATACGCGGTACACGCTTGCTTCCGGACCCGGACAAAACACACGAAAAGCGCATCTTCCTCCCCATTCGACCGCCCGAACGCACGCAGACCTTCGTTTGTTTCCGCGAAGAAAAATCCGCGAGACGTGTGTGGACGCTTTTGTCTATTCTTTTATTCGCAGTGCATTGTGGGTGGGAGGGACTGAAATCAGCGCCAGTATTAAAACGCTCTCCTCTGACACTTGACAGCAGTAATAAAACGCAGGGGCCCGAGTCGTAAATTACTTTGCGGTGGGCAGCCGCGTGCATTCTTCTCGGCTTTTTCGTCCCGCGACTCTCCCTGATCACGGCGCCGTGAATTTTTGCGTGCTCTATGACGCAACGAATAAATTGCATCTCCGCGGCGTGTGTCATTGGGGAAAGAATCTTCTGGAGCGAAACCCAAACGCCGGTGCATTCCAAACTGTTTATTAGACCCTGCACACAAGTATTTACAGCTTCACGGACAGTTGTGTAATCTGCAATGGTACTGCATGCCCTCTACGTGAGCTAAAACTTTGTACTTGTTCTGGCTACGAATTTCTACATATTGACAGTTTTTAAATGCCTTGGATGTTATTCGTGAAAAAGGCGTGTTGCCGCCTGTAGGTATCTCTTTAGCTTTCAATTGTCAACTCTTCTGGTTCAACTCCCATTTTCAACAATGGTGGAGCTCATTATTGTTTCACAACGCTTTTTCTTATTGTCAGAGTTTTCTATTATCATTGTGTATGAGTTTTTGTTACATCATTGATTGTTGCGCTGGTTGCGAGGTGATTTGCTGATTTTGTTTTCTGCCCCTTATTCGTATGAATTTACTTGTGTAAAATAATTGCGTAAATTACTCACATACAAAAATTATACAAATTACTCGTACGCGAGTTCCGTAACTTTCCCTAACCATTCAAAATGATTCTCTCTCCCCCCTTCGAATAATAAAAACATCTGAAAATATGAATCCTTAACAATGTTATAATCACAATGATGTGGCATTCTTGGAAGGTGAAAACTGTCCTCTAGAGGTTATGAATTCAAAGCTTAATTTGATCTTTAGAATTGTTTTTTGGCGTTGAATTCACAAGTAGGTATTATAGAAGTTATGAATGAACGAATTGTAGAAGTTGTAAGGTAGACAAGGTAGGGTCGTTGGTGTTACTACACCCCTGCCATACGCCACTGGCGGTTTGTGGACCACATATCTAAATCTATTCAATTAGTTATTCTCTGAGGGCCTGAATTTCTAAGTCATGGCTTATCCACGAAAGTAATTTCATTTTCCAAAAGTATACTTCCGAATACTTAGGCAAAAACTTTTTAGCGACCGAAAAATTCTCATCGCCCTCGTGAGGGATGGTTGTGAAATTTGCATGCGTGCTTCATTTGAGGGTGCGGAGGTGATCTTTCCATCTGTTGGCTTCATTCTGGTTGCAATCACGCCCCACTGCCTCTCGGAAGTGCTGTTCGGAAACGTTTTTTTAACTTCGGTGTGATTTCAATGTTCAATTTATGACAGCTGATGGGAGCGTCGGAACTGCTGGTCGACGAAAGATTAATGAACGGCCTCTCTCTCTTCCTCCCTCTGAAGAAATTCCCATTTTCCACTCTTTGGCGATTCATTCCTCGTCTTTGCAGCGATGCACGTTTTTGGGCGACCGGAACATGTGCGTGGAAATAATCTGAAATATTCCTTGATCCAGGAATCTTTTTTGGCTGCGTTACCTTTGAAAAAAAATGAGTTTTCCCCCCACACTCGATTGGAGAGAAAAATTATGTAATCCGAGCACTGACCAGAAAGCGGGATTCTGTAATTAATGACGAGGCGTGTTTGGAAACGCACTGCACTCAGTACTAAAATCGTGAATTAGTCGCCCATTTCAGTCACGGTTTTTAGGATATCATTCAGTAACGTCACAGATATGCTCCAGACTGCGAAATTTACTTTGTTACCAGTCTGTTTTGGGTTAATTTCCCACTGTAATATCAGTGATGATATCAAAATGGCTGAATGTATTTTAATACATGATTCAGATTCAATTATGTTAATTAGTTCTTAATCACGGATGAATACGGAATATTTCATAGTTAATGTTATTATTACTGTATTCTCCGCTGCCAATAATTACGGATAACAAATAATATACTATCAACAACAACACGGTAATCATTACAATTAATACAACAACAATGCTACTTATAATCTATTGCTATATATACTGGCATAAATACATCAAGTTTATGCTAAATTAATTATATCATTATTGATTAAATAGCTCCATTGTAGCTATTACCGTCTCTGTCCAATTATACTACAAAAAATGTCAAACTAAGCCCCGAAGTTCAGGCAATTCGACATTGTATTAGACATTTTTCGTGCTCAGAATTCTCGTAAGGGAAAGTGTTTGCAATGATAGATACTCACCCATCTGAGCCCTCTCCTCTTAGTGATTACTACATGAGATTCCTCGGTGGCATTGGCTAAGCCGCGCATACCACAATCCGTGCAGAACGCTCCTTCTTTTCCGCTCCATCTGCCTTCCTCACACCCCGCACACCATTTGCATTCACTCGCTAATTTCGTCTTATTCCAAAGGTTTGCCCTCTGTGCCTCGCGACGACCACTAGCAACCACGGCGCGTAATCTAGCGACGAAAGACAATTCATATGCCGCCCTTAAAGGGCACAACACTACTCCCTCAATCAACCACACTCATTTCTCTCAATTCCCCACTAAATAAACCGTTCATAGTGCCTTCTATATCCATACAACTCACTCTTGCAACACTGTTTCACTTCTAAGAATACAAAATTGAATAATTGAATTAATTAATTAGATGCACATGAATGATAGAGTTTGGCGATTCTGGTTCACAGAAAGAAGTATTCCAATTGTTGCTCAATTGACAGGTTAATTATCAATTGTTTTATAGCAATACCTTTATAATCCATTATCCCTCTATTATCAGTTATTTCTTATTGATAATGATAACCAATTCATTATCAATAATAATCCAGTTATTATCAATTGACTATTAATAGTCTTGTTATTATCATTAATCACTTTATTACCAATTATCTCTTCAGTATTAATGATAACTCATTTATTATAAATTGAATATTAATTATCCCATTGCTTAATTATCCCTTTATTATCTATCCATTATTATTAATCCCACCATTACTTCCCTACCCAATTGCTTCTCTCCCTTTCAATCTTTATAAGTATACTTTCCTTCCGCCTTCCATAGTGTATAAATATATAAATCGGTCAATTCTCAGTGTTTTGAGAGGAGCACGTGTTTGTCAGCGCGTGTTTGTCCGTTGCCTGGACACGGGTTGAAAAAAGACAAGTGCGAATCAAAGGCGCGATATATAGTTGAATCGGACGAATGACGACCTCAGAGTGGAATGCGAGTGGGAGTCTCTTCTTGTGGATTTTTATCTCTCAAAGGACCCTTGGTTAGATCACTTGCGATGATTCCCGCCTTTGATCTGTGACGTGGATTAGTTAACGACATTGCCATAGAGAAAATAGGAAGGCCGGAGTGAACTGTGATAGAACCCCTGCGTTGTGTTACGTACTTATCAATACTGTATTACTTGTAAATGGTATTCATGACTTTACGTTGATTTTAATGTGTTACATTTAGACATTATGGAGACCTTTATGTGTAAATGTGTCCAAAATGGACTTTCAATTTTTTGTGAGTTTCAGTTTCTGATGAATTTCATTTCTGCTTTTCAGATACGGCAAGAGAAACCTTACTACATTGCTGATCCCGAGGTTGACTCCCTTGTAAGTATTCCTTTCTTCTCTTACATATGCCCACGTTCCCTTGCATTTGAAAAAAATTAAACCGCAGAATGCTTTTCGCACAGATGAAAAATCTGTGCGAAATTTATAGCGTTCTTGTTCTAAAATTGTGTGGATATTCATCGATATGTATCAATAACTCCTAAGTAGATATAGGGCATGTTTCTTAGCCATTTGTGAAGTTCAGTGACTAGTATATTAGCTGTTACTTCGGTGTTCCAGTGCTTAAATCCATAATGGTTTATCCTTAATAGAGTATCGCTTTTTCATCCAGTATTACTAAGCGTATGGTTGCAAGTAAATTGTGAATGGTATATTAGTCATTTAAGCGAGCAATAATGTAGCTTACTTTGATTAAAGTTCTTTTAATTGTGGCAGGTTTATACATTCATCTTGTAATCATTTCCTTATTATTTACTATTACTGGTACAATAAGTTCTAACTCACAGTAACTATGGTTACGGCCTGAAACTTTCCCTCGTGTCATTATTGGAAGTAATAGTTGGTTTTCTAGCTGAGTGACGACGATGGCCTGTAGCATATGTTGGTAGTATTTCTCAAGTCGCTCCATTAGCGTTCTCTTGAATGAACAAGGGCTATGAAAAGCATAACCCTTGGGTAAATCCGCATCTTGGAGGCTTAAAATAGCTTGAACTTTTGGCGGATCGCAGTCGGGTCGTGAATCGCGCGCGTCACAGCCTTCTTTTGTTTTAATCCCGAAGCGCATCCAACAAACATAGCGGCGACCGCTAACAAGTCCTAGCGGAGATTGATCATTAAAGAGGTTAAAAACCTCCTCCCACACCCCTATTTGTCCCCGCCTCCATGACCCTAATCTCGCAAAACCCTTCACACCCTGGCTAATCAGCCTCCCCGTGCACCGCGGGGGCGGCGACGCGGGGGCGGAGTGCAGCAGTGCTCCCAACCGAACGGAGTTTATTTTTAGCACCGAGAGAAACATTTTACTATGCCGAACACTTTTATTTAAATGTCGGCAGCTTTACTGGGATGACAAATGCGTAGAGGATTGATATTTAGCGAAACTATACTTTGCACCAAAAGGCCATCCGTTTCCTTGTCAATTCGGATTTTAAATGTTATGTAATCTGTACGATTTCGCTCTGCTCTAGTTTGCGTTGTAATTCAAAGTCTTTCTGTTATTCTTTATATTTTTAAATGGAGTCATCCTCAGAGATGCATTTCCCACGAAGTATTAGTCTGAATTTTCTGCCTCGAGGTCACTTATGTCAGTTCCATTATGACGTTCTGAGAATAATTGATATGAATTATTGCTGTGCATGCAATTTTAACAATTCAGTTTTTCTGGGACTCGATCGTATTTTAGTGCACGTTGTAAAAAAACTTTACTCTGTTTGTGATAATGGCATAAACAATAGAGATCGTATTGGAAATACTCCCTTAAGAATATAATAAGATATAATTTTAAAACCTGAACATTTAAAATTCTATCGATGGAAATAGCCGTCACTGAGCGGAACTCTATTTATGTAGTTTGTGAGAACCGTTGAGACCGCTCAGTTAATGATTGTTCTGCTTAGTATATGTCGAGACCGCTTAGTTAATCATTATTCCGCTTAGTATATGTTGAGACCGCTTAGTTAATCATTATTCCGCTTAGTATATGTTGAGATAGCTTAGCTAATGATTATTCCGCTCAGTTAATCATTGTTCTGCTTAGTGTGTGTTGAAACCGCTCAGTTAATTATTATTCTGTGAGAAAACTAACTATTTGTATTTAATTTTATACATACCTACTTAAAATAACGTATTAGAGTATAACCCACGGTGTGTACCTCATTTGGGTGTACCAATTTTACAACGTTAATAAATATTTCTGGTAGTTTACACGTCAGATCTTCAAAGCCTCTAACTATTTAATTATTTTACTGAACATTTAAAATGACTTATCTAAATTAGACTATAACCCGCGAAGTGTTCCTATCTCCTTAATTATTCGATTTTTACGATATTAGTAAATGTTCTTGTAGGAAACACGTCACAATTAAAAATAGAAGCCTCTAGAATTCCCTGCAGTATCCAATGTTGAACAGTTGCACTCTTTCCTCTTGCGCAGTCTTTTAGGATTCGAGCGACGTCTTTCCGCGAACCCTTTGGTGTACACCTACACATTTTCGCAGGGTCAGTATTTGCGTGCCCCGTAAATTCGCGGTCGTCGGTTGGCAATTCCGGTATGCGGGCGTTGCGGGAGTGTTATTAATGCGACAGCGGAGTGCGTCCCGGACTAACACATGTCTGATACTTATGCACATTAATAGACACGGCAGAGCACCCTGAGGCGAATTACGCCCCGTCAACGCCCTTGTCGGTTACAATGGGCGGATTGGAAGTCCCTGTTTTCGAAATGTCGAAGCGAAAAAGACCCCATTCATCCCTTCGAATCGCTCGCGTGTTCGTGCCGACCTTAAGAGTGCTTCTATTACGAGTCCCCGCGATTTATTTTTCGTGTTTCCAAGAGGTCACGATTTGTCTTTGCGCCCCTCCTCTTTCAATTGTCGCCGCGGAATGTATGTCGGCCGTCTTTTTTCTTTTGCGCCAATACACGCTCCTCTTGATTGGATATTCCGCGGCCTTCTGAGCGTTCGGATGCCTTCATATCGCAGATGCAAAGCTATCCGATGTATTCATTTCCTTAAATAATACTGTTTATTGTTATGTTATTGTTGCGGGAGACTTGAATCTTGGCATTGTTGCGCCGCTATGAGATACTGCCCAATAATCGACCACAATCATACCATTGTTGATCGAATATGCGCCCATTGTTCATAGAAATATTTATTATAAAAAGTTTGAATTTTTTTGTCATAAGTTCATACCTTGATGTTAATGAAATATTTTGGTAACCAAAATTTCATATTAGTGAATGAAATTATAAGGATTTGATATTTGACAATTTTTATGTCTTCCCTATTTTCTTGCGCTAGGGTTTACATCCAAGTGATAATATAGAACATGTGTCGCTCTTGTAAATTGAAATATCGCATTTGCTGAACTTCCATTATTTTCATAAGCATTTCCTATTTTGTAACTATAATTCATATAAGGTTTAGATTTCAGAAAGCGTTATATCAATTTCTATTTACCCGTGACTGAAAATCCTAGGCATTGCTTTCTAATCACGTTCAACTTTCCGGTTTAGGCCACTTATCAATTCCGTTTCCATCCTCCCTGATTTATTTCTTAACCTAGAACATCACTTACTGTCAAGATCCATCCATATTTGTAAATTAGCTTAATTCTTTAATTAAAAAAAACGAAATATGTTACATTATCCTAACTCACTCGCTAAGATGAAGAATATCTTCCATTATAATCATGACTCTTTCTCCCTACCAAATCAAACAGGTTTACTCAAATCTAACCAGGGGCAATTAATGGAAATACTGTTCTTTGCGAAGTCATTTTATTCTCATAAAGAAGATACACATTCCACTTTGGAAATAGACATCGTTTATGATCCCGACGGGTTTAGTTCTCTACAAGGGACTTCGTATTTTCCGCTAGATTTGTGTTAATCTCACAGCAGTTCAAAGACGGATTATCGCAGAGGCGCTCCCACAATCGTCCTTCAAACGATATCTGCGCCCTCTTTCGATCGCCGCCGATTCCTCCGCTATCAGAAGAGGAAAAAATTCCCGAAATCGGAATTAAAACCAGCCATTGAGGCAATCGCTGCATCGTGCTGACTTTATTGAGCCTTAGATACCAATCTGTGACTCTGCGAACATAAGTGACTTAATGGTACCAATCTAATGAGCTGTTCATTGGAGTTTTTTTTTTAAGGTTAATCTTTTACGTTCGAAGTGCGAAAGCGTGTATATTTTAGAGGAGAAATTCTTTAAATAATATTCGAGTTTTACCCCAAATTTAACTATTCTAATGGCAAAGGTATTGCTAAAAAACTAGGTGAATCAGGGCTTTTATATTTTCTATTGTGTCATAATAATGATAATATTTCTCTGTTTCATTTTTACTTGAACTGATTTTAAAATGGATTAACATTCACGGTAAAAATACTTATTAAAGTAAGAAGAAAGAAGCCCAGAAGTAGCATCCTCTCAAATTATACTATTAACGACTCAAATTTGTCGATAGTAATCTGTTTTATTATGGTGCTAATGGAGTAATAGTTAATGAAAACTATTTTTGATCTATGCTGATTTTCATTCATATATGTCCAATTACGAACGGTGTATAGAGATTGGTTTTTGAAAAAGACTGAGGGAGGGAGCCCACTCGGCAGCTGAATCCTCAATGGGTCTAGAATTTAACACGGGAACACACGGAGGTTAAAAATGCCAAACACAGGGTACACGCAAGTACGATATTTCCCTTCAAAACTCGGAACAATTTGAGAAATGAGGCAATGCAAAAAGCATCACCGTTACTCCTATTTGGTCCACGATCTCTATCTCTCATCTCTCCGAAAAATAGCTCTTCATCGCCCTTTTCCGACTCGCAATTCTTTGACGAGGGCGCCACTTTATCTCCCGGAAATGCTAAAGCGCGTCGCAGTCAAATGCCCCCGGAATATACCGGACCTGTGCCACCCATTCTTGCGTGGAATTTTCGTTTTGGCGCTGCGCGAATAACACTTAACCTTGCGACCGATGCCAGAGGTACCTTTCCGAGCTATCGCCAAACCCTGTTGATTGTCACTAGCGCCACAATCTCTATTGTTGTTGCGGTGGCTATTGTGGCGCGGGGTTTTTGGTGCGGTGCACTATGGGTTTGCATGCGACGGTTCGCTAAGTGGCTGGATTCCTATCTTTCATTTGCCCGCGAGGGCGGACAGCTATGTTCTTTTGTTTCTGCGAAAGTGCGAGATTTATGAGTAGAACGACAAATCTGATATCCGTGCTCAAGAAATGCTCTGCTTGGGGTGGGATGACATCTATGAGAATACTTATTTTACGATTGATGTTATAGTACCGTATGGAAGTTCAAATTGTAACATGTTTAGTCTGTATGTAGTGCCTTACGCATTCGTGCAACTTGAAATCCGCGGTGAACTTTTTCAAGTAGCATTTGGTATAATTTGATCTGCAGTCGATATTTCTATCTCGCTTTTTTACTCTCCTTATTTAACAATTTGAAGACGAGTGTTGGTTAGCTGAATTACAAAGCGTGGTATTATGAGTTGAGTGATATCCTTATAAACTTTAAATTGTAACCTGTCGCTATTCTCCAGTTGGAGTATGAGTATTAAAAGTAATTTAATAACGGTTAAGCGAAATGTATAGGGAAGGACAAGTGGCTCTTCAGAAGCTGTGGAGAGATTTTAAAAATAAAAATTGTCATTGGTTTCGGGGGCTTAGAAGAACTGTAAGAAGATGAAATATGAGAGGAATGATCCATTAGTACGACTCCACTCCTGGTGAAATTGAGATTTTAGAACCTTATTTTTATTCGATCCTTTTAATAGATTGGTATTTATCAGCCGTATTCAATGTGCAGTTTGGTAGTATGATTTAGTATCTATCTGCGGCATTAAGCTATTGTGAAAATATTCATTCAAGTCTACTATTTTCTATTAGAAATTGCAATCATTATTTTACGTCATCACATCGATATGATTTTCTTCTACGGCTTATGGAGGATAAAGAACTATGATTCTTTCTTACAATTCAAAATGGCCTAATAGTTTGTATTTTCATTCTTCATGAGTTGTTAATTTGAATAATATTTTAGAGGGGCTCAAGCGGAGGCTAATCTCGGGGTCTCCCATCCGACGAGTCCTCTGCTTTGAGGATTACGGCGCAAATGGAAGCTTGATTCGTTTTTCATGTTCCCTCCAAGTGGCTGTATATGTATGTAAATTCTGCTTCAGATATCGCCTTCCTTTTAAGGACGCAAGCCATTGGATTCCTCGTTCATTCCAAGCAAAAACATTTCGGTTTCCTAGTCCATCCAAGTCGAGCTCAGTTTTGCTTCTCTACGAATGTTTCTGATCTTATGTCTGTATTTGAGAGACTTTGTTTTCTTCAATCGATTTCCACTGGTCGTCAAACCAATCCAAATCGAACGAATGTCAAGTATTTATCCTATCCTCCTAACATGTGTACGTACTTCTGCTTATTTTCTCCTTTCTATGTTTGCATTTTAAGGAAATGTCCTCATTCTACTTTTAGCTTCAACATTCAATTCAACGTTCATAAATTCTTTGATGTTATTATTTGTCAGAATAATATGTAGGGTAACTTACTCGTGTATTTATGTCGCCCCTTTTTGTCTTCTTGAATTTGATAGTTTTATCTTTCTGATTTATATGAAATAGATGATTAGGAAATATTATTCTAGCCATTTTGTAATTTCATGTCTGCCTCCATTGCAACACTTTTTTATACTAAGTTTATCTACGCAAGGAACAACTTTAAATCGGTTTAATAATGTATCTATTTTCTTGTTAATTTGTTTTAATTTTTTCAAATAACCTCGTAACATTTTTGTCCATTTATTAGTGTGTTATGGAGTCGTAAAGGAAAAATAATGACTCCCATGAAAATACATCGTAATTAAGTCAAGTTTTTCATGGATTTACAAAACAATTTGCTGGCATTTTCCCTCATAGGCAATGAAAATATTCCTTCTAGATATTAGTGCGTTCTCTCGACTTCGATTTCCTTCACGAAAACCCGATCGATTAGTAAACGCCTGTTAATCGTAGGCAAATGTCAATTTGCTCTTGTTCCCTAAATTATAGCCTATTTTGGTCATCGTTTCCCGTCAAAATATTTGCGAAGGGCAAATCTTTCCAGCTGCCCGTGAGTAATCGCTCAAAATATGAATTTCGGAATTACGAAGATCCCCTCTTATCTCGGCCCGTGGCACCCTCAGATTATCTCCACAATTGGGAGTAGAATATCAAGGATTTTACAGCGGTCGTACGTTGTTATTACGTCACACTTTGGTGAGCTATATTTATTGCGAGACATAGTTTTTATTTCCATCGGTTATTCAATAGTAACAGCAGTCAGATTGTTTTATCCTCATGCTCTAATGAGGTTATTTAATCACGAATTTCGGTATTGCATTCGATGGTGGAACGTTGGGATGTCCGCTAATCAGTGTTCTTTCGCTTCAGTGATTATCCAAGAGAGCATTCGAATTACAGCTGTAAATTATGTTACAAATCAAATTTCCTGTAATTTTTACAATGCTTATAATAATATAATAACATATTATAAGCTGTACTACAGTTAAGGAAAGGGTTGAGGTGACTTTGCACTTAAGGGCGTGCACCCAGGAAAATTCCCAAGGAAATACGGACTTGAAAAACGTCTGACAGGGCCGGGAATTGAACCCGGGATCTTCCTTTATCCGGGAGGCTGCCTTAACCATCTAGGCTACCCGGCCGGAACAAGGTTTAGAGGTTTAGCCTCCCGGAAAGAGGTAGATCCCGGGTTCGATTCCCGGCCCTGTCAGACTTTTTTCAAGTCCGTTTTTCCTTGGGAACTGTACTACAGTGTTACAAGCCAAATTATTTCATGCAAACTGATTGTTATTAATAACACCATAGGGGAAATGCGTCGCTATGAACAGTGTAGAAATGCAAATGCGTTCTCGTAATTTTTACAACGCTTGTAATCCATTAGCAATGATCGCACATTAAACCACGAATTCCCGGAGGGCGAATTTAAGTGAATGCGTGATAATCCAATCATGAATATCACTCCGTATCCTTGGCAACAGATTCGGAAGGAGAGCTGTTTTATTTCGAGGAGATGATTTCGGAGGAATTCGAAAGCCGTGGAAGTGACTGGAGAAATTATCGCACTCCAGCACTCGGAGACAATTCGTCGCGAGTTACAGCGAAAAGCCATTAAAACAGTTGACATTCGAAACCTCTCGTCTGTAATTAGAGTCTCTTGGAAACTTCAAGGAAGCTGCGCACCCACGCCACTGCTGTTGAGGCCTTTGGGACTACTCCCATCCATTGAACTCTAGTCCTTATAGTTTATCCATAATTTAACTCCACTTCTGTTCGCACAATTTAAAAGCGACTTCCTCGCTATCAACGAATTGAACTTTATACGAGTGGGGTAAATTTCTTTGGGGAAAATTTTTAAATAATTTTAACTTTGCTATGAGATTAACATAGGAACTGAAGATGAGGAGGGAAATAACTTAGCAGCAATTCCACGCTAAATATTTATTATATATTAATAAATATTTTCTGTGGAATCCTTTCCCTCCTCACCTAGGATGGAATTCCACAAAGTAACGGCTTCGTCGATTGAGGAAATGAAGAGTTCAATTTGCGGAGATTAAAAATCATTCTGAGCATACTTAAGTTTGTTTATTTTTAAACTTGGAATTAAAGATTAAAATACTGATGGAGAGTTCCTACTAACCCAAGTAAAGTTAAATCTCCAAGCACGCTTGGAATTGTGTCTAAAGACCCGGACTAAAAAATATGTACACATTTCGAGAAAGGGAAAATAGTACATTTAAAAAAAATACAGATCTTAATGATGCATAATAAGATATAAGACTTTAAACATTTTTCCTTTAGATATTCAAGGGGTTTTGAAAGTAGTAGGTCGTTATATTCAGGGACATGTATAAGTTCCAAATACTGCTGTATGAGTAGCCATGGTAATTGGTTCGTTTAGATATCTTGCGTTCGTTATATTTATAATTGAATATTCTTTAATCTAATATTCACCGTCAGGAACTTCTTCTAATTGTAAAGGGCAAGAGTAACTTGTATCAATCTCATCAAGTCTCTATAATATTTTATTCTAAATATTTATTCAAGAATTTCTTAATTTTTCCGATGGGTGTACAGGGTACACATATTTTGTCTAACTCTGTATAAATTTAAAATGAAATAAACTGGCGAGTAAGTTCTGGTATTTCATGACGTTTAAAGAGTCAACAAACTTTGAAAAATACCACACACTTTGATTGAGAATAAAATACCATTATTATCAACGCTTAAGCGTCATCTTCAAGTCGTCAATCTCAAATGTTTAAATAAAATAGAATTAAGTTTCGTCCGGAGAGGTTTTCCTGTTTCTTCTGTCGACGTCTGTATATATTCAATTAAGTTATTCGTGTTGCATAATCGCTGGGGAAAATACTACGAAATTCAGCCCACAATCGCTTGACCATTGGCTTTCCGTGGATAGAGTGTTTTAACCGCCCCCGAAGATACGTAAATTATTTCAGAAGAGAGGTCCTCTCGCATCACTATGTCCTTGTCTCCCTTAACATTCAGACTCTTTTCCCTCCGGAATAAAAACAATGCCCATCGGAAAATATGCGAAAAGACAAAGATGCGACTTTTTTCTCGTGTGGGGGCGGAGTTAGGGGAGGGGTGTGGGAGGCCGTCAACACGGCGTATCGGCTGCATTCGCCCCATTGTGCCTCACTTTGGAGGAATCTCCGAGGACCACCCGACGCGTACGCCCCCTTCCTTCTTATGCAAATTTCTTGCCTTTTTCGGTTCTCCCTTAAGAGACCCCGCCTCTCCCATATTCGGAAGACCAGTCCTCCACTTATATCCATCCTCGAAATCTTCACCCCCTCCATTTATCTCCCCCTCCCACATTCGCTTTCCGATGCTCAACTTTTTTACCTGCCTTTTGTTTCGTCGGCTTTTGAGGAGTACCCCGCGTCCGACTCCATGTTATCTGCTGCACTCAGCATTTATTTTGTGTCGTCTCCTCAGACGCCATCCTCTTGTCCTTTTCTTCGGTCTCTTCGTCCCTTCTGGAGTGATAGAGAGTATTTATCGCTTTATTGTTTCTCCGCGGGGTTTGCCGTTCGTAAATCCTCCGCGGTGCAATGTGTTAGTACAAGTTGCCCCCCGAAACGCCATGTCCGATTGGTCGAGTTGCTGTAATTGAATTTATATTTCTTATCTTTTTCCGAGACTAAAGCCTGATTATTGGTGGACCAAAAGGGACAGTTGTCCAGAAATTAGCTAAATCTTTTAGCGATGAATTCCATCTTGACGATCCTTGCCACAGATTTTGGCGTTGCTGGGAGTGAAAACTCAATTCACTATTTAGTAAAATTTTCCATCTAGGGGGATTGATTACGTGCAGTTGAGGCTTCCCAGAGGACAAACTTCCACCTACATTATACATTCCGCCATCTATTCATTTGGAAATAATAGAATTTAAATGTTTATTGTTGATTCAATTTTTCATTTATTCCACCTAAAATGAAAACCGTCTTGATGAGTTTGTCCTATCGGATGTCTATCCATGAAACAATGTTTCAATTGTTGTAAGCGGTCAAAATTGTTTGTTGAGCATGTGGCTGCAGTGATGTAGAAGAATTATTGTTTGGGCAATCATTTCCATAGCAACGATTATCAAAACCAGTAATAGCGAATTATATTTAAGAATACCATTACGTGCCATATTGTCAATAATCCTCGACATTATTAGCAAGAACCTTCCAAATTCATGTTAGGGTAGCGTAACCACTCCTAAGCCAACTATTCCAGCGATGAAAAAATATATCATTTACTTATTATTCTACAATTTAAATTCCAACGTTTTGTGAGATGAACAAGGAGTTAAACTGGAGGGACTGTCTACTGAATTCGACTTGGTACTGTTTGTTACGTCGTAATGTTTATTCGTTCCTGACCTAATGTATTCAGTGAAATAGCAGACGTTCCTTCCGCCGCCTCCGAGGGCGAAATTAAACTGCGGGGAAGCATTATATTTGGGAGACTTCAACAGCTGTTCGGAAGGAGCCAATATATCATCATCGCACAAACCATATGTCCTGCGCGTCTGAAAATCTCGTCCTGTCAGCTAAATATTCGGGAGGGGAGGTGGTCATCGGATTGGCCAGAGTCCTCTCTGGCAGTCCATCCTCCGGAAGTGACAAGTGGGAAGGACGGGTCCTTGGCAGCTGAAACAAAGGAAGGATGCTGAGGCGAAAAGTAGATAAAAAAGGGATGTCCCCGGGAACAACGTGAAATAAATTCGGGGGGAAAAAGTTGTACTCGTTAAAGCGATTGAATAAAAGGTTCTCCGAATTTTTTCTCCTCGGGGTTGCGTCGTAAAGTGGTCCGGAGAGACTGCCGAGGAATCTAACAATGGACATTCTAATAAGAGATGCGACTCTTTAAACAGGCCTTCTGGGCATAGCCGCCGAAGATGCCATCCAGCAAAGTTACCATTGTTTATCAGTGGATTTTGAAACTACACTGCTAAATTTGTGCGCGAAAAGTAAATGTATTTTACTATAAATAAGTGATGCCTCCCCATGGAGGAAACACTACATTACTGAGCGTAATGTGGCAATGTTTCCTTTGGGCCTATTTTCTTGCTATCATTTCAAGATTAGGATATTAGATTAGCTCAACATAGGACCTTGTTAATTCGTAGTTATTAATGGCATTCCTTGTACTTTAGGAAGCTTTAGCCATTTTCTTAATAGAGATTTCATTTATCTTCCTAGTAACACTTTATACTTGATTTCGCCCATATTTATGTCCAATTACAACAGAGATTGAGTTAATTTATAATTCATCCTTTTTTACCATGCATGTCGGCACTTTTGTTTACCCACGGTCTCTCCAATTTCTTCTTTTCATTCTTTTATTCCATTCTACTTGCTTTCTTATCGTTATTCTCTCATGCATAAGATTCGATTTTCCGTTTCTGTTCTTCTCCGTGTATATTTTTCCTTATTTATTCCGCCTCTTCGCATAACCGTTTGGGCGTTTGCCGCGAATATTTAAATAAATATGCCTTTTAACTTCAAGGGAGGATTATGATGTAGAGCTCATTGTCTTACCCTTATTTTTCCTCTCCCTCATTCCGTTCTCCAATACCCGTGAGACTCTTGCCTATTTGAACAAGATGACGACGACAAAGAACGACATCGTTTCAACGTATGGAAAATTAGTCTACAATAAAGACAGCAAGATATTTTTCAGTTCACATTCTAACTATACTGATGTACATCATTGTTGCTTAATCCTCCATCGTTAACAACAATAGTATACTATTCCTTTATTTATGCACTACAATAATTGTAGCATTTTTAGATGGCACTTCCGGTTACATTCCAACAATACTGATTTCAATCATTGTTGCGTAACACTGCATTATTAGCAACAATCCTTCGTTTTCCCTAATTAATACACAGTAGTTGTAGCATTATTCCTTTATTAATAATTAATAATAATAATAGTAATAATAATAATAAAAATAACTTCTCTAATGGAAACAGGAACATCCCAATTACATCCATTTCATTAATTATTACTATTTACAAAGACACACAACCATTCCCTAGCCAGAAAAATCCGACTAGACGAGATTCGAACCCGGGACAGTGGAGTTGGAAGCCCCTATGGCCGGTAATGATAATTTTAATGAGTAATGATTGTACCATCATTAAATGGCACTTCATATACTTCGTTGAGTACTTCCTAATTCAGAATTTTGCCCTTTGACTTCATAGCCACATTTTCAGTTTCTTTTTCGCTTGAGTGGTCCTCGCTACTTTCTGGCGTCCATGCCGGTCCATTGACGCTCTCGTTTACTCCGTGAGCCGTCTAACGCCATTTAGCCTACGCTAAATGCTATTTTCCTCCGTTTTCGCGATTGTTTCGAAGGTGAACGTGGAGGGTGGATCGTAAATCAGAGGCAGAGGATTCGACGCTGACACCGCTGCTGGGTTAAGGTAATTTGGGGATGTTTGAAGATTATCAACGATGAGATTGCCTTGTTTCGCGGCCGAAGAAAGGCGATCCTCTCTTTGTTTGCTTCTCCTATTGTTCCTCGCGTAAACGCTTCGCAATTTCGCGGTCATTAACTATTACATGTGTCTGCGAATTCAGAGGATTAACGCCAAAAGGAATCTTGTTTAGTTTCGCCTCTTGTTGTAAGCACTTAAAATTCATTAATCGAATTTAAAAATTTTGGGACATCCTTTTATAAGTATAGAATACTGTGCCTATCAAATATTGGTCGTGATAATTGTGGGTAAACTAGTGTTCTGTAGCAACAATCGACGAAATTGTTGAAATGTGTGTCAACGCAGCCGAAAATAAAAATCGAGATAATTATTCTCGTTACATTCCAACAATGCTGATGTCGATCATTGTTGTGTAACGCTCCATTATTGACAGTAATCGTAAGGTAATCTGTAATTGACACGCAGTGACTGCAGCATTATTAGATGGCACTTCAATATTATTTATATATCGCGTTGTAAATCAGTATTTTCTCCTTTTTATGTCAACTCCATTTCTACATTTACTTCTATGGGCGATTTCATACACCTTCATCATTCATGATCAGGGCAAATTCGCCATTGAGGACTTAACCGTTGTTATGACTTGGGAAAGGCCATTTTTGTTTTGTTTTAAGATGAATAATCTCTTGGTTGGACCAAAAGAGTCCTTGCGCTTAGGGCCTTTGATTGCAATAATTCCCCCTTACCAATAGACGACTCATTGCCTTCTTACTGCATGGTAAATTGGGTGTGGAAAAATGTAGTTATAGAAATACGTGAAAATGCGAATTCATTCCTAGAGAGTAGCATCATGAACAAAATATTAGTAAAAAGCATGGACATTAGGAGAACTGTAGAGGAAAGTAGTGAAAAATTAGAGTGTGGTTGCAACTCTCCAGATGCGTCATTTAGTTTGATTTACGCCATTATTACTGACTCATCTCTGTCCCCATCAGCTGTCCGTTGCAGAGCGTTTCGAATGCATTGGAACGTTAAAATGCGAATCCAATGATATAATTAGTGCATCCCCAATGCTCATCAAAGGAAAATTCCAAGGCTTCATAGAGAGTCAGTGGATTGTAATTCGATATCGCGTTTATATGTTCGCGATAAGAGAGATCGCTAGACACTGCGGCCTGCCAATCGTACGTCCGATTCCTGTTTTTCCATTTCCTCCTCAGTAATCAAAACCCTCTTCTTCGGCCGTAACTCAAGATCCTCCGCCCCCACTTTCGTGGTCACTCTTTTATTCGCCCTATCTTAGCCGCGTACCAAACACTATCATATCGGTTTCCTGTGTTTTTATTACGACTCGTGTGAGTGCTCTAATCAGTCAATCTACTTAAGGTCATTGGTATTAGAAGTTATATTTAGCGTAGTTATTACTAAAAAGTGGTCTTTCTCCATTAACAACGGTCATACATTTTGCTTCAACTTTAGCCCTTGAGGGTTGTAGAGAGTTGGAAGAATTCTTTGCATTATTTTTTCCAATTATTTCTAATGTAGTATATTTATTACGGGATATCTGTCCTTAAATATAAATTACTTTTAAATATAAAAACCCCATTTTCTAACAGTCAAATAAATATTCATATTAAGTTTCACTTTTAATTTCGAGCATTGTCAAAGTTATTTTTATTTTCTTCTTCCACTTTAATTGGTAGATTGTAACTGACTCCTTACAGGATTACCATTTCCTTAATTTATTCTTTCTTTATTCAGTGTTTGCTCTGCTGTTTACTGATACTTAAAATTAGAAATAGTGGAACATACCTTCAATTAATTTTTAACATAAATTGATTATTTTATATGTTTCTTATATTATTATGATCCGAAGAAAGTTATCCGAAATTTGCTAATAACCTACGAAAATGGGCTGTATTATTTACTTTAATTATTTCAGTAATAAAATGTTCAAGAAAAATTTTTAAGGATTCTAAAATAAAATTAACTACAAGGATAAATTTCCTTATATTCTCATCTATATTTCACTCGGCCTGTTGTAAGCATAAACTATTTTTTCGATGCTTTACATTTCGTCTGTCGTTTTCGGGTGACAGAATTCTGCTTCCCCTAGGGAAAAGTGTCCTTCCTTGGGAGGTAAGGAAAGGATGCTAAGGCAGCTCTTGTTTGCCCAGGATATCATTTTCGACTGAGGATGTAAGCCACGAGGGAACTTTTATTGGGTCCCTGTTAGCCAGAGTACACAACGAGGCCTACTTTCCGGAAGTCGATTATGGACGAACAAAGAACATTGTAAGGAAACGGGGAGGAACGCCCTGGAACATGGCTCCCATCCGATTTATATCGAGTTTAGTACTATTCTTACACGCGGATCATTCTTGTCGTTTAGTGTTGTTGTTGATAGCCGTTGAGTTCATTGTTGGCAACTGACTGTTGAGTGCACTGTTGAATGATTGTAGAGCAGTCTAATAATGAATTGACAATTAAATCGTGGGCTGTAATCATATTGTTACACTGGAATATTAGCGCTCATAGTTGAGAGTGACTATTGAATAGCTTAAATTCACATTGGATCAAGACGCGGTTGTTGTTAAAATAATGTGAGTGCAAATGCTCCAGTTCACGGAATTTACTGTCTCGGAAAACTTCGTGCTTCTCTCATTGAATTACTTAAGGATTGGTCGTTTTAATTTTCTTCTTTCCGGATTTTCTATACCATAAAATTCTAATCTTTCTTATGCTTCAGATGTTTTGAAGTCAAGCTATCGACAAACGTTGCCCTTTCTTAAATGATGAATGTATTTCAGAGCTCTCTTCGATTGTTGTCAATTAAGTGCTTGTTAAGCGTGTTTTAAAAAATGGAGTTTACTGTTAGAATGGTCATCATTGACTTAAATGAGCCCAACAATAAAGGCGAATTATTATTGTAATTATTTTTTCATCACAATGTCTCCAAACACATGTTTTGAAATTTGAATCATAAGAGCGTCATTCTCTCCGTTTATTCGTTATTAATTCTTTATTGTTCGCAATTTATTTTAAGCGATCATATTTCCGAACTACCTATTATTGGAAAACCTCTAACAGTGATATTGTTAAAGGTTTTCAAGTTTTCATTTTTCCATTTAATTTGTCAGGCTGTCTCATTATACAACTGAATACCAATTCCGATCATACCAAAATGTAGACACTTAAGAACTTAACGATGAAATTTTACTTCGCGCGAGGAAGCGTGTTCGAGTTTCAGTTCTGTCACAATTTTTCACTCCTTGTTCAGCTATGTAGACACTTGTTCAACTGTCTCCAAAAACAGAAAATTATGCCTATTATTTAGTTTCCAAATTTGTTTTTCGATTGCTAAGCCACTTGTGTTATTGAACACAGTGGAAAATTGTCCTTCGTGAATTTCGGACTGGTATTTGATTAAAATAATCCGATTGGAAAAGGCCGTAAGCGCAGTTGGGATTCCATTCATGCAAATGAGCCTCTCCCAGACCTCCCTTTAAAAGACTTATTGACTAATTCGCGGCCGCGGAAAAAAACAGTTAATTCCCTCTCCGATGACAAGTGCAGTCGCAGCGGAAAATGTGGCGGAGTTTTCGGGAGGATCTGCGAAAGGAAAGTTGATGGGAAAGAGTGCGGAGAGAGTGCGTTGAAGGGGGCGCGTGATAAGAGCCTTGTTGACACACGGGCGTATGTATTTGAGGTGGCTGCAGCCCGGAGATAAGCTCTATGAGCGACACCGTTATATGCCTGCCCCCTTATCAGCCCCCCGAACTGCAATAACTCCTGTTGGTTGCCATCCCTCAAACCATGGCCTCCCCACGCACCTTCCAGAAACGTGCCCACACATAAACTCGCGGTCCCAAAACCTCATTGCCTCCCTCCCTGGATAAGCCGTTTCTCATTATCACATCCTCATAGACTTATTCTCCCCTCGGCGCTCCTCAAATATTTGAGGGTGCCAAAGGCTGCTTGCTGGACTCTCCCACAACATGTGTAAAGCGAGAATTATATCCCTATTTTGATACTAGCCGAGCTTTTTGGGAGGGTTTTTATTAATACGCCCTCTTGTTTAGGATAAAATAGATATGATAAGAGATGTTTGTTTGTTTACATGGCGCCTTAGCAACGTAAGCTGAACAGTTGGGATGGGCGTTCCAAATAATGACCATTACCGATTCATTTGACATTATTTGAATTCGCGAAGAAAAATTCTGATTCGAGAAATTGCTCAATATGAAGTGGTCTTACTTTTAAATCGACAGTACTCATTTGCTAATCGATGTAATCATTCCTAAATCTATTTTAATATTTAAATTTTATTAAAATTATCTTCTGTAAAACATCCAAACTATTGATCAAAAATATACATTATTATATTAAAATTATAAGAAAAAACCAACGACACTACCAGCAGTATCTGCATGTAATATGACAAACGTATAAAATATCCTTTATGAATAATATCAGAAAAACACATTGGTGTGCTATCATAACGCACATGTCTAGGGTTAATGATCTTGTTTTTCCTTTGTGATTCCCATTTTTCCCCTTAAATTCAACGATAACGCAGGGCTGTCTTATTTGGTGAACAAACTAATACAATCAGATAATACGAGGGAACAGCTCGCTTCCGATCCGGTAGAATTCCGGTATCCTCTTCTTTATCAATTCTTTTTTGTGGTCTAGAGATAAAAGTTTTCGGTTAAGGCTGCGACCTCTAAATAGATATACTGCGGAGGCGACCCTCTGGCTTTTAAGGGCCCAAACACGTATCATTTTAAGATACTTCTGCGTAAACGTTATTTTTTTGCGAGGTTTACTTTTAATATATTTTTTTGGAAACAGTTGAATTTTGAAGAAACAGCTGAAAATTGTGAATTAATATTTAGCACACAGTAATTTTGAGGAAATGGTTATTTTTTTCTATTTCAATTCAAGGACATTTTCAATGGATTCCTTCCTCCAAGTATGGAATATTATTAATATTATTTCATTTATTAGTTTATTCATCCTTTGATACAAATAAATTTATATCAGAATTCATGATTTTGTAATCTTCTGTAATGATCAGTGGGCATCAGAAGCTCGTTAACAATTTTTATAAATTTTCTTAGACTCAATAAACTGTTTCTCTTATTAAAAACTGAATGAAACAGGAAAGTTTACAGCTCTGTGTCAAAAATTAAGGATTCCCGTGAAAAGGAAATAACATTCCTTGAATTTACGATATCTCCGTACCAAATATTTGTTTTGATGATAAAAATACGGCGTTGTCAGATACTTTCTCTTTGTCTCCGCAGTGGTACGCGTTATCCTAAAATCTCCGCGAGCATAAAAACTCGTAAATTCTCTCGGGTTAGATCATATAAGCTCTAGGCCGTTTTACGCCTCAAGGATGCCTTTCTTTCCTCGGCGTAGCTCAAGGCATAGCACACAGACTCTGCTACTACACGGTGACTTCAACGCTTTCTCACACTCCTTAATACAAAAAAATAACCTCTTTCCTACTCCAAACACACACCTCCATACATTTACAACATGACGCCCACTCTGAAATAAAAAAAGGACTCCGAATCTCATTCCTACTCAACAGAACTCTTTATTCTCACAGCTCCCTTCTTTCCCACGTCTGGAAGAAAACCCGTGTATAATGAAATGCCAACTTGCCCAAGACGTCGACAAACTACTTGCACACGCTCCTCAGTTCAAGTGTCACGCTGTTTGCGTTTTGCTACTCCTACTCGCTCGCCGTGCATCTTCCAGCGGATTATTTGACTGCTTTATGACCCTCCGCGGCCATTAACACTTTTTAATGCGAAAGTAATGACTATGTTGATTTGCCGGGAAATATTTTTCGCTGTTTGTTTTGCGATGGAACCAGCATCTTTAGAGATGCGGTGGGGATAACGAAGGACAACATCCGTTTACTGCAAACAGGTAAACAATGCGGTTGATTTATTTTGTTCTCTATCATTGAAATCTCTCGAAAAACATCAATGAACATCTTTGGTGACCATCTCTCAAAGTTGGAGAATTCAGGGATGAATCTCATTCGGCGCCTTGTCTAGAAATACCATTGCCTACTGAATCCTTAATAAAGCCAGGTGAAGGATATTTGCCTGGATGCTAAATGCTTGATTACTTCCACTCATTCAAAGATAATTTGAATTATTTCACCAATAGTAGTGAATTATTAGAATAGAGTGGTCTTTTTGAGGGAATATTTTCACTAACCCTTTTATTTTCATTGACTTTAAAAAAGCCCTGTAGATTATTGATTACAAAGCTGTATTTTTTTCACTTGCTTTATTTGTCTACTCCATTGAATCAAAGAGAGAAGTTTTATTTTAATTTAGAATGTGGTGTCTTATGGAGGGTAGTGAAATTGCGAGAATTATATTTCGTATCCGTATCTTCTTCAAAAATCATTGCTTTATTACTGCAGTGTGTATTGTGATTACATTTAAACTATTTTCTAATTGAATCCGCTACTTGGGCCATGACTTATTGTTAATGGCATGTCTCCATCAGGAGCAAAGAAAAAGTATAATCTTTTAAAATAACTTCTAGTCGTTATCAAGTCATCTGATTGTGAGTTGGTCATTGGAGAAAAAATCATATTGTGATTTGTAAAAGTTATACCGCCACTTTGTTCTTAATTTCTAATATATAAGTTTAGCCAATTTGCTCGATCATCCTTCATATAGGATCGTTAGCTTATCGCTTACAATTAGCATTATTGGGAAGACCTTAACGAAAGACTATATATAGCGTGGAATACTTGAACGTAAACAATATGTATTTCGCCTCTGAATTTATGGCTTCCATTCCACACCGTAAACATAATACAATAAGTTGACCTTTTACAAGTAACACCTTGACCTCAACTTTTTCTTCTCTCCCAACAGATGGTGCAGGCGATACAAGTCCTCCGGTTTCACCTGCTGGAACTTGAAAAGGTAAGAGATGCTTAAGATATTCTCCTCCGTGGTGTAATCGCTATCACTTATCCCGATGGGTGTTGGCGCTGCATCTCCCTATCGTCCCTCAATTTCTTAAATCGATGCCGTTGGCCATCGATTCCACCAATCCTCCTTCCCTACCAATAAGAGAAGTGCCCTCAAGTTAGGATCCTTCAATTACGGCCATCCTCCGCCGTAATGATTGGGGCTTCTCGACCAATTTGGCTCCGAAGGAATATATCCCGCCAGAGGATATCCATGGATCGCAGCGGCTCTCCTCTTTCTCACGGAATCTCGTATGTGTTTAGAAAAATCCAAGCTTTGAATACACCTTTATATGTGCCTTTCAAGCCGCCTTTCATCATATACCACTCTATTTTACCAGGATTTTATAATGGCGCACGGCTTGTGAAACATAAGAGTTTTTCAAAAGACTGAAATTGAATGCTTCAACGATACTTGGTGGTATTCCATCATACAAAACTATTTATAGTAATAAAAATCTTGCAAAATAATATTAAAAAATTTTACAAGTTTCCTAATATCACTGTACAAGATATTTGTTACCAAAAGTTGTTTTATATTTCAAGAGACTGTTCATTCTATTTCCTGATGTTTTAGTTATCCCAGCTCCTGATAATCAAGCAGGTGTCTTTTAGGCCTAATTAGCCATTTAGATGCATAATACTTATTTTAAAAGTTTCCGAAAATGTATTGAATTTGATTAAGTTAAACTTTAACTTTCTGGCCTCATTTATATCTTAAGAAGATTATTTGTCTGCATGGCTTAGCACCCATAGAGCTATATTCTTTCGCGGCACTTCCTAATTGGTGCAGCAATCCTCCACTTCAGCGTATAACGAAATGTTCTTTCTCGAAATGTAATTTTCTTATCCCCAGTAATAGAATAGCAATGTATTCATGCACCAGAAAATTTTTATCAATGCAATTTGAGCTGGTGGTCGTAAAATATTCGAAGGCAATAATTTCACTCCCCTCTCCCTGAGTAAGTAATTTCAGTCGATTTTTATGAGCCTCCTCGACACATAAGGGCCTTGTATTTTATTAGAAGTGTTAAAATCTGAAAAAGAAATAGTCAGGAGACCGGAAGAATATCGGCTTGATCTCTAAGAAAAGGGAAGCAGACATTAAAGCGATTAGCTGATTGAATTCGCTCCCCATTATTGCTATTGATGGAATCTCCATGCGTCTGTACTGCTCTAGTTTATGTGGACAGGTGTTGCTTTAATTGGACACCTTTTCATGATTCTTTACGTTTGCCTTTGAATGATGCTTCGATTTCCATTACGACAAAAATGTTCCATCTTCTTCTAAATATCTCTGCGGGTTTCATCACAAAACCCACTATCTCCCATCCTAGAGTATCTTATCGTTCTGGACCTTATCTTTGACTCTATGAAACTGAATTGAAAAGGCTTTTACGAAACCATTTTTCGGTTTGTAAGGCCAATGCATTTATGATTCGAATATTACATTGAATGTTTATAAAGTGTGAAGACGTAGCGTCATTTGGATTACACATATTTCGGAACATAATTATGTTAGTTCCAACTATAAAGTAACTTCTATCAGACTTACTTCTTTCTTAATTCTTTGTCGAGAACGCCTAATTATGATTTTTCTTAGAAACTTGTCGTTAGTTATGTTCAGGAAATGTTTCTACTGTATTCATTCCGAATTATGACTAATAGTGCGAATAAAAAATACAATATAATTTCTACTAAATCATCGACAAAGCTCGTTTTTCTGTGAGGAAAACATATCAACATTAATCATCTGTTACCATGGTGCACTAATTAATTAGTCAATCCCCTTGTTGCCATTGGCTGAATTGCCTGGGTTCCCCATATCCCTGGATTGTCTCATCATCTCCCTGAGGAAGATTTCCCTTTCATTCGGTGTGCGCATGAGAGAGACCGTTTGTCATTTGTTTGGGGGCGTGTCTGAGCCGCCACCTCTGCGTTTAAAGGACGCCTTAAGAGGGCATCGCTGTTCTCACCGTCGATGCTAAACGGCCCTCATTATTCTTTAAATTCCGCCTCCCGAACGCCTCTTGTTTTCTTTCACTCGTGGCCGAAATACGCGGTCTTTGCCACCACGAATTTATGCATTCCTGCTTTTATTAGATTTTAATTATGAAAGCAATCTTAAAACATCCCAATGGTATGCAAACAATATACAAGGAAAGCTTGATTTTAATTTTAGAACCATTTATTTATCCGAGGACACTTAAAATATCTGTCTTCTCCTCTAATTTACACTACTATTCTTATTAGATTACCGAATTAGTATGAATAAGGGAAAGATAAAATTAATTCATGTTCCATGAACCGATAAATACTTCTCACTTATTTTATAGTCATATATGTATATGGTTTACCTGAGTGATGGTTAGCCATAGCTATCCTTGGGTTTAATGTACCAATAAAAGCCTTTTTTTCTTTCCTTATAATAAATTCCTCGAATTTATAATACTATTGGTCAGTTGGCTCTGCATTGTCATTCATTTTCGTACGAAATTTCCCTTTCATAGTTTGATGGTGTTTCTGTGGAATACTGTCTTGAAGTTTTGCCGACGTTAATTTCTGTTTACTATATTCCAGAAAACAAATTTGTTCTTTAATCTAACGTTTTCAAACATTTCTCTACATGTGTTTGAGCATTGAAAATTTGGAAATGTCTACGGTTGAAAATATCTTGTGTTTGAAGAGTTAAGTCCTAAAATGTTGAAATTGTTGCCTTTGCATCATCATACGTGCATCGTGATGCACTTTGAGTTTTATTATTTGCTTCTTTGTTTTGTTTTCCTTGAGGAGAATGATTTTCTCCAATGAGAAACATCGTTTCTAAATACCTCTTTTGCTCCTATGCCAAAGGTGAACCGCTGTTAACTTCGAATCGAATATTGTTTTGATTGCCACAAGAGGGTTCGGATGATGTTCAGTGAGGGCCATTAACAGCAAAGTATCCCTAAAGGAGTTCTCTTTATGGAAGTCCTAACGTGGAGGAATTGTCGCCAAGTTCTCGATGTTGTGTTTAAGATTATAACTGAGTTGTCAGAATTTAATGTCGATACTTAATCTCCTCGGTCCTTACATGGTTACGAGTTGGCGTTAAGTGCCGCTCGCTTATGATTCCAGCGGACATTACAGCTGTGCTTTGAATCCGCTAATTGACGTCTTCTAGACACTTTGCTCCTTTAAAGTCGTGACACATCTATGAAACGTCTTATTTCGAACAATCAGGAATTTAAATAAATGCTGAAGTAGATTCCATTGTAGAATACGAGGGTGGATAAGAGTTTGAAGATTTAAATTAGCAAATTTGTTACGCGCCCCTTCGCAGGATAGGGTATTAAGAAATTAAGGTCATTTTCCTTCAGTATGATTCAGTTCACCCTTATTATTTATCCTGAACTTTTTCGGTACGCTTTGGGTTAAATTACTCGAGATTTAAGTGATCCTCTTTACGATAGTAAAGCAAGGCCCAGGTTAATTACCATATTGCTTGAAGATATAGGTTGTAAACGTCGCGACGTTACAACGACGCGTCGTAACAAAGACACATACTAAAAATTAATAAATCAGCTATTGATTAAAGCAAAGATAGGAGATTATGAATAGCTAGTTAAATATATAAGTTAAGCTGTTAGAAATTATGAGGGGAAAACACTTCGCCAATTGGAAAATATTTACCAAACATTACTGCAGGGAGAGCCATTTCTGAACCTCATTATTCTTGAAAATTATATTTTCCGCGGAATCTTCGAAACTTAAAATATATATTTGAATAATTATTCAAATTAATTCATTTTTATTCCTCATTTTTAAGGTGTTAAAATCATGAACTTAAGTTGCTCAATGAATTGAAGGAGTATTTCTCAGGATGACAACCAAGTTGCTTCAAGGAATGAAACCGACGTTTTGGCTGCTGTCACTTCAGCCATCTTAAAGAATTCACAGCGTTTATTTCGATAATAGTTCTCTCTTAAAATAATGGACAATATTTACTGACAGCTCTAATACTTCTGGAATATCCGGGTATAATGGAAGCCTTAGGGTTAATAATTGGGAAGAAGATGGTCGCCAGGTGAATGTTTTGGGTATTTCTTTCGCTCACGTGCCGTTTATTACGCGGGGCCGAATTGCGTGCAGCGTAATTAGAGCGGCCTTTGCTCCTCCCCCCTTCACTTTGTGTGGTTGGTTGGCATTTGGTACTTGCGCGCGCATTCTTTTTATTTAAAGAGACGCGTGATCGCTCGCATCACTGGCGTGCTTTGATTCGTGCTTCCACCCCCGCCATGACGTGATCGACCCCATCTGCCCCTTTGCCCACCTCAATAGGCGAGATTTACCGATTCGTGGGCAGGTGACTATTTAGATTCGCAAATTGAGCTCGACACGCAAAAGGATTCGTTAATATTTCTGCCCTATGAGTGTGTCTTTGAAGTCGGCAGCTGCTTCTTATGTCTACGTGGCACGAAAATGTAATCATTGCCGATTTAGGAGCGGAAAATTAGACGTGGGACCCTTGCTAACATCTAGCGTCTTAGTCGGTTCAGAAAGCGCGGAATTTTACATGCTAACTTCTCTGTTCCTTTTCGAGATAAGCTCGGATTATATCTTTCCTCTCAGACTCATCCGCAATGTGTAATACTTTTAAGTTTGTGCTTCGCGTAAACCTCATCTGTCACATCTGAACATCTTTTATTGCTTCAATGACTTGAGTAAAATTGTAGGCGAGAAACGTATGGTCTCTAATTGAATGCGAAGCTTTCTTTCTGAAGCATAAATTAAAGGGAGTGCATAAGAAAATTATTTTCATCCCCTGAGAATATTCCGGCCAAGGAGACTAAATTCTCTTTTCTCAAGGCTTTAAATAGCTTTTGCTACGAGGGAATAAAGAAAAAATATTTCTTTCTCTCATGAATTCTTTATCTTTTCTCTCAGAGACTTTAACCAGCCAAATTAAACCTGTGTTATGGTAAATGAAAATTAAATTGTTAATGGTTTCTTCCAGATACCTTGCCGTATTTTTATTTTTGTGGTATTAATCTATTTATTTCTGAATTCTTCCGTTTTATTCTTTACCTATACGTAGGTAATCCATAATCTACTCACATTGGTATTCGAACTGTCATCCGTTTGAATCTATTATTTTAAGGTAAGGATTAGTAATTTTCCGATTAAATTTCAAACATCCATTACGTAGTTTTCAGTGCTTATATTAGCTCCAATTTTGGCGTAGAGAAGAAAAATAAATGTAAAATTGTATGCCAAAATTGGAGCCAAATTATCCCCTGAAAATTGCATAACGGATGTTTGACAATTAAACACAAAATTTCCTGTCTACTCTACATAACTTAATCGTTGCCATTTAAAATAATTTCAACGGTCATGTAGTCATTTACTGCTGTAATTACAATGCCACAGATTCAATTATTGCTAATAATAATAGGATGGTTAGACTCGCGGGTTGGGAAGAAGGTCACGATAACAATTTATCCGTGCGAAGAAGTTCATTTGCTTGGCGAATTGATTGGAGTGGATTCTCCCGGAATAAGATATCAATGGCGTCTTGAGCCGTTCGCACGATCTTCGGAAGGTCAAGGCGATCCATCACAAAAGGACGCCAAGGTCACGGCGGAGTGTGGCAGGTGGTGCACTCACGACTCGCCACCCACGCACGGACCCTCACGATCCCCCTGCATCCTTCTCCCATTCGATCATTTTTACGCCATCACTCATTTTTTTCGCTTCGCTCCATCGCGGCTCTTTCAGAAGTTCCCTCCGGATTGTTCCCCCTTCAATGCCATTCCTCCATGCATGTGCCTCACTACGTGTGGTTCGTCCTTCCATTTCATTTCAAATGCCCAGGGTCGGAAAAGAAGTGAGGCAAATTTACCTGAGGGTGGAGAAAAAACTGTTAATGAAAGCTTTCCTATCTTAGTCTCTAAATTATGAAGAGAGGTCGCTGTGTTGTGCAAGCTCAGTTGGATAGAGCAACAGCCCTACTAGTAGGAAATCCGGGTTCGAGTCCCGGCAACGTAAGTCCCTTTCTCCGTAATAATCTTTCTCGAAGTTAAAGAAGCACAAACTCCTAAAAATAAAAAAAATAATGAATTGAGGTTAGTATAATAATTTGTATATTTATTTATATTACTGTTACAGGTATATCATTAAAATGTGAAAGTGAATAATTACTAGAGTATATCGTAGCTAGTGTAATATTTCTCCATCCATATATAGGTCCATCTCCAACATTGTCCTCGAAACGAATGAAGTAACATGTAATGAAAATACTGACACTGTCTTTAGATATAAATTTAATCTTGGGATTCAAGGGTTTAATTGAAGGACAAAAACTTCATTTTTTGTGAATTTAGGAATTTTTCTCTACCCTTTTTTCATTTGAAAATCATCGTGAAAATATCTCTATAAATATAAAGTATTTACTCTCTATAAATTTATGGTAATTACAAAGTGTTTTTTTATTATTTCAAATATCGTTCCACGAAGTACGGCCAGAGAACTTAGATTCAATTCTTTAGGTATATTAATAACCAATGAAGTACAGGAAAATCGAATCTATTGTTTTTATATAATGAGCAAGAATTGATTTAGTATTTACGCTTAATTGTTTTGTTTATAAATCAACATGAACAACTCATCTGCTTGAATTGGTTTAGTGATTAACGCCACAATATTTCCTAAAGAAATTATATTTCAGGCACCAGATCAGTGCACAGTACCGCATTAGATACGTTATTAAATTGTACATTTAAATTTATCAGTAAACAGGATTGCCGTTAATGCCGTTTGGGTCAACTCCTCACTCCACATCCTCGCCAATCGGGTAATAAACTGGAAATTATGTCCATCGCTGTGTTTGGCTCGTGTTTGATTCGTCAAATTAAAATATATTAAACTAAAAACGCCTCCGACTGCGTGCATTAATCAAGCAAAAAACGCGATTTCATTGGGGCAAATATCATTATAAAATTTGACCCTGGAAACAAATGAGAGTGCATAACCGCGTCATCTAATTACAGCCGATTTGGGCTCGCACGGTGACAAACAAATGAATGATCAGCCAATCATTCTTTTCATTAGGCATCTCGGAATGTATCAGCTTCAAACGGACAAAAGAAGAGCGCGAAAGCCAAACATCACGCCGGACGACTTTCGTTTTTTTCGATAACCAATCAGCGTGAGGAGGTATTGATTTCCGGCGTGTGATCCCAAAAAACTCCAATTTTTGAAAATGCAATTGGCGGAAGGGGGCGCGTTTAAAAACAGTTCCATGACGAATTCTATATTTAGCGAAAAAAAGGGTACGATCGGGAGAAACAAGGGTGAGTCACGGAGGACGTTGGTGAGGATATTAAAAAAGGTACAAACAGCGGTGGGATGTCCTCATTAGCGCACTGAATTATGGGGTGTTTTCTGAAGCAATGGAGTGCATGCAGGGGACCGTGTGCGGAGGCATTAATTATTTTTGCAAACATGGAACGAGAGAGGAAAATAAATTACTTTTTCCGGGCGGGGAACTTCTATTTTCCCCGAGATTCGCGCCGTTCTATGGAAACACGCCCACGCGCGTGTTCACGCATTCGTGATGTCCACTGTCCGTAGAATCGACTCTTCCGATTGGGCACTCTCGAATCAATTTTATCCCTCTGAACTATAGATGCATTAAATGTTTATTCGGTTAAATGATTATTTTGGGGACGATATTTCTGTCTAGAATGCAAATAATTCCACAAAGATATAGGAAAGGAGTTTACGTGTAAGCGTGCGCTAATAAACAGAACTTAAAAATTTCTAGACGAATTACTCTAAGAGTCTAAGTAAAAGATTTGGTTTCAAGTCCCTTTCATTTCCGTCTTTTTATATTCTGCTATTTTGAAACATATGTTTTCTTGAAATTGCTGGCTGTATCAGTGGATTGCTTTAGGCTTTAAGGCGCTCTGATCGTTTCCTGAAATTCCATGTACTCTGAAATACTAGTTATTCTTTTATCAATTTCAATGTTTACTCTTCCAGAAAATATTTCGTATTTTCTATAATCAACGAAAATTCCATAATAAATGCCCGAATTAAAATCGAAAACTTTCTTACTTTGAGATCTTGTGCCTAAGAATGGATCCTTGGATAGATATTTAAGTCATCATTTTCTGTTTAAATGTTTGTTTAATTTTTCCTCTTACTTAATTTATATCAGTCTTATTTACTCAACAAGACGTAAGAATAATGCTCGCTGGTTCTGATAGTTGTCCATGGTCTTCTATTGCTATATCTTTCCGAAGTAGTTTTGATATTGTATACTACACATTGATGCTGATGCATTATTGTTAATGTGTTGGTATGACCTATACCTCAATGGAATCTGGTTTCAGCAAACTTGTTTATGTTATACGAGTATTTAATTACGCATTCTACAGTTCTGAAGATCAAAACATTTGATGAATAATTTCGCCTTCTTCAAAACTATCTCTGCAATTTTCTTTAGCTTAAATCTTTGTTGGCTGTTTCCCTTCGTTTGATTCGTGATCCTCATCAGCTTCGTGCGGATCATTTTTCAGTCTTTGAGGAATTGAATCCTCACCTTCAAATTGGAATGGAACCCTTTGTTTCCTCAATGTTGGGCTTCTACACACAGCGAAATCCAAACAGTAGAGAAGACGTTAATCCGAAATGCCCAGAAGGGTACCATAATCCCCTCGTAACTTCTTTATGGGATTCGAACCCGGTGCTCCCTAGGGCACTTCCGGAACTCCGGTATGAATATTTATCGGTCGGAATCTGCACAGTTGGTACGGGGGACTTCCTGCGGGAGGTGTGAAGGCAGGAATACTTGGGCGGATCTTGCCAATGCTCAAAACTTGCAGTCATTGGTCACTGTTGGATATCGCGATTCAACCCCCTCTTGTTGCGGTTGGAGGTATCCTTTTTTGCATCGGGGCAGGTGGGGTGTACGGGGGCCGTGGGTTGAGGTTACTGCTGGGGGCGGAGCTAACAGGGGGAGACGGTAGACAAACAGGTTTTACGCCACCACCTCCCCTTCGTTACAATATCAACCCCTCCACACGCATCTCTTGCAGCCATTATGCCGAATGGCTATCTACGTTTTCTTCTGCGACTCCAATGATGCATCCCGCTACGCCTTTTGGTGGCTGCAGTTGCCAGAGTTCACCCTTGCTTTGGGGCATCACGAAAACACAGGGGAATTGGTGTGCGCATGTGTCGGATTTTGGCCATCAGAGGCTGAAACAGCAAAGATAAAAACCCCAAATGATAAAATTGGTTTACAAATGAAACTTCTTTCCTCTTTCACGAAGTAAAATACCATATATTAATTGGTCCATTTACGCCGAATCCAAATACGTGAGTGGTTTTTATCCATCAGCCTTAGATTTTTCGGAAAAACTAAAAAATTCCGGATTCTCAAATATCCATCAGTTGTTTGTAGAAAAACAACATTGTTCCTATCTTAATTATCGAATAACAACGATTCAGAAATCAATAGAGGAAGGATACATTAATTACGTTTACGATAAATCAATGTAATTACCACAGAAAAGTCAATAGATTGTTAAATTATACGTAGTATTTCAATCAATACCAATGGGTAATTGATTAACTTAACTTTGTAGGCAAATTAAATTACATAATTTTCCCCTTTATTTATAATGTAGAGTTATACAGTATATTCTTGTTATTGTGGTTGTATGTATAGTTTTTTTTGAAGTAAAATATGAAACGGTGAATGACCCTTTCTTCTGTAAATATTAGAAAAAGTGTATTGTTGAGTGTTGTGAATCAGTCCTAAATATGGTCGAGGCCCTCATTTAGACATGCAGAAAAGGGCAGAAAACGGCCTTCAGTGCATGATTGATTTTGACTGGAAACAAGTAACATATTATTTAAATACCACATATAGCTTTCCGATGGCGTAAATGTTTAAAGCGAAAATGGATGATGGATAGGTGGTACTGTGTGTGTGTAAAAAGCCGCTTTCCCTTCCCCTTCTCGTCGCCCTGGAGATCGGGTAAATGTTTGAACACAAAAACAAGCGAGGGTGCGGAAAAATGTGCAGTGGGGGAGAGAATGCGGTCGAGGGAAAAGTGATTAAAACAATTAATCATAGAGGGTGCGGGGGTGGAATGCGACGCTTTTTAAGGGAGGCACCCGTCCCCAACACTCCCCTAAAGAATTCCTCTCTCGCATCCCTCTCTAATATTATCAATACAAGCGAGAAACATTGATCGGTGTTAGCTAACACAGATTTCTTCTCGCTTATGTTCTTTGCTTTAATAACACGCCCCCTCCTGTTAAACTCTTCATGTATTTCTTGATAATGACTCTACTGTCGTAATTCCCCTGTTTTTTTTTAAATATATTTGTTTTCGTTTACACAAATCCTAAGACATGGAACCAATTGTGTTTTCGCAGCTTTATTAATTGTTTAAATATTGCATGTCTGAATCGACCCTTTTTTCCTTTATAGACTTGCATAGCTATTCAAAGGGGCTGAAATAATTTACCGTCGTTATTTGTTGTGAAATCATGTTTAGCTATTTATCATGTAACTAAACCTAATTTGCCTGTTTATATGCGATCGTTTATCTACGTTGGCTACATGATTTTTAATTTCATGTCCTTGCGTGTGAAAAAATGTGAATTACAATTTTATATTATTTTTGGCTTACATATTCTTTGCTTATCTGGAAATCGTTAGTTCTTTTTGAGTTTTCAAAGTCTACCAAATACAGTCTTTGAATATCACTTCAGCTTTAGCTGTATTTTTGTGTAGTTCTTAATTTGTAATCTCTGTTATTACTATTTTCTTTTTTGGGAAGCATTTATTTTTGTGATGGTTGGCTCAACATAGGTTTTCCTATAGATTTCTATTTTTTTAAATAATTTTTTGGTAAAATTATATTATGCTATATATACTACGTATATTTATATCCTATCCACTGTCTCATCTAAACGCCATAGAATTGAATGGAAGAATAACTTCTTCCGAAATTCAAGGAAACGTATCAAGTACTACATCCCTTGCGCCAACTTCCTCCGCCCTCCCATTCTTGCGCTAATTTCATTGTTCTTAGGCATCGGTGCATAGGTCTCCTACGCTTCCCTTCCTATCTCCTTCGAAAGAGCAGAAAAGCGAACAATTACCACCAGAGCGAGTCTCTTTGCAGCGCTGTCTTGAGATCAAGGAATAAAGGGTCTAGACTAGATGTTAAATCTCTTTTAGTTAATCTCGAGTTTGGATGCGGCTTCCATGGACCAGAGAGTGTATTCAAACAAGCTATTATAAATACCAAGTAGCAGTTACTGATCATAAGGTTGAAGATTTGACTAACGAGATACCAGGTTACGCAAGTGACGTATTCATTATTTCCATCAATCTTATGCTGTACGATATGCATTCCATGTTTCGATCTTTATTGATGCATATCTCAAAGATTGAAGTAATTATAATTTAATCTGCAATTGCAGCGAAATAACATGCTATGCAATAAAACGCATACCACTTATCGATATTCTTTGTTTGTTAATTTTATTCACTGTAAAATGGTCGCAAAACTGTATGTGAAGCTTTGAATAAATAAATAAAAATAAATACATATTCTGGTTTGCTCGCCCCACTATTGGCGATTTCTTCACTTGCTCATTGTCATGGTAACAATTAAGTATGCATTAAACGATAAGGTTTAAATATCCATATAATATCGAAACCATGAACTTTCAGTTTAAGTGTAATTCTTACTGATGCATTTACAGGAATTAGTGTAGGAAGTAGAAGGGGAAGTTGTATCCGCATAGCAGAGCCTTCGAAGGGAGAATGGGGTCTGGTATCCGAAGCATTCACAATATTCGGAATTAAAAGAAGGCGAATGTGCACTAATGGGGAAGTGGCAGGAGACATCGGCTACGCCTTCCATAAGTGAAACTGGTGTACCATTGGGAGGTTTTTTTGTCTCCTTCGAGGATCTTATTCACTACGCCCAGAATAATGGACGGCCAATGCGATTGCGTTTTCTAAAACACCTGCATTCAAATGGCTTTCTTTCTTTTTGATACCTATTTGAGTAAGACGATACGGAACCGAAGGAGGTTTCTTTGCCCAGACGATTTCATCCGTTTTAGTCGGTCGTAAAGTGCGTTTATATGGGATAGATGCTAATTTTCATAGTATTTTGATTACGACATTTACATTACCTATGATGAAGCCTAATGGAGCTTAACTCAAATTGGGAAAATAGAGGATTTCTTGTCAATAGATAGGGAAATCAGAGCAATATCAATGCGTCGTTGATAAGTTTTTCGAAATCTGCTTGGAAAACGAAAAGAATACCGTCATACTTTCTCTCATTCCCATCTTCTCTTATTTTAGAGAGATAAAATTGCAAAACGGCTATATGTTATTCTTGCTTAAGTGGATAATTTCAATAAAATCGATCTAATATACTTACCTGGATCGTGCTGTTTACAAGAGTAATTGATGGACAAATCGGGAAATAAAGAATTTCTACTGAAGCATAGCATGCAATCATTAAGGAGCGCGCTCCTTGTTCTATTTCTGCGCATTTGTGAGTTTGCTTTAAAATTCGACGTTTATTCTCGTGCACTTTAGCTCACATCTTTGCTGGCTGCGGCCATTAGAGATTAAGTAAAATTACGGTAATAATATACTATAACAATACAATAATAACAAGTCAAGTGTGAGGATTTCTCTAAAAGGTATTACAACAATGAAAATTACTGTATTTCCCAATAATCATGGCAATAATTGATTCGATTCTTGGAAAAGGATTGCTAATCTTCTGAATCAATTTCTATTGAAAAGATATTGACGTTATTATTCTTTGCCAGTCCTTGAAAATCCCTATTCATTTATTGTCTTAACTTCCTAAATCACGGATAATGTCACCACTATAGTCTCCCATTATCACGGTGCATACTTTGGCCGTAATATTCCTAGAACCGATTTCATTTTCTTCCGATGCCAATTTCATAACCCTCTGAGTCGCGCTTACCTGGCGAAATCTTTTGGTCGTAAACTTGACATCTAATGTCCCATTTCAAGCATTTCGCAGTTTTTACGTCGCTTTACGTAACAGCATCTCAGAGGAGGAATGAGATAAGATGTCCTGCTTATGAATACGTGTTCTATAAGAAATGCTAGAACTAAAGGCGACTCATAGCCTTATAACGCCAATGGGCGCAGATATTATAAAAGTATTAATTGTGGGAATTTCTTTTGAGTTGCATAAAAAGGCGCGAAACTGCATCGCCGTACGTGATGTTAATCAAAATTTCATTATTGGACCATTTTCTTTCGGTAACATCGGTGGCCCTAAAACGATACATGTAGTACATAATAAACCAATATGGTGTATTTGTATTGTTCAATAAGTTATATTTAAATACTGGATCATTATTTATTAACTTTCAGATAGCTTTCCTTGTGTAGGTTGTCGTTTAAGTTCAATTTTATACAAACTTTGACAGTTTCCAAGAAACACTGTATTTTGGTCTCTTAACGAGCAATAAATTCTGCGTATCAACAAATTTCGTCCACAATTAAATAAGATGAAGCTACTAAAACCTCGTCTAAAGCAAAATTAAAGATGTTGATTCTTTTTCCCCTTATATTTTAGTTATTAAAATATTTTCTTTAAAGAAATATTATTGTATAACTTATAGGGCCACCAAACATTTCTTTCCTTGGCATCGATATATACCCTGAGTCAGGCTCTGATGCTTCCTCAGTTTTCATAGGTACCGTTAACCGTCGAACCCTGAGGGATATTTGGGGAACAAAACCGTTATCCAGCTTGTTCCTTGTTTATGCTCAGTAATAAACTTATCGCATTCAAAATTTTACATTTTTTATAGCTGATAAAGGGATGCAACCGTTATTTTATAGTCTTTGCCAAGACACGTAATGAAAACCCATACATATGATACTATGCATTTTGATGAATTGAATATGTATAATGATTTGGGGAAAGGTTTGAAATAAAAAAATGCATGTTTTGATGTGCACCAATGCCAAAGGAATTTGTCGACTGTGGAATAATCCCGCTACACCTGGGAATCGAACCACGTATCTTCCATTTTCATTCCGTTTTTGATTCATTCGTGGAGAGAGTCATTATTACTTCCTCTTTGCCCGTTTCTTCGGCTCCATCCGAGGCAATAGCTGTCACTTGTCCCCCTCTTGGGTGTCGTAGTAACCAGGAGATGTGTGCCCGGGGCGGCGTCGAACGGTGAGAATTTTGCGGTGTCCTACGCCTTTGGGATGGGAAATGGCAGAGGTTTAAGAATAGGTAATCCCAGAATACCTGGAGACAAAGTCTGCGGAAGGCCTTTTTCGCCAGAGAATTTTTGGAAGGGATTCGTGCGACACCCTCGGGATTTTAAATGAGGACTCCACAGTAAACAAGGAGAAGTAACGGCGAAGTTGGAGGAGATAAGGGAAGTTCTTGAGGGGGAAATTAGACGAGGATGTTCTGACGGACTTGGTGATTTCCATCTCTCGGTACCTTGGAAAGAAGAAAACTCCCTTATTTCATTCACTGCCATGGATTTAGTCTTTTGCTATTCACGAGGAATAAATTTAATTGCAAAAAAGGAAGAAAAATATTTAATCTCATTGTGATTGATAAATTAGCAATTTTACCTCCTTCCCTAGTTATCAAATTCAATGTTATCCTGATGTTTGATTTGGGAATTCAAACTTCATTTTACTTTATTTTCATATTTATAATCGTTTTTTTCGATTCATGATAGTGAACTATTAGCGCTAGTAATCTATTTTCTGCCCACCTCTTTAATACGCAATTTTCCTACTCTGTTGTTATCCTAGATTGATTTCACGAGCATACATTTTGTCCCAGTAATGACACCAGCAAAGCCCGAACAAAGAAGAAATTAAATCAATAATTGGGGCCGATTGTTGCCTCATCCACCCATTTCAACAATTAGGCTGAACTGTCACCATTGTTTCATGCAAACCATTGTTTCTACAAATAAAGCATATTTGTAGCAACATGCGATTTTTACTCGACTATTCATTATTATGTTAAATTAAAATGTGCTTAAATTAAATGCTTAAAATTAACAATGTTTTTGGCATTATTGTCTCTTAATAAATTTCATTCAGCCTGTCCTCATTATTAGGAGCAACTTATTGTGCTCAACAATGTAGATATTATTGCTGAAATCAACCTGTGATTTTTCGATTGGCATTGATAAAGGAACAGAACCTTCCAATTATCGTCTCACTTTCATTGAATGGGTCGTCCCACCCGTTTAATACCAGTAGCTTGTACTGTTTGTTTCTCTATAATTTAGCGTCTTTGCGTTACAGCCGATGGAGTACTCTAACTTTAAATTCTCTGCTTTTCAGTTCCTCCCCGATTGCGCGCTTTTTCTTCCTTCGTTCCCTCTCTTCGTGTTCTCTCTTCACGCAGTTTTACTGCTACGGCCCAACTGTTGCTTCTCATCTTTACACCCCTATTACAGCACCAGAATCCAGCCCCTCTCCTGTGATAGCTTCCTCTATAGTCCTTCCATTGTCCCCACCTAACCCCCCTCCGTCCCTAAGGACATTTGCTAAGCGTGAGAGAGCCCAAGAAAAGCAAACACGACCCTTTCACAGATATGGGAAACCATTCTCAAATTCCTTCCCCGTGCTGCACCTACGGAAAAAGTACTGCAGACGGAAGCTAAATGGCTTTCGGAAGCATTATTTCTCGACTAGTAGTTTAAGGAGAGGATTTTTATAATTTCTTATATTTAAGAATTAAGAAATATAATGGCGAAACGAGGGTACAGTTTCGTTCCAAGAGATATTAATTCATTACCGTTTGAACCAAAAGTCATAGTCGTACATTTTGCAAAAAAATCCGTTTTTAGCATTCAACATCATGGAAATTTGCGGAAATAAATTTTAAACAGGGAAGATAATATAATTACCTATATGTAGTATATAAAATTTATTATAAAATGTACTTTCTCAAATTTGATCATTTATTGTAAAATGTTTGTATTAATTAAGCAAAAATAATGTTTTCGTGCTTTAAATGGTACTATTTAGGCTAATTTGGAATCCCACGCCAAGGTTTACCGATATTAATTCTAATTTTGCAGTGTATTGTTTTTTTAATTGGGCTTGACATCTGCTAATAAACCCTGTTAAGAAACAACAATACACCCAATGATAACAACAATAATGCCAGCAATAACAATACTAATTATTGTTTATCAGTAAAAGCTAAAACAGTATCTATTAACGTAGCGAGCATTCATTATTTCCTTTGAAAGAAACGGAGTTTAGTAAATAGATATGGAAGAATTTTGGCTATGAGTGTGACCACCACTATAGAGCATTGTATGATATCTTCGTAACAATTTTACGATCCGTGTCAGCTCGTAAATATGTTGCAACAAACGGAAGAGCCGTGCAGAATTATTCGTCGTTCACGAATCCATTTATGGGCTTATCCGTTTCCTCCACTTTATATTCATGTATTATCTCATTATAACTCACTCTCCGTGAATCATATCTCCTGCATCGTCACTTTTAGCGCCCCGTTGTCAAATTCTCCAGCAGGTGCCTTAATCCTTCACCTGCAATTGGCTTATTCTTCTCCTAATAAATCCCATAGTCCATTTTATTTCCCGCTGTAAAAGACAGCTGCCTTCTAAACGCTCTCTCACCACGGGGCCTTTCCTCTTGGCCTCTTTCCTAACACTCTGTTCCGAAGGCATACGGTCTTCCAACTCCCAATCATTTGCCACACGTATTTTTGTTGAAATGCAAAGGAAAAGTTTGTTCGAATCCATATACTCTATCTAAACTTTAAACTTATGTGCGTTCCCTTGCAGGAAGATGTATTTAAATTTCATAAAACCGTGAGACGATATTGCATGGAAATTATAAGATAATCATCCCTAAGTTCTGTCTAATAATCAAGTGATTCGTGAAATAATTTTGGTGATTAATTTCAAAATAATTTCCTTCTTCTTTATAATATATTCAGCTTGATAAATAAAAATTTTCATCCCAGTCGAAGGTTTTACTCTCCACCTCTACCGAATTTTAGCGAATTATATCAGTGTCGCCAATTACAAAAGTTGAAAGAAATCTGTAATGTTATAACTATTACTTCATCGTTAAATAGCGATTCTCTTTAGTGTAACAGCTGCCCTTAGTTATTCATAATGATGATTACATCTTTATTAGCCGAATTTTAAGACTATAAAGACCACTCTTACAATCAACCTTTAAAAGAACACATACAAACATACCATAACCAGGATTCGAACCCTGGACCCCGGCGTTGCGAGGCAATAGGTGATAATCCACTACGCAACCAAGGCCGGAAATTAATTGGTGTTTTTAATTATCAATTTAAATCAGTGTTGTTTTAAATATTATTAATGACCTTTCAAATTCTTTGTGTGTATTCCTATTATTAATTGTTGCTTGTTTTTATTTTGACTGTAAATCTTCCTCTTCTCCCAAGTTTCACCCCCTAATTTTAGGAAAAGTGTCGAATTTTGGAAATTTCCATCCTATTTTTATGGATTCATGTGATATTTTGTTAAAACGTCCGTTTTTCTTCATTTTCCAGGTCCACGAGCTATGCGACAATTTCTGCCACCGGTACATAAGCTGTTTGAAGGGTAAAATGCCCATAGACTTGGTGATAGACGAGAGGGAGTCAACGTCCAAACCAGGTCCAGACAGCTTGGGAGGGGGCGGGGCGTCCTCCACAAACGGATCTTCCGATCTCGCTCATCACCACCACCGAGGGAGCACCGCTGATTCCACTTCGCATACGGACGGCGCCAGCACTCCGGATGTGGTCAGTCTATTTCCCACTATTACAACGTTTTTTGTGCACGAAAATGCGTAGGAGGCTGCTCTTAGCGAAAGTAAATTCTCAACTGGTTGCGGATTCAAATTATGTGTTTATTGTTTTAAAATTAATGGCATTCGATATGAATATGCCACGTTGCTTTAATTGAGCGATGTTTGCAATAATTTATTGAAATTTCGCAACATAAAGTAAAAAAAAATACTTTGTACTCGAACTTGGCAGTTTGCATCACATTCAAAATGAGATAAGAAAGAAGTGTATAATGATAATAATAAAATATTATTAGCTCATGGAAATTTCATTTGGAGAGGGTGAAGCAAGTACAAGTTCAAAAGATTGCTCAGAAAAAAAAAACACTAAGGAAAATATACAAAGAACAAATTTCAGAACAATGAAATGATAAAGCATATAAAATAGATGAAAATATAATCCATTTTATACTTAAACTTAGGTCCTTTTTTATTTTATCATTTACGTTTGACCAGCAGTACGCTAGTTATTAGTACTGTAATCATTAAATGAAAACGTGGTTAATTTGTAATCCACCGTCTCTAACTTCAATTTGTAGAATCTTGAAGACATTTATTCAATTTAAAATTGATTATATAATCATAATGCAATTGATTAATCGACCTTAATTATTGCTTAGATTGCATTGTTTAATAATTATTTAATCATAATGCAATTGATTAATCGACCTTAATTATTGCTTAGATTGCATTATTTAATAATTATTTAATCATAATAAAATTGATTAATCGACTTTAATTGTTGCTTAAAATACATTATTTCTCTCTTGATCACAATTGCGGTACATTATAACAAACAATTTTTGGAGTAAATATTAGGCGATATATTTTCCAAATGCTCACGGATTTATCGTCAGCTACAGTTCACTCATTTATTTAGTTTTTCGTTTGTTTAGCCATTCTATGAGTACATTATTAATTTACGCATAATTAGAAATAAACAGGAATTGTCATTGGACGCACAACTTTTTAACGATTGGCTATATTTCATTCATACATTTTTAATTGCTAAATATTCTGGGAAATGAAAGAAATTTGACGAATTAGACGCAACGCATATTTTCCGTTAAAAATAAAACACAAAAGATTTTCGACGCAACGATTCGTTTAGCGTTCGGGGAAAGTCCGGTTAACTCAGTTATTTTTTCGATAATTTCCGTTTATTTTCCGTTCTGATGCGTTTATTAACTTTTCCGCGATGGATCGAAACGGAGTCAATTTTATATCCCCGTTTTTTTTAATAGCGTTAATGAGTCCTGCATTTTTTGCCTTTCATCTTTCCCTGTCCTTGTGGGAATTGTTTTCGATTTAAATTATTTCCTCGCTCGCCGTCGAAATTTAAAACATTTTCGTTAATAATTAATTAATTCCCTGAAAAATTCACGTCGGTTTTTACCCGTACAAACGAGCGATGCTCGGAAACACGGGCGTAGTTGTTCATTTGTTATGATCCCACACACAAAGGCGGTATTGATGAGCGGTGGGCATATGTGACCAACGCCGTGGAAATCTAATTATGGAACATAATTGAGCGTAATGAGATGTGCGAGGGATAAAAATTGCATGTACCAATTTATGGAGTTTTTCGCGGATTTTTTCCCTTGACGACCAACTTCTCCAGCGCGATTTCCAAGGGATGATGCGATGCAATTAGCGAAAAAATATAACACCGCCCGCAAAATTGCACGAATATTGTAACGAGGTTAATCTCGTCCCTTTTTTTCCTCGTCGAAAAAACGATTCGTCTATACGGTGTTAAACAAGAGCGTCCTCATGAACGGGGCTGATTTACTAAATACGTGACGCGCCTGTTAATTGTGGTGCTTAATCATTGTGTTTGTCACGGACTTTTGCAGGGTTTTATAAACCTATAATGTCATGATATAAAGCGATATTAGGTTGCGAACGTGTTCGAGAAATTTGGATCGGAAGGTACTTAGCGAAATCATTTCAGTCGTTTTTTTCGTGTGATTCGCGTGAACGAAGTTAGACATTATTTCTAGTCAGTTAATGTAAATAATTGAGGTATAAACTCATTAAAAAGTAACGTACGTAATGGATGTCAATTGTTGTGTTTCGATTCAAATTTCAACAATCTCTACGTCACTGATTGTCTCGCAACGCCTTATTTACTCCAACGAACGATTGTTAATGAATCATTTTAGATAATAATGCTAAGTTAAAATTAAGTATAAAATTACGCCGACAATGAAAAGTGGCTACCTTTCAATAATTATTATTTGATGAGCTCATGTATTTAATTATTATACAATCGGGGCTTATAACTTGCGAAACTTAGTTGTTGGATCCTCGTTCATTGCCACACCCTGAGGTGCTTGACGCACTTGTTTGCCAGCCCTAGAAGCATTACTAATTCAACTTTTATTTGTCTTCCATAAGGAAAACCTGATCTTATGAAAAGAATCGAGTGAAATGAAACTATAGCTATTCTCAATCAATTTCTCTGCTTAAATGAGAGGGTTACGTTATATATAATTACAATGAATTACAATGATACGCTCTGGAATTTATTCGAAACCGATTTAAAATCATATGCTATTGATTATACGTGTATAAATTCCTCAGTTTACGTAAAATATCTTGCTGATGTACGCATATTATGAGGAATTAGTATGTATATAGTTCAGAGACCCCAACGAAGTCAGAAAGAGAAGGTTCGGAAGTAAGGCGTAAGGATAATCAGTTCGTTTATTGTACTGTCATTTCGACTTTCGACGAATTCTTGTTATTAGGATAAAAATCGCTGGTATTAATTCGCTGTGTATTGTTACGTAAGCTATTACGTACCTCCATTATCCTTGTTTGCGTTACATCGTATTGTTGTATTATCCATTTCAAAATAAGGATATTTTGTATCCTTATTTTCTGAAATATCTTATTTTGTTTTTGCTGTGATAAATACTACATTACTTAACGTCATTTAACAATATGTATTCTTATATTATATATTTCAATTGAAATTATGCTTCTGTAATATTGTAACTTTTATTATTTTTCACTTTGTGATGTTTACAATTTATTTATTGTTCTTTTACCCATGTAAACATTTATAATAATATGTTTTACTATTATTCCTCATTGTGTAATAAGAATGATATTTTTTGTATTCTTGAATGATATTAGTTTATAATCAGTTTATATATCATTACATACTCTACTACTTTGCGATATTAAGTCGCTGTAGATGTATTTATATATGTTATGTAAAAGTTAGAGGGAAATTTTACCCTTAATAAAGATTATTATTACAATTATTTCACCTGCTCATATATATTAGAAAACTAACGGAACGTTTGATAGTAAAAATAAAATCCACGAAAGCTTCCGAGATGTAATGGAAATTAAACTTCATTCTTAAGAAAGGAATTTGCAACAAAATTTAAATTCTGAAGATTCTACATAAATATTTTTCTTTCCTTCAGAATGAATCTCAGGTCTTATTCACTGTAGACTGTTTCGTCCAATTTAATGCGTTTCCCTAGCGTTGGTTTCCAAGGCAACAAACATGGCGTCCCCCACGTCCATCTTAATGTTATTCTTTTGTGGTGGAGAGAGGGCACAATGGCTGTTTATGAATATTCGTCTGTCTCAGAATGGAGGGTGTGGCCGGAAGGCGCCTCAGGTTTCCTCTTTTCCTTCTTCTTCACCAATTCCGCGTCCAAGAGCCGCACCAATTCCAGTTAATAGGAAGAGGTGTGGTCGGAGTAGCATCTGCTCCACTTTAAGTAAGGACTCTAGGAGTGCATTTTATGGATGTTTGCGTAACATATAGAAAGGAAGAATTCAGAAATGAAATTAATCTCACTATCGGTTTGATAAAAAGTGATCAGTTTAGGCGCAAACTTGCTAAACGTACTGAATCTCTAATTGATTTTCCCCATTTTATTGCTCATGGATATTTTTTAGAAGATTTATTTCCGAAAGTCCGAAATTTTTCAATGGAAGCATTTAACCTGGAAGTTAATGTTCAATATGGTATATTACATTCGTAAATACTTAGACATTTTCGTTTGTGATCTAGATTAATTTGCGTCTATTAGATTTTCATTGAACAATATTGATGATTCAGCATTTGACATAGAATTATAATTGGATTAATTAATGTTAGACGTATTTCAATCTATTCAAGTGGGCTTACAGGTATGAATAAAGTCATATTATATTATACTTGATTTACAATGACTGTATATAGTCCACAATAAATAGAGCATGTACATTAACGTAGCTACATTTATAGTGGAAAATCAGTAACGCATAAAAAAGTATGTGCGACCAATTTCATTAATTAACCAAACGTAAATTTGGAAAAGTTAAGTATTAAATAGTATTTTTCTGCTGTTATAATTTATATTGGTTATTTCGCTTAGACTTTAAATTTTAACCTTATCAATATGTTGCCAAATACGCAATTTATTTGTGAGAGTTTGCAGTAGTGGTACACGCACCCTTAAACGCTCTTTTGTATTCTTTGACGGCGCCCAACGTTTAAAAGGAATATGCACTCACTCTTATTTAATAGAAACCAATCGCTTATTCCAGTGTAACACTTTACGATTAGATGCAATGCAGGGAATTGCTCCGAACATAGAGTAAATCGGTCAGAATAATCATTTCCCGGACAATCCCATTTCTGCACTCTCGATAATTAATTGCGGAATTAGCCAACAGTTCCTTCGCCGTTGCAAGATGGACTCTGATTTGCCGCCTTTGATTTTTATTGGACTTGAAAAGTCTCGTCCGAGGTCACCCCCATTGTTGCATCCACCGCCCCCCGTCAACTACCCACCCCCCTACGCCCCCCCCCCGCAACTACTGCCCCCGCCGCATCAGCCCGCCACGCCTCCGGCAATCCATCAATGTCTGCGATGGACCCCTCAAAGCGCGTGCGTCTGTTCGCTCACGCGTGTGTGTGTGTCCCTCTTAACTCCAATCTTCCCCTTCTGGTAATTGAATGACACCAAGGGGAGGAAGCGTCTCCTCATTTGAATTTCCTTTTGTGCCTCCAATTCTCGCCCAAATCGCCTCTGTTTCGCCTTCTCTTGCGCGGTCACCTGATGCCGCCTCACCTCTAATCGTTCCTCTTTTGTCTTTACATTCATAAATGGTATCGGTTAGAGGTTGCTATGCATTTAATTTGCTTTAATAACTTTTAAAAGTTCCCAAGAAAATTTGTTTTCGAGTCGCATAAAAAAATTGAAGCTATTAATATATTTATTGTCTTCTTACTGTAAGCCCTCAAGAGTTAAGGAACGGATAGAGTTTGCACCGAAGCAACTTTTAATTGAAGTTAGTTACAACTGATTGCTCCAATTCTGGAAATCTCAAAATCCCAACATTCTACTGAAATATGCTGAGTGAATTACGTTCACCCATTTTCAATAAATCCAGCAGGAGAAGGAAGCTTCCAAATCGTTGCAGTAGTAGCCTAGGCAACGCTAAGAGAAATGTCACTTTCACTTTCTATGGTGAGGGTGTGTTGGGAATTGTTAATATTGTCACAATAATTTCTAATCAATTACAGCAATAAAAATCAACAAAACAGGATCATATTCGGATACTATTGCAATAAGTGCTAAAATATGATCACGAGACAGAATGAATTTATAGCCGCTGAGTATAGAAATGCCGCCACAGTTGAAAATCAGTTTTTAGCGGAAAAATTCGATGTTTTTCCTTCACTAGCGCCTATGACATTATCTTTAATTTAAAACCAAAGTTGGCATGGGCCAACGTTCTCGCTGGTACACGAACACCGAATGTTCGCCATATGACTCACTCATTCTTCCAGAATCTGAGCGTAATACATTAGCTTCGGCGTTCTTCTTCCACGATCCCTTTCACCTTAACAAGATTAAATATCCAGTGATCGGGCAGAGATCTCTTTCCAGACTTTGTGAATAATTCAATTTCGCAGACGCTAATTCAATCGAGTGCCATTGTCACTTTAATCGTCCTCCGCATTGTTTGACTTCAATCCGCCTTCATACGGAGCACTCGACCTTTCCTGCACATACCCATTTACATATCCTCCGCCACCCACGACGCCTTCGAGGAAATCCATCCCCCTCTTATCCTCTCTAACATGGATTCTAACGCCATTTGCATAGGATTTCTATTTCATTTGCACAATGCATAATGGCCTCCCCAGTTTAATTCAATTGTTTTCCGGCGTGGGGGCGCCACCTTCCTGGGGGTGGGAGGAAACTTTGGGAAACTTGCTTCTTTCGCTGGAGGATTAACTGGTGGGAGACGGGGTCTTTTGTACGATAACTGGAAAGAGTTTTCCAGAGAGGATCGCAGCATCCAAGTTTTTCCCCCTTCCATCACGCTCTGCGTTTCTTCTTCCTCCTTTTTCCATCTACATTCTTCTTCCGTTCGTTTGCTTTTATTTTCCTCATTCATTTTTTCCGTGATCATTGTTCGTGGTAGCCCGATACTACAATTAGAAGTCACCGTCTTGATTGTTTCATCTATTCTCGCCGTAGCCAAGATCTTAATTGTTGCAACAATAGGTCAATTATTAATTGTTACGCAGTGTAAATAAAGGGCGAGTATCTTTAATTTAACTTTGTTGATTTAAAGAGCAAGCACTATACTCGCTGCTTTCGGTGTCTTATTTTTTGCAACAATAGCTCGCCCTCTGAATTGTTGGTGTAATATTTCGATTTCTCGATTGTTAGGTAGTGTAAATGAAGAAAGATTAATGTTAATTTATCTTTGTTGATTAAATATTAGATTAAAATTTTAAATTAAAAAGACCTGGGATATGTGTGCTTTTCTTAATTTGTGATACCGCATGATTGAAAAGCCAAAGGTTCAATTTAGTTTAATTTGAATTCAGTTTGTCGTCGTCGAATTAAATCCCAAGGCAAGGAGAGAAACACAATGAATATATTATCTTTCTTTAATGGATTGCATACTAGGGTATTTCTTGCAAAAAGCGCTGTAATCGCAAATAAGTTGATAAAAGTATAAATTTATTCTGCTTAATTTATTCCTGCTTTCATAGCTGAACGATATTAATTTTACTTGATTTTCCTGTCTTTTTCGACACTCCCGTTGCAAGTGCAGGTTTTCTTGATTTCGAATGGCCAATCCAATTACTTTTCCAATTTAATTTCCGTTAATGTTCCACTCTGACAATAACAGGAAACAGGAAAAGTGATGGAAGTTGTTTTCAACTGGCGGAGAATTCGGAATTTTTGGTCTTCAGCTATAAACCCGATTTCCTCGCGTGTAATGGAGAATTATATTAGTCGTAAAACACCCTTTATTATCTCGAGATTAAATTCATTCTTCGGCACAACGTACTGGTTTGGTTAGAGGACCTGGGTCAGATATGGAGGAGCCATAAAAGAATTTCCGTTCATCGGAATTCGTATCTTGAAGGAAGTTTTATTTTCGCCATTGAGAGGTCGTTACTTTTTATGCGTCCGAAACCTGAGGAGTATCTCAGAAATTTGAATATGATGCGAGTGGCCAATGAAACCTGAATCGCCCAAAAAAAGGTCTTTGGTAGGGCTTCATGGAGTGTTAAGGTTGCCTTTTAAGAGAAGCACGGGTTTTTTAATTTTTCGCAATAACGAAGAGCCATTACGAGTTGCCGTGATTTTACCTCATGTATTTAACGTGGGGATTTATTGTGAAAATTCGAGTCATTTTGCTCATTTAGGGTAAAAAATATTGATGCAATATCGATTGATATATGAATTTATGAAAAATGTGTAAGAATGCATGTGAATATATGTACACTGCTGGCCAAAATTAACGCAGCAACGGCCGTAAGGATCGCTAGGGAGGTGCTGCGTTAATTTTGGCCAGGAGTGTACATGCATTATTTACTCGAAAATTAAGAATTTGTTAAAAATATACGGTATGCTTGTTTTAACATGAGAAAATGAAAACCTTTGTATTAAAAATGATACATTGGAGATAGTTAAACAGAATAATTACGTAAAAATAAAATTAGGGAATATTAATGGAATAAAATTATTAATTGTATAATTCACCATTAAAGTCGTGTCGTAATTTTATGTGATGTATACATTTCTCTACTATGACTGAAAAATAGAAACGTAGTTAATTAATCCTAATGTTGAGGGTCCTACTAGAATAGCTAGAGTCAGATTTAATGTTCATGTGAGGTATAGAACTTCTTTAAGTAAAGAAGCCCCGACCATCGAAGTAAATAATAGAGAAATTAACTTTGTTTGTTAGTTAACTATCCTTTTCAACCACTCATAAGTTAATTACCCTAATAATAAAAAGAATGGATCCTTTTCCTTATTAGCTATCGGTCATAACATCCATGTAGCCCGTTCTTTTTTATTGTATTATTTTGCCGCCACTTATATTTGGATTCCGTAGATCATCCATAGTTTCATCTTTGCATCGATCTCCAAATCCTAACATGCAAATCGTAATCCAAACCCATTCTCCGCCATTTTGTTTCCCGAATTCACTTCTTTCGTCCCATTACGAATCATTAAATGAGTGCTGAGAAATGTCCTCCCCCACCGGCAATCGGAGAAGGCCTTGTGATACAGTGGCCCTTGTGAAGCGCTCTACTTCCGGCCACGTCTTGCATTACCTCAATTGGGGGCGAATGTCGTTGCGTGGAGGTGTGTCTTTCAAATGATCTCCTCTCATTCAGTGAAATTGGGTAGAATTCCCCAAAGCGGATTTTCAACCTTATTCCGAATCCCCTTTTATCTCGATTTTTCACTCAAAGAATTCGTGGATTGTTTGACAATTGTGGGCGACAAGGTGGTGGGATGGTGTGTCGCAGAAAGCGAATGTTACGTAAGTGGGAACTTAATGAGCCGCATAGTATTCAAGAGTTTTTATCCTTTTTCGTAATAGTTGTACCTTAATTTACACAATGTATTGTTTGCATTCATTTGAATTTCATGAGAAACTATAGAACATATTTTTAAATGTGACACAAATTATGTTAAAGCGATACGATGCTGTGGACAATTGATTGTTAACATCGCTAGAGTAGACGGTAAGTGCAACATTTTAGTAATTACAGTTGCATAAATAAGGCAATGGCAAATGGCCACATCCTTAGGCATGATGGGCTTACTAAGACCATACTAGAGGGCACTGTAGAAGGGAAAAACTGGAATAGCAGGCCTAGACTAAACTACATGGGACAGCTGATGAAGGATTCAGGCTGCCAGAAATATGTAGAAGTAAAGAGAATGGCCCAGGATCGTGCAAAATGGAAGACTGCTGCAAATCAATCTTAGCATTGTAAAGAGAGAAAAAATATCGTAACTTATTAAAGAGGGTAAGTAATTTCCACAATATATTACTAACAAACTAAATAATTAGTGAGGAAATTACTAACGTACGTTTCCAACTTTATTCCATGGTTTTCACCTTCTCACGAGATTATATAATTTCAGTTACTATTTTGCATCCCGAAATGAGCTTTGCTGACCGGTACGTCCAAGACTCGCTTTGACGCAATTATTTCACTAAACATCCCTGAGCAGATTTCGGTCGAAAATTTCGATTATAATTTAAGCAGCTTTCTCCGCTGGTGCGAGCGTTTAGCAAGGCAAACAAACCCTCTCGCCCCCGTAATTTTACGGCCCTTGTGTTTGTGTGATAGTAATGAACCCTCAGCTGCACCAACACGCCTTCTATTTCATTTATTTATTTTATCCCTCTACTGAGGGGGGAGTGACGTCATGTGGGCTTAATACCCTTCTTCCTCCCCCTCATGCACGACCGCCTTTTCTGCTCATTTTCATCGATATGATCGAGGATAGTGATGGCAGATGAAGAACCAACGGGAGGAGATTTGAGTTTTTCGGGGGTAATTGGCTTCAATTTGGCATTCCCGCGAGTGTTCGGAGGGTGGGTGTTGCCATGACGACAGTCGTCTGCTGATAACTGCAAGAAAATGGCCGTCTCTGCTTCTTTTTATGTGTTTTCCGATGGGAGGTCACTCTATCAGATTGATGAGGAGGATGTGGGGCTTTCTTTTCGCGGGGATGAAGAGGCTTTGATTCGAATGGGCAGGAAAACAGCTTTATCTCCCGATCTTCCGAGTATTTATCTCCTTGGGTTTTTTGTTTTAATTAAAGAGGGTCTTCGGCGGGTTTATTGACCAAAACGTCGATCTCCCTCAACTGAATTAGGCAAGACTGCTCACGAATGTAGTGTGTACTACGTAACAGTTAAACGAATAAAGAAATAGTTGGAAACACAAATTAATAGTAGTATTCAAGAGAACCAAAATGTTTGCAATTTATCATTAGGTATGCAATTTTTTCGATTTTTCATCATTTTTATCCTTTTTCGTAATAGTTGTACTTTAATTTACTTATGCATAACGTACTTTCTGCATCAATTTGAATTTTATGAGAAACTATGGAACGTATACTAGCATACTAGCTTGCCAAATCTAAGGTTCCAAGTTCAAGCTTATGGCATCGTTGTATGTGAGGAAAAGAGCGAAAAGTGGCTTAAAACGAAAATTTCTTCACTAGGAAAAATACCAAGGAAAACGAAACTACTCTAAAGATTTCTAGATGTGTAGAAACTATGGATTCCTACATCGCTATGCAAAATGAGGATTAGTTAGTTTTACGTATGAGAATCTTTCTCTTTTCGACAAATTTAATTCCTTAATTTTTGTCGGCTGGTAAGGAAACCCGTAGGGCACTATTATCCTCTTATTCTTAGAAGTGTTGAGGTAGTGAAACAAAGATAAGAGTAGTATGAATATAGGTGTAATTTAAATGTGAGCTCGATCTAGAGTCGCCTATCACCACCCCAGTACTTTTCTAACACCTTTCGGTTTCTTTTTAGACTTGTTCGAATATTCCCACATTGCTTAGCAGCGCTTTAAAAAACCGCGTTTAAACACTTCGCCATAAAGCGAGAAATTTCCCGAAGAGAGGTAACCAAAGAAGAGAGCAGAGGACGTGACGGTCTCGCTTGGCGTGCACCGCGGTGGTGCGGGAGTGGTGCTCACGCGTCCCCCAAAACGTGTGCGCAGGCGCCGGAGGAGGCGTTCAAAAGACACGGCCTTTCTGCGGTTTCTCTTGCATGTCGAGGGTCCTCTTTGTACATCGAAGATTTGCAAGATGCTTATCGGTGATAGGGGGTGTAAATCATATGAGGCCAACTTCGCCATCCTTTACGTAAAGAATTCTTTTTATCTATAATCAGCATATGTTTAGTATATTTTAGCTGTATTCTCTCCAATAACTTCAATTTTCATGCATGAAAGTCTATGGGATTTTCGGTTTGTATTATTTATTTTTCGTGATTTCTATTCCTTTTAGAGACGAGAGAATATCTGGTTCTGTGAGAAATATCCAAAGAAATCCAAATAACTGAGAAAGTAGTATTACTCTTGATAATAGCTTCTGAAAAAAGAATTCGAAAGAATTTCTCTAAGGAATTAGCTTCGAGATATTTTATGGGATTAATAAAAGGAATAACCGCTCGATATTTTTAATACACCCTAGTACAACATCTCATTATCATTGAAATTTAAAGAAAATAGTTTTAATTTTCCTCCTTAACATTGATATTACTATATTTAAAAATAATATTTTATTGAACCTTAAAGTGGCAGTCCAACCAACTAGCGTTCGGTATTTTTCATTACGAATATTACACCAGGAAATTCCAATTTTATTTGTATATGTTTGAATGATTTCCCTCTGCCATTCTTCACTTGGTGTTCTCCTTTCTTGCCCTTAAAGCATTCTCTCCTTCTCCTTTCTGTCCATTCGATGCACCGATCGATGTTCATCGACGACCTGCGGCGCTGTCTCTGCGGAAATTCGACGTCCTCCGAAGGCCTCATCCTTATTCAAATTCGGCTCACATTCATTTACATTTCAATGCTTTTTCAACTCAAGCTATTCGTTTACCGAAAAGTCTTTTTCTAGCCATTATTTATCTTAATCATATTTTAAACTCAATTTATGAATATACAAATAAATTAAATTAAAAGATATTCTTAAAAAGCATTTAATAGGTTGAAACTGTTCGAGGTGTCCACGAAATTAAAAATATCACATTTGTGTTATACTCTACCAATAATAATTTAAACTGTCATAAACTGATAAGATATAATGTTGCGTAATTCTGAAGACGAAAATTACTCCACTCAGAAATTAAATAGCTGTTTTTTTGTCAATCAGTACTGTTTTTTCTCTTTATTTCTTTTTCACATCACATTTTGATGAAGTGTCCCTAAAAAGAAAACGGCTTAGAAACTTCTATATCTTATTTTTTCTTCGAATATTCACAGCTTTTGCTAACAACATTATTTACAATTATTAAAATTCATGAAATTTACGAAAATACACAAACTATATTAAACCAAATTAATTTTATGTATCTACATATGACTATTCTTATGGAAAGAAAGTTTACGGTTGCTTTTGCGTAAAATATGACTTTGTTACTGGATCATTTTTATCCGTTTCTTTCCGACTACATATTTCTGCACAACATCCTCAAAATATAAACATTTAAATTACTGTTTGCGCGAATAAGAAGGAGGCGAGATTTCAGACGCGCAAATTTCGCCCTCAGATTACGGCAAAGCATTAGCCGACGCGTCTAATTAAAAAATGCGAGCTCCTCCAAATGAGAGTCTCCCCTCCGCGACAAAAGGGTGGCGCTTCTTCTTCCTGGATTTTATTCTCATTTGAAATTCTTTGTTTATCGAAAAAATTACATCCGTACCAATGCGAGACGTCTGCGCACATAATCCCCGATCCGTGGTTTTGTTTTGTTTCGTCATTGTGACGCTGCAATCCGTTCACCCCCCGAGGGCGCCACCGCTGATTGTCATTCCCTCCGCTGATATTGTGCGAAGGAAGGAAGTTTCGGGTGGTGTCGGGTCGAAGTTTGCAACGGGTGTATTGGAGAGGGGGTGGGTCTGCTTGGGGTGGGAGAGGGTGTATTGGAGAGGGGGTGGGTCTGGTTGGGGTGGGAGAGGGTGGGTTGGTAGAGGGTGGGTTGGGAGAGGGTGGGTTGCGAGAGGGAGGGTTGGCAATGGTTTCGGGGATGAAAGAGGATGATCGCGTGTACAAGTGGTGGAAGAAGATGCAGCGACCCTTAACAACGATTCGCCTGGGTACAGATAGGTTGGGTGTCGTCAGAGACATCCTTGGATAGGGTTCTCAGGGAATCACTAGACCAGTCGCCACCAGATACAGGTGATGGATGGGGTGGTGCTATCGTTACGTACGATGCTGAGATATGATACTGCTGTTTACTCTTTTATTTTCTATATATCTATTTATACAAAACTGAATTCTTTAGCTTAATTCTTTCGCGAATTAGTTCACGTAAGTTACACATACACACAAAATATATACAAATTTTCAACTTTAAAAAAGAACGAAATAATAAATCCATTACTGTGAATTAAGATCGAAATACCAATTTTCTATGAAAATACTTGTTTATAATTTTTGAGACATTATGAATTGATCTGAAGTTAGAGATTGGGATAAAATTACTGCATAAATAAGTCAAGTGCTAGATAAAAAAGGAAAACAACGGAAAAGCAATGGTAGCACAATGGAATGGAGATTTTATAATTATTATAACATTGCCAGACGAGATCAGGCGGTAGGGAAACATAGAAAGTAAATAATTAATATCACTTTTACCGACTTCAAAAACACTGCCAAAATAAATTTTAACTGCCATTGGGAGAACGTTATAATTTAAATTAACAGCTTAGATTTGTTATCCTCAGGAATTTAGCTTTTTCCAACCATTTCTTCGGAAGCTTCAGTCAAATTCTCAGTGTGTTGCAACGAGTCCGTGGGAGCGTGGAGGAGAGCTTCCGACAGCTAAATTGCAGTTCATTTTGGTCGGATTTAGTTGTGCGTTGATTTGGGCCAGCTTTAGAATCCTCGATGCAAAGAACCTTTGTAGACAACAATCGAGAGAGCTTCTCTATTTTATTTATTTAGTCACAAACAATAGGCTACGTGAACTGAGTGTAGCAATTCCGCCTTTGATTCCACCGTCCATTTTGAGCATTGAATTCACCGTTTGTGGAAGTTATTGGCTCCGCGGGTTTGACAACTTTCGTTTTTGGAAATACACGCTCTTTCTAACAAGAGTGAAATATTTTAGTTTTTACAGGATATTTTGCCTTGGAACTATACAGTAAATTATTTACTGCATTTTTATGATTTATTTATGCATGGAAACTTTCTATTTTCAGTTACTATGGCAGGTAACTTATGAAAATAAAGAGTATAAAAGTAAAATACGAAGAAACAAAGTCTATAATAGTCCTCAACTCTAATTAATCGAAACACGCAGTTTGAATTACTATTTAGTTGAGTTTAATTCAATGTATGCCAAACTTGATATTAGAATAGCATAATTAATCCACAAATTTCAGAACTGATATTGATTACATTTTAAAAATAGGATAGAAGTTTTTTCGGCCTAATTGTTTGAGAGTTGTATAAAGAAAGGATCACAAATAAGAGAAAAAATCGCTTCAGGCAGATGATAGAAAAGTTATTATTTAAAATAAAGAACAGAATCATTAAATAATTAAATTAGTGTTTGCAACATTATTATGATTGCATTTATTGAAGATGAAATACATGAAATGCTTTGAGAAAACTAATTTTGTTAAAATGAACTTTGAACATTGTATGAAGTAATAGATGCGTTCATGGATTTGAAATACGTCAAGCTGTTTTAGAAATAGAGGTAAATCCGCCCAGGATAAGCTCGTGGGTGTATGGATTGTGGGAAGAACGGCAGAGGGATATTTTACTTCCTTTGATTCGTTCGTTTCAATGGAAACAGTTTTTATCGGTACTGCTCCTTTTCCTCCGATGTCCATTTCTGCGAAGAGTGTCATTTCTCCAACGTCTCCATTTGCGAAACACACAAATGCCCCGCAAATATCCCGCTTCTTTTGAGCCCTTTAACTGCCAAATTTCCTCTAACGGCTGACTGATTAGAGTTTTTCTCCACGTATCCCTCGGAATTATTTCCCCGCTAATGAAAGAAAGAGATCCTTTCAGACGCCGTCCTCTCTTCATTTGTTTCTCCTCTCTTTTAAAATTTCTGCCGTCTTTTGTGTTTATTTTTCTTTATCGCGTAAAAACCGGACATTCTAATTTCCGTCTCGGAGGGAGGATTCCGCTTAATTTCTCCCACAATTCCCTTTGCGTCGACAAACACAAAGGGGACTCTCAAATACAAATGGACAGGCCCTCTTTTGCGCATCAAAACGGAAATATATACGTATATAGTGTTTTGATGAAATTTAAATGGATGCAAGGATATGTATATACTTTTATCTTCTTTTATTTTGTCATTTTTATCTAATCCTTCTAATCAAGTGTCTAATTAAATATACATCACGAATATCTTTTAGGCTATCAAAACATAAATTTACACATGGATATAAAGATTTTGTGTTGCTGAAATTAAAATATTTGCCGCAAAATGTTCGTTTTATATCTTTTTTATTTTTTCATTATTTATGTATTCTTATTTTTTTAATTATTGCTTTATTAAATATATATCACGACGTCGTTTGAGGCTATTATGAATCAATAAGTACATTGAATAGAATTTTATCTGTCAATTTGAAGTAGGTTGCTCAGTGCTAATATTGCACCAATCCCATTGTTCTCCAATTAGAATAAAGCGTATTTATTAATGATTCATTTTTATTTATTGATAACACATAGTGGCATAGTAATTTATGCGTAACGGTACAGATGGATGTACGTGAGTAAATACAAATTTGCTATACTAAGAGAATATTTAAAAATATATATATTTTTATTATAAAGAAATACCTTGCTTGCTTGCACTTTATAATCTTTATCGAAGGAAGTCTTATTTCAAAGTATGTAATTAAATGAGTAAAATTTAGAACTTTTAAATAAAACTAAGTAAGTATGGTTTACAAATTATGTAAATGGAGATAGACTTAGCACAGGAAAGCGTGCAACGTGGTTAGAACACCTGCCCGGAAAGTGGTAGACCTGGGTTCGAGTCCCAGCCAAGTCACTGTTTTTCTCGTACAACCTACAAAGTATGGTTAATTGAAGATGATACATGAAAGACTGTGGTTTAGTCTCCCAAACGTTTTAATGATTAGGGAATAGTATTGAAGAATGATATAACGATGATCATGAAGTACTATTATTAAGAAGAATTCGCTGTGAATAAAAAGCGTTTGAATTTATAAGTAAGAACCTCCTATTAAACTATGGGGTCATTACGTCCATAATCATCTAAAATTTTGTTTTAAGAGAGAGATAGTATTGGGTACATACAGCGGCTTTTTTCAGCGCTTGATAAATATAGCAATTAACTCCGTCCGTCTTACCTTTGGCGTTTCCACAATCTTAATATTTTCTGTGTAATCGCGGAGATGTAATCTTCGATGGGGAGAGAAGATTCCTCTTGGAAAAAACATTGGAAAGAAGGGGAAGAGCCCTTTCTTTTATTCCAACCTCTTCGGAGATGAAAGAAGCGAGCCCTCCTTCCGCAAACGCACGAGAGCCGTCTTTTTAATTGCTACGACGTCGCTAAATAAAACGCCTTTTCGTATTAGCGTCCTTTTTGCTCATTTTCCTCGGAGCGTCATTCCAGACACACAAAAGGCATTTTTCTTCCCGTATTTTAAAGGTTTCGGCTGAAAGGGTTTAAGGACTTGCACACTAAAAATGCGTGTGATTGGTTGCCGTTGATGATTGTTTAGTGTATAATAATATTAAAATGTTTTTATTAAAGCTAGATTGATTGTATTGGCATAATAGATTGAGATATGAATTGCATAATAAGGAACTTCTCAACCAAGATTAGGAAACCAATTAAAGTTTTTCAAGATTTAGCCAAGGAGTCGTACGTAAGATTGTAATGCGATAATTTTATGAATTGCGTGAAGTTAGAACCTCTTGTGAATCACAAAAAAATTATTAACGGGACGAATTGAGTATTTGTTATGCTTTACCAAAATTTCATTTTCAGAGCGGTTTGTTATTTATTCTACATTTAAAATGAGTTTATATTTTTCCAAAATATAATTCCTTAAATACCCGTTTTCAAATTGCTTATTTTTTGTTCCGATTAATACTATTTTAGAGACGAGAATTTCATAAGGGTTCGAAAGGGTTCATCGATTTATTTTTTCGAATTCAGTCGTAATCACTCTGAAATTAAATTAATATACTACTGATAAACTGCAGTTTTAGAATTAGATTTTATTTGTGATATAAATCGGGAATCATTTTGGAAGATAAAAAATGCTAATATTAAATCACCGTATATCCTTTTAGCTTTTGTAATCACGAAATATTACATGAATAAATGTGACCTTTCAAGGTATTATTTTATTGACGTTGGCCGCAGCAGCAAATAAAAGGCTTTTAATTATAAATTGAATAATGTTTTAACATTGATAAGCCAATAAACTGTTTTTAGTGAGCTTTGGAATTAAATGCTAAATTATCGTTGTGAATAAAGAAAATTAAGACCTTTCAGCTCGTTTATTTTTACAATGTTGAATTTAGCGCATAATTTAAATTATCATGACAGCTTTATCGGCAGCTTTCACGTTTTTTTAGTAACAGATATTTACAGTTAGAAATATAATTAGAGGAAGGAACAAATAAATTTCTGGATAAAAATAAATTTCGACGAGGAGTTTTTCGGATTTGTTTGAAGTTTTTAGTTTTTGTTTCTCTGTACCGTTAAGTTCCTATTCCCGGTAATTAATCTTAACCAAGATGCGAATAGTGGATATTTCTAATGGTAGTTAGAAAGAATTCCAAGGATGCTGGAGCCGTAAAACAGGGATCTCCACGTGGCAGAAGAAGAGAAGTCCCTTTCGTGGACCACGGAAGTACTAATTTTTTTTACGCCCGTGATTCTGAGAAGTGATCTCCTAGGCAACCGCACAAGGCCCAAATATTTAGAGCTGATTCCGAGAGAGACATCTTTGGAAATCGGAGAAAAAAGCCCTGTTTTGGGGCCGTTAAAACGGGAAACCAACATATTTGGCCGATTAATTCGGTTCGGGCCCCCAAAAAATAGAGTTTTACCGAGTCGTTAAATTCGTTTGGGGCCGGCGAGTGGTGTACCGAGAATTGTTTGAAGTCGTTGGCGGGAGGGTGTCCCGAGGCGGTGCCGAAATGCAGGGGGCGCTGGTTTATGAAAGGGCCTCGAAAAGGGGGCGTCAAAATGACATCTCCTTGTGGTTTTCTGAGAACGGTTTCCAGTTTCGAAAAAGACTCTCGTTGAGATAAACAAGGAGGCAGTGATGTGCTAACAAAAGCGGATCGCTCCCTTCGTTTGTTTCTCGAGAGAGAGAGAAGACTTGTCTCCTTACAGCTTTTCCGTTTTAGTATTATCACGAAAATTTTTAAAATAGTATTAAAAACTATCGAAACATAATGAAAAGTTACTAAAATATTATCAATATTATTGAAGTATCTTTAAACGTTTACAAACCTCATAAGATTTGAAAATTATAAAAATATTTCTTTTACATAAAAAATATTATTTAAGTATTTTTTAAATTATAAAATTTTTTTGAGTTATTATTTGAGAATTAATATTTGAAATATTTTCTAAATGTTATGATATTTATTTAATTTTTAAAATATCACTTTTAACCATAAAATATAATTAAAACTATTCGAATATTATTATAAAATATCGAAATGTATAATCGGGAAAAATTGTGTAAATGTACAAGAAATAAGTGTTTTTGAGGGAGATTTTTGCTCCACAGAGCTGTCTAAAAATTCTTTTATCTCAGTGAATCCTTAAAAGTTGGAAGAATGGATTTCTCGCTCAATGGACGGTATTTTTTCTACTAGTAGTATCTTTTGAGCATAGTCCCTGTATTTTATCGTCTGCCTGCAGATGCTCGCATTCCGCGACGCTATCGGAAAATATAATGTGTACTTCTTTTGTGGGAGTTTCCGCGCTCAATCTTTTACTCTCTCGAATGTTCGACCCTCTTGAGTCTAGAACCCGCGACCCCGTCTCGCTTTTTCATCGACCCAAACAAATGACGGCGCTGAAAATTACCGAAGGTCCTAAATTAATCTGTCAATTTTCTAAATTGGGTGTAATTAAGGATTTTTACTGACAATCGTTTGGAAGATATCATTAGTATCCCCAGATTGTGGTAGGATTCTTTATTAAGTACGGGCTAAAATTTCCTTGAAATGTCTTCTTTCTTTTAAAGTTTGTTTCCTCTGTAAGTTGGTTATTTTATATCAATTTTTACCCGTATGTTTCTAAGAGTTTTCGCATCATTTTAATAAATATTTCAGACATTTATGAATATTTTCCCTTTTATTTCATAATTTATATATTGAAACAGGAATGAGTATACTGCATTAAATTTTGATGAACAGATAAATAATTTACATAAATATCAATAGAATTGATTGAAAATAATCAAATAGCGAAAAATCTATGGAATTAATAGTCTCAAGTGAAATTTGGTGGGAATTAAAATACACTATCCACAGGATAAAATATTTATTCACAGTACCATGGTTTCGGTTTTGAGTTACAAAATCATCAGGTTATCATAAACATCACTTTATGATAGTGTAACCAAACATGGTCGTGGTAATGAACTATTATTTCTGTGGACTGTATATTTTTATTATGGAACAAAGTAATACTTCTGTGGACTTTGCATTTTACTAAGGAGAACTACCTCAAAGTCGAGGCCGAATTATCAGATTCTATTTTCATTTCAAGTGAAGTAAAAGGATTCCTAGGGATTCCATAAAATTATTATCTACGAGAGATTTTAGAATGTGGATTAACAAATGGAACTGATGTAAGATCGTTGTTTATACATTGGGAGACGGCTTCTGAAAGAACGGGCTCTCATGGAATTGCTCGTGGACATGTGATGATTAGGTACTTCCATCAAGCACTGCAATTTTTCTTGATCTGAGTGCGGTTCGCGCGCCCCGTCGCAACCCATCTTCTCCAGAGACGACTTTTCGCGACTTTCCGAAAATCCGCGTGACTGTGAGGCCTTCGTCATTACCCGAGATGGATCCAGCACCTCCCCAGACATCTGGGACGTCTCCTTGTGCCACAATAAAATCCCAACAAAGAAGTTCGGTCGCTTTAATCAACGCGTGCACGAATGCACTTCAGCAGCGGATGGAATAAAAAAGGCGCGTGTGTGGGCGAAAGGGGCGGGAAACAAAAGGGGATCGCTGGAGGCAGCAGGTGCGCCTCTAACGTCTGCGATACGAATTAGAGCGGCGACGAGAGATGCTTCAACTATCGCATTTTATACTTTATGAAACTCATACACTCTGTTCTCCCTTGTATTAAATCTAATTTAGAGCATATGCTTTTCACGAAAAGGCACGAATTGCGCAGTAATGACATGTCTTTCCTTCAAACTATTTGTATAACATTCGATCTAACTTTGTTTTGAAGGAAATTGGCGGCATTTATGTGGAGTAACTGTGTTTTAGTAAAAAAGATTTAATATAGATTTAATCATAGGAAGATTTTAAAACTATTAAAGAAAAACTTGTATAGTATTCTAATATCATTAAATAAAATTTTAGTAATTTTTAATAACATCCCTTGCTAAATTTTATTTGGTCTGGAGTTTTAATTTTTTAGTGTGCTTTTTTAAGGAAATTTACATACATATAGAAGTAGTACCGATGGAGAAAAATTTGTAATAAGGTATTAACAGGATGAACTATTGATTGAAAACGGAATTATGTATTATGAAAGGGAATGGAGGTAGTATACAAGGGAAAAGATTCAATGAAAAGCAAAAGAAAAACATTTCTGTAGGGACGATAGTTTACATGTTACGTGGGTTATGTAAGGAACACAAGGCACACTCATATAGGGACTGGGAAGTATTAAATTTTCATATCCATTTTGAACGCAATAAGAATATATTTGGAATTTGCATCTACCTAGTAAGAAAAAAAATCCACGGATTTGAGTTTTCTGAACCATCCCTTGAAGATTTATTGCTGTAAAGACATTTACAGAAGTTGTGGGATTAAAAAATAAATCTATTAAGAAGGAAATTAAGTTGGGATTATGAAAATTCACCTTGATTTTAAGTAGAGCTGAAATACTTGTAGCTTGAACTGAAAAGTTGATTCCCACTAAGATATATATTCAGCAGCACCAAAATGGTATTTTTTATAGCGATATATCAATAATTAATACGTCGTTCGAAGTGCTTCGACAGCCGAGTTCATTTCGCACACATGGATTCCCACCGGGAATCGAACCCGGGACCACTTTTACCGCATGCGTTGCCCACTTGGCTATCCCAGTGGATAAATCGTATCTCCATGGGGAGCGAAGAGACTTGGCTCGTCTGGATCATGAGGTCATCTTTCTGCATTCATTTTTTTCCTCGTCATCTGTCATAAAATAGGTGCAGATAAGGCGAATAAATTAAAAAGAGGAGCAGAGAGGGGAAGCTGGAATTTTTCCATAAACAACGCGGGGAACCGGTTGCAATTCCTCGTTAAGAGTGAACACTCCTGCTAAGATCGTAGCGTATATATTATTACAGTACACGAGTAGTATAAATTCAAAGAAAATGGGTGTCATATGAAGGCATTTGGGTTAGATACCACGGCAGATTCTCTAGACCTTCCTGTCTATTTTCCATTTCCTGTTCGAGAAATTTTATAAAGTTCGAGCAACTTGAAAAAACAGTCTTCCTTGATCTTGAGGGTAGTTTCAACTCTTCTAAGGGTATCTCTTTTCATGCTTTTAATCTTCAGGTACGAGATTTTATCATTGACATGAGTATAAACACACTATTTTTCTGTTCTTAGAATATATTCAGTAATTATTTCGGTATCTGCATATTTACTTGACAAACAACAATAATATAGTGATGCATCATACATGATCTTTCGAAATATCTCATTGTTATACATGGTCTATAAAACGGTTTGCTATTTGGTCATTGTCAATGAACGACTTTTGTAATCATTTAATAGACAATTTCATAATCGACGAAGGCAATAAGGGTTGCTTTTGAATTTAAATAATGAGATTCTAAGAAAGTTGAATTTAAAAACAATCGAATGTGAATCTTTCAATAATCGATAACTCACAAAAATATTGGCCAAATCTCCTCCATTGTTGCAATTTAATAGCATTGTTACGGTCTTATCTTTTCTTTATTGTACACTTATTATTGTGTTATGATAGTCTTATTTTCGTGAGCCCATTGTTGTAGCCTCAAATTTGTATCCCATTCTTTGAAGTATCTTCCTCATTTCTTTCCCATTCACATTTTCACGTACCCCAAGCCGTTGGGATTTCATTTTCCCCGTTTCGGCGTATCGACCGTGCATCTTCCGCAGATTTATCCCCCGCTCGTGATTACGATCGGAAGCTGAGATGAAGAGGCCTCGCAGCGACTTTGGTGCGTATTGAGGTCTGCATCGGATGACGTATCATTCCTTTCCATCCACCTCTTCATCTTCTTGGCGCTGTTATATATATATAAATAAATATATATATATATATATATATATATATATATATATATATATATATATATATATATATATATCTCGCTATTTATCAGTCAATCTTGACTTGCATACGAGTTGGTAAATTCATTATAGTCATTCAACATAAATTCTGTGAATTGTTTGACTAAAATTTGTACTTTTTTCCTCTTTTTACCATCGAAATATGGTCTGGGAAAATCTTCTCCTCTGAATGCTCTACTTTAGAGTCGGTTTCCATTTTAGTCATTTATAAGTCTTTTCATTTCATTTTCTGTCTTTTTTATTTTATGATATATTCGCAATCAGATGCTTTCTTTTAATTTTATACCTGTTACAATTTCCTACCGAAAATGTATCTTTTCAAACGTTAAGAGATTACTAATTTATAAAATTTCCATTAAAACAATTTATTGTAACAAAAATCTTGTATAAAAATATTTAAAAAATTTGCACAAGATTATTGTACGAGATTTTTGCTACAATAAGTTGTTTTCTTTTTGCTGGAGTTCCACCAATTACTATTGCAGCAGTTCAATTGCATCTAATTGTTCACCTTCTAATCATCTGAAATAACCTGTAAAGGACCAAAACTCTGTCGTTTATTGTCAAAAATGTAGTATGCCAGTAATTATAGACTTTCAACAAAGGAGCAATAAACAAAACTATGATAAATGAGTGAATAATGATGAATCAAAAAGAGTGAATTTATTTTTATAATTTAAGTATGAAAAATAGGATTAGGAAATAGAGTAGATCCACATGAAGGTAGTAGATAAAATCAATGAAATTCACGCTTCAAAGTGATGGACCAAATACCAAAATCTCGCTGAAACATAAAGAGGGATTTCAGAGGAAGTGAATCACCAGTTCCAAGTTTATTCTCGACAATATTCAGAAGAGATTCCAAAAATAGTTGAGAGGCGCTCGCTTTCTGTCAAAGAATCCTCGCGGTGATGTATTTAACGTCATCGCAGATTAGTATTAATTGCGGGCGGTTTGATTTATTCCCGTTTATTTATGATATTTCCGAAGGAGGCGGCCTCTCTCCGTCAACGCGTTCCTCGGACCCGTTAATTAATAGCGCTAAAATAAAGGCGGCCCTCGAGTTTATAATGGAAAACCAACTGAGGCCGTAAATAACCACGGAGGAGAGAGAGTGACCGCCAGTGGATATTTTCCAAGGGCGACTCCGATAGATTTACCTTGTTTACAACTCCAGACAATGGCCGGCCCACACGAAAATCACTTTTTTAATCTTTTCGAAAAAAACGAGATCTGTGTTTGTTTTAGACGTCGGCTTCGCTTTCCACGCAAAATCGAATTAATGAATGCAATTTGGTGGAAAAAAATCTTAATTGGATTTTGATTGATTTGGGAGGGTGACATTAATAGGTGCGTATCAGGCGAAAGACGTCACGTGGTAATTAACAAGTGCGAGGGGCTAATCATTGCTGTCCTCCCTTCGATTATCAATTATGTTTATAGACGAGGTGTTTATGTTGGGAAAAAAGGAAAGTGACTCACCGAGTGACGGATACCATAACAGATTGGCAGTTTTGAGGAAGATTCATGACTCCACGACGCGACTCTATAAATGATGCCTTAGTTTTTTTAATTTCATTCTATGTATAAATTCGCGTTCATAACAGTGTGATGTGGAAATATTTTGTTACTTGAACTTAATAAGTGCATTGTTGACATAAACAACAATTCTCTCTTATGGATGTAATGTCAACAATTCAGATAATCATTGTTAGAGTTGACGCTAATTAGTGCACTTATGAAGATATTATTCCCAACATTGTTGTGATAGCGCAATAATGTTGTATTTAAACAAGAATGCTTAGTTCAATTCATTGCGGTTATTCTTCTTTAGTTTGCTCTGTTAAATCAAGTCGATTGCTGTTGAATTAATACATCCATTGTTATATGGAATTAAGTTTATTTTTGCTTGAATTTCATTTGTTGAATGTTTAATAGCCATTTAGTAGAAAGTGTACGTACTAAGTAGGAAAACAAGTTAAAAGAAAGGATGTAATAGGAATCATTTATCAGTTATGAAACTCATCTGATGAAAAAGAAAGGCAGCAATCCGTAACCATTGATGTTATTCAAAAGGGTAGCTATTAATAGTAAAGGAAGTATGTTTTCAATAAATCTTCGATCTGTAATAAAATATATAGACCTCAACTGTCTGTATTTCTAAAGTTGATTCCCAATGTCTCTTATGTTTTTCTCTAATAGTCCACGTACAGTTGTCCTTATCTGCAACCACAGAAATCCATCCGATAGAAATTCCTCCTTTGAATGGGTGTGATAACTTAGGATTCTTCGTAAAGGAGTTCGTCTCAAAGTAGGCGTTGAGGAGTTTGATATAAGAGTTTCCAGAGACTGGGAGTGGTTGTCGTACTAGAAGGGAGGCTTTTAGCGTTACATGACGTGCATTCCCCATCCTCGCACCGCGTGTTTCAACTGTTTGACCTCACTCCACGCCACTCCCATCTCGCCTCTGCTCCATTTCGATAATTTTTCATTCACCTCTATTCCTCTTCCACGCTTTTCAAACTATTTAGAGATACGTCAATGGGTTTAGAAAACTGGCTGTTTGAGAAATTGTTCCACCACCTCTTAGTGGGCTTTTAAATTCAGATTATGTCTTGCTTTTTGACGAACTGTTGTATACGATTAGGATTTGACATTTTATTAGTTCAACATTCGCAATGTTCACTCTATTTGATTCTGGATCATTTATGCTCAATCTTCTGTATTTATTTCCTTGCCATACTTTTTAAAGTACTTGTCACGTTGAAAATATATTTGGACCCATTTTTAATGTTCCCTCTTTTAAATAATTACACACAATTTTTCTGTAGTTATTTTAATTAAAGTTTTCTGAAATATAATACTAAATGTCATTTCTTGTAGATTTGAATTGTTTTTTTAATAAATGTCCATTCTTTGTTATTTCCTTCATTGAAAACAAAATCAAATAAGTCATTTCTCCTCGTAATTCTCTTGCTTTTTTGAGTTTATTCAATGTTGTATTTGAATTACTTGCCCTCTGTCATTTATTCTCGTTTCTCCTTCTTTCTTCTTTCTTTCTCTCCCATCTACTCTTTCCATTCTTCGAGATATCCGCCCTTATTCGTCTCGCCCAATCTTATATTCCTCGCTATCTTCATAGAATGAGTCGTTAATTTTTTCACCACTCTTCGGTTGACAACTTCCCTTATCACCTCTTTAATGGCCGCCTTGTGATTATTCCCTTGCCTTCGATATGCAAGAATGAAATATGCTTCGCTTTCTAAATTTTTGGGAGCATTAATTTGCATTTTAAATTCCACCCTATTTTCCCGCCTTTTAAATCGAACTTCATTTACTTTGTCGCTTTTATTTTCTTCGGTTTAATTTAAATGGTTCCCTTGGATATATCTTGTGTATTTTTGTGATTTTGTTGCTTTTGAATATTCATTGTTGGGTAATACACTTCTATGGATCTGATGTTGCTGTAATCACTAATTAATAGTATACAGTAATTTATTTTCCTATTTTCGTTCTTAATTAATATCAATCATCCCGTATTAATTTACAATTTGCATACTTTCATGATTCAATAAATATAATTATCAGAGTTTAGGTGAATTATGGATATTTTGAGTATTCAATACTTATTGTATGTAGTTGTCCCTTGGCAGTCATGATTACTCTATATAGGAATCTATTTGATAGATTTTGTTCGGATATTTCTCTAAACTTGAAAATTAAACTGCCGGAAACGATATTATGAAAACAAGTCATTTATAAACCTCAGGATCAGCATTTCCATTGAAACATGTACGCACATTCTGCTGTATCCCCTTTTTAATCTTAGTGGGTGTACTCAGTGGCACTCTATTTCGGTATCATCTATTCATTGTATCCGAGGTGCAGTTCCCGCCGGTGGATGTTTAGAGTAGTCTTGGCTCTGCACCAATCCGTTGGGAAAGCCCTCGACCCATTGAACCGCGGAACCTACTTTCATAAATATATTAATATCTCCTCCTAGGTGATCCGTAATACATTGCAGTCCGTGCATATATGATGCCTCTCCACGACACCCTCTGATATATATCGGCATTAAATGGTTAATTGGTGCAATGGGTTGATTGCAATTCATAGCCATGAGTCGTCGTGGACAAGTCGATCACGATTGTCGTTGAATTGTGTTCGATAAATCGTAATTTGTCACCAAGGCGGTTCTAAACATCCAGTAGATGTGGAAATAAGTTAATTTTAACGCTAGGAGTAACCGTTTGTTAATTGTTGAAATTGGGTATTTTAATTGTCCAAAGCAGAAAGGGCTTTAATTGTTGGAAATAATTGGTACTACAACCCACTACATTAATGTTCCCAAATACCATTGTTACTGTTAAGATATCCATTATGCTATCATCCAATTGTTTGTTAATAATATAGCGTTAATTATATAACGGTATGAACGTATTGGTCATCTGTTTTAATCGGATCTGAGATTTAATGTCAAACGTAGTTCATTGTTTTGGATTGCATTCCGCCATGAATGTATACTAATACCCAAATGTTGAACAGTACAATCGTTTCATCTTAGTAGGGTTATTTTTCCAACTAAGTCAAACAATAAATGTCGAAGGAGTTCAAAGGAAGGAGGATGAGTCGGTCATCCCTTCCTTGAATATTTATTGACTTTCTTTCTCTACCCACGTCTATCCCGTTGCTTGGAAACCCAATCAATCACCGGAAAATCAACCGGTGACCCGGAAGGACTTCTTCGGACCCATCTTCCTATCCGTGTTTCATAATGACGTGCACCTTTGAGAAAATAAAGCTGCTTGCCTCACCTATCTAAGTCACGTGCTCTCCTAAATCGACCGATCCGCCACTGACGGCAGTCGCGGGAACTATTCGCATTTCCCTCTGACGGAATGAGTGCAAATCCTCTTTTTATCCATTCTGATGCGTGTGCGCCATATTAGCAATGGCCCTCTTGTTGTAGAAGAGGCTGAGGCCCTTGCCTTTAGGGCCTGGCCCATACGACGGCGGGATTCGAATGGGGGAGGGAAAACATCTGCCGATCGAAACGTGTTATTTTCGCCGATAGTCATTTTGAAAAGTGTCTTCGCGAGTGACTCCCTCCTGTGTTATAAATATGTATCGAAGGCCTTCATTTTACTATCCCGTTAGCCCCTTTACTACTTCGTCCACTCTTCGCAGTGGAGTGGTCGTAAATTAAGTATCAGGGCGATAAAATCGCAGCAGCCGTTGTTGGTGATCTAGTCCATCTCCTTACCGGAATGGCAGTAAAACGTGAGGGCATTTGTGCTTCTAATGTCTTCACGGGCGTAAAGACGGGGATGTCTCAATGCCATCGACGTTTTTAGGTGAGGGGAATTCATTCCTGCACTTTAAAACCCTATTTCGATGGGTTACCTGCTCGGGAAACGGCCTTAAGAAATTTAAGGCCTCATCTTTTCGCGATGGCTTTACTTTTTTGAATTGGAGATGTAAATGCGTTTATGCATGGCGAATTGATTGTAGGATCATGTTGCTCACGAAAAAGGCACTGTTAGTAATGAAAATGTGACTACCAGGTTGGACTTGCGCATTTCTCGACTCTATAGATTTTCCAATAGAAGTCATAAATGTCCTCATCTCATGCATTGATGAAAGTGGTCTGAGAACAGCCTCTTTTGATCCAGCCAAATCAATTGGAATTCAATCATAAGTATCAATATTTATGTATCGTGATATGATGCAAAATCGCGTTACTGCTGCATTGTTTATGTATGTCATGAAGCGTTTCTGAAGAATCAATAATGATGTTCAATGCTGATGAGGATATAGGCGAACAAGCTCAAGCAATGGGAAAAACATATCTTTCAATGCATATCCTTCAAACATTTAGTCAATTGTTGAGGATCAATGTTTAACCATGCATTGTTGATTCATGGATCTATTCTCGGTGGTTGATTGTTGAAAAAATATTTATTGGCTGTTGGTACATGTATAATTGTAACGTAATTATCTTTTATTAGCTGATTTTATTGCTAGTTAAATTAGATTGAGCTTGAATGTTATGTGGAATTCTTTGCTCCTTGCCAACTGATTGGTATCAGTATTAAGTACCATAAAAGAGGCAGCTCATACATGTTTTGCTTTCCGCTTCCATGTATATTCATATATCTCTTACGTAGCTCCCTTTCTCTAGCTTCTATATAAATCATCCCGAACTTTATTCTACTCAAATTTGGAAACAGCTGATCAGCTAACAGTCCGTGGTGTCGTAATTCAATCTTGCCAGTGTCACCCACACCCTCAAGGAGTGTGACCCTTTCTTCATCAAAGGGATACCCAAGGAGCGATAGCGCCTCCTAGCGACGCCTTCGCGAAATAGCGCCCCAGATGCGGGTTAGAGGACAAAGGAGGTGTCATGGTTTTGGCTAAAAAATTCCCCTCGGCTCCCCTCTGCATAAATCTAGCGCAACTCTTTGAAGACGCTCTCCCCGGTTCAGTAAACTCCTTCGGAGTGTGTTGGTGGTCCCGCAGAAATACAGATAATCTCCCGACGCCTGCCTTAAGTGTTTTATTCTCGAGGGCAGTAAACTGTTGATAAAGTGCCCGATCAAAGGTTCTCGTGTGTTCTCCTCTTTTATAATTACCCGGTGAAATGTATAGAAGCGAGATGATCCGCATGTTAAGCAGGGTTTCCCTGGGAAATTTCGTGGTTTCTCAAAGTAACAAAACGGAGTGATTTGTGACCGCATTATATTAGCTCCTCAATGATGAATCACATTCTGCAGATTTTATGACCCCGAAAATTCAATCCAAGGTTTCTCTAATTATCTTCACTGGCAGTGAGAGAAGCCTAAATTCTACGATTCCAATTAATTAGCACTTTGCTAACCTTAATTATTGTCTGTCGTGTATTTTTAATGATCAAATTTTGTTAATGATTTGGTAGGGAATCATTATTTAATATAAATCAAATCTATTGAAAAGAACTTATTCAAAGATTTATTTTCGACTGTTAGCTTTTTTGTAGAGGCCTACACTTCTTGATTAAATATAAATAATCATTGAGGTGAGTGACTCTTTCGCAGTAATAATTTCTTATGGGACTTATTTTGGAAATTGCTGTCGGCGCAAAGAATATTTGAAGAAATGGCATGATTAAAAAAAATCTACTACTAATTTTCGAGCACCGAGGTGTCATAACATGCTACTGTTTTCAAAACTATTACAATAAGATAATAACTCTACCACAACATATCTTGAATGTGTTATCAAGAGAATTCTTAAATTCCGATTAATTTCCCATTTGTGTGTGTGTGAAAGTGAGCATCGCTATGTATTTACAAGACTCGTGGAAGCCTTTCTTCAAGACCATAAGGAATCCTTAAAAGTTCTGGTTCAAGTTGTTGGTTCTACCACCGAAGGCCCTTCTTTGAACTCTGCTATTTAGTCTGTGGGTGCTTGAATTATATGTACACCCTGCCTGTGGCAATTTCTCTCCTGATTCTTTATTTAAAGGAAGCATGTATAAGTTGAAATGGGATTAATTGCTTGAAAAGGGAAAGTAAACGAAGGTTGGATTCAAGTGGTGGAAAGAGGGCCAACATTTTTGTATTGAAAAAATAAGGGCTAGTTATGAAGTAATGCAAAGTAGAGCAGTAGGAAAATATATGGCTCATGAATCTAGACTGAAAAGATTGCTGCGTTAAGCTGATTGTTGCTCGCTAAAAGCTATTGTTACCTTTCATTGTTGTGCGCGCGACTTTGTCATGACTTTTCAATGCTTGCAACAATATTACAATGACAACCATAATCCTCTTTTCTCTGTAAATTCTATGAACTAAAGAACGAGCTCGTTTTAAAAGTCCAACCGAAGATTTCCGAAGCAATTGGTTGGAAAATCAACTGAGTTGCTCTCTTATTATTGCCAACCCTAACTTCTAAAGATGTATACACTCTACGGCAGACATCTATTAATTGGTTTGTGTGATATCTATGAGAAAGTGAGCATATCTAAAACAGTCAGCTTCATAGCGGTGTCATTTCCTATCCTGTGGCATTCCTTGATATTGTCTTTTTGTCGGCGAATGAGCGTTACACGCCCAATGTATATTATGGGCTTGAACACACCTGTGAGGAGGAAAAATGGATCCAATCAGAGTAGAAATTTATGAATTGTGTTGTTCGTGTGTGGGAGACGGCGAAGCGGGAAGTGCGCGCGAAGGATTCGAAAATAGAAGCTCTAGTTGAAGTGCTCCCTGTCAACCCCACGATCCCAGCCACTCTCCGTTCTATTCCTGATTCGACGCTTTTTTCGAAGGTGTCGGCGGAGGCGTGGGTGAACGTCTATTTGGCCACCAGTCTTAGAAGTGAATTAGAACGCGAAGGGAGATTTATTCAATACCGAGTCTGCTGGCTACATTGTTATTCCTCTAAATACGCATAAGCCATGAAAATAACGTGGTATGTTAGAAATAGTAATACTGTACTCTATGCTGCATACAACAATTTACGTATTTCTAAATGTGTACGGTAAAAGATCATTGTTTCATCAACAGAAACACATTGTTGCATTCTGTTTGTCACGAGTTTAATGAGTGTTTGTTGCCTCCTATAACTAATTACTTGCGACGATGATAACGAAGATATTTTATTCAATTTAAAACCAATGCAACACAATATGCTGTATAGATTGACAGTGATCATTTGTTGCAGTCAATTTTTCATGAGTGATTGTTGCTATCTGTATTTAAACACGCTACAATATTACACGAAGAAAGATTTGTTTAATTTTATTTTAAATTTACTCAAAAGTGGTCAAGTAATTTCAGAACGTTTACTAACATATTTCATACACTGCCAAATAGTTAAAACAGACGTAAATAGTTGTAAATCACATCCAATGTATGTTTCTTATTTTCAGCCTTGTACTTCTCTTCGTCATTTGATTCAGTATTTGCTTCTTCTCAATTTGGAAGCATTCTTATTCCACCATACAAAAACTATGCGAAGATTCATTCTTCATTCAGCTTTCACGTAATGAATAATTTCTCATATATCTGACTCTTCTCCATTGGATGGGATTCCACCTTTAATTGTCGTCTCGGTTCGTTTTTTCCCCGCAACCGACGTCAAGAGCGCTGATGTTCCCGCGACGCCACGTCACCTTCTTCGTTAACAACGTCTTCATTATTTTTCTTCTTTGTCCGAGGGATTCATATTCTTGCCACATGTCATTCCATCTCATCCCTTAACACGAGACTATTGGTCGAGTGAATGTTCTCGTTCCTTTGTTTTGTAGGACCACCTAAGCGAGTGCCTTCACTGCGATTAATGTGGTGGGCCTTCGGTTAGGGCGACTGGCAGCTGACAGACGTCGGAATACGTTACGTCTTTCATGCGATCTTCGCCTTCCTAAACACTCGCGAAATGACTTTGTGCGTACGCTCCCGAGTGTTCTTTGTGGGTGGATCTCTTGAGATGGGCTGTTAAGACACAGGGGGTCTTGCATGATCTGTTGTAATTCTCCCCGAAAGAGATACTGTTTTACTACTATAAATTATGTAGATTTACAGAAATACAGTCATAATCATGATTCGATAGTAATCTTACTTTTACATTTATTGTTTACGAGTATCAATTGTTTATTAGTATTACAACTATACCCTTGTATTCTTGCTGGTGTAAGAGTATTTCGGATGCAAGCAACGTTGAAGATAAGTAGATATTATACAATACTATTCTGTTCTAAATATTTACAGAAACAACTATAAAATAAATTCACATCTGAGATCATGGTTTTGAATCTTAGCTGTTATATCAGCCCTGTTTTATTCGAAATTCACTTCAACAGAATACAATTTTTATGAATGCTTGGTTGTTCATTGGAACATCACTACAACATACTATTCATTTAATTCCTCGTGTATTTCTAGATGTCTCTATTTATCAATTCCATTTTATGTTATATGAAAATATACCTATCATTGTATATTCCGTAATTGTTGATCGGCTAAATATCTGATTGTCAGAGTCTGATTCAGTTATAGATGCGTAAAAAGTATGCCGATGCAAGCAATAAAAATAAATGATTTTAAGATGTGGATAATTCCGATATCGTCGTTCCGGGTGACGAAGTTTGTAATGGAATACAACTTCCAAATGAAATTTCGAGTGATGCGGGCACAAGAATATTTAAAGATTTTCAATCTAGCCATGTATCTTAGAGTTTTCTGACTAAATCAGGATATCTGGCAACACTGCCCAACAGTCATTGGATTAAATTTTTATCCCTCAAAATTTGAAGAGAAATATTTCGGAAGGATGGTATAACTACTTACTTGCCTGAACTCCTAAGCCTCAGGAGAAAGCTCTTCCAAAACCCCTCAGCGAGAGGCGCAGTTTGGATTTCTAAATAGTCTTGATCATTGGCCCGCCATCAAAATGACCTGCCATCTTTCCTCCAGCGTCTTTCATCATCTTTCACTCCTTTGGCGACGCTAAGAATGTCACCTCCTGCGACGACACCGCTCACCGACATTCAACTGTCTTCGTACCTCTTCCAATTCGCGACACTCTCGTCAATCGTCGCTCTGCCGTTGCCTTAGCAGCTGTTATTCCATTTTATGAGCGCATTTTGCGATTCAGTAACGGATTGATTACAATCCAAAAGGCTGTTTAATTATATTTATTTGCATTTTAACTCGTTCGGTTCGATCAGTTACGATTTTGTATCGCATACAATGTAGTCAATGTTCGTAACAATACTTCATCCCCACTCTTTCTGTTTGCTTCGATGATTCATGATATAAATTAATATAATCAACTAACTATGATAATCAGTTTCGGTCATTGTTGACGACAATTGTAACGCATACAATTGATCAATATTTGTAAAAATATCCCATTCCCACTTTTCTAATTGTTTAATCGATTTATAATATAAATTAGTTTAATTAACTCATTACGATAATCCGTTTCGATCATTGTTGACGGTAATGGTATCGCGAACTAAGTAATGAATGTTCGCAGCAATACTTCATTCTCTCTATTTGCATTTCTTTCACCGATTCATTATAAAATCAGTTCAATAACCTCACTGCGATAATCAGTTTTGGTCAAAACTTATTCGCTCAAATCCATCATAAGAGCTCGTTAGGGTGTAAAATAACGGAATAATCCATTTTTACTTCAATTAAAACGCGATGATTCCATAAATAGGAGCCTGTATATATTGATTACAATGTCGCAATTTAATTTGAATAATTTTGGCAGATTGAACGCACGTCATTGGCGAAAGTTATCACCGATTAATAAATATTCTCTTCTTTATTTTGATATCAGTTTTCAACCGATGCGTAGGCATAAAGAGATGCCTGACGGTTCCAAAACAGTTCCCTTAATTTTGCTGTTTTTGCGTTGAAATATTAAATGTATTTTTTCGTAAGTTGATTTTACATGTCATTGCTAGCTGAAACGAGTATCTTATGTACTCCTATATTTGACATCCCTATTAATCACAGTAATCGTATCTCGCAGTCTTTCTGGAATGGCTTCGCATCCGTGTATCCGATCTCTCAGCATCTCAGCTACATCTAACGAGTAGTAACAGCTTACTTTACCCCGCGAAAGTGCTTCGTCTCCTCTATTATTTAGGCTGCGTCTGGAGCATCCAATTTAGCACTCGGCCTTTGTTTCGCTTTTGTTTAGCCCGCTTCGCACTTGTTTACGGATAAGTACCTCAAAGGCCATATCTCTTGGTCGGTTTCCCCCCTTTCGCCTCGAGGCACTCGAATTCCATCATAAGTGCACGGATGGGATTCGTCCGAAGATACCTGGGGAAAAATGGAGGGGGTGATTGTGAATAGGAATGAAGTGGAAAATGGAGGAAATACATGTGCTGTAGAAAATGTCGGTGGTAAAGTACAGCACGTTGGAAAGTATCATAATCTAGATGAAGTTCACAAGATTCTTCTAAGGTGCTTGTTTGTTCAATAAGGTTTTATTATTGGTATTTTTCTTTATGCTGGTTTCTTGATTGTTCTTGAAATAATTGTATCATTGCGGAGTTACCTTTCTAATATCTTGCCTTACATCTATGAAACACAGAGAGCGATTTTAGAACTAAGAGATGCTGGATTTATTTTGTTGTTCTTTGCTAAATTCCTATCTAGGCTCGTATAAATTCTTAATTTTCATAGTGTTCTCTCTATTCGAGATAATCCTTCACTCAAAGAATTTCCGTATTCATTAATATAGCTATACAATCTGCAAACTATAACATCAACCCGGATTTATTTTCATTGGAATAGGTCGTTTGGGTTATAACTTGGTGTAATTCCATCAGTATTAGATAAACAGTATTAAAACCCAGCTCGTTCTTAAGTTCAGTTTGTGGTATTTGTGTAAATAAATTCCTTACTGAAACCAGATTATTTAGCTGTGATTTTGCTTTCATTTTCTATCGTGAAAAGATAGTCTAAGTGGCGAAATATATCGCTAACATGATTACTTTGCGGTAGGAGTCCATCGGATATGTTCCAATAACTTAGCTGTTTTCTTTAAGAACTTTTTATATAAGTTCCGACCATAAAAACACGGCATCTCTAGTCATAAACCTTTCCAGTTTAGGAATCTACGTCTAGAACAGTCAGCCATCAGGAAATCATTGAGTAAGAATCGAGAATTCGGAGTGTTCCATTAGTTTCCGTCATCATTTCTCCAAACCGTGAATCCATCCTTCTCTGAATCAATTCCTTCCTCCTGATTGCGCAAGGAAGTCCTCTTTTCCGTCATTTTACGAAGAAGAAGATCACTTCTCCCTCTTACAAACCCCAAACCTTCCCCCGCTTAACTCAACCTGACATTCGAGTCGGATTAAAATTTCCCGTCGTGGAGGACCTTCCCGGATCCAATCCTTTATCGTGTACTCGTAAAAAACGTAGCGGATCATTCAGGGAATAATTCTAAGGGAGCTCGGAAGAATCTCCGATGGAATTCCGTGGCCAATGGTCGTCCTCTGGTTATATAGGATGGCGTAGGAGGCCCCGGGAGGAATGGCTGGAATGCACACCCCACTCCCCCCACATAAAATCCGGTGTTATTTTGTATTTTTCACCCCGTCCGATCTCTCCAGGTGGCGGAGAAATTCCCGTCCGGAGGCACTGTTCCGACGGAGAATAGCCCCTCGACCGTACACCATTTTCTTATTTTTTGTATCTGCCTTCTAGTTGGTGCCTCACACTAGCTCTGATATTTCGTTTTTTTCCCTCCAAAGGTTTCATTTTTCGTTTTTTTCCGACCGTATTTATTTTTATTCCGTTCGCATGCCATTCCTCGAGATCAGTCTCGCCTTCTGCTCCGTTTGCTCTTTTTTGCTTTCGTGCGTTTGCGTGCGAATCGTAAATTGCGATTGCACGGGACATGACGAGACGTTGCCGTATGATTCCTTTTGATTCCTGCGATTTTTTTATTTTTTTTACGGATCTTTTTGGGAGGCTATTTCTGGCGGGTTTATGATTCGAGGGTTATTTAAGTGGTCGCGGTTACTCATGCGTGAGGGAATAGACTCATCTGATTTTTTTTTTGAGTTCCTATGATGTGGAATTCCGAATTGGTTGTTTCCGTGGCTTTCTGCTTTGGAATCGACGGTTGATTAATAGCGATTTTTGGAATCTAGACAAAAAAGGAAAATTACGTGTTTCTTCCTCGTGGAATATAATAGCTATCGTTTTGACTGATGTGGTAGCATCGTAATACTAGGTGTATTAATTAGAATCAAGTAAAAGGAACCACAGAATTATAATACAATATGAAGAATGAATGACATACTAATTGGAACCAGTGAACAATTATAGGAACCTTGAAATATGAATATAAGGATTATCAGAAGATTAAATGAATTAAAGATAGAAATTCTGTTATCAGGAAATAGGCAGGTTTGTTTCATGCATTACGTATGTATCACTATAATTAAAATTAAGATTCTGCGTAATTTTACTTAATTTATTTGTATGTCCCATTGAGATATGCTTGTAGTAATGTTTTATCGCTCTCTTTGCCAGATTCATAATTCTGTGCGTTATGAGCTGAAAAATGAAAACTATATATAACCCAGGAGCTTTTGCGTAGATTTAAATATTGTTGTATAATAATTTTGTCACATCATTTAAGTTTGGAACAACCATCTTTAATGCTACTTAATTGTTTACAATGGAGAATATAAAACGAAATAGTTAATACAATTTGAACCACATTTTGTCTGTAATACATGATACTTTCTGTAGTCTTATAGATTTACTTCGCTTAGGAAGAGCAAAGAGCTTTATTCCTCTTCAGATTTATCTTTAAAGGCTAGCTATACTTGTCATAATTTTAATAATAAATATAATTCTCGTAGTTAAATGCCATCACTCCACAAATTCAGGATTTATACTAAAGAGAATGTTATTATGGAAGTGAAACTTCACTAAACAGAAAAAAAGATGATCTTATATGCGAATGAAGGAAATTAAAAGTAAGTGTTAGAATTCGTTTGCTGGGCAAAAGCGGATACGAGGAGGAGGTATTATTATGAGTAGGTGTCCTCCCTCTGGTGAGACCCTCGTCCACATATACTCCCTTCGCAGAATATATATGCGCGAGCGTCCGTGAGCCTGCGATACGGTTTGACAAGCATCGTTCTTAGGAATTCCGTCCCATTTATACTCATCGGCTTTGGCAATGGTTCAGAGGGAGAGATGAGATGTGGGATTATTTTCGACTGCAGAAAAGGATTCCCCCTTTATTTCCACCGCTAATAAAGCGACACGAACTTATGGCTGCGAACGGGTGTCGTATAAAAGGAAGTCGCCCAAGTTAAGACTTCACTTTTGGTCCAGGGGAGGACACCTCGTTGTCTGTTTTCGCCGCTTTGGTCTCGAACCCCTTACAGTTTTAGATTTTGTTAAGTTTTGAGGCTTCAACATCTCTCTTACCCTTCTTTCCTAACTCTCTCTCTCTTGAAGCACATTGGCTTGTAGTAGATTACGTTTGAAGCTCTTCGGTATAACATACTGGACTGTACCACAAAATTATTATGAGTAGGTGATTATGGATTTTAGGGAGTGAAGATATAGTTTGTTTTTATCTCATGTGCTACAAGTGCAGGTACAAGTGATTGCTTCCAGGTTTTTTCTTAGAAAGAGTATAATCACTTCGCTTTCAGGAATTATAATTGCAAAAATTGACCTAGTTGCATCAATTAGAGCAAAGAAGATGTTTTATTTATTTTCATTCCTCTATAATCAGTACAGAGTGTAAATAATCATTCTCACGTGTTTATGAACAGAATTGGAGTACATTTTTTAGCATTTTAGAGGTTTAATAGGAGATTCAGAGTTCCTAGAGTTCCTTATTATTTGATACTACGATATTTTTCTCTCCCCTCTATTATCGCCTCTTATTTAAAGTTCAAAAATATGTGATTTTCAACTCAATATTTATCTATTAAAATATTAAGAAAATTAATATTATTTGCCATACATTAACTTAATATAATAACGATTCGCGTCAATTGAACGAGCGTGGTTACTTTAATCCGTCAATGATTTACGTGGTCATGTACGCGATTATCTTTCCGTACGTTAAAATGAGGAACCATTACTTTTTGGCTCTGCTGTTGCTATAGCATCGAATGTCCGAGAGCAGTGCGCTTTGGTGACTTCAAAGAGCCATCTTCATTCTGCTGTCGAGAGCTCACTCATTAGACGTCGCCCCTCTCCCGAACTATTTATATTCGCATATTTACATCCAGTCCCTATAAATTCAGACCTCTTTTTATTTCGGACGGCGACGATGGAATTTATGTCCCGCTGAGGTATTGAGTGCGCTTTGCTTTTTTCTCCACTTCCTTATTCGTTCCTCGATATAATTTTGGATGCGGAGGTATAGCGAGTCCTTTTGTTGCTGTCCTCGAAACGATGTCGAAAAGAGGCCGTGGTTCGACACCCGGAGGAGGACATTTTCCCTCTGAATTTGCCAAAGCGGATTAATGGAGAGCATACGAAAGTAGAAAACGGTTAATGAGAAAAATACCAATATAAGAAGCTTTGAAATTGAACGGAAGTAAGCTAAAGAAATTCTTCTCCCAATAAAATTGTTTATAACTATTCATTACAAATCGGATTTCTTTTTCTAAAAAATATGTTCATTCGAAGAGTGTCCTTGTGGTAGATGAAAAGAGGCCGACATGGGAAGCGATAAATAAAGGTATAAAATAGGATGACAAGAAGTATTTTAATTGCGTTGTCTTTCCTCTCGGATCCTAGTGAAGAGTTTTTTCCAGCTTATAAGACCCCGAGAAGCTGGATGAAGTCGCTGAACGTGATTTTCTTTTAGGCTTCATTCGAATGATAATGTAATGATGATGACTAATTTAGATTCTGATTAGCCCTGCATAGTTCTAAACCAGGATATTATTGTTATTAGAGTTAGTTATTGAAGCTTAAAACCGTCTAATTCCGAAAGAATTCTTTATCTCGGTCAATTGATTCTCGGTTGTTATGATACTTAAAATCTTGGAATGCGGCCATTGATAAATTAATAAATCTATTAGTATATTTAATTGCATTGATGCTTTCAGAAGCTCTAAAAATTAGTTAAATTTGTTACACGACGATTTTACGCAACAATGAGGGATGCTTAATAATCCAGCACAAGCAACAATAGAGGCTACTTACATTGTTATCTTGATTACTCTAATGATCCATTCTTGGATGTTGTGGAAATTGGTTTAGAATATGCTAAGTGCTTATAGTGAATAAATTATAAACAATGTGTCTGCAACAATGAGGGTAGCCATGGCTTATATTGTTGCCTCGACTCTAATAATCTATTTTTGAATATGATTGTAATTGATTTCGAATATAATAAGTGCCTATTTCTAATAATATAGATTTGATAATTTTACTTCAGTAACTAGACAGGCGTTGCTGTGTTTCTATTTTGGTTCAGACCGTATAAAATCCGTAATTCCTAAGGTCGCTCTGTATTGGCGTCTCAGAAGGGGAAGGGGGAGGGTGGATTTGGTGCCAATAAAGTTTGATGCCAGGGACACAAGGGGAGCGAGTGACTTGGAAATAACTTGTCTCTCGGTCGCATCGCGCGCCCTCTTCAAAAAACACGCTTCTTTTGTTTTCTCCGCCTCTGCCAATTCCCATTCTTCATTGCCTCCCACCTGACACTATTTCCTGCCACCGAAAAATCCGCGAGAAACCCTCTAATATATCGGTGCCATTTGTTGTTTGCTATTTCCTCTCCCTTAATTATTCTTTCGATAGAGGGCAGTTTTTTCCTCTCTCCCCTTGGTGTAGATTCAAAGCAGCTGTTAGCCAATGCTGAGCATCTCTATGTGGAATCGCTTCATTCATAATTCATACAAGTTCTATGTTGCATACCTTATGGACTATTCCATGTAGTGGCTACTCTGTCTACTCTATGTACTCCTCTGTACTATCCTGTTGTCTTAGGCATCTTCTTATGCATAAATAGGTTTTTCTTCACTACACCAATATTTCTTCTGTGTCCCCTTCTAAGAAGTTCATTAAAATTCCATATTTTCCATTTATAACCTAAGTTTTACATAATATTTATAAAGCCTATAACTTCAACATCTGTTATTACAATGACTTCAACCTTAAAAATCTTCTAGGTTCGACAAAAGACAAGATAGAAACGTTTGATAAATCGGGCATTTATTTGATCTCTTGCCCTGAATGCAATCTAAAATATGTAGGACAGACTACGAGGAAGTTAAGAATCAGGTTTAAAGAACACATTGCTCATTTCAAATAGGGAAGATTCGAAAATTCAACATTGGCGAAACACATCGCAGATAAAGCACACAATATCGCTATAAATAATTTAACTCTTCTTTACAACGCAAATTTCGGTCTGGATCCATGAGAGAACTTATATATTTACAAAAAACTTCGACTATATTATGAATAACTATTTAGATTTCGATAAAACTTTGTACTCTTTACTCGACCACACCTGACGTCTCTTCGCCTTACAATTGTTTTCCCATCACTGTCCGTTTCCAGTTCGTAGTTCAGCCAGTCACCTTTGTAGCCTTGATGATGCTGTTTCTCTGACAGCGAAATTTACATCGGTTGTCCTTAACTTTGATGGTGTTTAGGGGTACATTGTGACTCTTTCTACACCAATATTGACAATGTTTTGCGAAATATATAGTTTAATGTAATCTTGGCTCTAGGTTCTCTATGATAAATAATCGCCTTTTTGATAAATCAACTCGGTGTGATATAATGAATTAAACAGTTTATTAAAGTCTAAATCGCATACTTTATTTACTCAAGGAATCTGTTGTCAAATTGGAATATGAATCACCAGGGTATTTCAGGCTGCACAATTCAGCAAGTAAAGGTAATGATTCCTAAAATGACTCCACAAACCAACTGCGACTTCCAAAACAAACCATAGAATGCTTTATCTTTCGAAAGACGCTAATAAAGATATGCCGTGACTGTGTGATTCATTGTGAAGGATAATCGTTGATATCCTTGAGCAAATTGAAGTGTTTAAAATTAGTGCGATCCGGTTGGACTAGTCATTATTTGTCCGCAATAAACTTTTATGAATGTAATGATGGACAATAAATGATGCTACTCTTTACTCTGAGTTACATGCTACTGTTGATCTCATCGGTATGAATCATTGTTTGTAGGTTCTGTCGCATGGATTCTCAGAACTTTTTCGTTTTAATTTTCACTTTCTAGAATTTTGATAAGTGATTGGGGGGATACCTGACTCACATCAACGTATTGTATAATCGCTCTGATACAACAATGAGTTGAGTTAATCTTAATTGTTGGCTTTAAATTACTGCAGCATAGATTTCAACAATTCAGGTGTCGATTATTGTCATGAAACTCTTTATTGGTGGTAACAATCACATTTTTACATTATTTCTATAAAGAATTGCATTCTTGTAATCATTGTTGGGCTTTTAATAAGCATTTAAAACATGCTTATTATTCTTTCATAGTTGTGTACAATGAAAAGCTGCTTACATCATATTAAGTTAATAGTTTATTTTTTTATCCTGAGTACATTCTACATGTAATATTCGAGAAGGACATCTTCTACATATAAATGTCGGAAGAAATTCAATTCTTGTGTTATTACTCTCATTGAGTGATTGCTTTGTCATACTCTTTATTTCCCTTGTGATCTCACAGAGTGTTCCTCATTCTTCTTACTTCCCGCACGTGGATTGGTAATCGCCTAACTATTTTCATAACCGCCCCTTCAACCGAAACCCATCTCACCAGAAAGCCTTCTTCCCCTTTTCTTTTTAATCGACGCTCAGACCGAAGAGTAAACAAGGCCTACACTAAATCTGTCGCCTAGACCATTCTCCTCCTTCCCACTCCACTTTCACTCTCGACGTCCGCAGCAATTATTCCTTCCCAGCATGCCCCGCGGCAATAAATTCGTTTTATGACGAAGTGACACGTTTGATTCTTACGAGACGTATTTTAAAATGCTTTTCACAGAGTCAACAAAAGGAAGTAATGAGCCCTTTTTTAAATATACTTGCCAAGATTAGTTCTGCACATAATCTTTAAACTTATTCTCTGTGATTGGATTCCACGAAAGAACGGTGTGTGGAGTAAAACCAGATGGTCCAGACTTCGGCGTTGCCACATTGTGGTCAGGGAGATGTTGACGATCGTGAAATGGAGAGGCTTCGGTGATTGTTTGCCAAATAACGATATTCATTTAATCTTTTTGATTTACATACATCTACATAGTACATAAATTTAAATTCAAATCATAAATTGTTCATCTTTAGCTAAAGATATTTGTGTTGATTACATTAAGTCTTATTAAGAGATGTTGATTCCGCCAAATGCATTGCAAAGAATATAATTCGGACATTTTTCAAATATGACAAATTGCCGCATAAGACTTAAATATGAAAAATTATCGAGTACACATTTAAAAAGCATTCTCTTCATTTATACAGTTTGTGCGGTAAAACTTAAGGCCTTAACTTGTTTAACCAACTATTTAAAGTACGAATATGTAGTTTACCTCTCATGTACCGAAATCTATGTATAAAAATTACGATAAAATCCACGTTTTTATAATCTTCGATTTTTTTAAATGGTAATTTTATGGAGGAAAGTGGGTCGATCGAGGATAATGAAAGAATCAATAAAACATAAAGTTAATGGCTTGTTTACACTCCCTGCCATTCGCCATTGTGCGGCTTCCAGGCCATGACCTTAATTGCAAATGAATACTTTAAATATTATATCCAGCCTCAATTACGATTAATTTATTCAAATGCCAACAGTGGTCCATATACATGCATTCTATAAAAGACTCGGTTTTAACTGCTTTCACTTATTGAATCCTCCTTTTTTTGGAGTCCCTGATTTATTCATAACGATCTTTGGGAGCGGCAGTTGCTTTGAAAAGTGAAATTGTTCCAGCTCTTGTCGCGATGCGTTTTAACGGCTGTAAAACTCTGTTCAAACGGCCGGAGAGAAACTTTTATCTCCGTCCCAAGTGTATTATCTTAATGAGCCGTCTATTATTTTCTCCCAATGGTATTTTATAACGCTCAGCGGGATCATAAACGAATCTTAATAAGGATTATAACTCGAAATTTTATTGCACTTCTCATATGCGCCTGGGGGCGATAAAAAAACATCGGAAGTCGTCAAAGCGGATTTGAAAATAAAAGAGCATCGGGATGGATAAGGAATAGCTGATAATTCTGTCTTATTTGAAATGTAAAAAAATATGGTCGTTATTCCGTGAAAGATTGAAGATTCGAGCCGGGATTTAATATAGTGCTGTATTTCAGTTTTTCAAAGGGTATTGGATGGTTTTTAAATTGCTGATTATCTTGTAAATTTCAAAGGAAAGTACTCCGTATTATAGATACTGTATATTCCGAAATACACATCAGTGCCTTCCTCTCGGGGTCCATTTAGTATCGCTGATACTTCCATTTTTATTTTACTAGTAATATGTATCTTTTATCATAAATATGAAATATCATACTTATTTTATTTAATATACGACCATATATAATCTGCTTTAACGGTGCAATTTTCTAGCATCTTATTGTGTTCAAACAGGATATTTTAATTTATAAGCAATTACGACACAATCATGGTCATAATTCTGTATGGATTTTCCTCTGCTTTCCAATACTTGACTAAATACTCATATTCTTGCGTCAGTTACACAACAATTACGTCCATTTTTGGGAGCATTGTCATCGCTGTACATTGTTGACGAGAATTTAGCTTACAATTGTTTCCATTGACTGTATTATCGACCTTCTGCATCAGTTACTTAAATGTTTATCATTGTTTCAAACAGAAGTTTTATTAAGTCTTCTCCAGATTCTCATCTGCCAATTTAGTATCTCTATTTCCAAAAAGCGACTCGAAATCCTGAAATTTTAGTATTCAATCGTAAAACCTTCCTTGTGCATTTCTTATTCTGTAGATAAATATAATGTATTTTGTTTGTTCTTGAAATACATCGTTCCTATTGGCACCATCTCACTTTATTGTAACTCGTTTTTGCTCCTCATGAATAGGTTACTTTCAGTCTATTACTTAAGAATACGCCATTTTCTCGATAAGCTCTTTTCTGATAATGCATTTCTTTAGTCAATTTTTGGCATATATCATTATCGTCACGGTCTTCATTTCGCCTATTGTAAATCTGTTCACGATCCCTCTTGTTCTTGCCTCTCACTTCACCGTGCAGCATTTGTTCCGTGCATCAATGAAATCTTCGCAGAGGCTATTACCCCATATCGGGCCATAAATAAGGAGATAGTTGCTGCGGTCGTTTGTTTTCTTTCAGCGTTTACGAGTATATGAGGACGTAAAAGGTGCCTCCTTCATGGTCAAGTTCGTGACGCCACACCTCGGCTCTTTATGTTCCAAAGGCGTCCTTTCCCATTTTCTCACACTCTCGCGGAAATTCGCCCAAATCCAGCGAAGAGAGAATTCACCCCAACGTGAATTGCGGTTTTGGACGCTGGGAAATAAATTTCGGTACAAGCTTCAACAATGAGACAAGCCTGAGGCGCAGAAATACATTTACAGGCTGTGTTCATTGTTGCTCCTTTCCCTTTCGTTTCAACAATCATCTCATCGATTGTTGTCACGTTATATTCGCAACAACAATTTCCTTCTATCCCTTTTATTATTACCGTATTTTTAGGATGATTAGATTGTATATCAGTACAGTATTACAGACCCTCTAATATAAGGAAAATGAATCGCTGCTATTTTGGTTATCAGTGAAGTTTACACACTAGTCTCAACCTCAGTCTAACTTACATTTATGCTAACGCTACATGCTTAGCCAATAAGAAAGCACTAATACTACGTAACCTATATATTAGTTACTGAATTACGTCAAATTATTTCATTGGGGTTATTCCAAATATTTGATTGAATATCATGGAATGTAGACATTAGTTACTAAATTACGTCTCATTATTTTTAGGACAATGCAATGCCAATTATGTAAATATTAGACTGATTTATGTTGCAAAAAGGCCGCGAATCATTTTCATTGAAGCCAGCATTAATTTTTACTGATTTAGTATTTCTTTTTCTATCCATTGCATAACTGATAGACAGCCTTGCTGATGAGGGATTGTGGTTTACTATCTCCTATGACAGTCTGCACAAAATCAATGATCTCAAACAGCTGATTCAGCTTAATTGAACGACTCCTAATTTTTATTTACAATTGGCAATTTTCAATTGTTATTTTTATAGACAAGACTTCAAATTCTGGTTGTACTTAACAATTAGGAGTCGTTCAATTAAGTTAAATTTCCAACCTTATTGTTGTAGACTCTTTTTCCCAACCTAGATGCATCGCTGCCTCACCCTGAAACCGGCCCCTTGAAATTTTCTCACAGGAATTTTTTCTTCGTCCCGCTTTTATATTCGTGCTAAACGATCAAAATGAGCGTCGTGCGAGCTGTTTATGGCTGCGGAGTCCTCCGCGGGCGCTGTAGTCGTAAATCATTTCGCATTCATATGTTATTATAGTAAGACGCATCCTATTATGCAAAAACCCGTAACGATTCGACGTAAAAGATAAGTTTTACAAGCGGACCCCTAAGGGCGGTCTGCAAATGCTTTTGTCATTGGCGATAAAAATCTACATTCGAAGCGAAGGTAAAAACTTATTTAAAAAATTTTAATCCGGTAAAAGAACTTATTTTTTAATTCATATGCTGGAGCGCCCTAAAACGTATTGCTATAATAAGAGCTATTAAATTTAGAACGAGCTAACTAGTCGCATTGAAATTTCGTTTGCAATTAACCTAGATAGTAAAAATGATCAATAAGCATTGGTAGTATGTATTTTACTGTTTCTTCTTCAAATACCAGAATTTTTATCGCAGAATAGATATATTAGTGTAAGATGACCATCTAATGCTAGAGTTTTTTCATTATCAGGTGTTTAATTATTATTTATTTATTATACTGTACCGCCTGATTTGACATTAGGTTAGGTTGAGATGCTAAGTTACACTACAACCAATGCAAACAATAATAATGAAGCGTCTTTTATTTGGTTGAGATTGAGACTATAGTCTCTTCTTAGTCCTAACAATTTAAATATAAATGCACATCTAACAATATATATTTAACAATGTGCATCTAGCATTAAAAATGCACGCATAGAAGTTCAGAATATCACTTCAATACCCTCTCCGTTTACATCAATAGTTCGAAGACAACGTCGACTCACAATTTAAACTGCTACACCTTGCAAAAGAATCTAGTACCTCTTCATAAATTGATGTATGTATTCATCTAATGTAAATTAAATGGCAATGAAAACGTTCATAGAATTCCACGTGTAAAGTTGAACCTTTGTCGTAGGAAACCATCCCCAAGGATGTACAAAAATACGCGTTGATTCCTAAGACGTGTTCTTCCTTCTCCCCCCTCGGAAGTCCGCAGCCATTACGGGGCCTTCGTATAGCATTTAGTGGGAGCGGGAAATTGCCCCCCAACGGTAATTCGGAAGGAGGTAACGGCGTGTAATCGCCTCTCCCCTTCCTCCATTTCCTCCTTTCTTCCTTCTTCTTGTTCCGAACATTTTAATTTGGGCCCCAAGGTGGTCCATCACAGCCAAGAAGGGAGTGCGAATTCTTTGTACGGGAGTCATTGTTTGGTTCGGTGGACGAAATACCCTTGGGCAACGAATATAACTTCTTACCTTGTATAAGAATGTTACACAAGTCTTGTATTTGACGCAGTAAAGTCCTCAATACGTTGTATCAATGATAATATTGATAACTAACAAAATCAATGATATTATGGGATATTGAGATTATATTTATTTATTGGAAACATTCACATGTGCAAAATATTCACATTGTAGGTTTAAGTGCAAATCTATTTGCATGAATTTACTGGATTTTAACAGACGTATTCGCAATAATATACATGATTTTCTTGAAATAAATTTTTAGCAACTTTCGAGCAGCCTTCTTCCATTCCAACAATATTTCAAATTCCTAAAAAAAATTAAAACGAGTTTTTTTCAAATATTTTATCTTTATAGGTTCTTACTCGATAATTATAACCCCCTTTTATTTATTGGTCAAATATATATTTAAAAGAAACATAATTCGTAGTATTAAGTCAATATATATGCTCAAGTGTTCTTGTCACTAATGATTGTTTTCTTTCCTTTACAGGTGAGTATTTCTACCGTATTTGGTTTGAGTTGTTTGGAGGTCCGACGGAAAGGCACAGTAAGTAAACACATTGCCCTTAGCTGTAAAATCAAGCTTTTCCTGATGAAATACCCATGGAACGTACCCCATAACCCAAAATATCCATTGATCTATACGAAGAGTGTGTTTTAATCTTGATATTACAATTGTTTGTGAAACGGAAACATTTCGTTCCATGAACTGAAATTTTGAGGTCTCTTGTTTCGTTATTTAAAAAACTCCGCAATAAAATAAAAATATTTGTTTCTAAGAAAATAAATCGAGTGAAAGTACTGTTTAATTCTTAACTTTGGAAGAAGTTGGGAATAAAAAAATCTGGCTATAAGAATTGTGAGTACAATTTAGTTCTCGGTATGGATAGGAAAATCACGATCATTCACAAAAAAACACGATCTCTCTAAGGTTATATAATTTGGGTGCATTTTTATATTGCGTCGGTACTTTCATCTGCTACCCGTGCGAGTGTGGGGTCAGCGGTTGGTAATCCTCCCGGAATCCCTCTTTCCTCTCGGAGAGCCATTTTGAGCTCCAGAAAATCGGGATTGATGAAAGAAATTCCTCTGGGTTTGTTTGTGAGAAAAGGCCTTTAATGGGCGAGAGAGAGAGACTGCTTGGTGAGGGGGAAAGCTTTCATCAGACGCTCTTAGAAGATAAGGAAAATGGTGGGAAACTTAAGAAGGCGTTTTTTGAACGATAACAAAAGAAAGTGGGTGCAGAAGGGATTTGGAAAAAATAGGAGAGCCAAGGGGTTTAGCTCGTAAAAAGGGTTTCCCGTACGGCGGCCACTTCTCTTTTTTGAAAATGCTCAGGTAATCATTAACGCGATGATGACGACTTTGGTAATAAATTTGGGGTTTTTAAACGAGTCTCGGCTGCGGGTGATCTATGGGATTTATTCCAATGAGTTAATTCAAATGAGGAATGGCTCAGTACTAAACATAGTTGTTTTAGTTCAGTTCTTTAATTGTAATATCAGATTAGTTTATTTATAATTAACAGCTGAAAATTAATGCACATTCTCGTACAGGTTCATATTCAATGCCTTGAGGACAATTTGCGTACCAAATTTTGTTTTTATTAAATTTTCGAGTACGCTTTTACGATTGTTGACCCTGGATCTTAGTGGTCCTATTTCCTGTCGATTGAGTGGCAGGGTATGACTTCCGGCATTTATTTATCTCCTGCCATTGTCATTAATCCTCCAATTGCGACTACTGCCAGATAAATACTAATCACGGGAGGTTTTCTTGGATACTTCTTTAATTTATTTGACGATGAGTGTTTAGTTAGAACGAAAGAAGTAAAGAGGAAGTGTCATAAACGTAGTTTTTCCTCTATAATACTAAAGTGATGAAATAGGGTTATCTTTTGGTGTTTACACCCCCTGCCGCAAGCCAAGAAGTTACGAAAAGAAAGCTAGTTGTTAAATGTGTTAATATCGATTCATTTCTAATTTACTCCTGGTTAGTCAATTAGTTACTCTAGGTTACAAGTGTTTAAAGGATTAATTGCAAATATCGTATTATAATGGATTTCATAGACATTTACAATGTTAAGGAAGAGGCACTAGTTTAGTTTTCTGATATGTAATGCTATAATTCTTTTCTTTTCCTAATGGAATTTTATAACCCTATATAAATTAAGCTTAGATTTAGTTCTATCCGGTACCCTTGTGTAGCATCTGTTTGATTGAAAGAAGCCTAGAGAGGAAAACGTAAGCCGTGCGATAAACAGTCTAGGACGAATATAATTTAGACTATCGCACGGTTGTGAAAGGAAAATAATAAGTTATATCTGGCTAAGACGATGGGAGATTCCTCGAGCAGCCTAGCGCAACCCTTTCTAATCCGGCTCGAATTAATTAAACCCAAACCAACACAATTAACCCAACCCATCTCCTCTTGATCTAATTGAGATCGTTCTCTAGATTCGTACCTTTGCGATGCAGAAATATCTGGGATTCCCTCAGCGTAAACACCCATTGAATACGTCTGCAATGTCCTCGTCATATTTCCTTCCTTTAATTTCGCCCCTTATTGCCTTTCTCCGCTCCAAACCCTTTCGAATGCCTTCCAAAATTCCCTCACGGAAACTTCAATTCCCTTTTCGTATAAATTTCTCCCATCCATATTTCCGGCGAAAATACTCTATTTTCCCCCCCAATCTGCCCTTTTTCTGGTCCACTCCGGCCCCATCGACCTCCCTTCTCATCCGGGGATCGTAAACATCTCCTCTGCAGATTCTGCTCATTTCATATTATCGCTCCCGGATTTTTTTACATTCTCTCTCTTCCCCGTCCTATACATTCGGTTGTCAGTGTCCTTGTGTCTAATATCATACCGCTGTTCGCTCTGTTCTTTTGTTCTTTATGTTGCGTGTAAAAATGGTTTTATATCGTCTTACCTTTCTCTTATCGTTCTTCCAAAGAACCTTGTAGAAATGGTATTCTGTCGTCTTGCTTTCTTCCTCTTAACTATCTTGCTTGTTCTCATATGTATTCTTTAAATACGTTTTGGAATATCATCGTTGTCATTTTTATCACTCTTATCTTCGTGTTCACAAATTTGTTACTCCTAGTTGTTACATTAACAAAGGGATTACTTTTCGTATACTTTTTAAAAAGCACTGTTCACTCTATCTCATATGGAATAAAGGCATTTCTCGTGGCGTATTTTACCATTTCTGTTATCGATTTTATCTCCTATAGTCTCTTGTTAATCGCCGTAGCTTAACGCTTACTCAAACATTGGGGAAACTATTTGTAGTGGTATTGTTAAAAGTGCTTCGACAGCTTAGGTCATTTCGCACATTCCCACCGGGAATCGAACCCGGTACCGCTTTCACCAAAGGCGAACGCGCTGTCCGCATGACTATCCGGGAGCCGGGAAATTATTTGCCGATGAAAAGCGGGTATGAATAAACTATGACTGGACCGGGACTCGAATCGGGAACTTTCTTAGGTGGAATCTTTTCTATTGATTTTTTCTGCCCGGGTGTTCATATGTACCATTTTGGGAGGGTTTTTTAAACAACGAAACGTACATACGTTATTTCCGTAGAAACTGTTCTTATCTGACCTCTCAAGCAGTTACGTAGTAGTTTCCACACTTAAATATATATTTTACGACAGATTTCAACTAAGTTGCCATCATCGGTGGAAATTGAATTGAAATTTGGAAATTGAATGTGGAAATTACAAAGTTTTGTCATTTATCTAATATAGTTTCACGAAGTCCGGCCTAGAACTGTAGAATTCATAAACAAAGCCTAGTCTATTTGCATAGAAAACTTCAAAAGGAACGATCATTTATTTTTGACAAACAGCCATATCAGTTGACTTTCTGGTTTCATTCTTATTCCCACTATTTCCTTCTTTCTCTATTGCTTCCAACATTCATATTTCGAACTTTACTTTCGTGGACGGAGAATACAACTTTCATCAATCTACAAACCCTATTGCTCTACAGGAAAATCCTTTCAGATTTTTTTCCGCGTCTTGTTTGTAACCAAACCGCTCCCTTTCGCTCCAGTAACTCTCTTTAGTACTGCAGACGTTACTCTCTTTCGTTAGCCCGCCCCCGGCATTCCTTCATCCTCTTCCCCCATTCTGTCGACAGCCACTCTCTCACACCCCTTCTAATGGTCTCGAAGCAAAGTAAACTTTCCAGGAGTGAAACAGTTTAATGGAATCCGAGGCTAAGGGACCATTAAAATGAAATACGGTTTCGGTCAGGGCTGCGTTGGTGGATCAATCTGAAGGGAGAGAGAGGGACTTTGAATGAGGGAGGAACAAAGAAGGAAGTTGGGAATTGAAGGCGAGTATTGGAAGTTCATTTCTCCTTTGTTTACCCTTATCCTCCGAGGTAAACGGGGATAGAGGAAACTAGTTTCTCGTTCCATGATCCGTGGATGCTGTAAAGGAGCAATGCTTTCTCTGCGGCACGTTTTAAAAGCAGTGTACGTAATCGGGAGGGAAAACATGGCTAAAATCGCATCTAACTATCATCCACGCTATTCCCTTTCGTGGTGAACAAGCTTTTTGCCTAGCTGAAACGCAATGTACCTTCACGCTTGCTCTAGAAGAACGCTGAATTTTCTTTTACATCTTTAAGCATGTATTTCAGAGTAGTATGTTTATTTACTCTACCGCTCTTTATTTGAAGGCCTGAAGTACAGAGATAGGGAACTAGTTATCTTTCTCGGCATTTTTCGCTTTATAATATTCTCTTCTTTTAACTAAATCAGGCGATGTTTCCATTCACATTCATATTTATCTCTTCAAGTGAAATACCAATAGGAAATATTCTCCTTTAGTTCAATTTGAGATCAAATTCGTTTATTTGTGTTCTGTTTCCATGTTGCACCATTTCAGTAGATGCAGTACTCAATTCAAAAACGCTCTGGCGGTTTCGCATCTGCCACTCTGACGTATATTGTTACGAAATGTTGTTTAATGGAAATGCGTTTTCACTCCATTAGGTTGAGAAAATTCCTTCAGTCTTTACTTTTCTCAAATATATTGCTCATAGTTTTATTTATTATGATAATCAACGCCTCATAGCTTTGTATCGTGGTGTTATTCGGAAGCAAGTTATGTAAACATACTTAAAAAGAAAACTGGGAGAATAACTCTGTCAGAATGATTAAGAAATTTTTAAAGTTCGAGCATTTATGTACCTTCCATTATTATGTTGAATGACATGACGATACGAAATACGGTTCTTTCACTCCGTAAAGATCGCAGGAAGTAAATCGAAGTTTCGAAAAACCTCATAACTCAAACAATTACTCCGGTAAAGATTAGCTATTAAGTGGAAGCCCTGAATGAAACTTCGAAAATAGGACATCTTACACATACAGTCTATTGTAATAGTTCAGAGGCTAAAATATGGGGACTTAAACAGCATAACGAATACATGATTTATGAAAAGTTGACGATGAAGAGAAGAAGGCGATGATTACAAAAGTCAACCTCCATTCCTAAGTTTATTTCGGCGCGGCATCTTAATTCAACCAAGTCAGAGAGAAAGAATAATGTAATTTTAAAAGGAACCGTGCCTTAAATATTAAGGTATAAGATAAGTAGGAATGGTTGGGGATTATAGTGTAATGAATGGGAAATATGGAAAAAGAAAAGATGGCTAAATATACGGCACTATAATGTTGTGGAATTAACACTCGAAGGAGGAGAAAAAGGTGAAATTAATGAGGGCTTTTGGAATGATAGATAGCGGAGAAAGTGAAATATGCAGAGGAAGGCGGGAGGAAATTAAATTAAAGCGAGGGGAATACATCATCCAATCGGATAATTTATTTTATAATCCTCGTTTTCTCCATGACCTACGCTAAGCTATAAATAACACGACCATGGCAACGAAAGAACAGTAGAGGACGTAGAATGAGCTAGGAGAAGATAGCGGAGGAAGCGGTAAATTTGATGGAGATTTTTCAAAAGAAAAGTATTCATCTTTAAGCCGAGGAAAAACATTTTAGCAAGGGAAATTTTGCGCATCATTTTAAGCTGAAATTTGTTTCATTGGCAGTCTGTAAAGCCAGTGCATCCTCTCTGAAATGGCTACATCTATGGCTTCATTAATTAAGCTCAGGCTGAATATAAGGAGATGAAACGTTCATTGATTTTATTATAATCGATGAACTAAATGAAGTAAATCGATTGATAATGCAATGAACAGTCTTTAATCCTTATGAATTTACATTTTAATTATCTATTTATATCTCCCAGTTTACTCGAAGAAAAAGAATGAAGTTTTTATTCAAAAAGAAGAAGGATTTATTTATTTGCTTGGACAAATTCGTACTGTTTCAAATAAACCAAGATCCATACTTGTCGGTAGCATCATTGCTTCTGCTCAACACCCAATTTTTGGGTATGAGGAAAGTGCTCTTATTTTAGCTTACTTCAATATTGTGTTCTATTATATCATCATTATTCATTCTCAAATTTTGTTTTGGTAAAGACTTGCTGAATGCTGTAGCTCGGTGCTGATATTTGCTCTTTTTTGCGTGTAATATGGTGTTTTCTGTTCTAATCTTTACCGGCGAGTGGTTAGCGTGCTCGCACGTTATCGCTCCAACTCCACGGTCCCGGGTTCGAATCCCGGCTAGTCGGATTTTACTGGCTAGGGAATGATACTACAGTTATTATATCGACTGAAAACGTAATGCCAAGATAAATGTAGATGACATTCGTTATCAGCATACGAATAAGGAAAACTCTTCTTCGATGACAAAGGAAGGATTCCTCGTTAACATCATTAACGACTTAATTTATCACAAAGCATTGGTTCATATTCGATAATAAAAACGTCTTTTCCGAGACTCCTCGATACTCCAGTTCCATACTATCCTTGGAGTATCTGTGGATCGTGAGATATTTCCCGCTCGGTTTGTGTTCCCTCGGAGAAGAAGTATTGGGCAGCTGCAGCCAGATTGGAGAAACGGAGAGGGCATAAATAAAGCGGCGGTGTGGGTGGGGTTGACTTTGCAGAATGGTTCTCCCTCCAATTCTCACTTCCACGGAACTTTGGGCCACTCGTTTCGCCCCCGAGTTTGAGGCCTCACAAAAAGCAATCTCGGGTCCCTTTCTCCGCGTATCTCAGGTCCCATTATTACGTCAGATAAGCACGTCTTGTTTTCGTCTCTGATTATGGCCCTCGGAACTTATTCCTTCAACTGTTCCTTCGTTATATAACTTTTGCCTAGGTTACTTACGTAATAGATCTTTTGAAGTATTGGAACCGAGGTTGATCGAAACAGTTCGTATTCTGTGACTTTAGACAGGCTGTTACGTACTCCACATGCACGACAGTGGTCGTAATACAAACTTATGCAATGAGGAAGCTTGCGCTTGCGCTTAAAATCTCTACGTTAACTAAAATGTTTGATCTATTCGCTCATAAAATTTACATCTTTCCCTGTGATGCTAGCGGATTCATTTACTCATGATATTCTTTCACAATTTCATAACATGTGTCGTGCATTCCCTTCTGTTTGTAAATCTACATAGAGTGAAACCTCGATGTAACGTTTTTTACCGGACGTAGGGGGAGAAACGTAATATGCGAAAAGCTGAGGTAGTAGTTGCTGTCGTAGGGACCTCAAAATTTCAACCTAGGGAAACTTAAGAAACGAGAACTTAAGATTAAGATTTTACTGTATCTCTTTTTGGGATATTCTCCGTTTACCAGCATCTTTTCTATGGGTCTTCCTCTTACTTTTGAGACATTCACTCTCTCCTCACTCGCCAAGTCTGTCAATATGTTACTCGCCACACTGTCTTTGTCTTTCACATACCTTGCAATCATCTAAACTAAAGAAACACCCTAATTTAATACTGAAAACATAGCATCTCTCCCAATCCATCCTTACCCTCTTGTATTTCATAGGTTCATCAGATTCCGAGGTATAATTAATAATCTTAAGATTTGTAATCACAGGAATATGTTCTGAGATAGTTCCTCATTTATCTTTTTAACAGGTGAAATCATATTTTGCCAGTTAGGTAGTATTTGTCGTAGGAATATCTTTCACATCTTATTCCATAATCAGCCGAAAAGCGTTTCCAATTTTTCGCTTCCCTTATTCCACATCTCTCCAGTAATTCTCCTCCTTTTATCAAATGCAATTTTTATCGCAGATCTTCTCTCGTTGAGTTAGTCACAGTTTCATCAGCAGATGAAGTCTTCTGGTCTCCCCCTTAACGACCCCTCCTCCTCCTTGGATGGATGGTTCGGAAAAGAGGCGGGTGCTGTTACCATGACGACGGCTCCGCACCCCCGCCCCCTACCGAGGGGCTTTGCGCATGCCCCGGGCCAAAGAATCTTCCTCCTTTTCATGATTTCATTGGAGAAATCGGATGCCTCTCGCCTTTGATTGGTTGTTACTTGCGTCAGACGCCGTTTAAATTAAAAATATTTCGGTCGATATCATCGCGGCTCTTTTCGCAGAGAGCTGATCCTCTTTTTGCGGGATTAAGGGGATTAGCGCGAGCGGACGGATATCTGCGGTAAGATTGCCTTTTATCCGTTGGAATGCGTTGCGAAATTATTTCGTCGAATAATACTCGCAACGCTTGTATTCAACCCGATTTCCCCAAGAAAGGATTCCAAGATACATTCGCGCTGTATTTGTTGGCATCTTCTGATCCATCATTTGGGTGGAAATAATCATATCCAGATGTGCATCCTCTAACCTTTTGTTGTGTGGAAGGATGTATACCTCACCTCATGCCCCATTGCTATCACGTATCTTTAACAGACAATTTAAAACAATGAATTCACTTGCCTTAGATTAATTTATTCGAATTCTAGAGATGTATTTCATCTTATTGTGTACCTGAGGAATGCGTTAAATTTCACTGGATCGCAGTTTCAATTAATTCCCTAAGCAAATCAGACGTTAAAACCTCTTATTGATTCTTCTTCCACGATTATCGTATTCTTACTACACGATTCACGTCCTACCACAGCAACTAGTTAAACGCAACCGAGTCATTTTAACAAATTTTACAAAACGTTCGTATAAACATCGTTACCAAGGGAATGAATTCTCCTTCTCATAAAAAAATCAAGTAAATTCTCTAAATTCGTTTACATTACTCTAATTAAACTTGGTAGTTCATTAATAAATAATCATCAATCGTTTTAAATTTTTGAAAGCATTCTTTTCTTTTGGTCCGTTAATCTCAGTTTCGTATTTTGGTTCCCCTCGATAAAATGCCGTTTACTGCTGTGATTGGATGAACGCCAAATAAAATACTATTTTCAATTTTCGTGGAGGTCTGGAGGTTAAGTGGTCATATATCCCCTTCGATACGGATTTACGTACGCTTTCTGTTACATCATCCCTTTGATATTATTATTTTCTGAACGGATAGTTCGCCAATCAATCAAAGAATGCTGACGAAAGTTTATTACCCATGACTACCGTAAGGCGAACATCCTCTTTAGGGCGTTTACCTGGTGCTATTAATTCGTAATAAATGATGATTAGGCTGTCCCTTTGTTACCATGACATCATGCAACACATATTATACCTTTAATATCTATATTCACAGCTAAAACAGGATTACTCACACAAGTTCCAAATTATACTTGATTAAATATCATTTTAATAAAGCTGTTGCAGTTGTAATTTACGATTTTCGATAGATTATAATGAGCTGTTATTTCACACACAAGTTAAGGGTGAAGTTTGATCAAGCTCGTTTCCGTACACATGCATTTTCTCTTGAGATTCTTAAAGGGACGATGGTAATCCTGTGATCGGTGTCCTTTCCGATATTCGAAGCATAGAGTCTTCTTCTTCTGACAAATTATCCGAGTGTTGAAAACGGGTGTAATCGACGCCCCGCGGCGCCATTTATTAAAATGATAATGATGTCATGACGTCAGCGGATTTTTCGGAGAGGCGATGCCATCGCCGCCTTTTAATGAGCAAATCTTAAAGTCTCTCTTTCGCATCCTCTTCGTATGCTGCCCATTCCATGGGTCTCACTTTTCGATGATTTGCATTGGGTCCCTTTATTTATGATTACTTCTCAAGGAAGCACGAGGAAATAAAGGTAATTATGTACATAGACTGCCGCTAAGCATGCATCCAACCCTCCATCTAGTTAAGATTGTAATAAAACAAAACGTACCAGTAAATTGTAGAGAGGGCATTTAATATATTGGCGTGTTACAGCAGTGTATATTAAGAATATCAGATAAAAAGAAAATGATTTACCTGAATATCGAAAAATTGGCCTACCCTGATATAACAGGTATGTGAGAATTAAGTGAGTTATGTTCTGAGACCCATTAAATTTAGATTTATTCTAAAATCAAAGTATCTTCACCTAATTGTTTATGAATACTTGTATTTGTACGATTTAGCAGGGACGAAACCATCGTTTTCACTCGTCTGCCATCATATATCCATTTTTTTTTAATTTTAGCATTATTTCGTATTTTTATTAAAAAACAACCCTTTGCATTTCTGTGTATACTGCTCGGAAATTGAATTAGTTTTACTCCTTAATAATCTGATTCAAGGATGCGTCCATCCCAAAGTCATAGAGTATATCCTAAAGCGTAAGATCCCCAGTGCAATCAATTCTCAGGGGAAAGAGATATCAGAAGGAGAGGCTAATCATTTTTGTTTTTCCATTTTTCGTTTCATCTCCTTATAAATCTTCGGAAAGGAGTGAATCTCCGGTCGCGAGGCAACCATTTCTCACGACCACGTGTTCGCTGTCACTCATAAACGATCGTCAAGTGCCCCTTTCCATCCGTTTCCTCTCTGCTTACCCACAATTCCACTCTCTCATTTCTATTCAACGTATTCTACCGGACACCCACGCCTATCACGTGCTCTTTGATAACGTCCTCTTCGGGCACCTGGCCAACGCGGTTATTTATATTAATGGCCGCTCGCCTCTATTGCCAAAATGGGCCCTGTTTATATTTTTTTCGCGCCGTAGCAACGCTTCCAATCAAGGATAATTTAGGCCCGCGAATATTTTCTCCACGATTTTTCTTTTATATTCTCAAGGGCATTCACCCAAAATTAACCGTTTCTTTTCCTAAACCACTTGACGGCCATCACAGACTAATGTAGGTCTTAACTGAGAAGTACTTAGGATTACAGTTGATTTAAATGCTATAGAGATTGAAGAAATGGTCGTTAAGGAGTTTGTTTACTTTCTGTCACCGGAATTTTTTCAGGGTGTTTTATATTAAAATTGAATGAATAGGATAGTTTATGATTATTCTTCATTTTTCACCTTGTGTCAGCATTCTATTGAAGCAATTAAGCATCGACAGAGGAAATGAGTGGGCAAAATATTAAGGTAGGAGGGCTGCTGAAGAATATAACTTAGGGTAGAATTTAAGGGAAAAACAATGGGGGAAGACGAAGAAAAAAGCAGTTGGATGAGAACACTCATGAATTAGCAGTATTTCAAAGTATCCTACTGTGGAAAATCGAAATTTTTGTTAACAAATTTTTCTTACGCTAAGGAGATTTTCATCCAATTAGACTTTAAGATTTTTAGATCCTCAGTTCATTCATCCCTTTCCTGGAACCCTTTTAAAATTCCCCTACAGTGTTCTTAACTTCCGTTAGCTTAGGGCGGTAACCATTAGATAACCTGCCCAAGAATGTGTTCGTAATAGTACTACAGTTCATAAAAAATATCATATTTCACGCATCGGGGCATGCATTTTCCACGGGTCAAATTTGATATATCTTTCAGAAGGTCTCGACTGAAGTCCCACACATCGTCGCCAGCTCCCGACTTTGCCCAAATATTCCTCCGGCGCAAACACAGCCAAAGCGCACACCAAAAGTTCCTCCGAGTCCAAACACTCTGAGCGACTGGGGCATCTTACGAGTCATCCATCCGTAAAACACGCTCATAAAATATTCAGACAGGTAACACAATATCATCCTCTGAACACACATTGCTTGCTCACCCCCTCTCTCTATTGCTCCCCCGCATCTTCACACGCAGCATCCCCCCGTTATCATCTAATGCTCAGGGCCGCCGGTATGAAATTTTATGAATAGGTAATGGCATTGATTTTAATATTCCGCCTTTATCCCGTGCGTGCGGGGATGATCGTGGTGCGGAAATTAAAGCGTGTGGATGCAGGAAATTGTGTCTTGTTGCCCTAGGATGCGATGGCTGAGTGATGGCGACATTAAGCCCTTTGTTGCTCCTTCGCGGCTTAATATAGGGGATCTTCGGGGTCTTAAGGATGTGCTCTACACAGGGTAAGGGTTAGGGGTAGGAGTGAACCATTGAATCGACCCGTTGTTTATTTATTTGCCGCTAATGTTGCGTATGAAATTTAGACGCAATGAAAGTAAGGCAAAGGACGTCACACCAGCTTTGTCACCAAAATCTTAACGGTGCTCAATGAAACTGAGCGTATCGCGGCAATGTGACCACAGGAAGCAATAATATATTTCAGAAAACAATCCTAAATGCAAAAGAGTTAAATTTAGGCAAAACTTCATAACAAATGGAAGTACAAAAACTTTCAATACAAGTTTCACGCAATAATTATTCCAGTGACATGTTTCAACTCATAGAATCATCATCATGCACAAAAGCAACGATTCATGAGTATACACAAAGATTCTAAAGCAAAAAAGATAATTTTCTTAAGTGTCACTTATAGAAGGATCAGAGGGTAAGCAAATAGTTAAATTGAAAGATTGTAATAGATAAATATCAAAATTCAGCCCAACATTGATTGAGAATACGAATCTGTTATAAGGAGTAGAAATGGGTACGTTTCAAAAGAAGAGTACCGATTTTCTCGTCTCTATATTTTTGACACGCTCCTTGAGATGGATGGAAAGCCCCTTCTCTTGAGTTTAGACAAAATGGCTATGAAAAATGAACGTTGCGGTAAAACGTCAATTGAAGAAGGGAAGATAGCGAAAAACGTAGATTAAAATGGTAGAGGAGGGGTCGAAGTCAGACAATCCGTTTAAATATTAATTGTCTCGTTGGAGAAGGGATGAAAGTGATGGTTCGAATGATTGAATGTTTCTCTCAATGGATTAGGAATCGCAATGTATCGCAAGTGACGGCATGTAAACGAACCCGCCTTAGATGCACGTCAAGATCAATCTCAAATACGAGTGAAATGGTACGGGTGCTATCACATATGCTATATTTAGTTGTCTTTGCAGCTAATACACCTATCGAAGCGACCCCCTGGTGCACGCAAGTTGCCATTATTCTTGTGACTTATGGAAGTTCATTGCAATTTTAAAAATCTTCGGAAAATCTATCCATTATCTGATGCTTGATGAGGTGATGTATTATTCCTTATTTCCTCTTTCCAATAAACACTATCAGTAGACATGTCTCCATAATTTAATTTTTACGTAATTTTTGTTTCTTCGTAGGTTAGTGCTAGTAGATATATGGCAATTTAACAACATAGGCAGCTGAAAGACGGCAGCAATAAATAGTTATAAAAATAAATATGAGAGGTACAATAAAGTTGTGGATGCGACAATTATAAGTATATGGTGTGGGTTAAATTAATTTTGAAAATATACGGGAAATACCACATATTTACAGGTTCGAGAATACTGCATATAAGAAGTATATTTATTTATTTCGTATATTTGCATGTATCGTGTAATACATTTTTAAAGGCATCTTGCGGTAAATTTTGATATTCATGCATGCGCATATGCGTATCTGATTCTCAAAATCACTTGTTATTCTGGAAAAACAACCTTTGTTGGTCCTAAATTCCTAAGAAGGATAACCCTTTGCCCAAATATCGCTTTACGTACTTTTGAATGGAAATATTAAAGTTACCAACTCCTTCAAGATGGTGTGGGTGTTGTGCCGTCTTGAAACGTGCAGGAACAGCGGCGGATGGAGTTTTGCGAAGTGCTCCACTTATTTGGGCCGCAGATGAATGAATAACTGCTGAGACGGCGATAAAACCCTCTGGAGTGCGTAACGCAGTAGACGCAGATGTGTTTGTGGATGAGGAAATAGATGACGATGGATTAGTTTGGTAGGGAAGAGGGGGGGGCTTGCAATCCAGCTTTCAATCTTTCCCGATGCGGTCCTCCGCCCATATATCTTCGCCCCCTCCGGTGTTGAGGGAAGCACAAGGGGGAATGCACCATTGAAATGGGCATTCTTTCATACTTGGATGGATTGAGGAAGGAAGGCACTTGCCTACGACACGCGTTTTGCCCATCTCCATGGTTCCTTGTGTCTCTAATGACAACCGCACCATTCCTTACGCAGTGATTCACAAGGGCAGCTACTGAGAATCTATAACCCTTGACGATTTCGTTTTGTTTTTTTATATCCATAGTGTCTTGCACCTGATATTTTTATTCGATTTTTTCATTCTGATAATCAAATTTTATTTATCACGAACTTTGCTAAGGGATAATTAGTATCCATCCTTTCATGTTGTTGTCTCCAAGTATAGTACTATCGCAAATACGTACTTTATGGTAAATGTTTAATTTAACCCATGGAGAAACAAGTAACTCATGGCATGACAGTGCCTTTACAGTCATCGAGGGTTTTCGTTTATATTGCTACCGTTTACCAATTTTATAACCAATTACTATTCCTACTAATGTTCAAATAGTTGTTTCTAAGTCACAAGTTCTTGGTAGTAAACGTGTTTTTATTTTCGTTATTAAAAGCGACTTTATAAGCATGACCTATGCCAAACCACCCAAATTTATATGTTAATACTCGTAGAGTAGTAAAATCAACATATTAATACAAAGCAGTATTCTCAGTGACTATTTTCTCTACAACCCCGTATTCCATCTCCATTTGTTAAACCATAATCATAAAATCAACGTATTAATACATAGAAGCATTCTCACCAGGTCTTTCCTCAACAACCTATCCATCTATTAGTTGCACTACAATTCTTCAGTCGTTCCTATTTTAAGGTGTTTGCCTCATTCACTCAATCTCCTCGAGGCATTCAGTGGACACATAATCTGTCCTCATCGCCAACTCGGATTTCGATGCACCACTTCATTCGAAGAACCATTTGTTCTCATTTCGTGGCTCATTTGAAGCGGCCATTTTCATGGACTAGCGTCTCTCTCTGATGAATATGGAGTGACTTTAAGAGAATGCAAAATCATACGAATTATTTATGGCGAAGAACAACCTTCCATGGAATGGAGACAAATCTCAAAGGCGAGTGCATCTAGGCAACAGATTTGTATCTTTAAGGAAGTGTTAGGATATGCAGAGACCATTCAATTTCTCTGAGATATATTACATGCGTCTTCATTAGTTTATCTCACTATTAAAGACGGTACAGAAAACCTGACGTCATCCGCGGAATTGAAAACTGTGAAAATGAGAAAGGTGGTATACTTATTTTCTTTCTGCGTGACTGAAAATCAGTTTCCATGTGGCGAAATTGTTTAATATTGCATTTTCGTTGTATAACTCCGAGGTTACTTTGAAAGGATGAAGAAATTGGTGCCGTATTGCTCTCTTTTTCGCTTTGCAAAATTTCAGACCAAAATTTGCAACCAACCCTAAAGCCGAAAAACTTTGCGTAAGTATGAAAAACCTTGCAATGTTTTCTTTAACCTGATAAATTTAGGTTACGTAATCTTTAATTCACAATTAAATTCGCAGCTATTCTGATTGAAGAAAAGTTCATGTCATTAAGAACTTAGAGTGATGCACCTTTGAGGTAAACAATATCTTATAAACGTAAAAAAACGAGAAAAAGTTATATTATCTTTGCAGTTGCTGAATTAATTGTTGAGCATCGTAGCGAAACTACCTTTACCATAATTGTCTGTATGGGGATACGTCTAACAAACCTCAGAAACATGTTTAACCATATTTTTCGTCAGCAACTACTCATAGTATAGTGATCGAAAGAGAATTCTCCGTAACTTAGAGAATTTCGCGAAGAATTAAGCTCCCGATCTTGAGGAATTCTCAGTTAATGAGAAGAAGGAATTAGCGGATGCGAGGCGGAATCGAATTCCTCTTTTTCAATTTGGTGCGAAGGGAATTACTTCATGTATCGAGAGTAGCGGGGGCGAGATAAGAATCGGAGTGAACTCTTGCAAAGAGAAGACATTTATCACGGGGTTGTGTGGGACATTTGAGTGGGTACGCCACCCTCTGCTTTATTCCTCCATCCATCTCTTCCTTCTCTCTCTCGCTTACTTAGCTTCCTCTCTTGTTTTTTTCCCTTTTTATACTTTTCCTTGCGCACGTATGCACTTACTTACACGCCCATGCAAACCCCGCTGCATTAAATTCAACCGATATGGCCTTGACGTTGTAGAAGTTTATTTTAATAGCAAACGAAAAAGATAAAGTACTACTTCTTCAGATTTTTTTCACCTTAACTCACCCTTTTCTATATATTATCTATGGAAGAAATACTCTTTCTTTTTCATTCGCTCTCCCAGCATTATTATTTACTAAAGTATTGAATGGATTTTAGCGAATTTCATCTCACTTCATCGTGGAACGTAGTATAGGTTTTCGAAATGAAAGACTTTTCTATGAAAATTAATAAGTTATATTTTTAAATCGATCTAAATTTTATCATCATCATCATCAATTGCTAGCTTCTCCTATCCTCTCATGGATCTCTACTCTTCTCTTCTCCATGCTTTCCTTTTCATTTCCTCATATTTGCTAATTTCAGTTCAGTTCTTTAAATTGTCCAACCATTCCATCCTTGGGCTCCCTCTTTTTCTCTTCCTTGCTGTCCATCCTTCCAGCGCTGTCACGATTCACTGGTGTCAAAACTAAAGTTTTTTGAAAAATTTTGCTTCGCTTCTTCGATAATTATCTATATATGGAATCACTGTGAAATCCTGACTTATCCCGTCTTTTAGCTTTTATTGGCATGCTGTAATACATATCCTATAGTTAGTTTAAACCCAACAATCACCTTTTGATGGAAGTGTAGTATTGTATAGAAGTATAATATAAATATAGTATTGATGGAAATATAAACTATACTGTATGGAAGTTAACTACCTTACATCCATGTATTGTATTTCAAGGGTCTTGATTTAATATCTGACGAATCCCGTAAGTGGAACAAGGAAAGAATTCCTTATCGAACGAGTTCACTGCGCCGAAGAAGTATTTCTATTGATTTGGATCTTCTTCTTCCTTTTTTCCTTATCTTCTCGTTTTTTCGGGTTTCCTTTTCCGATCTCGCGATATCCTCCTTCCTTTCCCTCCACGGTTTTAAATTCTTTATTCCTCTTTCGCTATCTCCTTCCTTATCTCTCTCGCCGTCCCTTTTTCTTTCATTTACTCTGTCGAGGCGTCTGCCTATTTATTTCTCCCTCGCAATTCCTTCATTTCTTCTTCGGGTCTCAATCCATCTCGTCCGTGTCAACGCAGTTCCATTCCATTTTATTGCTCCCCTAGAAAACGTCTTCCCCTCTGTGTTGTGTTTTTAATCTCACGGAATATGGTCCTTCCAATCATTCCACTTCCGATTCTAATCTTTCGATAGCGTCTCTCTATGCTTTCTCGGATTCCTTGTCCGAAATCCAGGTTCGAATCTACTCCCTTATTGAAAATGTATGCGAAAATTCTGTTTCCGTAAGTTTAAAATGTTACCAATGTAAAAGTTGTAGTAGAAATACAACTTGGTTTACATTGTGACATTTTTTGGCCTTGTATTTAAAGTAAATGAGTAAACTGCCATTAAAATACTACGACTGTTTATTTATTTGTTCATTTTTATATATACTGCAGTTTGACTGTAGCTAGGTGACGGCTACAATTAAATAAAATTTTCAGCAATATTTACAACATAATTACACTCTTTAATCCCTTGCTCTAGAAAGCCTCTTTCGTTATCTCTCATATTTAAAAGTTATGTTTATCGAAATGTTGCAGATGCCGTACTATGAAATGAATTTTCCGATAAAAATGTTAATTTTTGTTTTCTATTATAAAGCAAGCAAATAATTTTCTCTCTATCGTATATATCGATATTTAAGTATTAAATTCCTCACACGTGCTACACAAATTACAGTTTTAGTCTTCTATGTTCTGTTATAGACTTTTTATAAGTAGAATGCAATTTGCTTTAGAAGAAGTTCATTTTCCCTTGCGTTTTTAATTTCAATCTTCCTCCGTCGATTATTTATGCAAACTTTTACGTGTCTTTTTTTATAGTTCTCTATTTTTACAACATATTATTTATCCACTCTACGTTAAACGAATAATATTCAGTAACGAAAGCCTTCTCCTAGCATTTTTTGCGTTACAACTGGAAGAAGAGGCGTGATTAAAATTCAGCCGGGTGTCCCCTGCACGATTTCGGGACGGAGATTTTTTCCTCATGGGATTACACGCATTCCAGTCTTCTAATGAATAAAGGGCGGAGTAATTAAAGTCCGGAGTAATATTATCTAGGAGGAATGCTACAATTCCTTGTCGAATTATGATAGCGCCTCCCTCGGTTACATTATCTCTTTCGTAGAGAGCATCTCAGCTTCCGCCCCCTTCCATCCCTGCAGACCTTCTCGAGGGACTCGCGGAACGGGAAGATCCTAACGCTTACGATAAATCACTGGGACAAATTTAATTATCCTGCTGTCTGCGATAAGAACAGGGAAGTCGCCCCATTCTGCTCCCTTCCTTCCTCCCCTCTTTCTTATCCTTCCCTATCTCTTCCCCTATGGCTCCCTTTTTTGCCATTCCGTCGCTCTTCCTGCATCGCGTTCTTTATTTCGATGCAGCAATGTTTCCGCATTGACGTGGTTATTTCACTACAGTACTTTAAAATGTTGCATTTTCGGAAAAATTTCGAACTCCAACAAATGATCAAAAACCAAAGCTCCTTTCCAAGAGTTCATATATAACCTTAATTAATAACAATAATATCAATAATTTATTTCGTTACAATTGCATTCATTTGCACAGAAGTTAACTCCGTGTTGAATTGATGGCATGTCAAAAAAATGCATAATACGTTTTGACATCGCATGATCAGATTACTTAAATTTAATTAAATGAATTATTTCTCCTACATTTATTTGTATTAAATTACAGATCCTCATATCACACATCGTTTATATGATAGAAATCACGAAAATATTCCCCCTATACTCATTGAAATCCTCTATAACAATATTTCCTTCAACCTAGCAGGGTATTGTTCTTATGATCATTATCGTATCTTATTGTAGGCTGCAGAATTTTATATTTAAATGCATCATATCAATAGAAAGTGTATTACAACAGGCGGTCTTTCTCATTATTTTGGAAAATTATTATGCAATTTTTAAACCTCTTCAGAGTATTAATTTTCTCTAATTTACCTTTATAAATCTCTAGTACCTACATTCCATTGTCTTTGTTAAAGATTTTTGTTTCAAGGCATCGAAAAATTTCTTGTGTATTCGAAATTGGTGTATACTTGCCGAAGAAGAATTCTTATGGTAAACCAGGATTTATTCGTATCAAGATTGAAAAATTATCCATAAACGAATACTTTTATCTATGATACTAGAAATAATGCACATTATCAAGGACTCTCGACGAATCTAATCTTTACTACCCATCTTTTAATATTGACCTCTGATATGTTTTTTTTCTATTTCATTCAGAATATAGGCAATATCTTCGAATTCACACGACATCAATTGTAATTTACTCCCTTTTAGTATTTTTGTATACCTATAAAAAATAATAAATTATTAGTTTTCGGGTAAAATGTCATGATATAAAATGCACGATGAATAAATCAGTCTAAAAGTTATCTAGTCTAAGGTTTTACATACTGAGAGATGTAGTGTTCCTATGAGATTCACTTTGCACTTTTCGGCAATCCCGAAGAAACTCAAACCCTTCGGCATCTTCCCAGAGAACTTTCCAGCAGTTTCGAGGACGAATTGAATTCCCCGATTCCATAACCCCTTTTAAACACTCCGGATTTGATTTGAATAACAAATCAACTCACATTCGCACATAAGCGTCACTCTCGGGTTAATTCAAAACTTCTTAAAACCTCTTTACGGTCTCGTCTCGGAGGGCGGCATTAAAGACGCAGGGGCGCTCCCAAATGAGTGAATATCACCGAGGACGGCGGGATTGCGGGAGATGAGTAAGGTCATAAAGTAAGGCGCGGGTGTGGGAAGGAAGGGATTTTTCGGGCGCGAGGGGTTCAGTAATGGGCTTTATGGTGGGGAGCGATAACTGCTCGGAGATATTGAAGGTGAATTTTCTGGGCTGTGCGCTGCGAAATTCGGGAGGGCGGGGATTTTAACGCAACGCCTTCAGAATCTCAATAGAGACGCCCCTGCGATCCGACCCTACTTTTCGATGGAATTCCCCTCCCCCCTGCAGGGCCCTTACGTGCGGGCCCTCTCCTGGGACTATCTCCGGTCGTGCATATCCCCGAGATCTTAAAAGGTGTGTTCCCATCTCGTAAAGGTAGGAATGTGCGCTGATTTCGGAATTCGCCGCCTTATTAATTCGAATCGGTGAGGTGTCTCCGGATTGGTCCCCCGAGCAATCGAATGAGGTCCGGGAATAAAGTTTTCCGGGTGAGTGGAACGGTCGTGTTTTTCCGGATGTAAGGGATTTCGATTCCGGATGACGGAGGAATTCGAACGGCAATTTTGAGCTGCATTGGCTTTGTGGTGGTCCCCCTCTGAGTATTGAAATGACTGTTTCTAAACGTAGATTGTTATCCCTCTTCGGTTATACTGATGTGGATTCACCTATGAAATTCGCTTTGTTAGCTATCGCTTCGTAGAACATGGATCGACATCAAATAAATCAAACTGTTTGTTTGCCTGAAAAGTGTCGAGTTATCCTTCTCAATGTTTCCTTGCGGGAAATGCATAGTGCCCAACCCTTTATAATGCAAACCAGAGATTCGAGTAAGTCTTTCTTTTATTTCTAAATCTGCCATTCCCGTTACTGCTTTCTCTCTTGCATTCATTCGTCATCCATTTACTAGTTCAAGCAGACGTAGGTGCTATCATTTGAAAACAATTCTAAAGTAGTAATGGAGAATAGAGTGAAATAAAGAAGAAAAATAAGAAGATTCCAATAAATTCACTATTGGTTTGAGTTTCTTGCTTTCTATCTTACCGCTTACATTCTAACAAATGTTATCGATGTATGTTCTCCAATCCAGGATCTGTTGAATATTTATGTTGAGTGGGTCTTCATTGGAATGAGATTGTCGTATCAGCAAATGTATTTTTCCAGACGTCTTCTAAGTAATGAAAAACTAAAATGTTGGTATCTTATTTTCCGAAAGGTTATGCTCGTACTTCTATGTATTTCATCGCTGGAACCATCGTAAATAATGCAAACTGCTTCTGCAGTATTAAATCCTTAATTTTTTAACCAGCTTCTACATCTTCCTCTTCACATATCTCTCCGCCATACGCTTTATTATGTCTCTTCGTCTCCTCCTTGTTGCAACCTAGACCAGTTTCTATTCCTTTCATTGATTAAAGTAATTATCTTCCTTTCCTCATCCTCTCCCACTCATGCAGTTTCGACTATTCCATTTATTTACGAAATTTGACAGGGAGGTTTAATTTATTTCGACATGCACTTCGGAAGATTTGGTTCTCAATTGTTGCACTTGATTCTCGATTACATAGAGCCAAACGGATTCTTCAAATTGTAGGAGTTGCTCTATAGATTCTCAGACAATAGGGATCCAGTCTCTCTTCGCACTTATTTCTCCAGCTGTGTTCTTCCTCTTCTTCCTTACTTACTTAATCGCATCTTAAATTTCCTTCTAAAAATAGTCTATTTTCGAGTCCCGTCTTATAGAAATATCCCGAAAGATCATCATCATCATCATCTTCTCAATCGCCTCAATCTCACCCCAATCAAAGCCTCTCATACTTTCTCCGACATTTCCTTCTTATATAATATAATAAATAGCAAAGTTGATTCCCCATTCTTACTCTTTCTTTTCTCTTTCCGAGTTCCCTCAAGAACAACACGCCTATCCGATACCTTCTCTTTGATTAAACCCCGTATATCAATAGTAAAAAGATCACTCTTCTTTCGCATTACTTCAATTTTCAATTCTCTTTCCTCTAACTCTCTTTTCGATTCTTTCTTCTTATCTCCGAAATCTATCCAGAATATGATTCCGCGTGTTTGACGTGGAAATATACAATTTTCTATGATTTTTTTTTTGTATGCTCATATTCATTTGTTATTATATGTTTAATTTGTTGACTTTTCACGATTTTATTGTTATTTTGTTCTTTATTATTATTTTTAATCATCAGCAGTGATTGGCTTCGTACTGAATGTTGATATTTGTTAATAAAAAAAATTAATGTAGTTCGTAATAGGTGTAGGTAATGCGAGAAAGAATCTTCTCTTACGAAGAGGATATCCAAGGATGGTCGTGAGGCCATCCTCCGGGCCTTGAAAGTCAGGCAAATAGGGATCCTCGGGGAGGAAATAGTGAATGGAAGAATCGAAAAGAAGGGAGGCATCGAAGGATCCGTGGTGAACAAAAGAAGCTGGATTGGAAGGACGAAATGGTGTCTGGAGAATAGGTGAGGCTCACACACGGCGGTTGAATAGAAGGAGATAGCAAGAAAGGGGTTCGGAATGCGGGAAAGAGACCCGTTGAAGATGTTGTGCGTATGGAGAGAACACAATGCGACTAGCAGAGCCCGTGTGATTGTTGCCCCGAGGGGGCGTAGGAAAGAGCGGGGGGAGAGGAACAATTGTCGTACAAATTGAGAACATCTGGCCGAGACAGCGGACTTTGCTTTCCTGTGCGTATTCAGTTAGCGAGGTCTCTCTTGCATAACCTTTTTATTGTTCAGGAGCGTGCGCTCTGCCAACGCTCCCTGTCTAACGCCGTCCGAATCCAATCGACGTTCCTCATCGTCAGTCTTCATACCACACGTCGTCAGCATTGAACAGGAGTTGGCGGTTTATTTTAATTGAATCCTGCTTATATAGAGAAAGGCTTGTCAAAGACTGTTGTAATTAAACTGTCATTTTTAGACGGCCACAGAGGTTTTAGGGTTAGTGGTACCGAGGTGCCGTGTTCGAATCTGGATTCGAAATTGGATGTTTATATTCGATTGATGCGTTAATCGAAATCGGCTGATGATTAGTGTTGGTGGCGCTTAGTTGAGTCATTTACTTTAATACAGTTTTCTTGATTAGGTTTGTTCCAATCATTCATCGCAGCTTCTCTCTCAACTATGTCCCTTGTTGTCCTGTAAATGCATACCAAGTTGTCACAATGGCTAGTTTATGGCATGAATCGAAATGTACAAGAAATGGGATGTTAGCTAATAAATGAATGAACTAATGGAGGAATAGTTACTCTTGAACGCTAGTCACATAACTAGGTTATATATTTATGGATCTGTTTACTTTTGCTAGAGATGATGACAGAGAAGAGGAACTTACGACAAATAACAGAGGTTGAGTAAATGATCAGATACTAATTGGTAACTTATATCTAAATGAAGCAATCGAAAGTGGGATGACAAGGGAAAGATGGGGTGGAAGAAAAAGACAAAGTTTGTTGTACATGCCGAGGGTGTTAATTGGTGAATTTCAGGGTTCATGGACAAGACAAAAAGTCGACACTTGCGTAACGTCGGCAGTCTCTGGTTTATTCGGAGGACATCATCGATGCATCCGATTGATATCTCCAGACTCCCCCGCTGTGGCAGCACAAAAACATTCAAGGGGAACTACACTTTCCATTCGCACGCAACGGGGGCGTGCGCCACGTCCTCGAGGCATCTAACAGACGACTAACTGACCTCAAACTCGCGTGTCTCCCGCACGCACGCATAAACACGAAGAGGGAGAAAGTTTTGTATGGCGAAACGCGAGCCAGGGTGCTGCGGTGTCCTCCCCCCGCGCTGATTACTCCCCCGTCCCATTGTCCATCCGACCTAATCCTTTCCTTTGATCACCAACACACTTTGCAAACCGTCATCCCAGCGCGCGCCTTCATTGTGATTCTCCAACCCTCCGCCCCGCGTCGCTTTCATCGCGTTTGTATCTGGCGCTTGAAATGGGGGGGTCCACGCGACCGCGTCTCCGACGACGATGGACAATAGTCGGCGTGCGCTTTGTCGTGCGTTCGAGTCTCCGGGTGCGGGTCCAAGTGGTATTATATTGCCGGGGGAGAGGTCAAAGGATATCGCGTGTGACGGGCCTTCAAAAAAACGCTGGTGGGAAAATTTGCCGAGTCGGAGGTACTGTCTTGTGGTCTTTTTCGGGTCGGTAACCCTTTGCTCCCGCGGCGGGGCGAATTTTTTTAAGTGGACGTCCAGATTAGAATTGGTTTCAATGGGAGAATTAGGATGATCCGCTGTAAATGGCTTTGTGTTCTTGTGTCGCCGTGTGGGAAGATGGTCGGTTGGACTTCAAATGCTGTTTTGTGATCGTAATAGGATTTGGATTCATGACTGTCACTCCGGTGAAAGAGTATGGGAAGTGTTTCGTTTGGGGTCGTTTTATCGCAAGCAGATCGAGATGACTTTATGGTTGCTAAACGTCTCCTCATGCCGAAAATTCAACTGTCGCGATGACTGATCTCGATGAACGACTTAACTTATAATGTTGGCTAAGTGTCTTTCTTCTCGTGCACTCAATTCTCCAGTATCTCTGTGTATTCTCCAATAAGGGTAATCGATTAATCAACACCTATGCCCATGCGGATACATCGGAGATGCTGATATTATTTATTTAATTCATTAAGTATTATTATAAAAGGTTTTGTATTCTCTTCAAATAGACAACTGATTCTATGCGTGTATTTAGGATAGTTTTGTAGCTAGAAAATTAATCATGCAGTTGACTTTATAGTTTTTATGTTCATTCAATAGATTTTTAGCACTCCTCAAAAACACTGCGAATTTTTATAACCAGCATTAGCTTAAATAAACATTTTTATAACTTTCTATTGAACATTTCCATGCATTGTCGACGTTTAGAAAACTTATAGATATCACATCACACATCTACTATTTTATGAAATACATCCGAAAGGTTTCAATTTTATAAGGGGATAACAGAATTCTACTATGACAAAAATATATATAAAATATTGTTGAGCTATATATCATAACCCCATAAAATATTAAATTACTTGGTTGGCACCCAGAAGGTATGACGTTTTAGTGTTTTCATACGGGAATCTACCTTAGCAGAGAAGCCTAAACAATATTGTTGATCTGTTAGTCGTATAAAGCCATAAACAAAACGCTTGGTAGCTTCTTCTTAATTTTTTGTACGTTATAAATATAATTTTCATAGCATTCCTTAAGTTTTCTTTCGCCCTTGCTACGAGCTGATATTAATGATAATATTTGTTATTTTAGCGAAATATCTGCTCTATAATCAGGGATCCGTCCGACGGTGGCCCTCACCTATCCAAGCGAAAGCCCCTCTGCCACCAGCAGACCCCTTGTGGACGCTTTGCTTTCCTCGCCGCCGTTTATTTTCCCTTCTTCAGAAGGTGAATAGAGGAAAAGGTCTCTCGCTCCATGCGTGCGAATGGGGACCATTGATATAGCATATGTGGGTGTAGGGGAAGATAATGAAAAGGGATTTTTTTGTGTTCATTTTTTTGTTAAAAATCTCTCTTCCTTTCATTTCCTTTCTCTTCCATCCCCTTTCATCCTCCTTTTTGTTTCTGCCGGTACGTGCCTGATTGAGCTCGTGGTATTTGACACGACCGCTTTGTGCAATGAGAATTTTCGGGCTCTTCTCTGTGACCTCACATGGAAGCTTCTTTTAGAAGCCCTATCCTTTTCCTTTATTCTTTTGTTTTATCTCGCTCTTCATTTTTTCTCCTCCATCATTCCCTGCTCGCGCCGCACTTTCAGGATTCCCTTTTGTTCCATCTCGTCTTCCTTTCATCATTTCATCAACACTCTTTTACGGTATCCTCTTTCTTCGTTTGAGCGTCGGATTGGGTTTATCACGCAAGTTCCGTCGATTCTTCACGTCTAGAGCCTCCTACGTGAGTCTGTGGTCCAGCCACGAGATGAGCTAATTGAGCCATTGTTAATTGGATAATTTGTGCTTGATGTTTTAAGAAAATGAAAAAATGGGCATATATTTTATCTACAACCCTCCTTCATTTGTCTTTCCAGGATAATTAATCTAAAAAAATGATAAAGCACTCCTGGTGATGTTATGTCCTCACATGCAGCAGAACTTGGTGAGGAGTGTTAGCAATCTGAGGCCCTAGGAGCAATGATCATTTTTAGGCACTACAAAGAGATAGAATACTCGCCTTAAAAAAACGACAAAAATTTCTTTTTGGGGTTTCATAAGGACGGGACTCTTAGCCATCACCTAGGAATGTAAACCCTCCCCTAGTTCTTCGACCTCATGTGTGTAATATGGGAGAGTAAGTTATTTCTTATCACTTCTATTTATTTTCTCATCACATAGGGTCTCTATGTTGTGGTGTATCTTTTCAGTTGCTTGTCGATTATGATAATACTTTTTATATTTTACCCTAAGGTCGATGTTTTACACCTTATACACTGGAATTCACACTGCTGTTTAAAACGGTTGCTTTTAAAGAACTGTAAAATTATACTAGATATGGAGCTATAACTTCAAATTCAAAATTTTCAAATTAAATGTAAATGATGGAAGAATTTTAGGACAAAAACAATTACTTAACGGATATCTACACAGCACAAAACTTACCGAATTCGATGTTTAAATCATCGCCGATTGCAATTGATTCAGGAAAACGTCAAAAAAAGTATCTCCCACTATCCACATCCTCTGGATTAAATATTACGTCTTTTTTCCTCGATAAATCTTTCGGATACACGGCTTTAAAAGCCTAAATCCTTAGGTCCTCCGTCAATACGATTCAACACTCATTAAGATATAGATATTGATTGATAATGCAGAGGTCATTGCGTAGATCGATGGATTTATGCCCCATTTCCGATGTCCCCTTCGGAGCGCCCTCTGAATCGATGCTTTCTCCTTGGCTCGTGTTGAATCGGCTATTTGTTTGCGGTGCGTGAGAGAGTTGACCTTAAACACGACGACGCCAGTGGAGCAGCCTCAAGTGGACACTTCTTCACTGAACGTAAACAGAGTCGCATTCAATGGATCCCTTCTCCCCGGGCGGCATTGATTCTGTTTGTCCTTACATCCATGGACCCCTTCATTTTGATTTTAATTATTTATGGACCGCTCCAAATACATTTTTATCGTTTTTATTTATCACCTTTCTTCTCGTTCCTCTCAACCAGTAAGCACGTACTCTTCACAATTACAATATTACAGCTGAAATATCTAGACTTTCCCAGGTGTAAGATGTAATTAATTTATAAAATTGACTATCTCCAAAATCAATTTCGACAACGATGAGAATATGAACAAGGACTCAAGGTTTTAAACAGAAATTTTGAGGAAATTGGGTTGTATAGTTTTCCTTAGCTAATATTTAGGAAGATTCATTTGTAAATTTTATTTCCATTGGAGCTGTTTCTGATGATTTTATCCTCTTCTTATTTTTTAAATAATAAATTCTGCAGATAAAAAAACAATCTTGGAATCCTTTTATGGAAGTTCTCTTAAATTCTGCATTATTTTATCTATAATCTTCCTATCTGGTAATATCGTCATTTATACCCAACTATCATTTCTCAAACTTTACATTTTGATCTTAGATTCTAATGTGTTTTTCAATTTATTTAACCTCTGATTTCGGATTGATTTATCCTGTGACTTTTTGATTTTACTCCTACCATGGTTGCTTATCATGTGGTAGTATATCACACGATTCCTTCTCCTAACTAGTCCAAGGTGACATTTGCTTACATGAAAGTTAATTAGTTAACTACCCTGGACTGTAGAGCACCATTCGCATCTCTATCGCTGTTGAGCTGAGGAGAACATCGACTGTTATTTCCCCTCCATTCCACCAGAGGTTATATTGGGGGCCGTATAGCCATAGAAGAATCCTCTTCTACGATTGGGGTCGTTTTATGACTGCGCTGGAAAAGGTGAAAACACGAGAAAAGATGTGGCAGCAGAAGGTAGTTCCCATAGCATTCAATCTGTGGATGTTCCAGAATTATGACTACAGAGATGTCTTTCTCAGATTCGGGTCGCTTTAATTTTAGATTCGCATTAAGTCATTTGCGTCCAATTGAATGTGCGACCCTCTGTAAGTACGTATTTAAATTGGAGGGTAACAATGAACAGCTGTAGCAGTAAATCAGTAGCGATACATGCTCGATGAATCACAAAATGAAGTGGAAGAAAATCTGTCATCATTATGGATAATTTTTAGCTCTTTGCTATTCTATTATCAATGTTAGCTATCGTGTTTATTTAGTATTGAGCATCCTTTAATCGTTCTAGAGAATTTTCAGTAATTTGCTGTGCCTTTATAAATATTTGCTATTGTAAACTTCTCAAATAAAGGATTTATAATGTATGTACATACATTATACGTTCTTCAATTTGTTGTTATAAATAAATAATCAAGATTAATGTCTTTGATCTTGAATTTCAGAGTGATATGACCAAAAATAAAATCTAATAATTTAGAAAAATTCCACTGTTTAAATGTTTTTAATATCGCGACCGTTTTCGGACGTTAGTCCATTATTAAGCTTGATAGTGAATTAACGTCCGTAACTATTAACGTTAACTATTAACGGAAACGTCCTATATTAAGAACTTTTTAACAGTGGAATTTTGCTAAGTTATTGCCACCCATTTACTAGGATGGAGTTCCACTAAGTTAAAGCATACTAGATTGATTTCGAAAATGAAATCATAAGGAACCCTATCGAAATATAAGATAATTTATAAGAAACCATTTTCGTCTATGGTAATAGATTAAAAACTGCCGTATGTCCATTAGAATTTATTTTGCCGACACTGGCGATAGAATTGTAGTTTAAGTGATTGCAAAGTATAAAAATATGTTTTAAGAATAGCGAGATTTTGATACGTCAATAACGACTCTATATGGGAAGCGGAAACAGTCTTCAACTTGAGAAAGCATGTCTTTGAAAGATTCCCGGTGTAAGAAGGAGGATCTTTTATTTGTCTCTCGGAATGAGTCCGCCTTATTGCCATCGTTACCATCCCCTCTCAACGGCACCCGAAACTTGCCGTCACAATCCGTTAACGTCTGCTCCTCCTTGATTCGGGCAATAAAGAGCACTGTTATGTAACGAGAGATCTTCGACGCCTCCGAACAACGGCACACTCTTGTCCACTGCGGATCTTTTTATTGCCGACATTAGGGGGTCTTCTTTACATCGCAGATTCCATCGGATGTTGAACCTCGTGATCTGATCGTGCGGCGGAAGTGCTCCGCCAAAATATCGGTATGAATTTTCCGAGTCACTGGTTTAGTGTTACCAGGCCTCCCTTAACGCAATGGCATGCCCACACACTGCCTTCTTATTCTTGTTATGTAGTACGAGGCTCTGGATTCGCTAGTTAACGTGTAATTACCCTTGTCATATTATTCTCTGAAATAAATGAAAATTGTAATAGAATTTGATGATCCTCGGTCTGTAAAATAGTTATTCTATAGGTTTAGTTTATCGCCGTCATAGATTACTTTGCTCTTGGATTCTTGTTATAAATACGTCCATAATTGTCGTTTTGCATTGTATATTGTGTACCTACTACATACTATGTTCATTAGAGTGGCCTCACCTTGAGTATGCATGTAGTGTATGGAACCCCGCCGAGAAATGTCATATTTGGGATTTAGAAAAAGTACAACGGAAGGCGATACGATTTGTAAAGAATTGCTACGATAAAACAGCGAGTGCCAATCAGATGTTACAGGACGCGGGATGGGAATAATTAGAAGATAGAAGAAAAATTCAAAGGATAAATTTATTAAATAAATTCAGAGAAATTACGTTCTCAGATGATGTAACCGATATATTGCGACCCCCCTGTTATATGGGCCGTTCTGATACTGCAAGAAAGATTAGGGAAATAGATGCTAGAACAAATCGTTTCAAAAATTAATTTCTTCCGCGAAGTATACGCGAAAGCAACCGTTTAGGAAAATAGAGTCAAGGTGCTTGCACCCCCTGCCACATGCCGAAAGGCGGCTTGCAGGGTTCTTACATAGACATAGACAGAGAGAGTAAAACATTGCGTGTCGGTTAGTGATTATTAATTAAATTTAAGAATTGTTGCTGATGCATGCAAAATGTATACTTCTTATGTTAGTACTGAACGAAATATCATTCCTGACATTCTTTCTTGGCATTATTTTAATTAATGAAACATATGGAATGTAACTAAGACAAAGGTAGCGGGAAAGTCGAAACTGACACCTTCCCTTAATACCTTTTCGTCAATAATATTTTGAGTTACTTAACGGAAAATACCTCTACGGAATACCCCTACGGAAGTACCCTTAATTTAAAATCATTTGATCATAAATTAAGCATTTTTGTTTACCATTTAACTATCGATTTGGTTTCCTCTTGCTAAAATTTTAATTTTCCCATCATTTGGAAATGTCATCTTCTGAGGTACCCTTTATCGTGTATCCTATAAATGATCATGCTATCATCAAAAAGTAAATACAATTTCTGAGTAATTAACCTTCGGCATGGGCTGGTATTTATTGCAGAAGTGTCATGGTAACTTGAAGCCAACCGTAATTATGAAACGTCACTCTTTCGGATATATTCGCCAATAAATATCGTTGCAAAATTAAATGGGATTCTTGCACACGCCTAGCACCCGTCCCTTCTCGGAAATACGTTGCATCCTCGTATGCTTAGGGAATATATGGCATTGACCGTAAATCTTCCGTAAAGTGGCAAACGGACCTTTCGTGGGACCAGTGGAGGTACGAAAACACCTTTATGGCGACTGAGGGACAATGGGAGCCCACTTTCTTATGCCTCTTCCACGAACTTTCTTTTGTCTCTCTCTAGGACCAAAAGTTTTTACCCAAAGTGACATTTCAGCATCAGATTCCATCTCAGTTACTCTCTCTCTGCATCTATCTTTCTCTTCTCTATCGCTTTCTTTTTCTTTCGCTCTAGTCTACTTTTGCTCCAAACTTTGACTTTTAATGGAGTTTAAAATCTCCAGATAAGACCCCGAAGTTTCTACGCTCCCGTGCAACTTTTAACTAGGTAACTTCTTTGAATGAAAATCTCATGAATGCGAAAATGTGAAATATCATCGACGGTTAATGTTGGACGGAGTTTGATACGTAATATTGAAATGGATTTTATAATTTCTATCGATGAGAAATGAAATATATTTTTCAGAGGGCACTCATGACAATGTTTATTTCACTCAAACAACTTATATGCTTGGAAATTAAAGAAAATATCAACATTGTTTTAATCTCAAGGGTCTTGTTCTTGCAGAGTCACTGTGAAGTTGATTGATTATATGAAGTGAATAACTTGATAGGTACACGGAAAACTCTTCGTATCATACAATAACCTTTTTTCTTTCCTTATTCCATTTGAGTTTGTTGTATGTATCGTCAAAATAAATTATATTTGCTGCTATTTAGTTTCCTTTGCCCCATAAATAGTGGAAAAAATATTTGTGCTCCCCAATGCATTAATTTATATATATTAAAACTGAACCATTAACTGGCTTACGCCAATAAGACTTATATTACTTAAAGTTGAATAATATTGTAGACAACAACTCATTTCTTTATATTTAAATATAAAATAACATCATCTTAGGAAAGAATGCAATATATTACCAAAGTTAGAAACTAGATGAACTTCTTAACTCTCTTTCTCTGCTAAAGCAAACTTCCATACAAACATACGTGTAGAATATAAAAGTAACAGCTCCCTTAGGTTAAATTTACCCTGTGCCCTATGCTTCGAACCCTGCAAACTGTCGCATACGGCGCGGGGAAAAATTAAGGTAAACCATATGGCTGGTTTGGCGTCTTGTGTATGTTTAAACTAGCGGAATTTCAGATTCGTCGCTTTCGCTCTGAGATCGAGGTCCATACAGGTCCATGAAGAGTATGTACGGTCCCCTGTCAGTTGGGTCCTTCCCTTTCAAGGTCGCTGATCTCGAAGGCTCTCTTGTACAACAACCCGCAACTTTTGACCCTCCCATGCGAGAGGTGTGGGGACCCTCTGAAAATCTAATGAAAAGCCCTGACCGTTGCTTTTCCTGCCTCACGAAACCCAAGAGACAGCCGTGAATGCGCAGCGGGGTGCCCGTGGGGACATCGCCTGCGGGGGTGGAGGTTATTTTTTTCCCTTCTGGAGGAGTGCCTCGGGTTCTGCTTCGTCTCCTTTCATCGGAATTCCTCTTCTTTCACTGAAAAGGGAAGTCAGTCACGTCCACGCTCGATTCCTGCTGCAGATAATGCTCTAAGTTTTCGTCTTCGCCGGCCTTTTTGGCTTTGTTAATTGTGCCGCACGATTTTTACATTTGAAGCAGACGGTGATGCAGAGCTTCGTTGTGCCGGGACACAATTTGATCTTGGCACGAAAAGTACCGCAAGTGCAGTAGCGTGCAGCCTCACCGAAATCGCTAAACCCAATCGCCCTTTCTTTCCGAAACTTCTTTCTAAAAATGAAAATTTCAAGAGGAAAAATCTCCTAAGAAAATTACTATGATTTTATTTCACTAGAAAATGAGTGGTTGTAAATATTTATTCGTGAAATTTTTTCGATAGGATTCCTTCAAGAAGGTTATTCTGTTCATTTGCATAGCTTGAGAGATACTATAAAAAATGCAAAATGAAGGAGATTAATTGGTACTTTTTCCACAACTTTTTTAATCGTACTACCGGTTTTAACGGAGGACCATCAACTTCAGGTATACATAAATATGTACTATTAAAAAATTTTGTGGAAAAAGTATCAATTTATCTCCTTCATTTTGCATGATGGATTTCCACCATATCTCGCCCGATTCTGTGAATTTTATACTATAAAAAGTTTAAAGGCTATACGTCGATGTTGATGTTATTACACCCCTTGCCTTAGACCAATGACAGCTTGCAGAGAAAACACGTAAAAATAAATGTGAACTTTGTAGCATAGTTTAGGATATAGAAATCAGTTTGACGCGATCTCCCAGCATTTAAAGCGGTACACTACTACTGTGTTCACTCTCTGTAGCTGCTGATCGGTTTCTACAGAAAGCAATCGGCATATTTATTTTTTCCATGTCACTGCGTATTTTTCGAGCTGACCGATGCTTACTAATGTTTACATTTCCACCCCCAATCCATCAGCAGCGTCATCTCGCAGGCGATATGCCATTTGTCAAAGAATTCCTCTTCCGAAGATGTGGGCTACTTAGTATTCTGCTTCACTTCAAATGATATTACATCCACAAACGTCTCGCTTATCTGTCATTTCTACATTCTAAACTATGCATAAATTCCGATTAGATCCTGTAACGCCCTTGTCGTTTTCCCTTCACGTACGGACGCCGTCCCATCCGTCTAATAGTCGAATTGCTGAGTGTAATTCACAAGCGCTTACCTTGATAAATAGTATTCACGCCCATATTGCGTGATGAGGATCCTAACACCCTTGCACACTGCAGCCCTTGCATTCATATGCCCCTCTCACTAGTTACAAGTGGGCAATATTTTATTGCCCATAAAAACTATTTCTGTCGATAATTTAATACTTATTACTCTAGATATCATCAGATTTATTCTTTTCTGTCGCTTATCTCATAGATTTAAATATATTCATCCATATGCATAGATTTTTTTGCTGCATATTTTAATCTCTACGTATTATTTTATACATTATGTTACCAGAAAATCCCTTATCCGAGCTTTTTTAAATGGAAATAATTTTCAAATTTTAATTAATAAATGTAGCCCGTGTCAAGCGAATAGAGTGTGGCAGGAAATAAAATGCTTCCTCGCAAACACTTCGGTTTTTTCTATCTATTAATAGAAATTGACTAAATAATTTAGGTTATAAATCCTCTGAATAGTTTCTTATCATAGGTATTAACTACTTGGTGAGCGATTTTTTTCCTTTAGGAGTATCCAAATTTTTAACTTTTTCGCCTTAATCGATGGGTATGAATTTCTTGAAAGCCTATTTCCTACGATATTGGATTGACATCTTCTCTTTCACTCTATGAGGTAATTCTCATTTGTCTTTTAGAAGTTTTAACCCTGTTTTAAATCCGTTAGATTCCATCGGTATTTAAAGTGAAATTGCCTGCAACACTGCAACGAGTAGACCGGGGAGATGTGATCATTGTCTGGTCCATTTGTTGGTGGATGCATTTCTCCTTCAGAGATTCCAAGAGATGCTTTGAGCTGAATATGGAAGTGTGAGAGGGGACGTTAGATAAGATCCTGCTTTTTGATAAGGAAGGCCATTGCCACGACGTTGAGAATGGGTCGTTATTTCAGACTCCGATTTATTTTGTCATGTTTACGTACTTTTTGCTTCCTAAAATTTCCCAAAGTGTGTGGCTATTTTATTCGAATGGTCTTTCCATGGGAACTCGTTGCTCGGGGCTACGTCTCGCGCTGCTTTATACGAGTCTTACGGGAACCTTAAACAGGATATTCTTCCGCTGAGATTTTGTTTTTTCTATGCGGTCTCGCTTTTGCAGACCACTGAACATTTCCCAGTCTTAAATGTGACTTTTTTAAAGTGAAGCAGTGTTTTCAAGCTGTACTGTCGCTGGTTTTCTTTCCTCGTTTGTGAAACAGTCCTACTCCGCTCTTGATTATTTCCTCAACTGTAAGGAATTCTTTAATAATAGTTAACCAAAATAATAACCATATACCGGGCTTAAAAAGGAAACTTGATTTTATGTATCATTTTCCTGACTCTGATATATAAATCCTCAGAGGTCAAAATTTGTAAAATAATCCCGAAATTGAATATGCAGTTAATGAGAAAAAAATGTCCTTAGAGAAATTAGTACGAACCCTGATAGCTTTTATGAACTATAATATTTCATTATCAAATATGAAGTATTTTCGGTTGTTCATGAGAGCGCTTCTTCGTGCTCAGAGAAGTTGTGTTAAACTTCGTCAGGATAGTCGCCAAGATAATAAAAATATATATCCAGTTACTAATAAAAATTGAACCAAAGAAAATACTAAAGAAATAAAAACCTCTAAGTTATTATCTTTTCTAAGAACCCATAACCATTTAATAATGAATGCAAGGATAATGTTTTTAAAGTTGTTGGTTGATAGAGAAGACCAAATAAATAAAGTACTCGACTATATTCGATAATTCGTGTATGTATCTATTGCCTTCAATGAAATAGCTATGCATCTGAAATATTTACCGATTTCACTCTCAATGTTGATACTCTGAACGAGGAAAAAGAAAGAATGAACACCTCGTGATCGATAAAGTGAATCCCTAATTGAGTATGACCATTTCCTTTTAAGACGTCTCCAGACCCATAGTGCACGACTATTCCGAAAATTCTACCGCTGCCTCCAACTGTAATCCTATTAGGAAGTTAACACAATGAATGCAGTCGGCTCACGAAGACTGTGAAGAATGTAAACACTCTCTTTGGATCAGTTGTCGACCGGAGGGCCTTGCTAGCCTTCCTAGAAGCTAGGAGCGGATGCTTGGGAAAAAGGTTATTTTGGATGAGAAAAGTTTTCCGTGCGTGCAGCGTGGGATAGGAATGGACCATAATGACCACAGGGGTAGAGAGCTCTTGCAAAATTGAAAGAAGTCGAAAATAGAAGGTCCGAGGGGTTGGAGGAAGCATCTGGGAAGACAAAGGGTTCGGTTGAGGGTCGGCAGGGAAAGATTTACGGGCCGAGATGACCCTTGAGTGGTTGTGGTTGGGTCGGATTAAAGACGTATGGGCCTTTTTTTGCATCCCAAAGAGGAAAAGAGTTATATTGCCCATTCTCGCTCTTGCCCGTCTTCGCCTTTAAGGAGTTGGCACCTCAAGGACCTAATATGCCCTAAAACAACTCGGATTGTGGTCGATTTTTTCTTCTTTAACGGTAGCGCTAGATTGCTGTTAGAGGATTTTATGATTCCCCTAACAGATTGCCTTTATTGGCCGTAACATTTATGTGACACTTAGTTTGAATTACATTCCTCCGAAGAATGGATGAAATTTGTATCTCCGTTGCTTATCTATTGAGGGTTGATATGAATGCGACCCGTCGTAAAATACTGACCGAGGTTGAACCGGGAGATCATCTTTGGCGTGAAGCTGTTTCTTTTACGCCAATTAGGAACATAAGGTTGATGAACGTGAGAAATTGATTTTCTCTTGTTTTGCGTTTGAATGAATGTATTGATCATATTATCTTCTGTTCAATCAAGTCATCCAAAACCCTTGTACGAACGAAATCATATTTTATCGATTTTATATAGTCCATCGCATGGCTTCAATACATTATTCTTTCATACCTTTTGTTTATCTTGCCTCTGCTACATTTTTAATTTGCATACCCACTAATGTGAATCTTCATACACCTTGGGAGCAATGAATGTTGTTTCCAAACGTCCCTGATGCGAGTTGAAATTAATTTGAAGGTAAGACTACTGCAAGGAACCCTTTAATTTCCCAGGACAACTTCTAATGAAAGTAAAATAAGAGTTAGTATTTTCTAAGTATTATTTAAAACTGTTTACATTATCTTCGGCGATGTAAATTTTCTTTATTGTCCTCCGTCTTAGAATATTTTTACCTCCCGTAATAAAAGCTCTCAACAGCCATGTTGGCGATAGTAGTAAAAGTGAGGTACTTTACCTTTCCACCATCCTTGGTTCCAAAGAGTACAGCAGCGAGGAACCCTGTACTACTTGGGCCATTTCCTTTATATTCCTCAACTATTTTTTTGTCCATCCCAAAGCCGTCCTCGTGCTTTTACGGGCCCTTAATGGGAGTGTCCTTCTCAACACAGTACTTCCCGATGTGCACACGAGTTAATGGCAAAGGGAGAGGATCTTATTGCTCCTGCGGGAACATGTCCAGGGACTTCTGTTGGGTCCCCTAAGGGCCTCGGACAGGGAGTGGTCTGTGTGGATTACCCTCCCCCGGGGATTGGCCTCTCTTGCATTCTTTTGCCTTAGGAATAACAAAATAACTTGCATGGAGATCGACATGGTCACTTCTACTTATCTTACCATAACCATTTCGTGTATAAAATTTCGTTGTCTTGTGAGTATCATCTGAATTGTGGTCGTAAACTTAAAAGAATGATCAAAGATTATATCGGAACCCTTATCAAAGTGAACAGACAAAATTCTAGTAACTGGAAGAAAAAATATAGGGAATGGTTTTGTAGCCAAATTCTTGTTAAAATGTATCATATACATGCAGTATTATCAATAGAAAAACTATCCATGTATTAGATGTTACTTTAAATGTATACTTTTAGTGTATAGCGATAAAGTCTAAATGTAAAACAAATTTTCATACGCAAGAAAAATAAATAGAATTCTAGAAACAAGTTCTTAAAATTACCTACAGTTCATTAGGTTTACATAAATTATATGCAATGTAGAAGCGGTGCAGATATCGAGTTTTGTGGATCATTTTTTATAATTTTGAAAGGATTTACTACTCTTTTCGACCATTGTTTTCTTAATATTATTATAATTGTTTGGGTTTTTTCAGCTTGATAAATAATTGGCATTGTTTATTATTAAAATTCCTCTTGTATAATTAGTTTTGTTTGATTATTGTTGTTCAAAGTCATTATACAATATCCTCGGTGCCGCAATGTGCTAGAATCCATTTCTTCTTATAACAATGTGAGTTATCATTCCAAAGGATTCCAATATGTGGTACAGCAATTATCTTTCCCTTCGAAATCCAATTTATTCTCGTCTTGAAATGAGTTCCTCAAAATCCGAGGAAAGGGATAACTCATTTCTCCCTCACGCTATTTTGGGAGTCGATCCTAAAAGACTGTTTTAAAACTCACTCCCTGACCAAATGTTTCCTTCGCAATGGGAGAACTGGGGGAGATGCTTTTAAGTGCGAGGAAAGAAAACTATGGCCGGAAGAAGGGGAACAAACTCTTAAACGGGAAATGAAAACATAACAAACCATCCAAATTTAAACATTAAGGAGATTCACGCCTCTTTGATATGAGGAAGCACTTCTGGTTTACAAATCCACGTGGAGAAGGGCTTTCATTGTGCCGCGGAGTTGCTTTTGCTTCAAAGTGTCCTTCGGTTTCACGGAAATGGAATTGGATCGACATGTTCGTGATTTACTTGGTGTGAATACACTTCGGAATTACGACGTTAAATACAACAATCATGTGAACATCTATTCTTTAAAAATGTTGATATTTTATCTGCATTATTGTGTTATTTGTTCATACGTTTTGGATACGTAACGAGGATGCATTAGATAATTTTAAAGCAAAGCTGAATTTTCCTAAACTAAATATATTAGATAACTCGGAAGTCTTTGCTAATATCTTTTTGGATAGCCAAAATCATTGGTATACCTGCATCAGTTGGTCATCTATATACCATGTCATATAGCTGCAAAGCTATAAGACATGGTTTTTTATCAATAAAAAAATTTTAGTAGTCACGAAATCAACGATTTTACGATTTCACTTGTACTACATATATCACACGCAAAACTTTCTTTCGTTAGATATGCTTATTTTTTGTATTCTTTATTATAAGAATGTTAGAGTATCACTTTCTATGCCATCTTTTTGCACTTTTATTGTATTTTAAAAGTGATAATGGTTTAGTAATAGTAACGATATTTTGTTAAAAGAGAGAGTGATGACATTTGCAGATTACTATATGCCGAAAAAATTACATAAAAATATTTTGTAGGAAGGTTAAACTCTGCCAAATTCTATACACACTATTTGACAACATATACATAATATTTCATTGAAAAAATACAATTATATACTATCATGAAGTACAAAAAGATACATTAAACTCATCTTATTTGCATGGCATTAATTTCAAATAATTGTCTCGACTATACGTAAAAATACTTCTGGACCATAACTTGTAAGGTACTCACTATAGCTTGTGTTTGATGATGTGATAGATGGATATTTTGGTGGTATTAGTCAACCAATCAATAGTCCAAATATTTTAGCGTAAATGCGGTTCCCATATATGATTCAGATTGATTACGCATCGTCTTAGGGATGTTTGTGCCGAAGGAATTGCATTCAATCGATAATAAGCGAGACTTCATTTTCCGTCGCAGTAGTAAAGCCTTGTGAAAGGCGATGTATTTTTAAACTCTGAAGACGTAAGCAGAGTGGATGCAGGAGACGCTGTTTAAAATCGAGCTTATTTGCGCAGCGTGAGTCAGTCGCAAGGGATTCCTCGGCTGTTCTGAGGCCTTCTGATCCCATATGTTGGGATAACGCGGTAAAAGTCGATAGTGGTCAAGGGGAAATAAAATTTGTGTCCGTGGGTGTTCCTCCACATCCCCAAGGGCCTTCCGAAGGAAAATCCAATCTTGAATAAGATTATTGTCAGCAGGGCTTAATTCCGTCCGCTGCCGTTGTTCGCTCCGATATTTCGATTCGCTTCTTTTTTGCCATCGAGCGAGAGTTGGATTCGAAATCCCTTTGCTCCTTCGTTCATTTTTAATGAAGTCTTTTTTCCCGAGTGTTTGTCTGACAATGGAAGAAAAGGAAGATATCTGCCTAACGAGATTCCCGTTCGCCTCGCAAGGAGGTGGTGGCATTTCTCACGCCAGAGAACGTCTTTTCATCCATCTTCTTTCGATCGCTTGTTAGCGTCATATTCGCGGGAGATTTAATTTGTTTTTCCCTTATGTACGAACCAAGGAAACAATAGTCTACTCTGAACTATTACACAAATAAAATCAGTGTGACAGTTCTGTTTTTTGAAACGCTGTCATCGATGCTGGATTCTTTTTCAATAACCACTTCAACCTTATTCGTTTCTAATCAATTAGATTCCATGCGATATTACGCAATATATTCGCTCTATTATTCGGAATTGCCCTTTTCTATTAATAGAGTCATAGTTATCAATTTAACATAGAATGTGTAATCGTACATCCGTTAAAAATACAATTTTCGCTACTAGTGCTTCTTATAGTATCATATCACAGTATAGTAGAGTACAGTAGAGTATAGTGCAACTGAAAAAAATCCAAATTTTTTGCATTTCATGCCCCATGTCTCATGGAGTAAGTTATAAGCATCAGTATTTTATGGCCTGGTATTGTTTTTCAAAATGTATATGTTTTAAAATTCGATCTGTACGACTGATAATAATTTTCTTTCTTTCGCAGGTGAGTACTCCGTACACATCCTCGAGGAGCTTCCACCCCATCGATTTGTCAGATTTTCAAGACAGTGCATCCGAAAGAGTGAGTGTTCACTTTCGGAAAACTTAAAGGATAAATCGCTGCCCTCTTTAGATAATAATAAGAATATGTTATTGGTCTGTGGCAAGTCTCCTAAGATGAATTCAATTCATGAAAATTTTAAATCACAGTGAGAAGTGTAATCAATATAGAAAATTACGCACATAAATAAGACATTCGCTCCTTAAAATCATATATTTTCTGTAGAGCTTCATAAACATTTAGTTATGTTATTAATAATTGTTTTATTTACTCAAAAATTCAAAATAAAATAATTTACAAGAAATATTAAAATCCATTAAAGAAAATGCTATGTAAAAAAGAAAGACTTACAAAGAACATTAAGAACATTAGAAGAATTACATTACATTAATTATTATTACATACATATTTCAATTTTTTACATAAAACCAATATGGTCTAGCAGAGTTCAGAGGAGGACTCGTCTGCAAGTGCCAGTGTGAATTTAAAAAAAAATTACCTATTTTATCTTAAATGTATACATCTATTCAAAATATACAATTATACCTCATAATTATAGCTTCTCATTTTGAGAGACTCTCTGCAAATCGAATTAGTTTTCTACGCGTTCGAAAGGCTGGCGAAAAATCTATCCGCGCATTAGTAAATGATTCCTGAATCACACTCAGAAACACACTAGTCTGCGATAGATAAACGATAGTAGAATTTCTTAGTACATTCTGTGTTCGTGGTCATCGAAGTTAAATTCAATTTCTTCTCTTCGATGTTCGTATCTGCTCTCCAAATTAAGAAGTGATACTCTGAGATGTAATAAGACTTCGTAAATGCAATTTCACCCCAATGCACACCGATCCTTCGAAAATAACCCGGCGTTGGGGTCGTTACTTCTTTGCTGTCAAAGAATGACGGATTAGCCCCGCGCGATATAGGAAGTGATAGAGGGACAGAATGGGAATCCGAATATGAAAAGAAAAAAACCTTGGAATGGATAAAAAGCGTAACCCTTCTTCGAGCAAATTCGGCGCTGACGTCATGCGTCTCCCGCTGAGTGGCCCTATTGGGAACCACATCGATCGCACTTCCTTGAAACATCCTCGCATATACATATATATGTATTTCGGGAGGTGACCTCTGACCCCGAATTCCTCCGCTATCTTCCCCATCAATCGATTGCATTATTGCAGACATCTCCAGAATAAGTTTTCCTTCCCAATGTGATCGTCGTGTTTTAAATTCGCCGACATTCATATCTCAATAGAATCTCAGTGACAGGCAACTTCCTCCAGAATTTCTGTAATTTTCTCTTTGACGTTTTCAATAGCTTAGGACTTCGTTTTTGTCCCTATCTTTTTTTGCCTGATTTTTAGCTGATGGTTCTAACAGTCTTTTTCACGTTGATATCTAAATACCACACTCCTCATCTTGTCTAGTAAGCCAAAATCCACTCAAGTAGCTCTTGGTGGTTAATTTTGGAAATTCCTACCGTTCCGAATGAATTCTTCTCAGCCTAAGCGATGCTCTATTCAATGACTTCTTTAGGTCGTCTAGCGTAATGAGCTTTCAAATATTTATTTAAGGAAATCTAAGAACATCACATGGGCTTCGCTATGGATATAACAGCAAATAAATGTAAAAGAACAAAAAGAACAATCGATACACTATATAATTAGAAAATAAAACAGAAAAAAGGAAAACAAAGCTTCAGAAATTCATCTGCTGATAGATTTAAGGGTGGATGATTGTTTTGAGGAAGGCAATACATAAATGGGCGATTGTAAGATGAGGAGTAGAAGTTTACACTTCCATATACGAAAAGAAAATAATGAAGAAACTGCGGATTAAATTGGGTTGTAGATCATGAAATGGAGAGTTACGATAACTGAGAAAAGACCTTTAATGGTTATGCAAGAGATGAATATTACAATTACCTAAAGCACAAACATTCTATTCCCTATTTATATTCATCGACAAACGTTCGAATTTCCAGTCCGAAATGCTCTACTGTGCATTTCGTAGTATTCAGTGGAGTCGAAACGCTTTTGCTGGGGAACTAATGAAAGTGGAATGCGTTCCTTCCTTCAAATGTTTCATTTCTTATTCTCGTGCTCAAGTCACGCTAAGCTGCACGCATGAGCGCGTGCGGCGGCCGCTCGAACCATCGAATATTAAAGCGACCCTCCGCTTAACTGAAATTCCACCGTAATGTAGAAACGAAGCCGCTAACATTCACTGCCATTTCTCTCTTTGTTTCATGGCTATTTATTGCATTCACTGTAATGATTGGTGGTTTATTGAGATCCCATGCGATTTCTATTTCAGTTTATGACATGGAAGTACTATTAAAAATGAAATGGATTATGCAAAGTAAAGATATAAGTGAATGCAGAGAGTTTGACCTAGTTGCAATTTGTCATTGTATTTTATTGACCAAAAGGCCGTTATAAGTAATGTTGTTTATTGTATATATTCGATAGTATTGAAGATCGATTTTTATAGATAGGTGAGATTCGTTTTACGCTTAGGTCTTCTTAATGCGGGGTTTGTACAGTTACAAACTGCGCATAAAATAAATAAAAATAGGTCTATTTTTATTGGAGTTTTATCTTGAAGTTTTATTCTTTTCATTAAGTCACACCCAATAATATCTATCATAACCTACAACACCAATCTAAAATTTCCGTATAAATTGTAAATATAAATATTTATACATAATTGAAATGTAATTAGTGAGTAGATGCGTAACTTATTCTATATTGCCTCATATACTTGCTACTATTTTTCTATTTCGTACTTTTTGCATCTTCTGAAGTTAGGTAAGATTTTCAAAGGCCAAATGACAACACATGATCTTCAGCCTTACCGAAAGACCTTATTACTCCTAAATTTGGAGCGTATTCCATTCAGAGTGTTTCTGGGTTTCTTTGTCTCCCAGCCGCAGATAATTACCACCCGTTTTAAACTGGAGGAAGTAACGCATTCGTGACATTGAACGCCAGATTAGCCGAGACGTCATCCCGAGAGTGCATCACGGAGCCGTGAATCAGAAATTCATCGCAAACAATCAGACAAAGAGCCATTTTAATATCTCGGCTTTGTCATTCGATACGTTTCTCCGGAATATGCGAGGGGGGTCTTGGGGTCTCTCTCTTTTGGCCTTCATCTATTATTCATCATCGGGATATGCTTCAATCTCCTTCTCCGCCGAAATTCCCGTCTCCGTCAGCCAATCACGTTAAAACGCTGCGACGCCCATTCCTAAAGCAATTACGTGCATTAGTGTGTCATAGTTAATTTTTGTCAGGGGACGGAAAGAGGTGGGGACCCGCTGTCGGGTGATGGGGCCCTGGGGTGGGGCCCTAAGGAGAGGGGCGTAATATTCTGCGGGTTGTGCTCCGGAAAGCTTCCTCCGCTGCGACGCTTTGTTCTTTAAGGAATTTATAAAGAGTAATTCGATAAACACCGCTCTCCTATTTCGGGTCCCACGCCCTCGCTGTACTTGAGGATTTTTTCAGAAGCTAAAAATGTCGGAATTTTGATTTCACTACGATTTCATTTAAACAAAATCACTCTAAAATTTAAACGCGCGTATGTTCGCATATTATCCTTTTCCGATTATTTATAAGCAAAATTGTTATTTTCCTCGTTTCAACTTGTTCTTAGGATGGCTTTGAGCATTTTATCGTTCGGAATTAGAATATGATATCGTCTTTTTTAATTTCCTTCTACAAAAGATAAAATATAAGTCCTCTACTGGCATATTTTGAATTTTCATATTAGTTAAAATTAATAATTTCCATTAAATTGGAGCTCGAGGTTTAGTCAAAATTCAAATGGAATCATTTAATTCGTTTTAAAATTGCATAGTATAGCGAAAGGCAATACCCCTTAAGAATCAAAGAATATAAGTTGATCGAATCATAATTATGATTCGTAATGTATAACATGATACATCGGGAAATACCTTGGAAAGAATATATTTCAACGAAATAAAATAATGTGTAAAGGATATTGAAACTTAAAATAATTTAAAATATTTCGACAATAATGCGTTATACATATGTTTCGCTATCTGTATACTAATAGCCAAATATATGTTATTCTTTGAATGTATATTCATATGGCGAGCTTAAATTCAGTGAAATTACTTTTTGAAGTACTGAATGATAAAGGTAAATCGAAATTGTTAATAATTCTTTCGTCCCTTAATCACGGGTCGTGAAACTGCTAATCTAGCTCCCTTGTATTAATTTGAAATCTTAAACCAAACAATTTGTTGCCGAGTAATGCACGAGGATATGAGTCAGTATCTCTCACCTTCCTTTTTATTCATCCAAATACTCGCTTAGTCACTTACCAAAAGCCCTCATCGATCCAACCCAACCCCCCGATCCCCTCCCACACTAATGCACATCGTCATCTCTAATGCGGGTGATTTCTCACGCGCTGCCGCCTAATCTAATGAACTTACCCAAAAATCCATTTTATTCAAAGGCTGAGAAAGTGCCTATGTCTCTAAGTGCATGGAAAAGATCAGCGCTCGTATAGTGGCTCTAACTGTACTCGATTACAGTGGCGTTTTATTTCCGAGAGTGTTAAAAAAGGATTATTATCGCTATACTAATAGCGGTAACAGTAGGCCTTTTGCTGGATATTATTGTACTAAAATTGACTTTTCAACGCATGATATGATAAAGTAGTTCAATGTATTATTGGAATAATTACAAGAAAATATAGCAGACAACCCTTTATTGTTCACCTTAAAAGATGAAAGATAAGGGTTAGATTATGAGAGAGAGTATATTGTTAGGGCTAAGTATGATAAATACACATGTTGAGGGATATATGTTCAACTATGATAGAAATAAAATTTTCATTATAGTAACTTACCAGAAGAGGAAAGTATTGAATAGAATTTTCTATACGTTTTTCTGGTGGTCATTCCGTATATAGTATTTACTGCTGTAACTGGTAACACATGAATTGTAAATTCATACAGCCGTATTTTCATTGTCTGAGAAGTTGCTGAAAATATAGCTTGCGTTTGATAGTTTGTTATTCTTATGAATATTTAATTTTAAAGATCATTTATCAAGGCGTGTTTGTATATCCCTGAAGAATCGAGCCATTCCATAATTTAGATAAATTTAATTTATTCACATCTTTGCATGGAAACATTTACATCGAAGTGTGGGAACAGAAGGGGAAGTGTAGCTGCGTAAGAGCAGCAGAAGCAAAGATTAGGGTTTTTTGAGGGTTCCACGCTAGGGTGGAAGCGTGAGGTTGAAAATCTAATATTCGCTCTGGAGGGAGTTGATTGGTGGACCGGAGGGGATGCTGGGAAAGGAAAGTGGACACTCGGTGCGGCCGGCAAATGCACCATGATCAGATACTCTCGAAATCTGTCCCTTCGCATCTATGCTACGAATTGGATGTAACCCAATCCCTTATTCCTTTTGTACGGGAGGAAGATGACATTATTTCGTTAGGGCTGCCTTCTCTCTCTCTGGATATCGTTGTCTCCTCTTACTTCATCCCCAATAGTGCAATTCCATCTTTCGCAAAACGGACAGTTGCCACATAGAGATTCGTGTAACTCGTTTACCTCAAATGCAAGGGGAGAAAAAATGAGGAAATTTAACGGGAAAATTTGAGGAAGATGCGATGCCTCCAACATTTTCAATAAATTGTTTATTGTGACCTCCGCGATTACTTGCGATACATAAAGATGCTGCTTTCATTATTTCTTTCTCAGCGTAAAATTTTACTCTCGATTATAAATTAAATACATTTTAAAATGCATACAGATCACAATATACAATAATTTGGTACATAGTAGTGTGAAGTAGAGGTGTAAATTAAAACACATTTAGTTGCTTAAACTTCTTTGGATTTAGCAATGGAATACCATCAAGTTACGGCCTAGACGACTTAGTCTATTACATTTTATGCTAGATTATACATTTATCCTATCTTAAACTGTGCTACCAAAGCATGTTCATTTCGTCGATTATTATTTGACTATGTCAAGTGTAAAATGTTTAAAAATGTTGCTCGTAGATAATTATTTACTTAGTGTTTGTGAATTAGAATTGGATATTAGGGATAAACAAATTGTAGCACCCTTAGAGACATGCAAATCTAAGGAAAAATAAGTGGTAAAATTGATCAATATATCTATAAATTAATGTCATTTATTTACCAAAGGAAAACTTAGGATTTAGGGAATTAAAATCTGATTTTACTGAAGTTAATGGGTCAAGTATCCGCTAAATTCGGATTTTTAAAGAGAGCAATTGAAAGTAAAATGTAATGGAAAATACAAGTGGAAGACAAAAACTATGTGTGGATGATAATAGAGAAGGTTGGATAATATATCTAGAAGTAAAGGACAGTGCATTGAAAGTGGAAAAATAGTGCTTATGTATCTACCAGTAGGTTGAGGAGTCTTGCGTGTATATGTCCCTGTACACATTATATTATATCCTTTGTGGATGGAATACAATGTATTTCCAAAGAGTCACAACGAGCCGAAGGGCGACATTCTGCAGAATAGCAGGAGGCATTGCGGGTGCATCCGGCCTTGTTCCGTTTCGGTGCCTTTTTTTGACGTCGAGCCATCAAACGCCTTTGACGTCTGAGATGCATGTCAGGGGGAATTCGGTTCGCCGTAAATGAGGAAGAGGCGTTTAGAGGAGCCAAGTGTCCGTTCCGAGAATCGGTCACTCTTCCTAAAAAGGCCCTTCCGACCCTTCTGCGGTCCCCTTCCCAGAACCAACCCCCTTCGCAGAATCTGCATCGATGCTCCTATGGCCGCCGCGCGAAGGGGACTCGCAAGTATCCATTTAGATGATCAACTTAAGAGTCTCGTGTTACACCTGACTGCCTCCCCCGCTAATGCGATTTTCAATGACAATTCTCCTAATCGGAAGTGCTGCGACCCTCGAGGCGCCTCCGCTGTTGGGAAACATTAAGGGATAAAGGAGTCGAGTGTTTTGCGCGACACTCAGAGGACACTACAATCGCTCCACGACTTCCGCTTAGGCCCTCCTTTGTTCTTGCCGAACATCTCCGATTGCCCCTCGGTGACAATGTCTCTTAAGTGTGCTTAAGACTCGTTGACACCCTTGCAGGAAACCAATGCCTTATTGAATCCCCTAATTATCATTTGATTCGCGTATTATGCCGGAAGATTTTACGATTTCCCTGAGTAGCTCTTTCGAACCGCTTTTTGTCGTGTCCCAGCGGAATACTAAAGCCTTTTGTGTTAATTATCTGACGAATAACTGTAATTGCTGAAATATTTTCAAGTGAACTAAATTGAGATGTGAAAGAATTTTAATCAAAGTTTTATCCAACTAGAACTACTATTTTTATTTGCTTTAGGGTCATCCATATTCCCATTCAATATAATTCTATGAGCTATCACAGTCTTGTGATTTTTTATTTGATCGATATTTTATTCTAAACGATTTTATACATTTAATTTTTCGCATTTTTCTTAATTATTTGCCTATATATTTTCCTACATTGAATAAAAACCCTTTTGCTGAACAATTTTATTATATTTTTTAGAATTATGTCACCGTTGATTTTGATTGTAAATTTCTTGTTGTTGTCGTGTGAAAGTCATTTCATTTCCTCGTTTCCTATTTTTTCTCTTTTTTTAATTCACTCTGAAATGGCCACGTCACAGTATATGGATATTTTAAATGAATTAATAAATTAGTGTAGAAACCAGGAAAAAACCGGTTTGCGGTGAATCGAACCCGGTACCTTAGCGTCGGTAACTTAACATCACGAGTATCATTAACAGCTTTCATCCACGATCGCAGAAAGGATATTTCCGACTATTCAAGGCGTCCTCCGGATGTCTTCACCAGTCCCCTAATCAAATTATGCGAAGTGCTTTCACGATCTTCGATCCGAGTTGAAAGCGTGAAAAATCGAGTCGAATGAATTTCAAATGGGAGCGATCCACCATTCGCTCTAGACAAACAGATGCGTCCCCGCGACTCTTTTGAATAAAGAAATTCTTTCCTTTGAAATCGCAAACGAAGAAATTCAAATGAGCGCGTTCCCCCATTCATTCCTCCTTCTTATTTCCCCATTGTCTCCATTCACCCTTTGCTTCGAATGACACTCGGCCATAAAAGGAGCGATCGCCCGTATGCAATTACATTGGCCCCGGACACTTGCTAAAGCCCCTGACGAGCGTGACAAGGGTGCCTTTCGACCCTATTTCTATGACATTCCGCTCTCTCAGTTTTTTTACTTCGGTGTCACTTTCGCACGGTTTGAACGTCATCCTGGACGCCTAACTTAGCCAATTATTCGTTGCCATTACAGGGCTAGTTTCTGATGTGAATGAATATTTTGGTTGTTTATGGATAATGTAAAGAGATAACTTAGTGGAAAGCAGTCCAGGTTAGATCAAAGCACGCAAGATAAAGAGGCAAATGGTTTAGTTCTAAATATTTTGGAAACTTAAAAGTTTTCTCGATATTTCAAATTAAATTGGCCTTGGTAGTAGGATATAGGGCAATGTCAGGATCTTAATAAGTAATTTGCAAGATTTTGAAGATACCAAGAAAGGTGTTACTAAAGATGAAAAATGAATAAATTTCTTAAAGTTTAATAGGGTATTAGACGTCATTCCATGTTAATGTTTCATGTTACCATCGATACCAATATAGTTTCCTACACATTCGTATGTACTTTATTTTTTAAAGGGGTTAGACATCTCAGATCATTTCGCACATGTGCACAAACCGGGAATCGACCCAAGACAAATTCGCTGTCCAAGAACCGTTTACAATATACGTGTTGTATTACAGCGTTATCATCCTGAAAAATTAAAGTACAACCCAGTAATTACTAGTATTTTTGTCTCAGCTATTGAATCCGTTCAATTTAGCTAAATTCAAAGCGTATACATGAAGATTGATAAAAAGTTCATCCATCAAAGTTGAAGCTAACATATCGCTGCATTATCATCTCAATTTTTGAGAACTATTAAAATATTTTTGCTATCGAAGTCCTCTGAGTATAGAAAACTTAAGGTTATCACAGAAAGATATTACTACACGAACACTTAAAAATATAAAATCACGGCATACGTAGATATAATACGTCTTTGAGTTTGCTTATATCTCGCATATGTGTTATTCTTATAATTAATTCTTCTTTAATCCTATCTTTTGAGTCCGTGGTCACAATGACACGCGTCGGAAGGCAGATATGACCGATGGTTCGATTGGTTGCAGCACGCAAACACGCTTGAGGAGTGGATATTCAATGCGCCCCGCGTAAAATCAATGGCGGTCATGCAAATCCTGGAAAGTCTATTTCTTTCGTGCACCTATCGCTGATCTGAAATATTGTGCCCTTTTGTGTGTGAATGAGCACCTATCGCCACTCCTTTGAAGAGTTATCTCCTTGTCCCCGATCCGTAGATTACGCAGATATTGTTGGTTTTGTCAAGCCCAACTTGCATCGAATGAATGGCAGACGGATCTTATTTTATGGGGAGAATTATTAACGGTGATATCCATATTGAATATCTCCCGCGAATGACGGATGAGATAGAGTGAGCGGACAAACAAGTTGGTTCCCAGAATATCCGATTTTCCCCTGAAAATTCGCTTTACGAAAAAATGTAAATTTCCGAGTCATGTAATCTTTATGGGGTTCTCATAATTTGTCAAAGCTTCCGTCGCTATATTTCACTATACAGAGTGGATGTATGTTAACCACGAGCATGTATCACAGATCAGTTCGGTAACGATAGTGATTGATCCTGTACGTGGATGAAGTTTTGCAATCTCACATCTTTAAGAGGATGGATGCAGTTGTAACACCAGTTCCATGTTTTGCGAATTTCGGCGTTTTATTGCGAATATGATACGTTTTGCATCTGAATTCCAAATCAGACTGACATCATTTTTATTATAGGATCTTCCGTTTTCGGAGTTTGATATCGTGGTGGATATTAATAATGTTTATCCTGGGACTTCTATATTTGTAACCTGAAATTCGCAGATGAAATGCAAAAAATAAACACGTCAATTACTGTTATGCATTGAATGGAGGGAACGGGTGGAATAGAGCCATCACTTGATATTTCAAAAGGATCATCGCTCCCATCTCTACTATTTTATGACTTCATTCTCTACTTGAATCTCGAAATGAATTGGAACCGAATGCCTACGGCTTTAAGAACGGATTTTATTATTCGTTCTTGAAAATTTGAATGATCTGAGTATTATTTAATCCCACCAATATGCGAATTTAGTGATTGAGTCATGATGCTTGTAATCCGAATTCGATTTGGCATAAATACCCATTTTATCAGTCGCCCGTATATATCTCAATGGTGGGAATTACTTCACGCTTGTCGAACGATTCATTCAAAAGGCACGCGGTTTAATTCCTCGAGGTGAAACTCAGGTTATTGCAGTGTAATAAAGATCGCATCTTCGGGAAAGGTAATGGGCCATTGGTGATTAACTGTAAGAGGTTTTATACTCGGGCTGCTCCTCCCCTCAGACGTCAACTTCATCAACAGGGATTCCGGCTGTTCGTACCACGCCTATAAACTTTAAAGTCTCTATTTAGATTCACGTTTCAATTGCATATTATTAGAATATATTTAATTCTGCCGTCTAAAATTAACGAATTCCTTCTTTTCGTAAAAACCCCACAAGTCTATCTTCATTTTATTACTGAGAGCTGCTGCGAAAAACTGATCGAGAAAGCAGATTATTACCAAAACGTGGACCAAAATACAGAATGTTTAAATACAGTTTTTTACGAAAATGATACCACAAATATGAAGCTACAAACAACCGTTTACAACGATCATCCTTAGATACGATAAGTGAAAGTAATGTGATTATTTATTTGCGTATAATAATGATAATTATGTCGCATCAAAATCAGTGTTGTAATGAACAGTCTTTGCGAAGATACGAGCCTTTTAACGTCGGATTGGAATCATTGTTTTGGTAACAATTTCAAATTAGGCAGAAAAGGCATTCAGATAACCTCAGCTATGTTATTGCTCCATATACATTTTGACAAGTACGATGCACGGAGCCCAGAGTGGATCTAGTATTAAGTGTAGTTGTAGGGTTGGTTAGAAGTGAATGCTCCTGTGAAACAGAGCTTTAATAGTATTCAGTTTTTACTATAAATGGGATATGTACGGAAAGATAGAGTTTTAATATAAATGGTCATGCATATACATAAACCATTTTAATGTTATTTAGGATTGTAATCCATTTCTGGTATATCAATCGTGATAGGGCCTTTCTTTTCTTCTTGTCGTATGCCTTTTACTTTACGTAGTGTTTGTACGTAGGCGCCCTGTAAAGTGCGCTGACGCCCTTTCGAAAAGCGTTGATCAATTGTTTCGTCGCCGTGTTTACTACGCTCTCTGTGGCGTGCAGTGGGAGTCTCGCTCCATTCATGCGACTGATAAGGAATCGCCGGCCCCACCCACTAAAATAAGCTGCAAAAAGGAGGAATTGCAGAAAGACACGTTGAGAATGTGGAAAAGATTATTACAGTTTGAGGATATATATTTCGGAAAACTTAACGTTAGTCTTACTATGAAGTAAACTTATTCAATTATTATGTAAGTCCAAACGCAACTGGAGGCCAATTAAAGAAGAAATGTATCAGAATATAAACTACATGAATATAATGTTTAGTTATGTGTAGTGTTTGTGTACTTTTAGTTCTGAGATAATCTTCGAGCATTATCTACAAAACGAGTTGAAATACTTTTTGAAGATTTCAGTTGTTTTACTGATATATTGTCGTAAGAAATTAATTTATAAAATATCTAATAAGGTGCGAAATACCATTTCGACAGGCTAACAGACAAAATAATTTTTATATTGTAGCCAAGTTATTATTAAATATCTCCAGTTGAAATCTCCCGTTAAGTAAATAGGTTAGTACCTAGTATCGAAAAAAAATATAATTAAATTAATCATTAATATAATAACATATAATATTAATAATCAATCATTAATATAATAATACATAATATTAATAAATGTTGTGAGTATTACAGCCGTCACAATGATTAAATATTCAGTTGATTATGAGCCATATTGCAATGATGATTCATTGTCATCATCGTGTTTGAAATGTTCGAAAGAGTATTTGACCATCTCAAACACTTCAACTATTTTAGGTATATGAATTCCAAAGCACCTCATGTATACCGTGAAAAAGTACAGATGCTTTCCATAAATTCAAGAACGTCGGAAATACAAACTCACCCTTTCGAACTGACAGCGCGGTTCAGCGCGTATAAAAAGCACCTCATTGTTACTTATTTCTCCTCCATTTTTCACAGTTACCCGACTCCTTTGCCCGTTTTTATTCTCTTTCTCCCGAGGATGGCGTAGGCTTTTTGTTTAAGGCGTGGACCCCCTGTAATGCGTGGATGCAGGGAGTGGTCATCGAAAAACACCCACGATGTCCGGCAACCGCACCCGCCCTGCCCACACCCTCCATTCTTCCGCCCACCGCCTCCTCCCTCTATCTATAATTGTAAGGAGCTTCCATTAGGATTCCTCCCTCAATGAACGCCTTTATCAACTCCTCGTATCTCTTCTCTCTTGTGTCGTTATTCGCGGCCCTCGCGTATTTTGTTTCTCTCTTCCGCGGGAAAGTTATTTTGGCGGAGTTAATGTATTCGACGTGCGAGGCGAACAAATGGCCTCTGTCTTCCCCAAGTGTAAATCCCCTTGTCTAGGAGGAGATCGCTTAGCGCGGAATCTGCACGAAAGGTGGCGATACTAAAAGCCTGAAAGATACCTGAGAAAACGATGTTGTTTCGATCTTGTATGGGAAGAAGCGGTTGAAATTTGGTGTGGAGGCTTTACTTTGGAAAAATATATAAACCAAGATAATGTACTAGACCAGGGTTTCGCAAACTTTTTCTGCTATGGAACACTTCACAAACCTGGGAAGTTCAACGAAACACTGCTTATTTTTAGGTTAGGTAGTTCTACTTGTAAAAATTTAAAAATCGTTTAATTAAAAAAAATATTTATGTAGTAATTTTAAAAAATATAAAACTATACTATTATACTATTATAATATAAACATATTGATTTAAATAATTACTTGAAGTAGAAAGTAGAAGATCTTCAGATATATTGCAGTGTATAACACCATTCCAAATTGTCGTGGAACACATATTCAGGTTCAGCGGAACACAGGTGTTCCCGCGGAACATAGTTCGGGAAACCCTGTACTAGACCAAATAGGCTATAGGAAATGTGCTAGAAATTAGCGCTTCAGCCCCAAGATCCCGGGTTCAAACACCGACTAATCAGATTTTTCTAGTTTGAGACAGGTTGTGTGTTTTTGTTGATAGTAATATAACTTATTGAAGTGGGTGCAATTTGGATCTTTCTTCCTATTTCCATAAGAGAAATTATTATTATGAAGGTATTAGAAAAAGAGATGCAAGTTGTAGGGCGCTTATCCATACACTTGACGCCGTAAAAAATATATTGGAAGTGAAAAACACATGTGAGTAAGAGGGGAATGTGGTTTTTGAATTTCTCCATCGTTATATTTGGCGGTAGATTGCGTTTTCTACTTTTCATTTCACTTCAACAGTTAGACACAAATTGCACTGTACCGATGTCATTCGTATTTAGGATATGGATGAATGAAGTGATTCGTAAGTTTGTATTTAATATTGGGATTTCTTGAATGTACTTCATGCGCAAACCAAAGTGAATGCATATAGAGTCTCCAAGCATATAGAGTGCGAAAGATAGTTTTTAACCTTTTTGATATATTGGATGGATACCATTCAGCGTATTGTTGCATCACAAATACGAAAAGATGTCATTTGAAGAGATGGGCTCGATAAAATCCATACTAAATTATTCGGTTTAAAAGTTACGAAACCTGTTAGTATTCGAAAAAATGTCTATCGAAAACTTTACCTAGGAGCCTTCCATCAAACCGTGAGTTTTAAAGCTTTACCGAAAGAAAGTCTTGGGGTACAGTAGAAGTTTTCTTTTGGTCTTCAGCCTTTACCAACTCTAGTTCACAGAGAATAAACGTCAAAAAACTTCCTTCCGCACCTAGAATGAAATCCATTGATGGAGAAAAGGCTATGAAAGTGAGGGACTCTAAGCTCCAGCATGGGGTCTGTGGCACAATCGAGGTCCCAACTCTTTGTGCTTTTCGCAGTCGCCGGACGGTGCGACTGCTCTCCACGGGACACCAAACGTGCCCTCAGCGAGGTGCCCTCAACACAAAGGCGATGCTCAAACTATGCCCTTCTCGAATGATCTGGATCAAGAGGAAATTTTAGGGACCGTACCTTTAAGATGTTCTAGAGATTTGGTCGAATCCTACCGAAAATGTGGATATTTTACAAATGTTTATAATTCTAATTCCACTCACGGTAAATCGGTGGTGAAGTGTTATACTTAAAATTATGTTGAACATTTAGTCATTCTTTTCTGACTCGAATGCAATTTAGCTCATTCAATCCATATTAATCCACGTATACTATTGATTAATATAGATTGAGATACCTGACTCAATTCGAAAGCTATAGCGCTTCGGAATGATCCACGCCCTTTGCGAACGGCTTCTTGAGGATGTGAGTACTAATGAATGTGATGAGAAATTAGGGGATAGTTTTCTGATTCATTTTCCATTAAGTGTTTTATATCGGAATAGCGAATATTTCATTGCTAAATCTATAGTTCTATTCAAATCGATATAAGAACAGCAATATCTCTTTTAGGATAGATTGGGAGTAATGATGCAAAACCTGTTTGGGAATTTGTAATAAAAAGAAAGCCTTTAGAAAATTATGGCATAGAATTTAATCAAATATCCGATACTCTACGCGGAAAAACGTAAAATCGACGGAACGAAGCAATTTATCGTGTTCAGCAGAATCCAAAGCGTATTTTTTCCATACTTAGCATAAAAAGAGACGAAAAAACAATCTTGGGAAAAGTCACGAAACAGCGGACCGTGGCGTTAATAAAATCACGATTTTTGGCATTTTATTTTCCTAATGCATGTTATACGTCCGATTATATATTCAAAGTTGAATTTCAAAAATATTGCCTTTGGTCTACGTGTATTACCAGTTTTTTCAGCGCATATGTGGGGAAGCATATATTATTTAACTTATATTTGCATTAAGGAGAAAATATTCACATGAGAGTTACTGCATATTTAATTCTATTTTCTTATTTATACCTCAACTCGATATCGATACAATTTTCGCTAATAATTTAAATACCAAAACTTCATCTTTTGTTAAGGGATTTTCCATAAAGATATCTTTTATAACTATCCGCTGTCAATGCCAATAATTTAGCATTTGTTAACCTTTCTTGTGATTTATATTCATCTTTTAACTGACTGAATAAATACAATGTTGAATTTCACAACAATTGTTTCCTTTAAATTCCATTTATCTGAATTTTCGATAGAGGTTCCTGTTTTCCCGAGTTTCAGCCTAGTGATTTTCTACTTTCATTTTACTCCTTGTGATGTTCTAGATCAATTCGGTCTATGTACTCGCCATTAGGCGATGTCCCTCTTCGGTCAAGAATAGAGTAGCATCCTCACCTAGGATTTTGAAGGATTTGAGATGATCGCATGAAGGGAAAGATCCAAACATGAGTAAATACCTCGGGGGGAGGCTGTAGTTGACAAAAGGAAAGAAAAATGGAGCTGTAGAATGTTTCTCCTGAGCGCCCTCGAAAAAAGGGACAAAGAAGCGTTTAAGATGCGGTTGCAGAGATAGGCCTCCACGGGGGGTGAGGTTGCTTTTTTTAATGAGTGGTTGAACCAGAGGTGCGTCCCTCCGCACCCAATGGCCCAAAAGAGAGCAGCCAACGCTAATTCCACTCATCTTCCGCTACCTTGCTATTTCGTCTGCACACTTTCCACTCCTCGAGGATAAACATTTTCACATGCGTATGTTTATTGCCCATCATCGTTCGTACCTGTCTCTCCACCTTTCTGCAGAATTACGGCCATTTCCATTCTGTTTACATCTACATTGATGTATTAAACCCACTACTTCCTTCATGGCTGAGAGTTCATTGTCCGTTACACTTTTTCCCACTGTTGCAGGCGTCAATCTCCCTGGAAGATTTGAGGATATGTAGCTGTTCCAGCATCCATTACCTGATTTTCCACGCAGTATCTGATCATCTTTTGTGGTTGGAGAGATACATAATTCATGAATGAAAGTTTCACGTCGCGTTGTGATCGTTTCATTTGAAGAATTCATTCGAATCAGCACCATTTTCCAATCACCTTATATTCTCTCGTTAATCTCTTCCATCATGCATGAAATAGATTCGGCGATTTGCAATCTACTTTAATCTCTATTATAAACAGGCCGGATGCAGATCGTGCGGGGTTCAGTACCAAAATCCTCGAATAGCTAAGGGATATTTATATTACGCATTCATTACGGATTCATCGTGTTTTCCGCCGCTCCTATTCCTTACACCCGATAACAACGCGTTACTTGGCGTTAAATATTCCACCCGTCCGACTTGAATGAGATCCGTCAGTTTGCAAAAATAAACGCGGCTCTCGCACCCGGAGCCGTCGCCACCAAACAAAACACGATCTCGAATGAAAAGCCCCGGGGGGCCGTTTGATTGCACAGCGTCACCTACGAGGTAATTTCCTCCCCTTGGCCGAAAAAAAGCAACGTGACATGGGTGCAAGCGCATTTTGACTTCTGCCGGCACGAGCTGCCCTGCTAGCAGTAGGTCCGCGCAAATAAAAACATAAAAGCCCCTTGACCCAAACGCTTCTAGATTTCTCTCTTCTGTTTTCATTGAAGGGAAAGTGTAGGATCGCCTGCATTGTGCGGCTTTCGGGCCGGGCGATATCCGGGGAGCACGTCAATCAAAGCTCTGCATAACATTTCCGAGTGGCAAAAGGGGAAGACAAGAGTTTCGTCACATCACACCCATTGCGTGCACAGACGTGTAGTGTTGTGTTTTTTCCGACCCGGAGGGATTGCAGTTTTGCCGTCGTGTGTACCGGAGGGCCTGTTTGATGGTCTCTCCCAGCAGATGCGGCCTTCATTGTCAGTTTTCCCCATTGTATGGCTAATGGCAGCGAGGCGTAAGAAGGGGAATGCTTTTAAGACGGGAGGGGGTGGTGGCACTGCCGTTGGGGCGTTGGTACCGGTCGTGTCCGAGAAGAGTCATGTTTGATGAAGGAGGCTGGTGGCGGGGGTGGGCTTTTTATGCGCTGCAGATTTCCTTATTCATGATCTCCGGCGGAGGGGCGTTCCTATATTACATCCAGCTGCTTTTCATGTTTTCATGGAGGTGATTTTTTTCGGGACATCGGATGCGGTGGGAGGGTTCGTTATATCTGTCACATTAGAGTTGGAGTGGATATGAGCTTGTTAAGGAGACATATACTCCTCTAAAATCGATGCGACGGCGTAAATCTGTTGATCTCTCCGAATTAGGCTGACTAGTTTAGTCGAGGTTTTTAACGGTTTAGATGCCATCGCTCGCTTTGGTTTTGTTGCCGGTGATGTAGTCGTTCGCGAAATCGCGGCTGGATAGAATGTTTCGTTTTGAAGGATTTTGCGATTAAATTTTGCGGCACTTTTGTATGAACGCTGGCATGCGATACTGTAAGCCGCTTAACAAACCAACTCATCATTAAAACAATGTACAAAAAGCAGTACCTCATCAATACACAAAATACAGAAGCTAAAATTGGTTCGGTATCTCAATTTATTAGTTAGTTTATTATTCATGCTAATGTAATTGAATATACATCCTTGTTATTGTAAAATGTTATAGTTAATGTCGGCGAATGAATTTAGCAATTTTTGTAATATCTTTGTTATCAATAGAAATTTACCGTACCGTCATTCAGTCTATCATACGACCATATACTCATCGTGAATGTGTTTCTAAAAAAATAATGGTGAAGTAGAAGGTGATTGCAAATGCATATGTCTTTTTGAGCAATATTCAATTTATAATTATATGTGCTGAAGAATTCCTAACGTTTGTAAAAATTACGTTTTGGCCAAGCGGAAACAAAAAATCTCGAAGAATTGTATTCCCTTATATATTTTACTCCATCATAAAAACTGCAACATTATCAGAGTTAGTTACCAAAACCAACTATCCGATGGCATGAAATGATCGAGCTCTCCTTGCAACTTCTTTTCTGTTGAGAAACTACCACTCTCCTCCTCTAACGGTGCTGTTATATTTGATAACGAGTCTCGGGGACCCATCGTTAACTTTGGATGGTCCTTAATAAAGCGAAAAAAAGATCAAAAATAGAGGAAAAGGCAGTAGGAGCCGCCTCTGTCCCTCCTGATGGTGACGGACGATTAGACCAGATTTATGGCAAAGGGTTTACTGGTGGAGGGTTGATTGTCACTCCACGATGTGGTCGCTCCGTCTCTCCTTCCTTCGAAGAAGAGGCCAAAGCGGAACGCAAGATTGTTCCCATTCACTCAAGATGCACGCTCAATACCGCAGAAATCATTCACTTTGTTATCGACGGGAGTTTATGGGCAATTATGCGTCCACGTCCTGGGGAAAGGAATGTCCTTGGATAGATTGAAACACTGTTTATTTATAAAAAGGAGCTCGATGTATTTAATCCCTTCTCGTGATTTTACTTTGGTAGTTTAAAGTCCCTCGATCCAAACATCACATAGCGATTTACTGCATTAAAAACTATAATGACTATAAATAAAATATCTAATTCAAGGATTACGTTTGTCTTCAACTCATTGGAAATCGAAAATTTCGAATTTTAATTAACTTTTAGAGCACTTTAAGGCATTTTAAATGAGTTTGTGTGATTTTGATCCGAATTTGTAGACGATGGAAATTTTACACTTAAGTTGATTTATTCTCTTGCGAAACCAACCTCTAATTTCTAGAATAAACGTTTCTAATTTATTTTCGTAAAATACGCAGAACGGTCAAATATAACTGGAGACAATAATGCTGATATTAAAAAAATTTGGACTCTGGGATATGGTGGAAACAACTTACGAGGGAAAACACAATTTAATGCTTAATTAGATGGATTGAATTGTTCTATGCTTGAAATCCTCTTCGCCAGTGAACAACTTAAAATATTAGTAAGTTAAAGTTGATATTTTATTTGAATAATTCTTTCATTCAAGTGATATGTTTTTCAATTATATTTAAATGTTAACGCTACAGAAAAGTAGGGTAAATATATTGAACTTTTATCAGGAATCATTTCCCATAGATTTGTATTTTTTCCCCGTAAGTTAGAGCTGCAGTATCTTAAAAGTGCACGGTTTTATTCAATATTATTTGATTCAAAATTGTCCTTGTAAACATTCTTCGTCGATCTCTCGTTGTCATAGGAACCCGATTCTCCCTCTGAATATTTTGCACTCTATTTCTCACCTATTCCTCATTCTATAAACATCCGGTTCTAAAGCTACTTGAAAAAGGCCTCCTCCCTCGACGAGATCTGTCCGTTCCTCAGCCGTCCGATATTTCCAACTGTTTATCGCCAATACTCCCGCTGCCCACTCCTCCTCAAAGCAGAAGAAATATAGTGGGAGAAGCAAAAATAAAATACGAAGGTGTGGCTTTTATATCACGGGGACTATGTCTCCAGTTTGCGATGTTGACCCTTTCCTGCTATTACACCTTCTTCCCCACATGCCAATGCTGACATTCTTCTTTGCCTTTTCTTCTTTTTTTCGCCGTCGACTCAGCCAAGCATTCCTCGGCCGTCCCATTCCGCCTCATTCGCCGCATCTTCAAACTCCGCCAAACACAATATATTTTACCTTCTCTTTTATCTGATCGCTTTACAGATTCCTCTCTGCCTTTTTCCTTCGCTCTCCTCCCCAACTTTTCTCCTCTCTCTTTCTCTATCTTTCTCTCTCTTCCGTTCTGTCTTCTCTTTTCTCGCATCCAAAACAAGCGAAGATCAAAATGCTTGTACGTGTTGTGGTGAGCGAAGATTCCCGCGCACCCGATTATGACTACTTTTTTAACGCTAATAACGTTTCAATTGTTTATAATCTCCTTATTGCTGATTGGATAATATTGAGATATTGTCATTTACATCCGTTTTCCATTCCGTTATTGTAAATGCGATTAAATGAATATTCTGGGTTTTAGAATGGTATGTAAATTGTAGTTATAAATATAATATGGATTTTAGGATTTATTAAGTTAGTATTTGTGTGAATTAATGCACTAATACAAGTAAAATATATTCAAATAACTAATTAAAATGTTAGTTTGAATAACAAAGAGTTAAAATTTTATGTACCGTATTGATGGTGCTCGATTACATTTACTTTTTTTCTATTAAATTTTATTAATGGAATTAATTCAATCTAGATTATGTCTTAAACGATTTAACAGAATGCGATAGAAGAGTACTTTTCATACTCACGCTTGTAGTTCTGCATACCGTTATTAGGAAAGAATCCAATTCGTAAAACAGGCTAGTTACTTAGAACATTAGAATTCTAAGAAAGAGAGCGCCATTAAGTAGCTTCACCCGAGAAGTGTAGAACGAGTTCTTTATCAAGTATTTGGGCGTTTGTTAATTTTTAGTAGTGTTTTTTTCCGTTTTTAGAGAAATTGCAATGTGCACAAAATCTTTCTTTCAGACAGTGATTAGCAATGTAATTTCATTACATTGCTATTCACTTATTATTATTATTATTATTATACTTATTATATATTATTATTATTACGATTATTTCATCGTCATCTCGGTCTCCAGTTTTCCATGGAAGTAGTGATTCCTCCACTTCGCAGGAAAGCAAATTTCGGTCTCCAATCATATCTACAAAACTCCCGAAACTTTCGCATTCATGACGTAAGCGAGAAGTAAAGGTCGCCCGTTTTTGCCAGGAAAGATCACTTGATTTCTACCGTCTGCATTTCGAGAAACCTTTAGAATGAGGCAACAGTTTTGGGAAAACTGAGTAGTTTCCAGTTGTATCAAGTTTCCAGGTGATTTTTTCCTCCCCTTACTCTGCATAGCTTGGATTTTATCGTTTTTTTCGTGTTTTTGCGGTTTGCTACTTTGTTGCATACGTAGGATGAGGAAAAGCGAACTGTCAACCGCACCTTATGTACTTGTATTTTATGATATCCTTGCACGATGTGATGAAAATCGCGGCAGAGTTGAAGATTCCTGAGGATGTTGATGGGCTCATTGCGTTCCTACTCGGAGATTTCTTAGGGCAATGTGCATTTATTTATTGGAACGGTTGAGCAAATACTCTGTGGCCATCAGCGTGTTGCAGGCGCTACAACTTAGAAGACACATTTTCTTAGAGTTTTTATTCAATTTAGCTTTCAAGGAGTCTTACGTGGGTAAATATAGCTGAAGATTGGTTAGACCTAGAATAATATTGGCTGGATACAAAAATGTGAATATTTTCACATTTTAAATCCACCTTAACCTGCTGAATAGAATCTGATTCTGTAGCCAAAGCAAATTTTTTAAGACTTGAATAAATGGGGTCCAATAAGAATGATGTGGGGTAATTCCGTCTTATCTTTGGATTACTTACGTCATCTATTTCTTAAAGTTTTAGTTACAATGAAATCGTTTATTGAAGGCTGTTCAACAAACTCTGCTAACTAGAAGTCGATTCTGTAGCCATAGAAAATTCCTTTAGACTTAAAAGAAAAGAGGTCCTATAACCATGCCTTGCGGTGTTCCCATTTTATCTTTGGATTAATTAAGCCACGCACTTCTAGATATTTTCTTGTCATGTTATCAACTCACATCCTTTCAGGGTAAACTTTATAATTATCTCTTTTCCTCACAATACTCTTCCACAATTTCATTTCCTTACTTTTCTCGATCGAGACACATTTACACATCTTTAAATATACTCCAGACAAACTTCGGGCTTTGTCCCATTGGCTTCAAAAGCCCATTCCTCCAATGCAAATCTGCCCAACGAGAAAGGAAGAGAGGTAGGAGGACAGATGCTTGACATCGCCATAGAAACATAAGCGAGCGCGCGTGGGGTCAACGAGTATAACTAGGCGAAGCGTCAATTTTCGCGTCTCATAACAGTCCCTCCTTAGCGATCTGACGACTTATTTTCCTCGGTAATTTCGCCAGATTAACACACATGCCGTCCAACCCCAAGATGCGTTTTTATAGACACTCTAAAGGCCGCCACGAATTTAAGACTTTTCCACCGAGGGAAAAAAGCCTCCCCTCTGCACTTTATTTACTTTTGGCGTTTCCCCCAAACCGCAACACTCCTTCTGGGCTCTCTCGTGTTGCCGCCAAAGAGGAGGAAGGGGTACGGCGAGGATACGTGTTTGTAACTGGGGGACCCCCCCTCCTCCCCTTGCTGTGGTTGTTGATTCGGGTTGGGTTGTGGGTGGCGTGTTTTCGTTCGGTGGTAGGCCTGCTGACTATGCGTCTAGGAGCGAGAACTTTTTTTAAGGCACGACCGCTGTGTGTACTTTTGCGTGAGGAAATGTTCATTCATATTATTACAGCTTTTTCCGGTCCCAGTGAAGAGTGCTTCGAATTCCCCGTTGGGTCCTCCGTGTACCGCGATGTGCTGAAATGCTACAACATGTGTGCCGCTTTAATTCATTTCGCACAATTTTCTTTCAGTTTTTCCTCACAACGCGCGCGTTACTCTAATAGTAATTTCACAATTTAATTGAATTTAGTTTCCTAAGTATTAAAATTCTCCTTTTTACATGCAGATCCCTTGCCTAGAGATTCCAGTAGGCAAGTGGTGCTAACGCAATGAAAAACCAACAATGCTTTTCAAAGACATAATCGCCATGACGGTCAGTTTACCTCTGGTCATTTTTTTATGGGGAAGATTAGAGAAGCATGCAGACTTAAGTGCCGTGAAAACAACCCATATCTCGCGCAACTGACAAAATTAATGCTGACAAATTAAATTGTCGAAATGGGTTTGGAAGGAACTGTTTCATGGTTGAATTGACAAATATTTTGGTCCCAATTTCTTAAAATTTCTCGGTGCAATTTTGAAATAAAAATGAAGGGATATAAGTATGAACTCTGATTAACGATGAATTAAATTAATACCTTTTTCGTATGTAAAAGGTACTTGAAATCGACTGATCAGTTTGATATCGTGTGCCATTTTTCTCTACAACTATTCCCCCTTGTCCATGTCTATTTCCATGTAAGGTACCTGCAAGCCTCTACCACACACCTTTCGGAGTGTGGTAGAGGGTGCAAGCTCTATGACTCTGTTTCCCAAATCGATTGCTTTCTCGTATCCTTCGCGGAACACCTTGGAGAATTTTTGTTGCATCCTTTTTAACAATTATGGAGTAAATGGATATCGTACCTTGTTTCAATTTATCATATTCTTCGGAGCTCTAATTCTCGTCCCTTATAAATGCTGAAATTAATAAACAATAAAGCGACCTTGATAGCATTCGATCCAGAAACCCCCTCCTGGGGTCCAAATGATGACCGCTCTGTCCCAAATCGATGTCCTATGGTCCAGCACAGTCTTCATTGGTCACTCTCCCCTTCTTATACTCGCACTGTTGCCAAGTGTACGCCTGTCAACGACCTCACTTTGACCCCACTATGAGTCACTCGAGGCCGCATATATTTCTTTCATCGGCACCTCTCCCTCCCACCACTCCCAATTCCATTACATCCTCGCTCCTATTTATGCCAAGCCTCTTTTGGTCCGTCGAGGCCATTTTTGGATTCCCATTCAAATGTTCTATTTTTTATTGATATTTAATTATCTTTTCACCTAACTATAATATACAATGTTGACAATCTAAAAGGTTACGTAGAATTCACAATATGGTTGCGAATCTATCCTCCCATTCCGATCAGGTCTTTTTAATTTTATTTTCATATTAGATATTTTTTTTTGATTTTGGACCATAAATTTTAATCAAGCGTCCTTGAATATTGTCCAGTCTTTGGAAGAATCATGCTTTATGATATATTTAAATTCAGGTTTATGATTTTCTTTAAAATATTGTTTTTCCGAAGGATTTCAAATTGAATATAGTATTCCACGAAGTATTTTTCTTTTGATCTTCTCGAAAAAAATACATTACATACGTATTTAATAATAAATTTGAAGATTTTATGTTAAATTTTGACTCGTATACTTGTTGTTGTAATCCCTCATTTAATCTCGGATCATTGTCAAATATAATGTATATATAAAATAATAATGTAATTGGCTACTACAAAATATATTGTGTTTATAATAGTGATTTATGTTACGTATTATAGGTCAGTGTTAGTTGAATTGCTTATTTAATCAGTATTCTTGCTACATGCATATAATCATCGCTACCTTTGGATATTTGGAGCAGACGTCACGTAATTCAGTAATCTCCAGTCCGGAAAAGCGGCATCAAAAGTATTTCCTCTCCGGAGTAAGTCGAAGAAACAAAATCGCACCATTCCGCGTGTGCTCGCCTTTTAGTGACGCGATGTGACGTGAGGGTCCCGGAAGATGTCGTTTCGGAGGCTCAGCCATAAATAATGTTTCCTTATGCGTTGGGTTGGGTTATTGGCTTCAATGAGATTTAAACGGGCGGACGGCGAGCCATCTACAGGAACGGCTGGGAAATAACATTGCCTCTTTACAAAGCCTTCCTTCGGTCACTCCAGTGGCCGCCATCCGTGTCCTGAGATAAATACCGTGCCTTATTATGTGCACCGGAACGCAAAAGGAAGCTGTAAAGGCAGTTCTGAAGGCCCCTTTTCTATTTTTTTAATTCCGAACTTGGACGGCTATTCATCTTCAAATTTTATGATCAACAGCTATTTACTTTATTCGCTAGGGTTTTATATTTAAAACTCGTTTCTAATGTATACGGCCTAATAAATGTAAAATGTTCTGTAAATGGGTAAATTAGAATATCGATTGAATGGTATAATTTGACAAGACAAAAGTTACATGAAGTTTTGTAAAGGGGATTGGTTTGGAGGGGAAATGAAATATTATTAATTGAATGAATTAAGGTTCATTAACCTTCCGTTAACTTATCAAGAGTAAGAAAGTCTCAAGATGAGACGAGTATTTTATGCTAGCACATCAAAAACAGGAATTTTATGTAAGTATCTATTTGATGTTTTATTTGAACATTTTACAGAATTTCAAGATGAAGACATTTATTGGATCGAGTTGAGTTTCGCGTCTCTTCGGTTATATACCCCATAAGTATGAGCTGAATTCAGGCTTTCAAAGAAAATTTAAATGGAAAAATTACAAAAAATCTTTGTTTTACTTTTCTGTCATAACTGCTCTCCTCGTGTATTATCAAATCACTTTATGAAACAGTCCATTTACGTAGAAGTTAAACAATGTGATGGTATGTATTGTATTTCATTGAAAAGGAGATACACTTGTGTCGTCACAATGTTATTGTTGTTGATATTTATGAACCATAGGTTGATTGGGTCAAAAAGTTACCCTTGGAGGCGTCACTTCTATTATTATTCGTAGTCTTTGGCTTGTTTCGTACTTGGTGAAGTTTTCTTTATTTGACTCTAAAATTCTCCCCTCACGTTCCTAACCCCTTAAATGAATCCATCGTTTAGTGAATTTGGCGGCCACGCGCATGCGCGCACACATTAAAAATCTTTTTCCCGCCTTCCCAACTTGCCCCGCCGGATGACAGACATGGCGTCGATGGTCTGGCGAACCGGTATTCTGGGGGACATTTGCATGAGAGGCGACCCACAAACATTTTTAATGTCCGACCAACTCTTTTGGGTAAACCATGGGTGGAGCATTTTATCACACATCGTAAAAAGGGCATCTATTTAGCTATTGTAATTCGAGGAATTTTTACGTCTGAATCGTTCGGAATCATGTTCAAGAGTTTGCTCCGAAGATACTCTTTGAATGACGTTGATGACCATTGAAGAACCTTTAAGCCATCGAAGCAAAATTGATGGTGAAAATAGTTCACCCAAAATTGCCTTTAGATTACCCAGTTTATGGTATTCATCAAAGATAAAAATGTATCCCCTCTTCTCACAAAATGAGATAAGTTTTCCTTGTAATATTCATTTGAGTCCAATATCGGTGGTTATTTTTTTATCAACTAATTGCATTTAATATTCCTCTTATTAACGTCTATTTTATTTCCTTGTTGTTTATTCGATAGATTTGTCCTAGTAGTTATTCTTATCTAGATTTTAATTAATTTCATTAGGGATTTAATTTTCCCTTTCCCTTCTTTTGATTCCAAAGAAAGTAAAGGATTACATGCATAGTAAAGTCCCTATTCAATAAAAACATCAAGAAATTAAAGTTAGAAAATAGTATCCTGCACAGTATTTCTAGTTTATAAGATAGAGACGTTAAGGCGTCAAAAGAGAACAAAACGGAGTTAGTTTCCGTGTAAGTTTTCATTATCATACATCTCCGAGGTCCAAAGCTCTCTTTCGGCTGCTCCTGCATTTTATTAATCCCCGCACTGTTGCCAATTTATCGAGAGGCGTTTCACAACATTCATCGTGCAAATTCTTCGGAAGGAGAAGTCTTCTCATGACCAAGCATTGCAAAGGTCCCAGCGCAATTTCACTGGTCCAGGAGAGTTGGAAACTGCGATGATTACTTTGTGTAAAAAATTTCGCAAAAGGTGAAATTTTGCAGTGACAAATGTCACAGCTTAAAGAAAGCGGGGAAGAGCATCTGCGAAGTGAAATCTTCATCTGCAAATTTGTTTCTCCGGGGTCAGGCTGGCTACAGAGATGACACACTTTGGGGACATTTTCGCGATGAACAGTTTCTCTTCTTCCGTGTGCCTTCGATTGGGACACTCCCTTCAATCCCCCTCGTCACTTTGAACTCGTTGCCCGGCTACGCAATTATCCAGCGGCGGCGGTCTTAAGTCGGACGCGGAGGAAGCGCCTCTGCCGTCAATTGAGCGCAAGTGCTCGTTCGAAAGGGGAAATTAGGGGTAATTGTAAACAGAGGAAAATGGTACACGGTTTCTTTTAAAGAGAAGATAGTGTCAGTTTTTAGGGTGATTGGAGATCGTATTGTATTTTATATGAATAGTCCATCGTCCGCTTTAACCGGTTTCGGATCACAAGGTCAAGTGTCTGTTAGGAAATTTCAATAAGCCATTTGACCCCATCTAATTGTTCTTATATTGAGAATAATGATTTTTTTTAACAATAAAGACGAGGATGCAATCAGATGCAAACTACATCCTTCCTATCCTTATATCATAAGAGATTAATAAATTATCGAGTAGGTGTCGATTTTTGTCCCTTACACTGGGCTACGTATTGCTGGAATTGTTGCCTGTAAACTATTATTTCGTAATATTAATTTTCGGGAACAATTTTTACACTAATGTCGTAAAATATTACTATTAAGATAACAATTTTACGACGGAGGCAGAAATAGTAATTCATTTTATTCTGAATTTAAATTTTTCGTTAAAGATGAATAAAAACAAAATTTATGGGTAATTAATAATGGATTTCTATCTCATTATTCTTCAGAAAGATTTCGCTATTTACGTAATATTTTTACTACAATGACTAATTAATTAATGTTAATTTTATTCGTCTCTTTAACTTGGTGTATCCAAAAATGTTTACTAGCATACAAAAAGTACAGCGTCCGAAAATTATTTTTAATCATTTCCTCTTTCCAATCATTACTTCTGGTAGTTCTATTGGTTATTCCCCACTCTTCAATAACATAGCAGCAAAAGTGTGAGAATAGTCGCTATTATTCATCCTGTGATTTCTGAGTCATTTTTGCACCGCCTTTCAACCGTTTAATTTCAGTAGATCGTCTAAATAATACTTAATTAACGATTGTTTCAGTGATAAATCACGTTGATTGTTGGGTGAGACAAATTCATCAAGATTTATTTATCCAATGCATCGACTTTTCTTGTTGTTAACATTTTCCATTCATATAACTCGTATTGTGTATAAAAGTGAACTGCTAGATGAAGAAACGCTACTGCTCGATTGTTCCAATTATATTACCTCTCCTCAAGGAAATTTATCTTAATTTAATTGCGTTATAGAATCAGTGTCGTAATTGAGTCTACTTGTGTGGTCGTTAAATTTAATTGAATCAGTTATTTACTATTGCGCCAATTAAAAGTAGTAAGCTTTAATTGTATCTCTTATCCAACCCCTGAATCGTGAATTCAATGGGAACTCTCATGTGCAGACGCGGATATGCTGTGCACGCTGATGGAAAACTTTCGTGACTGCGAGGTTCCACTTATCTTCTCGTGATTGCTCGAAAATCAGGACCACGCGCTTTAAGTTTCAAGGTGCCTGGACTGCTTTGACCAAACTACAATACGTTTTTTGTCGTATTGTTTGCTTAAGTTGTTCAGTGTATATTTTGCATATAACTCAATAAGTAAAATATCGTTCATAATTTCCTCGTAACCGCGTAAAATAATATTCAGAATTTTCGGTATATTTATGTTGAGGCGTTCTTATCTCATCGTAATTAGGTTCAGACTCTCCATTTGACTCCAAATAGGGTAACTCTTTGTTAGTTGTAGCACTTGCTTATCGTGTATAGCTTTTGATTATGCAAAGGTAAGGGTTAGTTATTAAAATGTATAGGAAACTTGTGAAGTAGGAACTTTTTGGCCTGTTAATCAATCTAGAGGCAAGTAATTTATCAAAAGTATTTTAATTTTCACCAGCTTAAATCATGAAAGGTTAGTCGAGCCAACATTCCAAAATTTTATTTTTCATTACTGTATTTTAGGTACTACTTTTCAAAGAAAAATAGTTCCTTTTTTATCTAGTTTCCTTGTGAAAGGTTTAGCTATTATATTCTCAATTTAGTCATGGGATACCATTAAGTAACTCGATAACCAGTCGATTTTTTTAAGAGGGGTATGTAACCCGTTGACCCTGATCTATTAATTTTCTTTAAATGGTCTTATGGACACACTTGTCGCCTAGGTAACCTGCAATATAGTGTGTTTACTTCTCAGATGGCCGTTGGTGATAATGAGGTGGCATATTCCCTCCTTAAAATCCGCACCTTGGGGGGCAGTTGCATCTTCGTCGAATCGGTCACAATGAGGCTTAACCAAGTTCCTCCCGTTCCGCTGCCCCTTGTTTCCACGTCACAGCTATTTAGCGATCTCGAGGACTTCGTGGGTGTTCTTCTTTGAAGAGATCTCCCCCTGTATCGCAGACTCCATCGAATGCCTCTTCTAAACGTGGGACATGTCTGCCAAACCGTGACGGCAAAATTTCCTACTGCTTAACTTGTTCCCGGCCTTTCGGAATTTTTTCTCTTAGTTTATCCTCACGAGATCCCCAACGGCGATCTCCTTGAACTGGAGCGAAGCGTCGACTTAGTTATTGCGTTGTTTAGAGGGAAAAAGCTCTTTTCAAGGGTAGTTAGGGGCTGATCTGTGAAAGGCTCCACTCCTGTGTGGTCTCAGTTTACACGATTAACAGCTTCACACCAATATAGGGAACGATCGCGAATATGGTGGTTGCTACGGAAATACACAAAGCACAACTGAAAGTGTTGTTATGGTATTATTATAATACAAAATTATAAATGTAATCCTCTTGTTCCACTCCACGACGTAGTTCTGTTAGAATACAGATCCTTTTGAGTGTTTCCTTGTATGTCTATCTTAATCCATTACTTTTTCATTAATAATTCTCCATCTTCAATGTAATTCCACCATTCTTTTCATAATCTTCATCTTCTCCAAACGTATCCTTTCTTTCTCTCTTGTGTTTTTTAAATTTTAACTCAAATTTTATTTTTTCTTATCCTCTTCTTAAAGCCGCTAGTTTAGAAGCTTTGCCCGCCCATTTTGTTTCCTGGATTCCTCCCCATGCCCTCTTCTCAAATGCTTTCAGATTCCCTGACTTCCTCCGAGTCCATGCTCCTAATCCTCATGAATCCACTCTCCATATTAAAGTATTTGTAAATCCTCCCATATATTCCAAATCTAACATGCCATAAAAAAAGTACCGTTGTCATGCTGTTATATATAGACACCCCAATGGGCATCACTGTAATTTTTTCATCATCAATAAAAAAACACAACCCTCCACAACATTATTTTCCTCAACTTAGGAATGTAATAGAGCTGCTCAAAAAACCCTCCTCTCTTAAAGGATTTGATGCCATCTTATGGACAATACGAATGGACCAGACGTGGAGTGCATTGTGTCAAAATAACGGTTTCGGACATTTTACCCGGGACGATTCATCAATGGCTATCGAAACAGCGCTGCTTGTCGCCCTATCATTCTCACCTATTTTCTGCAGATGATTATCGAATTAGCGGAGACCCGATAACACCGTTGTACAGTTGGCAAACAGTGAGGCGGCGATTCGACAAGGAGACCATAAATCATGAAGGAGTAACCTGCATTCGAAAGATACTTTGTCATCTTCCAACTCGGTCAGAGGAGATTATCTCCTTCTGGGAGGACGTCGAGGACCCATTTTACCATCGGAGTTGGGAAAACCCGCCGATCCGGTGTATCACGCTCAATACTCAATCCATTTAACAAATCAACTTCGTTAGATTGATATTTCTTCTTGCTTCCCATCCTCCGTGTCCCCACGCAGCGGCCCTCTTCCCCCTCCACCGCTCCCAACAGCTGCTGGTTCTTGCAGCTGTCACAGGCCCTCGGTCCTCAGGGCCAATTCCAGACACGGCCGATCACTTGGCCCCAAACTCACTCTCTTTGCAGAAACTCTTCGCTTCCGACGTAATGCCTCCCTCTGAGGCCATCGCACCACCGAACTCCACTTTGAGGTCTTATCAATACAAACAATGGCGGTGATCTCATTGTTGGCTCGTCGCCGACAATGCTACTCGAAGGATATTGTCCAGATAGTGGTGTTATCCACATTGTTGACTTTCCGTATTCCGGAATCACTCATTAGGATGATAGCGTGATACTTTTTGGTGGTTACCGCTTTCATGTTTTGCGAAGTGACGTCAGATGATCCTCAAAAGACCATCAGTATAGACCATAGTAATGTTTTCGTATCGAGAAGCATCCCGAATCCTAAATAATGATCTTCATTGTCATTGACTGTTGATTATGAGAATTTATCACTCCTTTTATATGAATGATTTACATAGGGGAATACTTGAAAGTAACATCAGAAAAAGTTTGTATATTTAATTTATCTCTTTTCTGTGAGAATTGGGATACCTCTCCCTTATTCTTTATATGTATATAATAATTTTGTCAATTCGATGGCTGCCATTCTATCACAAAACATGTTTTATCCTTGAAAATAAATGTCCTCTGTATGCCACGAAATAGCCTTTGCCTTTATATAACTTTCCTGATGAAGGGCGCTTAACAGTTACGTTGTGGTCCTCTACCATTTTGTGGACGGCGAAATGATTGCATAACCACATCTTGAAAATTAAAATTATTGTGCGCGTATCCATCCAAGTGCTCTATCCGAGAAAAGAATTAGAAGTGTTTCACCGGCCTTAGCACGTGGCGCTGAATGAGTCAGTTTCCGAACGGCATTTCTCTGAAGATATTGAGGTATTGCGCATTTGAGTCTTACGTAAAACGTCAATGAGTGATTTCCCACCTTGCAACTCTCGCTTCAATCCCACACACGCGATTCTAAAACGGGAATGTAATCTAAATTCGCTGAGTTGAGTGCGGATTTGTATGAATATATCAAGTAAAATGGAATAGTAAGAAAGAAGCAAGAATTTTTCACAAATTTTGGTTTAAATTTTGCAGTACCTTATGTTTCTCCATCGTTCATTTTTGGCCTTAAAATATCTTATGGGCGATTTGAATTATAGGGAAAAGGAAGAACAGATATTTATGTACGGATGTAAGCGAAAACTAGCAGTGTTCAATAACCAACAATACTTCCATTATTAGGAAAAAATTGGGTATGAAAATTATTTTCTCACTGAAGGAAATTATGTTGCACAAGTATTAGGACATTGCACGAATTTTAGGTACATACTGTATACAAATGAGATATTTTTTGCCACATTCACGATTTCATAACATTTTTAAAAACATTTTTAGTTGAAAGTTTTTTACGTTACCTTAGCTTCACAGGGGTCTTATTTACTTATGAAATTTTATCTCGTAAAATAGTTTTATAATCGCTTAAATCTCTCACTTGAGAAATGACCTGCCTTAACGCTGAATAATTTTTGGAGTGGTTTAGCCTTAAAGTAATATACATCACTTATCTGATACTTTTGTCCACATTTTCTCAAACTTAATCTTAATAAATTGGTATTCAGTAATTATCGAAAAATTTGCATTTGTCAAGTTTTTGTAATCATGGTAATTAATAATAACATTGATTGAATTCTCAAGTTTGATATTTTTTCTTTTCTAATAATTTTCTCCTCTATCTTTTCAGGTGAGTATCACTGCCGCTAAATACTACGATACCTTGAAAGGAGTATCAGTAAGTAAACGATATCCCCCTAAGTTGCAGAATTCGGGTGTTGTTTTCTGATGGCCCACATTTGGACAGTAAATCTACTCGAAATGTATTGATCTGTGAAAGAGAATGTGCGAGACGTCAATTAACGGCACTCAATCCCACAAATCTCTCCGGATTAACTATAAATCAATCGCAACGGGGAATTGCCTTGTAATCGCTCATTTTTACAACCCCCATCAAGGCTTTCGATGCTCTTAAATTCTCCTTCTTATGCACCTAACGTTGTAGACAAACCTTAATCAAATCTATCTTTTCATTAACTTGATCGTTTTACGAGGATTAGCACCTTCCCTTATCGATGCTCCTTATCTTACTCATCGCTAGAAAAAACTCGTTCGGCGGTATATTCGAAAAACACCTTATCGTTCACCTTTTATAAATATCAATTAAGACGCTTTTTAACGCTGTTTAGACACCACTTCTTTGTCTGCCGAGGGAATTCATTTTCCCCTTCCAAGATCGTGATCTTTTTTTCTTTTAATCCCTACTCTTATTTAAGGAGTATTTCACGATAAAGAGGAAAGTTTTTTTTAGGGATGCTTCCGGGATAATGAAATGCTGCGCAAGTTGAGAGGTACAGGCCATTTCGGAAGGGGTGCGGGGGTGTTAAATACAAACAAGGGATGTCACGTGCCTCGAGGAAACAGCGTTGCCATACTTCGTCCAAAAGTAAAATTTCAAGAATTCTATATCACCAAATTGCATCTCGTTATCGTAAATTTCATACAAGGAAGTATTTATGGAGGATTTTATTCTGAATTTAATCCATAGTGCCCATTACACGATCTTATTTTAAATATACCATTTATAGGTATTTTAATATATCTTTGTTTTTATTAATATTTTTATAATATATAATATATATATATTGATAATTTTAGCATATACTGAGTTTGGAACTCCCCTTATGCTAATGTAAATTATTAGTTGAGGTAAATTCTTTTAATTTTAATCGGAGTTAGGGATTAAAGATATGTCTCATAAATCGTGGTACACAGCAGCGGAAATCACGCCAACAATCACAGCAATAAAAACTACAACAGTAAAATATGGCTATTTCATTGTTATATCTTCTGTCAGCATTCAGAAATACAAGGATGTTTTTATCTTTCTAAATATTATATAATTCATCTCTTCGTACGTTATAATCACGACTTAGGTTTTATGCATGCTTCGTCACGCATCGTGCTTCTCCATATTTTTTCCATCTTGTGTATTTAATTTGCTTTAGACAGATGTGCGAAGGATATTCTTTTAATTATTTGATTTATTTAGTGCTACCTTGTCATTATAAACCAGTTAACCCCCTTTAACCTCTGATTTTCGCGGTCGTTCTCTCCCTTTTGAGGCATCCTATTTTTCAGCCGTCTCTTCCATTCTCTTATTTCTTTCTCAAAAAAATTCATCTAAAATATCGAAGGTTTAGGTAAAGCTTTTATAATATTTCTTCCAATCCGCGGATTCAACGTGACCCAAGGTGAATGCCAACACCTTAACCCGTGAATTATTCCCTCGAAAGTATTCCATTATCTCAACGGAGGCCTCCGACACAGTTCCAAAATTAAAAAGCTTTCGTCCCCTCTTAATTGTTCCGAATGATGAATGACCGCCCTGTGTTTGCCTGCTGTTCTTTTTCAAAGAGATATTCCCATGGAAACGCACCGACGGAGGTGACTCAGTTGCTTCCCTTTTGTGTGTCGACATTGTTGGCCAATACCTTTCATTAACCCCATTTGCCGCTCTTAATCAATAATCGACGAGTGAGTTTTAATTTGAGGTCATTCTTGCGATAGAATCGAACCCGTGTCGCATTTATTATCAGCTGTGCATACTTCGTTACGCTACGCTTTGTTCGCGATTTGAATATTCATATCATTTAGGCAGACTGCTCGCCCACGCATGTCCTTAATTAGTTTGTTGGTCTCGGGCATGGAATCTAGCAGTCGCGTGTAGAAGCATTGCTTCTCTCTACCTTCATATCCTCGCTAACTTCTTTTACTCATGACAGATCCATACTCAGTTACTTGTTTTCTTAGAGTACCCATGCTACTTCTGATTAAAATACATAACTCGTTCAGCAATATCGTTTCTCATAAATGTACATTCATTTTTCTTACGATTATAATGAACCTACATTAATTTATGTGGAGAGCCACGAGGTCGTTCGCCTGAGTCTTTGGCCGAATATTTCAGAAATATATTATTTATAAAAAAGCTTCCTTTAAACTTCCAAGCGATATCTTTGAAAGATATGGAAAAGGGGTTAACTTTGACTTCGCTATTTTCAATGAAACTTAGAGTGTACTAATATGAATAACTACTTTCGTTAAGATTGGTGTTTATGCTTCATTGAAATTTATACTTAGAGATGTAGAAAAGTTAGATTACTACCCCCACAAATCATGTCGAAACCTTTGCTGATATCAATCGTAACATGACATTCTTTTCGATGCATGCATAATTTCTACAATACATTTTTGAACTCTAATGGAAATTTTCAGCGGTAATTCCTCTTTCACGCTATTATGAATATAATATTCGTTACCAACACGTAAGGATGTTTTTTTTCAAATTCTTGCAGTGTTGGTGAGATGTAAATGTATTATGCCATCCAATGCTTTTTACAAATCACTTCCTTCACCCCTGCTGGTGATCACGGTTACGAAGTTATTCAATTTCCATCTCGCGGAGGAAATGTGAAATATAGGTCATAGTTCTTCAGTCCGACGAGTGAGATCTGAAAAAATGAATTCGACTCAAAATCACGAATGGCCTGTCCAAGAACCGTGAAAAGCGGTTGTCAAAAATAGATTTTAATAACGTCTTGGAGAAGTGCAAAAAATCAGGGGAAAACTAATTCTCGATTCGTCCGAAATTAATGGGAAACGAAGTAAGGCGCGCGTCCATAATGGCGAAGAATAAGAACAAAAACAGGTTCCATTTTTTTCCTCCGAAGAAAACCGGAAGTAAGGGAAGGAGAAGTGGGCGTAGAAAAACAGCGGTGGGGGACACTTCCTGTGCGCATTGGTGGAAGGAACCAGCGCCACCTGGTGGAATAACACAGGCAATGCATTGATCGCTATGAAAAGAAAGGGATTGGCATTGTGCTTTTCATAAGACTTCCTCCATCGCTTATGCACCCTTCAGGGGACGCATCGCATTCTCCTTCGCGTGCTGCCTTCGGATTCCGATGACATGCATGTATTTACACAACCACCGAGGGTATTAATCCGACAAGGGGACTTTATTCTCTTACACGCAAAGAAATTGGTGCACATTCTCTAGTCGAATTTGGAAATTTTCTTATTCTACTTCACTTCGTTAACATCTACTCCAGAAGGTTATGCGTGCATACTCGAAATGATTGGCTTAGTTTAGGTAAATGGAAATGATAGGTTTTGTAATTTCTCATCTGTGCCAATTTCGACAATTATAGTTTTGTTCCCACGTCTAAACGTTTTCATGAATGACAGTTACCATGTAAATACCTAAGTGTTGGATAAATTCCTGTTTTGCTGCTCTCTTAAGAAAGCAGGGTCGCTGTGGAAATCGACAAAATATTAGCCTCTTATTATTTACGAAACGGCCACAAGAAAACCTAAACTGGTAGTAATCGTGAAAGAGGATGAAGGAGACATAGCTGTTAGTATAATATCAATAATAAAATAGAAAACTCAACTCAATTACGGCTTAGTTGAGTTTTCTATTTTATTATTGATATGGTAATAATCGTTTTATACCTAACATATACATATATATTAATGGCTTCGAAAAACAGGATATAGTAGTTGCTGGAGAAACACTTCGTGATCTGTATTTTGTAGGAGTTTTTAATGCGATAAATTCACCAATATTTAGGTGAAATTCCATATTTCTCTCTCATAAAATAACCATATATTACATAACTTAACCCTGAAACAACGTCAGTAACGGCTGATCTATTGTGATTATCTCAACGTACTGCTTTTAGCGTTTCCGGGAAATCCCCACGATAAAAAGTACACTCACCCCTATTATTTAAGATTCACAACTCCGTATTTTAAATTAAATGGAAAGTAATGCTGGGTAACTCTTCAGCAGTAGCATTCGGCTTAAATTAACGAATGCCCCTTTATCATATTCCACCCTTTCAATCGGAATTGCTAATTTCAGTCGTCTCTTTTATTCCTGTGGATGAGACTCTCGCATGTTTTACTATCTGACATCCGCCGCGAAAGGAGGTTAACTTTATCGCCCTCACCTGTATTTTCCTTTTATTATAATCAAACAGAATGCCTCCATTCGCGCCTTCTGCCATTTCCTGCCTTCTTTATCAGACGTTTCCTTTACTCCCCTCTATACTCACAAGTATTTTCACTTTGCCTCGTTTAACGATCATTCTTCATTTGTAAATGCATGTAAGGAGGATCCTTGCTGCCAAAACATCACCCTAAATAAACACGATAAGTATGAATAAATAAATATATACTTGTGTATGTGTTTGTGTATATATTCATAGATGTATACAAAAACATACCTTGCCCTACATGTTTCTATTTTTCCATATGTTTCCCTTTTTCCTCTTATTGCCATTCTCTTCTTTCTTGCGGAAAACATGTTTACTGCACATTCTCTTGGAAATTCCTCATCGACGTAAAGGGAATGAGATAAGAAAAGGACGTCGCAAACGTAGGGCAAGAAACGGAGCGAAAGGTGTCAACCGACCGATATATTTTTATCTGTCGGTTCCGTTGCATAATTGCGTTTTCGCGAAGTATTTCAGATATGGGGTTTCCAGCGTAAAAAATGCCCATTTCCATTCTAACCTGAAACCGTTTGCCGTCCATCCCAGGTATCTATTGGAGAAACTTAATCAAGTTTTAATATCTACGTATCGCTGGACCGCTTGCTTTTCTTCTTAGGCTGTAAAAATATCTTAAATGCGAGAAAATTTGTAAATATGCAACTTACTGGGCTTGAATCCGTGACTTGAGTGTAGCTTATTACTTTTCCTTTAGTTTCTGTACTGTACGACGTGAAACGACGAGCTATTTCAAACTTGGTGAATTATTTCTACGTATCGTATATTTATTTTTAATTATTTGATTCGTATACACATGTAAGACATTTTATCCTAGTGCTTATACATACATGTAGACATCAGCAAACTCTATTCTCTTTTGTGGTATTATTAACAATGTTCGTCCAGGTTTTCCCATCCCTGATCCTTTACTTCATGCAAACCCTTCTATTTTAAAATCATGTTCGTCATCTTTAGCATTTCATAAACCGAGTTTACTTATTTTTAGATTTTTTCCCCAATTTTAGAATAATTCAGCATTCTTCTCGTTTTGTCGTCCTGTTTCCTTCCTTCTTATCTATACGTCCTAACCAATGTTATATTTTTCATTCTGATGGGTAATTTTTATTTCCTCGCATTCTCCAGATTCTTTCTCTTTCTTCCGTTCCTTCTTAAAGCAATCCAAAATTAATTTTTCATTTTTTCTGTGGTTGTATGATGTTGCGCAGAAAAACCCTATTGCCGATTGCCCTTCCCTCGATATTTAGCCCCCGTTCATCTCTCCTCCACAATGGATTACATTCCCCGATCGAAGCGTAAGCTGAAGTAAGCGCATGCTAAGCGGAGCTGCATCAGCTCGAATATATTTGTTGATCAATCTACACGCTTCCTCTTAAACAATCACGGGGCCGATCAGCTGTTCAGCGGCAGGCGGGTTGATTGTCTCCTCGGTTTACTGGATTAAGGTCGCAGCGGCGGAGGTCGCTTAAATTCATCGCGGTCATCCATTCCGCGTCAGCTGTCGCCACTTATAAAACTCCTCCCACCGCCACGTTCTTCGCACCCTTTTCACCTTCGCACCTCCCCCACCATCTCTCTTCGCACATCCTTCATGAATAATATTCCAACATTTGTTTCCGTTTTATTGCCGCCCCGTCGTAAACATTGACGTAGCGTTTTTCGGATGTCTAGTTTAGAGTCACTTTTAAGTAGAACGGGGAGCTGATGTGTTTAACGGTCTCGAGCTCGAGTTGGAAATGGTTATGAGTTCTCATCCATGTTTCTTTAAATGTTAATTTAATGATGGATAATTTATAAGCTCAAAAGTATTGAAAATAATGATATCATGTAGGTACTTTTCCGAAAATTAAATTTTACATGAAAATTTCGTTGAATTAAACGCTAGTTATTAAAATACTAATCTCATAAAAATTAAAAATTCTTGGGGAAATATAAAATTGTATAATTACAATTCTATTACGATCTCTAGTGATTCAACGATAATAATGCAAACATCAATCAACAATGATTAAGATGAACAACATTTATTGAATACAATGATTTTTCTATGAATAATTTCACTACCATATTTTAGTAAAGACAGTCCCGGGTTCGATTACCAGTAGGGAAACTTGCGCTTACTGTAGACATCAGCTGTAATAAACCATCGTAAATAAAACACTAAGTAACTTCTACAAATATAATCATAAATAGATTTGTGGAAGTTACTTAGTCTTTTATTTACGATCGTTTATGCTGCATTCCGCGAAGTGAGGATAGAACACATTAATTTTATCAGCTGTAATACCACATTCATAAAAAATGATTATATTTCGTAAAAACGCCTCAAAATATACGTTTGTTCGAATTCGAACATTTAAATTGTCAAAGTATGAATTAATTTAAGATTCGTTTGTAATGGAATCTCCAAAAAATCCAATGCAAAAATCTTCAACAAAATAATTCTAAATCAATTGACATATTTAAAAGATTGAGCTTTGTTTTCCATTGAACCGTCACGGACATATATTAATCATCGAAGTCGCTTCTCTATAGATTAGTGCACGATCCATATTGATATTAACCTCAGCGTACTTGGTGTAATGGACTAACTGACGTAATCACCAGTGATATATACGTGTCCAATATCCGTAGCACGTGTTCACTTAAGCGATTAATGAGTATCTTCCAGTTGCCGCTGCATTCGTTTAGGCTAAGACCATTGCGTTTGCTAATCACCTCATCTCTATTGACGTTTGCGGTTCTCTCCTATAAACATCCAATTCAAATATAATGCGTGAATGAATATGATGCAGTGCTGTATTAATACATATTGCATTTCCATAGGAACGGAAGAAATAAGTATTAATGCTGACTAAATTATATTGATAATATCTTTATTCAGCCAAGAAATTTCTTTTATTTACTCTACTTTATCTTTGGTTTAGTTGGCAACATTTAAACGTAATTATATTTGAATTTGTGATTACAGTTTTAATTAAGGGAAGAAAGGTATCATAATTTCCCACGGATTCAAGAGGAAAAACTTTCCCTGTATTTGAGGTTAGGTTTTCTATATGATACTCTTTCAATCTCTGCAATGATGAGGATCAATTTATTTTCTGATATTTAAAGAATGTTCTATCTGTGACGAAAACAGGAATAAAGGAATAGTGGGCTTCAAATTTCAGCACAGCGATGATTCTATATGGAGAGTTGACGTTGGAAATAGTAGAAATGAAGGATTAATGTAGTGACAATGGGAGTTAGAGAAACTTGGTGAAAGATTCCCTCAATTCATTTGATCGATGATGACTTCGAAAGTTGTTTAATTTACTTCCCTCCCTGAGACTACGTCAATCCTTACGCAACTTCCCCATCGTCCCTTAGCATTCACAGTTATGAAGCGGAAGATTCCCCTCTCTGAAGTCGCCTTTTCAAGTAATTTGTGAGGCCGTTGCTTGGAAAATCGGCTTTTCTCGCCAATGGCGTCGGTGGGCGTTACCATGGAGATCGCAGGTGTGTGAGTAACGATCCATTTGCCCACACTTCCCCCTTCACTTCCTCATTGCAATTCTTATCAAAAGTATAACGATTCCACGACGGTAATTAAAATCCTTGAAGATGTTCACGATTCTGATTTTTTTGTTCGAATGAGCGTATGTAATTATTTAGAGGATTAAGATGATCTATAATAAACTAATAATAAATCGAATTTTTACGTAGACGAACTTTGTCTCGAGCGGGCTTCTTCTCTACCCGAACTCAATAGTAGATGCAATATTTACTTAAAGAATATTATAGATTATATACCACATATTTTATTTACAGCATACTATTATATTTTATCATATCATATTCCAGTGATATAACTATAGGATTATGTTAAAAATCACATAGGTATTTATCATATAAAACAGGGTATTAGAGAGAATAAATATAGCGTGAGAACTATTAAGTAAGGATATTCTTGAGTTCGTAGAAGAGTATACGCCTCTGGCTACTAAAATATCTATTAGAATTTCACATTATTTTACTAATTCAATGATAATAAGATTTTATAAAATGAATACTCACCATCTCGAGACTTTGTATTTTTCGATTAGCTAGTCCAAAATGTTCCGTATCCTTCTATCAATTATCGAATTAATTATAAAGAATTCCTTTGATGGTATTCCAAAACCAAGTCTTTATATATCATTTTATTATTTTTATAAGTTCATTAAAGAACCAATCATTAGTTTCACATGCATCGATGCACTTCCTCTTCCATTTCTGCCGATCCGTGCCACAGTTGTTTTCAGATCAACGAATTCAATGAAAACGAACTCGATTTCTGATGCAATGGTGCCTCTCCCCGTAAATAAGTATTTATCGCTCGTAAAACGGTAAGCGTTGTTAAGAGAGAACGATTTGTCGGAGCATATCATTCGCTTTTTCCGAAAAGTGCATTTTTTGCCTCATTTCCCTTAGTATTTTTACTTCGCTTTCGCTTGCCGCAGTCTATAATCTGTGGCGCCATTAAAGCTCCAACGAGCACCTGTTGAGAAGCGAAGGACACGCCCACCCCATTCTCTCCCAACCCTCGATTTTTACCGATTTAGAAAATATCGCACCTCCGCACCCTCTCTCGCACACACCCTAATGACTTATTTTTCAAGCCATTTCTGCCACCTTCACCTCAACTAGGAAATCGGCACAATTTAATGTTAATTATGTGCCAAATTTGCGGCCGATCTCTTTTTTGATAGATTTAGAGCGATTTTCTATATATGAGGAACATTAACTTAATGTTTACCTGAAAGTGAATGAACTGTAAATCATATGAAGGCAATCCAATGTTTGCATCCCGCATGACGATCTTTAAATATTCCATTCATAGATAATGTTATTTATTGGTTATTTCTTTTATCAAATGACATTCATAAACAGAATTCTCTAACAATGAAGATTGTATTAACATTCCAGAGCTATAAAAAATGTACAAAAATGCGAGACAATTTTAAATAAAAATGAATTACTATTATTAAACAGAGGAACAATTTGATATACGTAAATTAGTATGAAAAGGCTCTGGGAAAAACTTGAAATATCCAGTTTTCGTTTATAGTTAGTTATAATTCAATTGAGTGAATTTTAATGTAGTAAAAGAAATGTATAAAATTGATGCTCTACATACTTGGTAAATAGTTTAAAAGTCAATTCATAGGTAGAGCTTTTTGGCAAATGGATTTTATTTGCGAAGGAATCATGATGCTGCAAAGATGTACTATTGATAATATGAACGTAAAAGATAAATTTAACAGAAAAACGTTACTGTTAACGAACATTAATTGCCTTCAGTTCCACTTGATTTACCGATTAAAGGTTTATGACCTCCTAATACGAATGTATATGATCATATCATTTTATAATGATCAAGTATTATAAATTTCGTAAGTTCCGTTGCTGGGACAAATTTTATCAATTTTATTTCATTGGCAGTTGGTTTGTGTTACGTTTGGCTATAATTTTCTTCGTAAGGGATGTTTATGGGCCGAGTCCATCTATGATTATTCAAAAGCATGAAAATTGGCTCGATTGAATCATCTCCTGCGGTCATCATTTGATCATATCGTATTATCCCCTCAAAAATCACCATTTACGTTTCGAAGCGAATAAAAAAACGTTATCAGATCCAAACTATCTTTTGGTTAATCAGTATTTATTTTTTTGAGGGCCACTCTTAATGAATGGAATCCAAAACTGCCTCTCAGATCTTATCCGAGCTTGCTTTGATGGATTTTTTAATGCCAGAACGGTTCGGCCAAGTTTTTCACGATATTCAGTTGTATTTTCTGGTCTCATTTTCATTATACAGTCCCTAAAGGAAGTCGTGGTCCTTTTGCGATTATTTTCTGCTTTCAGATTTCACATGTGCGAATCCACCTTAAATCCGCCAAAAATGTAAATTACTCTCCAAAGGTATTCGCTCATATTTCCGTGTATTTTTCCATCATCCGACTCTCGAGCGCATTTAAATCTCCATTTGCATTTTTATCGCTCTTTTTTATCATTCGTATTTGCATTTTTCCATTTTCCGCGATTTTTACATTTCTCATTACACTTTCGGATGCTTTTCGAGGACCCCCTGGGCCGCAGCAGTGCCATCTGATGGAAAGTTTCCAAAGGGTTCGTTCGCTAAGGGTATCAGATGCTTGATTGTTTCAGCGGCCGCCGCTTTATCTCCTCCGCACCTTGGCCATCGAGTTTATTTATGGTTTTCCACGAATTGAAGGAATAAGGGCCGAACGCATTCTCGCATTGGTAAGATAGGGAGAATCAATCCATGAATGAATTCCATCGCTTCGAAGTGGGGATCACGGAATTGCATTTAACCTTCTTCCTTTATAACTCAACGCTTCGCTTTTCGACAACTATCCACGGAAAGGTTTTCCAGGAAAACTGATTCATCCAGGTCAGCAGTTCTTAAAATAGCTACTGACATTATTTTGATGATCTTTCCTACAGCATACTTCTCCCTCATTAACTTGTGGTCTATATTCGTAGATGAGTTTATATTTAAATTGTGTTTCAATTTAAAATATTTGATTTTTCTCATTATTTAGGAATAATTTATGGTAACTATTCCAATTTGCTGTTATAACCTAGAACAGCAAAAATTACAGCTTGTAATATTTTTTTAAATACGTGAGTAAGAAGGAATGAAGAAGAATGAATGGAACCGTAGGCTTATTAGATTGAATTTTATGTTTAGCTGGCAATCATCGTTAATTAACGGGAGTTTAAGATAGGAAAAACAGTGAAAAGTTCATAAAATGTTTAACTGACAAATATTTAAGAGGATATTAAAATATATAAAATGTACCTGAAACAAAATAAATATGGATTCAAAGAATTGTGTGCAGCAAAACGGATCTGGACAAAATAAGTAATAACACCAGATAGACTGATATTAATATGTACAAAAATATTTAATAATAATGGGAATACATGGAAAGGTACTACATATACATAGAAGAGACCATTAGCGTGCGTAGTTCGAAAGAGAATTGTGTGCTTGTTAAATGCGTGTAAGTGCTTGTTCAGTATTCTCCCTAGAGTACAGCTCCGAGTGAAGAGGATGGACTTCACCTATTTCCCTCTTTAGCCCTCCGCTTATTTGGGCTAATCATATCCCCTTTTCATCATCTGCTTCCCCTCGGAAAAATGTTCTTTCTCAGCCGCCTTTACGATCACTCCCTCTTCCACTTCCTCATCCACAGTGACTCAGCCGAAAAAAGCTACAAGATGAGAGAGCAACTTTCGTTCTCACACAACACCCTCCCAACACTCTTTGAAGTCTCGACCTAAAAAGTGCGTCCACTTACTCTGCAGGAATAGCGAATAAATTCTCCCAGGAACGTAATCATCGCTTACGGTATCCGCCATGACTGACATAGACTCGCTTGCGTGATAAGTACTCGTACATGGATTTAAATCCCCCCCATATTCGTCGGGGACTGATAAACACCGCTTGTCTACAGAGCATGTTCTCCGGTGATTATAGAATCTCTGAATTTAAACACCAATTCTGAGCGTTCGTTAAAATAAATGAACCTTCAGCATCGCTTCTGTTTGGTAATCTAAGGATCTTCAAGAGCAATGCCGGCTGCAGTAATACAGGCGCCCAGTACCATCCCACTTAATGGTAGTTTACCGTTGATTTTCGTTTGCTCTCTACTTACAATGGTTTTATTTAGCAGCTCTAGATAAATTTAAAGTTCTCTATTTCTAATTAATACTTCCACAGAAAATACCAATCACTTCAGCGTAGTTTCATTGTAAATTTCCAACAGCTGTGAAGTGCTCAGAAAATGTGCTAAAAGAATAGATGGATTTGCGATATTGTCTGCTGGGCAGTTATTACTCTTAAATACAAATTATTGTGAATTTTTTCTTGAATTTCATATTTGATCGCTTCAATTTAAATCAAAAACTATTGTAAAGCTTAGAGAATCACTCGGAGAGTTGAAGAAACTAAATCACGTAAAAATTTGATCTCATGGAACTGTAAATTTATAAATTTTACTGGTGTAATACGCTAGATAGTAATATTTAGTCTGCCAGTTTAAGTTCTAAAATTACAAAATTTTTCGGAATGTCTTTCTTATAAAGTGGCAGCTATTACAAAGTATATTAAGCCTCAGTTTGGTACAAAAAACGTGGAAGTGGTATTCAAAGTGTTATTTAGAGGTATCTCCTGGCTTTATCTAATCTACTACGATCATCATCAATTTATTTTCGATCTCTTCTCTTAAAGACAGCCCTCCCCAGCAGTGCCAGGAACCTTTCCAGTACCCTCAGACTCCATTGAGCGATCCCTCTCTTTATAGAACATTGATAAGGTCCAGAGTCCGTTACCAGGTATCCAGTTTCCTTCTGGTTTACATTTTACTTGCCTCGTCATTCCAAACTTATTTCCAGTCCGCCATTTCCTTACGAATGCCACTCTCGACTTTCACTCCGATGCAAGCGTTACAAATCACTCCCAGAAATAATAAATTCGTCGGAAACCGTCGGAGGCCGATCCGACAGCCGTCTTCATTTATAAATTAATTATAAATAGCGCCATAAGTTATCTTCGCCCGAGGTGCTTCTTCGGGGCGTTAAGGTGCTGCCAAAAGGCTCTTGTGTAATCCGTGACAGCTACTCGTGTCAAAAGAGTCTCACTGACACGCACACCGCCACTTCCTCTGTCACTCACTCCCTTCGGACCCTCCCTAAAAAAGAACGAATCTCCCTACGCCGATCTGCATTGTCTCCTTTGACAATTGAGTTGTTTTTCATTTCGTGATGTGTTGTCACTTTTAGCACCCACTGCGGTGGGCTAATCCCTCCAAAGTGATACGGCAATCATCCGAAAGATTTGGAGGACCTCTCTTTGAACCCTTTTCTCTGTGCACTTATCTCAAGCATCGGGACACAATAGAAGAGCCCAAATGAAAATATCGCACTACTTTGGATGCGATTATCTAATTCTTCGTGCTATCGAATTATAATTTTATTTGTAAACAGTAGCTCAGATCCGAGTCAGATATTTCCTATTTTTTCATTGTGTAATGTTTATGGCAAATATTCAACCTTCATAGTTTTTTTTTACTTTTTTAGGGTAGTTAATTTGGTTATCATCGTATTTTTTATCTTTAACCAATCGTGCGGATAAATTGCATACGTTTTCAGTTAATAGTGATTAAATCCAGGGCTAACAGCTGAAGAGCGAATAGCGTTGCTGCATCTATATTCCCATCAATTGTTCATTTGGTCATCAATTTCTAATATCGTATGATATTTTATCCTAATTAGCCTAAGCTTCTTAGGCTATGAATACTCTCTCTCTCTCTCTCTCTCTCTCTCTCTCTTTAGATGTTAAACTTTATTTTTGTTTCATTTTACCCTTGGAATTTTATCTTAATGTAATTTACTTGCGTTCCTATAGTATACAGAATTGGAATAATAAATAGAATGCTTATGACTTCTTTTCATGTACTAGTTCCCTCCTTTTAAATCCTATCGGAAGCTGACATGGAGAAAGAATTAGCGTTTAGTACATGCATCTTGACTTATTTAAACGCGTAAAATTGTTTTCAATAGTTTTAATAAACGCTTAACCTCAATGGAAGTTCCGTAAGCGGCTTCTTTTAACAGTACAGCCAACGAATTCCGCCGTTTTCTCATCTGTGTCCTCGATGATTGGACCATCCCGTTTGGAAGACCACTGCCTCGGAGGCAATCAAACGCAGATTTCCCGCCCACCATAACGGGTCCCCAAAGGAGACTTCCATCCGTTGTTACGCAACGCGCAAAAGATTCGATGAATATCAGAAGAGGCCCAGTTCCTGCGTAGCGGTAAACGAATGAAAAGAGACGATCGAACAGCGTCCATCCGTCTTGGCGTCTGCAATTACGCAATTGGCATCTCGAACAAATTCGCAGCCAAAGATAGCAAAGGGAATGGTATTTAGAGAATCTATTTATAGAATTTATGTATTGTTTTATTCAGGAGGCGATCTCCGCTGAGTTGAATGCGAAAGGAGGCGTGGAATGGCTAATACTCGCGCGCTAGACTGTCAACTGTTTACAGTCGCCACGATGCGTCGTCGGCGTATTAAGAACCAATCACTTTTTGCTGCCACATTCCCTTGATTCAGAGGGGAGTGTGCTGTTGCCGTAGAAACCGAAAGGGAAATTACGTATCAGCCTAAAAAGATTCTGCGGACGTTTACATCTCCTATACCGTATTATTAAAAGAACGAAAATTATTTTACTTCTCAATGTAAACATTATTCCGTGTGTTTTCACCGTACTCATTTCGTCTTGGAATCAGCAACTGGCCAAACAGCTATTTTTGTTACTGTCTCTGTAAATGTTAAGAATGTTATTTCATCATTACATTTTAGGAATTTTATAATTGTACTGTCTGCTCCACCATCAATAATTTGACCTACAAAAATTTAGTAATGAAATTAGCACAGAAAGGAAAATGATAGAAATAGACATATCTGAAATTTAACGGTAAATGTGGAAAAAGATAGGTTATTGTATTTTGGTTAAAAAATATTGTTTACGGCAGTTAGTACCATATAAATATTTAATCAGGATCCTTTTCTAGTGTTTTATAATCCAGGAATTAGTGTTTGCAATTTTCCGTCCAAAAACTCATTTCAATTATTCATTCGTCTTGAGTTTTATAGTTACCTTAATTATACTCTTTACCTTTGTTACTTTATTTTACCTTAATTATTAGATTTTACTTCAGTAAATCGCTCACCCTTTTCTTTGACTGTTTTACTGAACTGTTGCGTTTACTTGTTTCCTTATACTTATATATTCATTTTTAGACCTCATTTTTAATTTATCTATTATATACTATTTAACATTTTACGCATATGGGTTATCTTGAAGAACAGCTGACTGCATAGTCACATTCTGATAATGAGACCCCATTTAACCATCAAACCAAACTTTCCCTTTCAATATCGTATATGTCCCGGATATGACGATGAAAATTCGGGATCATTAAATTCGGTGACTTTCCACCGAGGCCCTGCTTCCGTTCTGATTCTCTTGTCTGCCACTTCTTCATTTCATACATTTATTCCTCCAGCCTTCATACCTTACCTTCACCATCTTTCCTTCCGTGGTCCTGTCGGAATAACAGATGAGGGCGAATGACCGCGCTGTTGCCACATCTCCCCGCATTGACAGTGTCCACCTATTTGCGATGCAGCTTCATTTATCCGTTGCACACGGACGTGGGCTCGCCTTCTTAAATGCCTTCCACTACACGAGTACCCATTCATTTTCTTTTAATGCCGTTTTTATTCCTCCCGGGAGGCAATAAATGGCGATTTCCTTATCAGGGGAATACAAGAGTTTTTTATCGTGATTTCCATTAAAATTTAATTAAAGAGTTTTTTATGGTCATAAAAGTCGTCTCAGGTTTCTTATATCCCGAAGATTATCAATTAGCCGAAGGGAAGTATCACTCGTAACACGTGGGTAATTCGTGTTAGCCGTCGCTTTACGCAGAGAAAATATATCTGTATCTCTAAATTGATGATCGGCTCAGATTTCACCATGAAAAATGTATTGAAGATTTCTATTCAAAAATATATTATACATATATGCGGCTTTTCTTAAATTTATATCTTCCCCATTCGATGTATCACCTGAAATTTCACGGTGCGCTAGACAAACATCTGTTTACTTCAGTATTGAGTTATTTCAGCAAAGAAAAATACACGTTGGATGGAAGGATTGAATATATTTTTTTTCTTTTTTGTCCTATTTAGTGACAGGATACCTTTTCAATCTAGCACACATATACTTTGGGTTGACTAAGTTATAGTTTAAGCACTTAAGAAACTCGGCTTCGTTTAGAGAATAGTCGGTAGGAGCGAAGAAAAAGTTCTCGAGCGATGTTACTTAACGTTAGTTAGGCCTCACCTTGAGTATGCATGTAGTGCATGGGACCCCGCCAGGAAATGTCATATTCGGGATTTAGAAAAAGTTCTACGAAAGGCGATACGATTAGTAAAGAATTGCTATGATAAAACAGCGAGTGTCATTCAAATGTTACAGGACGCGGGATGGGAATCATTAGAAGATAGAAAAAAATTCAAAGGATAATTTTATGAAATAAGTTCAGCGAAATTACGTTCTCAGATGATGTAACCGATATAATGCGACCCCCCTGTTATATGTGCCGTTCTGATACTGCCAGAAAGATTAGGGAAATAGATGCTAGAGCGAATCGTTTCAAAAATTAATTTTCTGCGGGAAGTACACGCGAAAGCAACCGTTTAGGAAAATAGAGTCAAGGTGCTTGCACCCCCTACCACACGCCGAAAGGCGGCTTGCAGGGTTCTTACATAGACATAGTACTGGAATAGTTACCAGCTAAAATATTAACGAGCAATCTAATCCAGCATTCTTGCAATTATTTTTCAATAAATATTTCGAACTAGTTAACCCGTGAAAATAGAATATAAAAATGAATACCTTATAACACTCAGCGTCTACTAGAAACAACCTCCGATGGTCTAATGGTTAAAAGCAAACATTAAGTAAAATTAAAACTATGTGATGGTTATATTATAAAGTGCTGCAGCTGCTACGCTTTGAATTGTGGGATTGGAGAGAACGAGTAGGAAATAAACGTAATTTTCTGCAGCATTCGCTCACGCGTGGGAGGCATCCACAGTATTCTGTACCTCTCCAAAGAGGTTCTTCCCCGCACCTTGCAGCGCCGGAAATCCTGTCTCCCATTCTTTGTCAATTTGTTCACCAATTTCGTCTTAGTCATCCTCACCGTCATATGGCTCCCTTTTCAAACCCATCTTTTTAAATTTCCCCGACTTATACAATATAATTCATCGACGTTTAGCGTTCTTTCCCCTCCGGAGGCAAGTTCCAAGTCGCGTTCCGCCAAACACGGGAATCTATTATCTATGAGATGAAGGATTCATCGGCAAATATTTAACAATATGTACGCATGATGAGTTGTAAACGGCTGATTTTACACTGCGATCCTCAGGACATAATGGGCCCGTGGCCTTGAATAGCAATGGCTTTTATACGCTAAACGATTGATTGCCCATTGAGCGCTCCTTCCATGAAAATATTTCCGCCCCGTTGTCATTCAAAAACGCGTCCCCTTTCGGAAAATATCTCACGGAAAAGTTATTAGATAAGTATCGCCGGTCCGCCATGTTGATTCACCTTCATTTTTATCGGTTCCAGGCGATCCGAGCGTTTTTTCGCCTTCTTTTGTTTCGACCCCTTTTATCTCCCATCAATTGTTTTCCCCTCGCTTTCTCGCCACGGTGACGCATGACGAAAAATATTCTTCAGATCAGCGCGGATTAGATATCTTCTCGTCTGCGGAGTTGCGATTCATCGGACGTACATATGTCATTCCGAAGCACCATGTGTACGCTTTACGGAGGTTGAATGGTCAAGTCCGATGGTTATCTCCTCAAAGAGTTCTCGCGGCCTTTTTTCCATCGGGCAGCGCACCAGAAGGTGGTGCTTGGGTGGCGTTGGGCGTCGCGACCCAAGGCCGCGCATACCCTGCAAGGGGTACCTCGGGTTCATCACTCCCTGCGTTGCCCGGTGAACTGTGACGTATTCTCCTGCTCTATGGCGATCACGTAGGGCCTTGCATGTCGCCTAGGCCGAGAAACCCAATGGTTCCGCGTATTGCAAGAAATTCCGCATTTTACTATTTTTTCAACTTTGGTATTCACGGCGTGAGGCACTTCACTTCCTGGTACACACGTTTTTGACGTGCTAAATAAATGGCGTGGGTGGATATTGGAGTAGGAATCCGACTGACAGGGGATTTCGTATCAAGCAAAATTTTTTATTTGGTTGGCCTAACCTTCTTTAATTAGTATATACGCTCTTCAAGGCAAGACTTAGTAGTATCAATGTCATATCGCATGGAAACTGATATGTATTGAGTAAAAATACTTGCAAGAAGCAATCTAAAAAATTTAGGCATCAGAAATTAAGAATCTATAACTGTGAAACTGATAGGTTTAGAAAATATGCTCTAGTCATAATTATACACTGATAGGAAATGATATTCATGGAAAATCTATACTTTCCTCCAGATAAACTTTAGTTCTACCATCCCTAGTTAATTAATGTCCCAAATCTTTATTGCAACTATCTCTTATTTTTAAGCAATTCATATATTTCAGTGATTCTCAATTCTTAAATCCTCTATAACTATTCTAATTTATAAAAATATATTCTGCATTTCCCTCCTCTGGTATTTCAATGACCATTCTTAGCTGTTTAAATAAATTCCTCTCTATTTTCCCTAATATTTCTTTCCACATTGAGTTCATTCAATTAAATCCTTCATCCATGTTCAAATAAACAGATGAAAGGAAACAGCAGATTGGGTTTTGATATTCAGTATTATGCGTTTGCTTGCTGCAAATTCGGTGCGGCTTCTCTATGTGAGCACCCAAGTTTCTTCATCTATTTTTCTTATTTAGAAATATATAGAAAAGATGTACAAGGTTTCGTTTTACATAGGAGAAGAAACAGCATCGATCGATTTGAAAAGTACATGCAAGTGAAAGTCTAAAAAATCGAAGGTAAAGTTGCGTTTCATTCCACGAATCAGATGACCGATATATGTTTTGATATTTTTGAATGCACCAATTCCAGAAGGGAGAAATGTAATCCTCGTTCGTTCCTCAATAAGCGAGTACATTTTTTCCGCAAATGTTAAGTAGAATGACAAACAAATGATACTGTGATTCATACGAGTTCACCGTATTTGTTAGGAATGAAATCATGTTGGTATCCCTGGAGATTTCCTCTCTGAGTTCATAAAGGTAATGGAACCGCTAAATATTCGAAATATTCTTAACCAGAGGAAATGGACTTTTATAGGGTGTTTTATTATTCTATTAGATACCAAAAATGTCTCATCCCCTCAGAAACAGCTGATTGTGAAAATCTAAGACTCCTACTTACTCCTCAGAAACATTTACGAATTCCTTAGATTTATTTTAATACGAAAATTCTAAAACCAGCCACGTGTTGCTATGTCACCGGAGTTGATAAACTCGTGGATCAATCAGAATCTAAGCGCGAAGTTGTCATTATTTTCCTCGAAGAATTTCTCTCAAATTTGTATCCTTGATCAAAAGATTCTCGGATTCCAATGGTCCAGGAAACTCTTTCCTTCATTCCCTTTCCCCTTTTTATAATCTATTTTCACTACCGTAAATAATTCACGAAAATCAGGTTTTCAATCCGTAAAATGACGCGCGCTTCCATTTGAAAAAAATATCACCAGAGGGAGTGACGCCCGCAAGAAATGATCTCCGTTTTCGATCTGAGATTTGCTCATTAAGAGGCGTGGAGCTTATCTCGCCCTTCAATTGAGATTCCTCCAGCTGGTCCAGCAGCGTCCTGCACAGTCATCCGAATGACGACGCCGTGCATAAGCACGCACCGCTATAAATCAGACGAGGAGCGGTACTTTGCCCTTTGCCTCCTTTTAAATTACCCTTTTTTTCTCCCGAGATATGCGTTTTTTCATCATCTTATCGTCACTACTCGCACTGTGTTTTCACCAAGTTGAACCCAAGCGGATTTATCTCGCAGAAATTAGGCCTCTGAATTTTTTATGCTTTTTGTGGGCTCTGGTCTGGGAATATTCCACTACAAAAAACCTCTTTGATAATGAGGAAACCCTTGATTCAACTTTTCCTTTCAAATCTTGCCCCGGAGTTTGCTAATAAATACTTGCTAATCCGTCAATCGCATATATAGACTAAATACAAGCAGAATGATTCTGGTTTCAATTTAATTAATACATTTTTTCCATCATTTAACACTTGCGATAAGATCTTTTGCTCCCAATGCAGCACCATCTCCTTCGATTGCGGAAATTTTAAATTTAATGATCAAATTAAAATAATTATTCATGTCTAATTTACCGGAAATCTTCCTCTGAAATTAATATTATCGTTGTCTATTGTGTCTTGTGGATTCATAGTAATCAATTAATTTGATTTAGAGGAAAGCACCTCAATATAATAACTTATATTAAATGCGAATTGCATTACATTCTAACATTGTTTAACTTACAATGTCATACGTGAAGTCTTTTTATCATCATAAAGTTTTATCATTCTTAATTATCTATTTTTGTTACCCTTTTCTACCCACCCATTTCTGCTTCAAACAAGTATTCCCCTTTACCATGGAATTACCTTAAATCCTTAGAGTACGTATGTTTAAAATCTATTCCTTGCTTTCTCGGTGAGAAATATCATAACTATTTCAAATGGGAAAGAGTGATTCTTATCTTGACGGATAGGTTATGATATTCGGATGATCAGTATGAAGTACCGTGAGTTTTTTCTAGACCATATTAATTCTGGATGCAATGCCATCATTAAGTGTCAGAAGCACTAAAACAGTGGCATTAATTGAGATTCTATTGCGTATTTTAAACACACGCACACCTTTTTGCGACATATGTAGAGCAAGGATTGCAATGACCCAATGATGTTGTTTCGTTGGCGTTTTAAACCGATTCACATCCGATCGGAAAATCCGCTCCGGCATCTACCAACATCCTGCAACTCATTCCTGTCGTATTTACATACGGCCCGAACCGCATACTTTTGTTCGAATAAAGCCCTCATTTCATCGGAACTAAAACATTTCGCATTTCCATATGAATGCGAAAGATGGCAGCTGCACTCCGAGCATACGAATTCTGCTCCGTTTAGGACCGGTGCGATGTTTTTATGTCTCGGGGGAAATTCCACGGGTCTCGCCAGCCACGGAGTAAAAGGAACGAAAATAATTGAATAATTGTCGGTCGTTACCGAATACTTTTTGATTTTTCAGAGTTGATCGTCGATTAATTTCTGATAATTGTCAATAATGAAATTTGGACTGTGGAGAGTTTTTCTCGAATTTCCTTCAGACATGGGCAGATTCCTTGCAAGTTGATCACCTTAAATTTAAAAATACCATTTCCTTTATATTCTGTTCATATAAATGAAACGATAATCTTATTTCTTCTGTGCATAGCGTATTATTTATTTGACTATATAACCGTATCCATCCGTCGTGCGTTGGAAATTGCCTACTGCTTCCATTTCCTGTCCTCGTTAACTTTATTATTTGACTGTAATGCTGTTATCGTGGTCTCGTACATGTGGTCGATACTATGTACGGGCTTATATATATATATATATATATATATATATATATATATATATATATATATATATATATATGCAAACTCGTATATTACAGTATTCTTCCTTATCGCTCCAGTATCTTAACTATATTCCATCTCCCTGCTATCTTTTTTTTTACTTTTAATTCCTTCCACGGTGATCCCTGCTTATTTTTCTACTTACCCAATCGTTAACGTTAGCCCTTATTTAGTCACTAAACTTAGTTTCTTCTATTATTTAATTCATAATTGATATTTTATTCATATTTTGGGTACGGGTACGGGTATTTATTTATCCGCTGATATATTTTCTATATTATATACAGCTATATGTATGACATCTCCCTCTTCAAGACATTTTACTTGGAATGGTTTTACGTACATTTTCGTCTATAGTAAATGCCTGTAAAGTATATATGTACTGGGATTTGATCTATGTTCTACCTACGTGTTATAAGTACTTCTCTTCACGATTTTTTCGATTTATAATTTTCCGTTAGTAATGAAGAGGGGTGCGCAATACTCCTTCAATACTCCGGCGTAGCGCTCCTTCAATAGACAGTGGCGTTTAAGAGAGCGTATCCGTGAAGTGTATCGAAAATCGACTCGGAGTTAAATATTTAATAAAAGACCGTCTGAGCGAAAGTGGAAAAAAGCATTCGCCCGAAAAGGAGGAAGCATTTCGGTCCAACAGACCCGTTAATGAGATTTTAAATCGATTCAGAGATGGGACCGATTTATTCAGGCTGCTTTCTTCTCTTTCTCATTAGTAACCCCCACGTAGTTCGATTAAACTTTCCTACCTCGTCCATCATCAACCCCCTCTTCGTCCTCCGACGACGTCCCGCTGCTTCTGTCCTTATGACCGCTCTTATTAGCAAAAGCGGTTCATTTCGAAAAAAGTCCGGTGTTTCTGGAAAAGGAGATCTCCGGACAACTCATTTTGGGGGTTTTATTTCCTTGTTGGGTCCGTGTACGTTGTCACCTCGGAGGAATGTCTGGACGCAGACCGCCTTTTTATGAATAAGGACCCATTGATAAGATGCCACATTTGGCGATCTATCTGAAGGTCCGCATGCTATTTTTTTTGTTTTTTTGCGGGGTAGAAATCGGTCCCAAGTCTAGGGAAAAGAGGCATTTGAACGATAGTGGGCAGCTTTGAGAAATGTTCGCATTTTACGTTCGAAAGAAGATGCGAGGAGTTGATTTTGGATATTGCTTCGAAGGAGTCGATTAGAGAAAATGCCCTTATATAATATTTTATCTTTAGAAATTCATCTTTTCAAACTAGTGAATTGTATGGAGGAGTAGGATAAATATTGGTTTATTCTAGACATTGGTTAATTCTTGATTAATTTCAAGCATCCGTTGCATAATTTCCAGTAGAAATGTTAGCTCCAATTTGGGGATAGAAAAGGCAAGTGAATGCAAGTTTCACTACGCCAAAATGGAGCCAATATAATCCCTGGAATTGCGTACCGGATGTTTGAATATTTATCAAGAAAATACGAATATTTATCCAACCTACTGATTCATTTAAATTCGTATGATGGATGCATGGGAATGGTCATAACACTGATTGATGGACCAACTACCTAAAATGTAAACAAATTCATGTTTTATAGGTTTATAACGTGTAAAGTATCGACAGAGCAAATATCGCATGTCAGTCTAAAACTATTTAATGAGTATTCGGTCAAACTCCCTCTCGTTCATCCAACCAAAGGATACGTTCCGAAGACCATCGACGATCTTAGGAATGTACAATGTTTAACTTTTTATTTATGATATCTTATTTCATGCATAGTTGCATCTTACCAAAGAATCGCTCCCTTAGGGGGGACAGTCGTCTTTGTGATGGTCCACGGTTGGCAAGGGCACAGCATCCATTAAAGGAGAGATTTCCCCAAGTCGTTAGCGAAGAATGTATCGGACACTTTCTCTGTGAGCTTCCAATTCCGCCCAGCATCTCTCCGCTGCAGATCTGTACCATCATCTCGGGAAGAACCTTCCCCAACAGCCCCCCTCCAAATGTCAACACCAGACCCATATTTCACCATCCAAGTGGAGCAATTACTGTTACGTTTTATTCCGTGGGACGCCCACTCCGATCCGGAAGCCCTCGAATTCCGTTCTTGTGGGGGTCAAAGGGGTCTTTCGGGGATGCGTCTCCGAATGGGGCAACGCCGCACCCGGAAGAAGCGCGGCAACACCGCCGTGACGGTGGACTGCCAGTTATACGTCACGCCGGCGTGGCGCTTCTGATTTATGGCTCCTGACCTTGTTTAAGAACTCCTCCCACAATTCCTTACACACGCCATCGCTACAAGATATTGCTCCATTGCTCTTCGCTTTTATGACACTTTCTCACTTTCCCACGCTTTTCTCTTCCCTCCAAGTATTTCGCCTATATTTTTTTATTACCACTTCCCTCTCCTCTTTTATGGTCTCTTCCATTTGACCGTGTTTATTTCTCTCTACGGGTACTTGTTGTATCCTCGGAGATTTGCATACTTACCGTGAAGTAAGGTGAAGAGTCACTGAATCACCTTCTCTGAGTGACACACAGGTATTTGAGTTATCACGATTCTTTACGGAGTGCATAAATATCATGGCTGTTTCTCATTGATGGATTCGCTGTATCACAAACATTCGTGAAGAGCCTTCACATATGATTGTTATGGTCTCTCAGGTTTAATACGGGGCCCGCAAAGTGTGGTCCATCAATGGGACTTGGAGTTGTCATAAACTCTATCAATCAGACATTTTATCTCAAAAGATATCAAAATAAACAGATTGCTGATGTTCTATTAAAAGAGCTTATGGATAATTCCAAGCTGTAACATATGATTGAGTTTGCTATTATGATCTCTCATAGGAATTTCACGTAATTTAATTTTTACACCAGCCCCTTTCTTTTTAATTAGACTTGATTACCATTATTGAAGGTTTACTGCAGTTTGAAGAAACTAGAGTTTGCTTCATACACCTTTTACTCAGGAATTTAGATTATAAGAATCACAGACAATTATCAGATATGAGTAACTTGAATTCTTTCGCTGATAATACACGGACATAACTTCACGAAACTTCGATCAGTTATCTACTGATCTTCGATCTAGATGATGTCAGTTTAGTGATTCATCTAATGTTACATAACATTTTCCACGTTGATAACCGTGTTTTGGTTTTAATTAGAAATTTTGAATTTTTTATGAAATCATATTACCTTTAACTTTTGAAAATTATTTTTAGTTTTAATTTAATTTTAAATTATATTTATTTAATTATGTAAGTTAAAACCCACATGCTTCAACGACACACCTAACCTCGACACCGCTTTAAACTGTGTTCTATTGGAACCGGGAGGCGACTTGCTATTCTACGCCCGTCGTTATACATTTTTACGCTGCATAAGCACATACCGCAAGTAATCGTGATTTTTATATTGAGTCGTCTCATGCCAAAACTACCATAATAAATTGTCCCCTGTAAGTCATGAGTACAAGTCAGTGTACTTGTAAACGAAAAAGTTATTAAATTGGCAAAGAAACGTAGTGGGGCCCTTAGAGTCAAGATCTCCATTAGTTAGCTCCTACGACACTTCTCTCCGCCTCCTAATAAACCGGTCATCGCATGCCTTTCACTTTCCTATATGTCTAAGTATTCCGCTGACACAGCATTTTCAGACGCTTTCACTTTTTTGTCGCCTTCGAAGTTGGGCTGTCAGTAAGATTGACAGCATGCCCAAGTGTTTTAGCTGTTCTCCCACCCATTTTTCCTTTCCTATTCCACGAACAAGATCTTAGCCTTACGTTTTCATTTCTTTTTGAATGTTTTGCCTCCGAAAGACGCGGTGCGCGGGTTTTTAATGACGACGATATTGCAGACTCGAAAAAGACATTATTCTCTAATATTTGGAGAAATCGGCGATTTTTCTCTTTTTGACTTAATTGTAAACAAGATGCGTCAGTTATAAGTTGGAATGCGTATGCAAATTCTTTCTAATTAATTCAATTCTTTTATACCATTTTATTCAATCATAACATTGCAGAAATCAAGCATGAGTCATAAATAAGTATGAATAATATTACGTATTGCCATAGATAGAAAATAATGAATTATTAATATTGTAATATAAAATTATATTTGTTATATCTATTCGACCTTAATTATTTTTATTTGTGATTTATACGACACATGCCAGTTATATTAAATTAGAGTAATATTAGATAAGTTATTAAGTTTTCTCCTCACTTTTCATTAAAAATAATAATTTCCTCTGCTTCATTAAAATATTATTAGTGGAACTCATACCTTTACTCAGCCAAACACAATCAATGCATTCGCTGGATAATAATCTAAAATTTTTAAGTAAAAAAGTGTTAAAAAAAGGAAATGTTCTTTTTATTGAAAATAGGAAACCCGGAAATGGCTCATCATTGCTAGGTATTTATTATTTTTTTATTTAAAATGAGATTCGATTCTTTTTATTAATGAAGTTGAGTCAAGTATAAATCTTATAAATAATTTCTTGATTTTGATCGCATTTATTCAAAGCGCTCATTCAATTAAGTTTTTGTATCGAAGTCTACATTTTCTTTTCCTTTTCCCCTAATGTTTTCACTTATTAAATTCCTTTTTATGCCACATTATAACCGAGAATATTGATGATTTTGAGGCTATGAAAGAAGCATTTCCGTCGATTAATAATATAATTGTGCCCTGAATAAAACCCGTCGCCATTTATTCTTCTTTTATCGAAGGGAGCACGTCGAGTCCCCACATAACTTCCAATCCTCATGAAAATGTTAATTGGTTATTATTGCTTCGAAAGAAAAAAGCTGAGACGAAAAAGAATTCCCGAATCGTTTGAGGAAATGGAATCCATAATTGTCAAATATTTTCTCCGACAGATCAGAATTTTAAAAGAATTTCTCCCTCTTTTTCTTCTTATTGGAGGCACTCCGGACTCGGATATAAAGAGACAAAGAGATTTCGTCGCGTTCGCGAAATTAGCGAATTGGCGGCGAGGCCAACGGGACGATGGCATTCATACAAAGTCCACTCACACAATTGGTTTCCATTCTTCCGTCAAATGGGCCTTAAGAACAGAAACATCGTCGCATTCAGAGGAGATACACAAAGAGAGGGAGTTGATTTCATCATAAGGATGAAGGAAAGCCTTTTACATTCGACGATACTGGTAATCTAACGCAATATTCGACTGTGCGGTCTTACTTTATTATAAAACCTTACAGCATTACTTCTTCTAAGTGAATACGTTTTAGATGAGTGACAATCGTTACATAAATCATGGGATAATATATTATCTCCCGATGAATAAATCTTTAAGACGAAATCCAAATTTGACAGTATCGAACTCGGTGATATTTTTTGACGAATTATTTTCTTATTCGTTTACTCGGTCACTCGAATTTTTAGTCGGTATAAGAAGTTATAACCCCTATATTTTTGTTTTATTGATTCTCCACTTTTTATAATAAAGAATTTAGGTTTCATGATTGTGTTTCTGACCTTAAAATCTCGTTAGTTGTCATTCATAATAAAATGTATTGAAAGAATAATAAGGAAGCTATATTTGAAGAGATAATTTCATGTGGCTACGAATGGAATCTGCGATTTAACCATTTCCTTACCTGTAACCATCCACTAATTATATCCTATGGATAAGTATACATAATCATTATTGATTCTAAGGAATTTTAATAAAATGAAAATGAAGTACGCGAATTTTTTATGGCTCTTATCACCTTCACCATGTAATAATCTAGAAGAAGATCTTAAGGGTTTAGTGTATTTATTAAAGAAGAGTATTTATCATACATTCCACCTTGCGGGATTTTATATCCTCTTCTAAATGCGTTCAGAAAATGTTATGCCTCTCATTTCTTGCAAATAAAAACGAATTTCTAGAAGTCACTTCGAGAATGGAGGATATTTTTTTCTTCTTCTGTTGATGTAGACGGGAACTTGAGATTAGAGAATTTTTAGATTTAAATCTCCGCGTTAAGTTATGGTGGTTCAGTTTTCCGATATTTAGGAATTATTTCAGCATTAATTATTTCACGACGCCCCTTCCGTTTTATTCTTTCAATGAATATTAATTTGGTGAATTACATCAGAATTGGGTGTGCGTCGCCGTGGGAATATAGAGTGGTCTAGAAAAGAAAAAAGAACAGTCTCGCTGTTAAGGAGATTCCCCCCACCCGGATACAAGAAAAGGAGTTTTTAAAAAATGCGAACCTGAACCCGCCACGAAATCCGGTCCGAACAGAAAAAGTCGTTTTGCTGGTTCGGATAAACTTGGGAGAGATCCCGCGAAACTGGACGACGTTTCTGTGAATTGAATTTTCTTCGGAAGTGGCTTCTTTTAGACTCGTCTCTTCTCTTCTTGGTTTGGACATTTTAGCGAAGCGGATTTTTCCGGATCGAAATTTAAGATGGATTGAAAGGGCAGCTGACTTGTTTTCTCGGAGACCATCGAAGCAATCTCCGTGTTTTCCAGCAGTTTGGAAATATTCTCGAAAAAGAGGAAGCTAAAAAGTATAATATCGAATTTATATAATTCGGAGTGTTTTTCTTAAATTTAAAACAGCAGCAGCTTGTAAAATTCGGTTTATAGACAACGTTGTCATGCTCTCAGAAAATAAGCAAGACTAGATATCGGCCGAAATAATATGAATATAATGGGAATTTATAACGTTAAATGTAAAATTGATTGCGAAATATTTTAGTGTTTGTTTTCTGGGCCAACTCCTGTCCATCCATCCTTGGCTATTGCGTTTGTGTGACATTCTGCATAAAATAGTTGATTAAAACACTGTCCTCATCAGAAAAAGGTCATCAGGAAGTTCAGACTCGTATAACTGATAACGAAACTATTCATTGTAGTGAATTCAGGGATTATTTGCAGGTAAAATAGCGATGGACGCACTTAAACTTGTAGCGGAATTCCTCTGTGGGTTTGATCGGCCAATTGTTAATTTTCGGTTTTTCGCATTATTTGAAACATTCATATCCTGTGAATGGGCCTACGTAGATTTCAAATGCTGATTTTTTGCCTCAAGTAATCGCTACACTTATCTAACGGATAGTTGTCAGCTACCTTGTTTTCTTTCGCAGAAGTTTGCGTTGGAACTTCCGTATTTCACTCGAGGAGAAAGATATTCCACTCATTCATTGACTGGATTACGCTTTCACATACCTCAATTTACGACCTTTTAATGCTTTTATGGTGAATAATGAACAGCTGACAGTCACTAACGAAGGTAAATCCCATGTTTAACCGTGAGAATTTCCGAGAAGTGCCCATAAAAGCAAGTAAATAATTTAATGAAATAAAGTACGCTGCTCCAATAGGCCAAAGTCTGCGTAAATTTTTCTGTTTTACAGTACATCTTCCACCATTCCATCTTTTAATACTTTTTCGTTTTGGATGCAGTGTATTCAATATCTCTGTAATTCCATCCTTTCTGGAGATAATGGAGTATATGCTGATTCGCGGTTCAGTTCCTAAAGCAAGACTCGACCGTTTGCAAAGTAGTGTTAGCCAAATCGCCCGCGAACTCCAGTGCTCAGCAATGCGAACTTGGCCCACGGGTCATCAATTTGGGGCCACTAATTCATCTGTGGTTCATCACTTACCTCCATCCTCTTAAGAGGGAGCATCCCTTGTCCTTGGCGTGAGCTGATAAGGAGCGGCACGTGGAAGAGTGGGCTTGATTAGTAGGTCAAGTGGTGGGCAGTGCGATAAGGGGCGGGTCTCCGCTTGCCCCAAATGAACTGTTGTCAAAGAGAGGAGCTCGCGAAAATGACTACGTCTGCTTTCACATAGCTCTTGCAGTAAGCAAATCTCTTAATTGAAATTGTTTCGCCGTAAAACGAAGATTAGCATGCATAAATTTGCTGGTGTTCTATAGATACTTAAACATAAATTATTCTAATAATTACTTTTAAATCTATGAAAATACTATCAGTTGTTAGTACGAAAATTCTCCTTAACGCTGATTAATAATCCAGGTTTAAATTACATCATGCAAGGCAATTCTATGTGGTGAATGACTGTCCAATTTCAGCGGTGATTAATTCTATTAAGACTATTCCAAAGTTATAAAATCTAAGTTCTCTGGCCGTACTTCGTGGAACGACATTTAGAAATGATAAAAAACACTTCTTATTGTGGAAATTACAAAGTGTTTTTTATCATTTCCATTTATAATATCGGTTTCGTCGATGTTTATTTTGTGGGGTTCTATGTAAAAATTATTTATTCTGAAAGTAAATGCTCACTTTTCCAATTTTAGCTATATCCGGAATTGGAGATAATCATCCTTATTAACTCTTTCAGAGTACAAAATTCATAAAATATGCAATTCTCTACTTTGAGAATATAGATACGTAGTTCACTCTTCATACAGATTTACTTGAAAAGTTTTTCATTTTATTGTGTTTCACTGATATTATAATGGATTCCAATTGTGTATTGCAGTTGTTTCATGCATTCCATCTCCATGATATGCTGAAGAGATCTTGTTTTGTAATATTTAAAGTAATGCTGAAATTTTTCTTGTGTTTTTTCCACTAAACTCCAATCTGTAGAGCTTGTCTACTGTGAATATTTTCCCTTAACTCATCGTAGGATTTTATATTCATTCTTTCATAAATTTCACTATTGACTACTTTAAAAACCCTATCATTCCTGAGTAAAGTCGTGTTAAATCATTTAAATGTCCAATGCAGATTCAGAACGTTCGGTTCAGAATTCATTCAAAGTAAGAATGTGATATTATCTTTTTCAGTGTAGATTCCCCCCAATATCGTTGAATTTCTCTCGTCAAGTGACGTAACTATTCTCTCTTTTCTCTTTCCAGCGGCCGCCGTCTTCTTCGTTGTCTTACCCGGGGCCGGGCGTAAACGAAGACGCCCGATCCCCCGCCTCCGGGGGCACTCCGGGACCGCTGTCCCAGCAGCCCCCGGGCTCCCAGCAGAGTGCAGACAACAACAGTGAGGCAGGTGAGTGTCTCCTCTGAGGTCAGCACCCCCTCCGCCCACTCGCTATCAAATATCTCGCGGAGATAGTTTCGCATGCGAGATGCGTAATCACATGTTTATTGATCAGACAAATAAAAGAATGGATTTTTTCTAAGAAAAGAGAGAAAAGGCATCCGTCGCCACTCAATAGCACGGGAATACTGATAACTTCTTCCTTACGTTACAAATGAGAGGTTTGAATAAATCAATCGCTCGCTGTCTTGTCGAATGCGAAAAATTTCTTCCGTTTGACATCCATTGCATGAAATATCGAGGGAAATTTCGGAATGTATCCGGTTATGTAATCCGTTTTTCTTGAAAAATCTTTCTGGACGTATTTAGTGGTTACTTACCTTGTAAACATGATGAGTATTTCCCTTTTTGCTGCTTTTAGAGGTGTTTCAAGATGATATTGTTGATTTCATTTCGTAATTACTGTCATTCGCAGTTATGGATCTTTTCTAATTTCTCTGGTTTCCATTCATTACTTCCTAATATCTACTCCAATTTTTTCTACGATGGATTTCCTAATATTTTTAAGATTCAGACGAGCTTCTGACATCCATAACAGCATCGCTGTATATTATGACATCAAAATTTCGTGGACAGCCCATTTTATTTTAACAACTCCGGTGGGCCCAAAGTGATACTTGTGGTACTACATACATCAGCTAATATGTCTCTGATTGGGCGATCTTTACCTCACTTTTTTAGATATCATTGCATTGAAATATTACGAAACAATCGAGGTTAAGCTGAGAAAGCGTGTTCAAGTTAAAATCAAAATGATTTGAAGTGCTCGATGAATGAAAATTGATTGAAAACTTCCGATGTCTAGTTTTTTCCAACGTTTATGACGTGAAATTGTGGTTATTTGCATTAATTATTTGAGAAAGAACGCTACTTTTTAATTCCGAATCTCTCAATAATTTTAATTTTGGTTAAATAAATGTTCTAATGGGTAAGGATTTTAAAAGTTGCTTCCTCTCTTCATGGTTGTGACTCATACATTGTAAAAGCTAAGAGTTGTCCGTTGGAAACATAACGGGAGATTCTAGCAGCAAAAGTACGGTTAATTATAATTTTTGATGAAGAGAAAGTTCATTTCGTTCCCCGACCATGTGTCGGATTAATCTGGATTGAGATAAATGCGGATTCGATCGAGGAAGAATACATATCTGTAATTTTGGCGGAAATTTCAGATTAAAAAGGTGCATCTCTGCATCTGGACCATCATAGTGCGCGCAATTTATAGCGCGTATCGCTGTTGTTTCCAAGAATATTTCTCCTCCCTCTGGTGCGAAAGTTAGCGCTGGAAACATTCCGTGGAGTCGTATTTCATTCGGGCAGACCTTTTATCTGCCTGTCAATGACACTGCAATGAATATCGCGAACCAATCGTTTTATACTTCTCATGCTTCATTCGCATGACAGTCCCTCTCATTCGTTATTCTGTTCAAACGAGTTTTGACACGTAGCTGTACATTCATCGTATCCACTCGTGTGTTTCACGAGATTTTAATACGACCGATCGAGATTAGCGAGGTCTGCCGTGGGTCTGAAGGCGTTTGTGCAGGTCAAGGAACGTGGCATTCCTCTTTCATTTGTTTTCCCATTCGCTGTGCTTTAGTTATTCTCGCGGTATTAAAAAAAAGATCGGTGGTGATTTATTGGGAATTGTTTTTTTTTTTTCGGTCGGAATAAAAATGTATTACGATTCGGCGCGGCCTCCGATTTCGCGAGCGTCATTTGTCTTTCGTTACACCTCAATTACGCTTCTTTTTTGTTTCCCCGAATGCTGTTTCGTCGGAGATCCCCCGCGCTGATTATTTCAACCTCACTCGTGTTTTTAAATTTATTTGGTTTACGCGAATTTAATGAGGACAGTTTGCGAAAAATATGCAAATGTGTATAATTAGCGGGAAATAATAAGATTTGGTGGAACGCCTCTCGCGTCCCTTCGCTGCTGAACGGTTGTCTTAATTGATCATATTAACTGCGCTAAGAGTGAGTGCTTTAGTGAAATGTTAGCCTAAAGAATAAGCTAATTCAAGGCCGAGTTGATATCACAGAAGATGTTTAAATGCATTCCCCGCTTTTAGACTCACCATACGTCCATTTTAGAATGGGACAGTCCTAGTTTTTATATTTTGCTCCCGGTCTGCACTTCAGCCCTCTCGTTTTAAAGGAGGTACTTCTAGAAAGAATATTATAAAAGATACATACATACAAAGGACTTTATTTGGCGAAATTGGGACTTTTTAGTCCCATCTTCCATTCAACCAAAAAACATCTCAATACCTATGACATAGTATAAAAAAATTAAAATCATATAACAAAATAAAATACAAGTCTATAAAAAATATTTTAAAAATACAACTATATAACAAAATGAAAAAGAATACTAATATAATGCATACATATAAGATACAGGGAAATATACGAGGGACATTTTGTAAACATGAATTTTACGATTTATTTTTAAGTTACGACACTCCACCTACTATTTATAGAACGCGCTTACTTTAAATGGGAGCTACACTAAAACACTTGGAACCAACTCGGACCAAGTTTCTTTTAATGAGAGTATATTAACCTTAGTTATTCTCCACAGGATTCCAGCCGGTTTCGCTAATGGTGAACTTCCTCCGTCTAGTCACTCCCATTCACTTTTCTTTACCCCTCAACTGAAGATAAATACATTCATACGTAATAAATACATTTCTCTCTATCAATTGGGATTTTCCTAATGTTTCCATTGAACACTTCCTCCGACCCTCATGAGGATGTCCAAGAGGAGGAAAAAAATCGCATTTCATAACAATCTGATTCTTTGTTTCGTCTTGCGTTGCTGTGCCAACTCCTTTGATGAACGCCGCCAGCATCTCACATGCAAAGGTCTTTTACCCCTCCATCAAGCCCACGCGACGCTCCAATCACCATGAATTATGCACCCAGATTCCCACCAATCGCAGCGATAAAGTCCTTTTAGCAACAAGTCCTCCACTTTAAGATTGCGATTACCATCTCTCTCTTCTATGGCGTTTCTTTTCTCATCAATTATGAGAAAATTGCTGGGGCATTTCTTTAAGAAATGTTCTCATTGGCATAGAATAGATTTCTTCTTTAACATAGAGAATGTAAATGTATAAGTAGTAGGAAATTGAGTAGATTTCTCGAGATTTTATTCCTAAGGCGATCAAACCACGTTTTATTAGGTTCATTTAAATCTGTAGAGGAAATATTATAGCTATTTAAGCTGTGAATCAGTTTATTTTGTTTTTAATCATTGTTAAAGAAAATCATATAGGTATTATAACTATTTTATTTGTGGCTTATTTATGACAGTTACAGTACAGGAAAGGCTGTTGGCTCCAGGTAAAGTGTTTAGGTTTTATCAACAATGTAATCTCTATGTATTTTCATGTTTTTATTCTTGACTGACACGATGAATTGGAATGTCTTCACAGATTAGTGTGACATTTTTTTTCTTTTTCCCAGACATGGTAAAACCTCAGTATCTACTATTAAATTTCTTGCATTCCCTTTCTTTAAATTTAACTGCGACAATAAACAATCATTTTACGGCTATTCAACACTTCAGTACTTGATTGTTGCTCAACAATTCACGGCTCATCATCGTAACAATTCACGCAATCGCGATTCCATTGTTACGTCGTAACAGCGCCCTAATAAAGTCGGCTTCATTATCTTCGGACGCATTCGCTCACGGGAGCAGCGAGTGACCGGGGGAACGTCGCATCTCGAGATATATTATTCACTCGTCCGTTTAAATGCATCCATCTCTATGCTTCGCCACCGTCCTCAGATTAATGGCAGAAAGTCTCTTATTGTATTCCGATTCCCGCTTGTTTACGATTGTCGGCTAAACATAGACCGCAACACGCCTGGGCGAGTCGCGACGAGGCCGCAGTAAATCAAAAGGTAGATTACGGGGTCTTTTCAATAAAAGGGTGTCTTAAAAATAAATCCGCCCCCTTCCCCCTCTAGGTACGCTCCATCGGCGTTTCATTGTACGAACGTAAACACTAGCACGTGCCCGCTTCGTCCGAGCGATTTATTGTTCGAAATTTTATTTATCGAGGCATAAATCCGCCGCAACTCCTCACCGTTTTCTTTTTAATTCGCAAGTTGGGCGTAAGCGTAACTCGCCGTAATAACTTTGCTCGTTTTTCAGCCGGAGATAATTGACGCGGACAAATTGTCGACGCATGATTTAAAACTAAATTATTTCGCCATAATTTAATCCTCGATTCCATAATTTAATCGCCTTATCGATTTATTGCCGGTGTAAATTATGGCTCGTGTTCGTTGCGTCACTAATGGACTTTCTTAATATATCGCCTTCGCAATCCGAAGCGCGAATCTCCGACGCATTCCAAAGACACTTTCTTTGTCCTAGAAGAGATTTATCGGTGCGCGGATCGAGAGAAACCGCTCTGCATAAGGTGTTTGTGTAATATAAGAGAGGAATTGGAATGAAAATGCGTTTTGTCGCGACTTGCTGTAGGAGGCGTTGGCATCGACGCATGAATGTTGGAATGTTGACATCGAGAAAAGATTTCAATGTACCCTGAGTTTAAAATCATGTACAAATGGCTTTAAATGTCCAGATTTAGCTAATGTAGGGATTAGTAAGGTAAAGCTAGAATAATGACACCAAACCTTTCTCTAAATCATTGAATAATTAGTTGGAATATGTCACTTCTATTAGGTAACTTTCTTTATATTTTACCAAAAGAAGCAACTGTTATCTTTAATTAAAGAAAATGGGGATGATTTGATAGGAAAAATCATACAAATTTAGCATAAATAACCGTATTAGAAAATATAATCTCGTATTCTTGCTCTCGATTATATTTAAGAATGAATAAAACGACAATTTACGAAACAAGAAAAATTTATCATAGGATATATATATGCTCTGCGATTTTCTAGTAGATAGTGATTCCTAGTACACTCCGTTCAAGGAAAAGTACAATTACTTTTATCGTGATTGTTTTATTCAAAATTAATGTGTTCATTATCTAAGGAATGGGGTTATAAAAAATAGCTCTCTTCGGTCATTTTAAGAATCCCCAAACTTATGTCTGTCCACCAAATAATTGCGACTCTGTTTTTCGAATTAATTACCCATATTATCACATTGCTGGAGAAGATACGCTTATAAATAAGAAGGATGTTAATATTCCTATTTCATTTTACATCATCTTCATCTTGAATACCAACCGAATCAAAGTAAATGTCAATCCGTGAATGATGATGAAACATGTACAATAGATTGGAATCTTTTGATCAAAGCGCCAATGAAGAATCCTACGTTGGAAACACAATCCGCCGTAGCATTTGTTGTGAGGATACGTCCCTTCGGAGCAGTGATTCAAAAATATTCCGATCCACAAACAGTGCAGGAATCGCGCACGCTTATGTGTCAAAATAGCTTCAAAAGACATTGAGAATGCTAAAAGAAACACGGCATCCGAGCTATCCTTGGCCTCCGCCATGTACCGAGCCCTCGAATGTGTCCGGGAATTCCTTTCATCAAAGGCATCCGAGCTTAGAAATAGGCATCGGGTTCATAGATTATATAAGAAAATTGTTCAAACAACTTCGTCATAGACTACTTTCATCTCGGTATCTTTCCCCGAGGTTTGTTTTCGAATTCCTAGTTCTCCCTTTGTGTTCCCTCTTTCGCCTAAATATTCTTTTCTTTCCCTCATCCGCTTTCCTCTATTTGTTACTCTATTCCTTCCTTTTCAAAGAGACATAACAACGCGTCCATTTCCTGTTCTTTGGTACAAAAACCCTTGGGATGTCTTTTTTTATTATAAGCTAGCTTAATTCCCAGATAACGTAAACTGGGAGTTCTCCTTTTGTAACCAGAAGAGATAGACTGCATTGAAGCTTTGGGAAAACCGCTATTCATAGGCTGACAAGAGCCGCTGTTCTTTCAAATTCAACGCCACCCACTCCTACAAAAGTGACCCGTTTTTTACTTATAAAATATTTTTTACTCAAAGAATTTGTCATGTTTTCATAGATAATCTCCAAATTATTCATGATTTCTATCTTCTACGTAACATTCACTCTCAGATTTTCTGGTAGGCTCTTCACAATATCTCGATTTTAAAAATGTTTGTTTCCACTTCCATAGGTAACGAAAATCAAAACTTCTCCTGAAGGTATACTCTCAAAGACTTGCGTACTTGAATAATTTGGAATCTTTTGCTCTTCTCTGCCCTTTACAGAAATAGCATCGAAGTCATTTTTTCCCAATTACCGCAAATCAAACCTAAAATATAAACACATTTTTCTCATCCTTCTCATCTAAAAAAGACACCAATTTTATTTTTTGAGATCGATTTCATACTCAGCGCGCACTTGGTCCAGGTGATGCTGTGATTGATCTATTAATAGTTTGCGATGTACCATTCGGAGATGATCTCGTGACCCCTAATTCGAACATGCATCTGTTTACTTTTTCTTTGGCGCCGCTATCCCACGAATGCGCTTTGTCACTTTCTTTTGTTTCTTTCGCTCCCTCAATGAAATGGCACGGCAGATTTTGAATGCTATTCGAAGACGCGATTGAATGTTTAAGTTGTCATCGCAGCGTATCTGTTTCCACAGCAATACATCGCTGCTGACGTATAACATCAGTTATGCAATTTATATAGTTCAAAGCGTATCATGTTTGGTATCGCAAAGCCCCTTGCAATTACAACCCTTCAACAGTACCTTTCACTGAATGGTGTAAATAAATTCATTTGAAGAATTCATGCAAATATGCTTTTGATTTCACCCATATATACGTACTGTTCTACAAATTCTTGCTTCCTCTGGAGTGAAAAAGAATGTTTGTAATTAACTATTATTCTGGAGTTCTTACGTCCAATTCCTTGGTCCAGCCGGAAAAAAATATCAGGCCATCAAACTCCATTTACACATCTGAGCGAATTTAAAGGCAACCTATCCTTGAAACAATAACTGTAATATATAAGTTTCCCCTGATACGTAGGCATATAACGCAACACAAAAATAAACAAGAAGGGAGATGGTATTAATTATTCCGTACCTTAATTATTTTTTTTGGAAAAATCTGAGCAATAGTCTGTCAATGAATCTAAAGATATCCCAAAAGGAAATTAACGGAGGACTATTACTTTTATAGACCTCTATACATATAGGCCTCTTAATGTGAGAAATAAAAGAATTTTTTCAATAGATTATCCATCACATATCGACAGGATGCAAGCGAAGTATGTTTGTTGCTATAGTTGTGGAGAGGTTAATCTTAAATTATGCAAGGACCAATTGATGACCTGTTTGAGGTGCTCCTTTGGATTCCTCGGATGCATTCCTCAGTGGCAATTGCGATGGCCCTCGCACGGGTGGTCCAAATCCGTTTCCACCGCAGCATCAACCGACGTAACGCGAGAAGGAAAAATAGGAAGAGAGGGAACGTTAAGCCCACGTACAGTTGCCCTTAAGCTTCTTTCCGGATTAGCCGACATGTGCTGCCCCCGGGCCTAAGTACAGATCGCCGATTCTTTCGCCCCACTGGATTCGTTCTTACGGGGGATCATTTTACTCCCTCGCAAACGCTACTTTCTAATTGTCCGCTCAGTTTCGCGTATTGACAGCAGTGCAAAAATTGGCAGTAGCCGAGCGCTATTGCCAAGGGGTCTTCCGTAATTTGATATTTTTTTCGCTGCAAGGGCAGGTCCGGAATCGCCCAAGGCATTGCTTCTTAATCGGCGAGCCGCTCTACAGTGTTACTAGAGAGCCGCAAAATATCCAAAAATATCATACACAATCAGTTACTGGCAATAGTTACTGGTTTTTATTTTGGAGATAATTTTCTGATAAATCTTTCGAATGTTAATAATGAAAATATCAAGTATTCCTAGTGTTATCTTCTCTGTCGATTAGGCTAACGCGTACGGTTTTAGGTGCCGCGAAGTTTTAGTTTAAACATTCCACTTTTAAAAACTATTAAATCGATAGGTCTAATGCGATTCATTAATTGGGTTGAGGATGATGTTGCTCAAATATTTCATGGAAATACCATGCTTTTTGCAAGAGAGATTTAACGTAACACTTTACCGTATTTTAGGGAAATGATTGGACGGTGATATCATCCGAATTTCAATTCTTCACATCCCCAAACATCTGGGAAAAGAATCAGTGCCGAAGTTGATTTTGAAGTATCTTTATTCCCCATCTTCAGTTTATTCCATAGAAAAATTTATTTTCCCTCTACTATTTCTTCCGATATCCTCCAAATGTACTGCGTGACTATTGCCCTTTCTCGTGTCTTTTTCATAATTCCCTTAATTTTTATCTCTGTTTAGAAGTTTGTTCCAAGTCACGCTACGCTTTCTCTACAATCTCTCCAACTCAGACTTTCTACGCTAAAAGTTCGAAAATAAATCAGTCGCTTGTTTAATCTACAGAAGCGAACTTTATGATATTTTTAATAGGTAAAATAAATGTATAATTATAAATAGATAAAATAAAATTGATATGAAATATATTTGGAGTGCATCCTGTTGAATTTAATTTGCGCGAGGACTGGACTGACAGCAGTTCGATAATTATTGGTATAAGTATATTATAGTTATCAATTAATTTTGGGTACAATACGTTATATATTTAAAATGATTTGCTTCGGTAATTATAGGTGTACATGGGAATCAAGTGAGCACGAACTAAATTTCCTCAAATATTCATTATAATTTCTTTCATATAGCATCACTTTCTTTTTCTTATCTCATTCCCTCATGATCTTCCCTTGGAAAGACTTCTTTTCCCTTCCATTTACTTCGCCTTTCAGGTTTCATTCCGTTATTTTGCTCATCTCCTTTACTTCTAGTTTATTTTGTTTGTGGACCTTTCTTCTTTCACGTATTACATCTCTTTTTCTCTCTATTTTATCACTTTATCCATTTACCTCTTATATACTTCCATTATGCACCTTACCTTTTGTCTTCCATTTAGTTTACTTTCATTCCTATATTTTCTTTATCGAATTTCCTTCTAGTTTACTATTCGTGGACTTTTTCTCTTCCCTTTATTATCTTTCTCTGTCTCTCTATTCTATCACTTTATCAATTTATTTTATCCTCATACATTCCTCCATTATGCAGCTTCTCTTTTATCTTCCATTTATGGTCGCCTCTCCGCTTTCTCGTATTTCGTTATCATCTCCCATTTCTTTCTCCGCAGATTCGCTCCTAGCAATGTGGCGCACAGTACTTTCATAAGGCCCCCCTCTCCAGCGTGCAATGACAGAGGGGTGGCGCGTAATTTCTATGTAACACGACACCACTCGGTTCTCGCGTCTCTGTGCCAGAGAAGGGATAATGACCACACGCACCCTCTATTTTTTTTGCGGTAATCCTCTATTCACTGCGCCCGACCTCTGCATCCTCATCTGCTCCCCCTGCCACTGCACCCACTTTTATCAGCCAATCAACTCCCTTTGCGTTGATTATCCTCGTGTTTTGCGGGTTTCCAGGGCGTTTTCATAGCGGCTTCCTTTGATGCGAAACGGACGTGATTTTTCGGAGGTGTTGATTATCCTCATATTGTAACGCTGTTGAATTTATCATCTATCCGTGCGCGTGTGTGGACATCCGCGGCAATCCCCCGCAGGGCGTTGTATCTGGTCCATTCACGAGTCGTGCGGACTTTGTATAACATCTTACCCATCGCGTTGACCGCGACGATAGCAAACCAAGTGGAATATAATATCAATAATAATAAAACGGCTTTATTCGGGTGAGATTGAGACTAAAAGTCTCCTCTTCCATCTAGCCCATCGTCATACAATACATAAATAATTAATTTAAAGAGATAGTATGAAAAATATTTGAGAAGAAATTGTGGATGTAAAAAACCTAAGAAATTCTTAGGAAAAAAAATGTATCCACTACAGAAAAACACTCTCTAAGAAGGGAGGTGTGAAAAACCTGCGCTAACCTACCGATAGTCATAACTAAAAAGATGGTATATTGATATGAAACATGAATATATTTTATAAATACACTATCAATAGGTACATATATAGGATACATCAATAAACATAGTCATGTTGACATTTAAATAAATGCCAACCATTTACATAAGAACATAAAATAATATGGGTATACATATTTTAAAGCGTAAATACCATTAATCCAGTACATGGTCAATATTACATAAAACGTAGATATTAACACAAAATAGGGATAGGAAACATAACGACTTGAATGTTGATTATAATCAACTGATATATGCGTATCTTTGACTGATAATTACCAGTAAAAGATATGCGTGTATTATTTGCTCTCCGAATAATGAAATATTATAAAAATTTGGAATTTCATAGTTCTTTATTTTACTCAAAACTTTGTAATATGTTCATATTATTTTGTGAAAGGATTTGAGTTTTATAGCTCGCACAACGATGAGGATGTATTCATTCTGCGTATTTTTAATTTGACTTGAGTTGGGTTCATTGAAAAACAAACACATGGGTGCTTGAGATGGTTTTTAAGGAGTGTGATTTAAGTAGACTAATTATACCTCGACAGAGGAAATTGGGGGTCAGATATTTATAGGAGAAGGATTGCTGAAGACAACGTAATTCAGAATAGAGTTCAGGGGATAAGACAAAGGAGAAAGATGCTAGATATCATATGAGGTAGGGAAAGCTACTAATAAACGAAAGACATGGCATTGATTAGGGAATATAAAGACACGTGAAACTAGCGAATGTTAGGACACTTATGCCTGTAGCGTAAAGCTGCATAATTCATATTTTTCAGCATCATATTGTGGTCAAAAACATTTGCTCTACGAACGAAAATGACTTTGTATTCTTCACATATTCGAAGGGGTCGTTTCACTTGACCAACGCTAGTTTGTAATTGCTATTTACCATTACTTAAGGCTTCCTCAATTCATCCTCGGACCCACTAGAAACGGAGTTATATTCGGGAATTTCGCCAGCAAGAGAAGTACTTAACGACGAAACAACTTTTCAACGGCGGAGATAATATCGCCCCGAAGATTAAGCCATTGTTTATTGCTCCTCCGAACACATGCTCGCACTTTGCGATTTTCTTTATCATTTTTTTAAAGAGGCGAAAAAAACGAGCGACTGCTTTTTGCATCTCATGTGATCTTCCCTTTTGGGCCGCGCCTTATCTGCGAGCTTTATCTGCAGACACGCGGTGTAGACTTACCCTCCCACACTCCCCTCATTACATCTCCTCCTGCATCATTGTTCTCGCTATCTCGTGGTGTTGTCTGCTGAAGAATGGACCTCTATGCGCACGCGGACATTTCTCCCGACACCGGATACGGTGGGCCCCAGGGGGGGGGGGGGGGCAGGGGGGGGCTGATTTTTCGTCGGGGGATGGATGACCGAGAAGGGGCTCTTTCGGAAGGGGTAAATGGGTTAGCGCGTGATATGAACACGATGGTGATTACGGCTCCCTTTTGTTCTTCGGCTTCGTCAACTGGTTCTTAATGCCGACGAGACGGATTTGGCCGACCGTGGGGACTTCTCCATTATCTCTCGAAAAAATCGGATCCTCTGCGAATATCCTTGCGCTAAGCACTTCTTCCTCTAATAAATTAGTAGTTAGCGGTGTGCCTTCGTTCATTAAGGTTGTCAAACATATTATAAAGCGATACTATAATAATATGAAAAAATAAGGCGATATTCGAGCAACAGGCGACAAATGTATTGCGAATTCAGTGCAAAATATGTGGAATTATGTGATATTTTCAATGCTTTGTTATAATAAGTAGACTTCGCTATCATAGCAATAGTAATGAAATTATTTGGAAATATTTCACTAAAAATCTGTGAAACTCCAAGAAGTAAAATTATATATTTTCCTTAATATGGAGTTTCACTAAGTGACAGCTTCAAATGTCGATTTTCGCTTTTTTATAAGTAAGAGGGTATGAAAAAGAAAATAATTTAAAGGCGTTAAATTTGAGGAGTGATTACTAATTGAAATAAAATAAACGATGGAAGTGTTTGTTTAACAGGTTTTTGGATTTGGATGCCTAAGTTAATTTCTTATTTGATTAGTTTTAAATTGTTGTAAGAACATTGAAGGATTACTAAGGCGTCATTGCTTACGTTGTAGTTACTGCTTGAAATTTTCATTAAATTGCTGAAATTTTCAGTCATAATTTTTATGTACTAATTTTTATGTAATAGAAGGTCATATTTAATTACAAGGATAATGTATGTATCCTGTTAATAAGGAAAGATCAACGATGATTGATAAATATCGATGTGAGAACTTTGATGGGCCCTATCGCCAAGGGCCTCTGTTCCTTCTCCATCCAGATTGCAGAGATTCTATCGAGTGATACCTTAGCAAGTACCTTTTACCTCTTAGCCCACGTTTTCTCACTTGTTTCTCCATGTTCTCTAAAACATTGATGTATTCATCGAAGCCTGCTTTATTTATAGAACCTCTTAATCCGGCCATCTTTCGAGAAAAGATTATTTAGTTCCCGTACATCTGGATTTGTTTTCCTTTTGGTCCGACAAAGGCCAGATTCCGGATACCGCACAGTTTCACTTAGGCCCGTGTCCATTGTGACCTTCATTACCGGCTTATTCAGTGGAGAGGAAGGGTTTGGAAGCGATTGAAAAGGGCGCCCATCGAAGGCCTCTTTATTGTTTATTTTTTATGCTGGGAGCCCTCTATGGGATGCTTAACGGTTTTGCCACTTTGATCACTTCCAAGGGAACTATTTTCGTTGCCCACGGCACCCTCTTGCGGCATTTATAGAAAACAAGCCATTCTTACTTCATTCCTGATACTGGAATCTATGTTATGAAACCCAGCCATTGAGTTTTAGAGACATGTTTGTGTGAATGTAAGGCTTGAATTTTCTTGCATTTACAGGTTGATTCTTCGTTCTTCTCTCCTGTCTAAAATGTCACAACTACATATATTTTACTCTAATAGTTTCATAATTTTCTGTAAATCCTTTGTATTCTAAAGAACAGAACTGTGAATACCAATTTTTTTCGGAATAAAACCTACATTTTTAATAGACTATCACGTAAAAAAATTCAATCATATTATTTTTCCCCAAAATTTCTGACATCGAAATTATTGCGGCAAAATACACCTTTTTAAAATTATTTTGTGCTTATGTTATTACGTATATGTAATATCATTAATAAACATTTTCAGGATTTATTTTCATATTTCTTTTTTCTTCTTTCAGGTGAGTACCACTTAAAGGTTGTCTAAATGTCTGCGTATGATGGAAATCTGTAAGTAAATGTACCCTATCCCTTATACCATATCTACTGTATAGGGCGTTATAATTTAATATCCCTTTAGAAGAAACACCAGTGTATATTGGGTGAATGGGAAGTCAAGAGATGTGGAATAACTTGGGAACAAATCCATAAGCGTTAAATGCGCGCCGCCACTTGATTAATTAGTCAAACTTCCATGCGCCGGAGATTACGGGGCCTCCCTTGGATTATGACCGCGTCAATCCGAACGCATTGACGTGCACTGAATAACGCTCAAAAGGTAAAAAGTGCGTCGGGAATTTCGTGAGCCACAAAAAATACTCGTTTTCCATTTCCATTATTCCGTACAAGCACTTCTGCCGCGGTATCTCCCCTTCAAAACAGGTATACCACCAATGATAACAAACACTCTAGCCGCTCCCTTTCTTCCCTCCTGCACATCTGCTCCCCGAAAACCCGCTCCCCTTCGTTAAGAGCCCCTCCGGAAGGGGCCCACGTCTTTTTTTGGGTTCCCCACATTGATCGAGAGGAAAGGGTACACTTCAATCGCCACTTCTTTTCTTCGCCGACCTCTCATTTGCATTTGGTGTCCGTTACTCCGTTTCGGATTCGCAATTCCGTGTGAAAGAATTTTTTCGCTTTCGTTATTTCGGTAAGCAGCCATTCTGTCATTGCCAACCTTTCTATTGCCATTCACGTAATGCAAGTTGCACAAAGCAGCTTCCAGAGATCCCCATTCTGCATTTCACTATTCTAACTTGTCTCAGTTTTTCCCTCTTTGAGATTCTCTGTTGGAATGTTTAGAAATTTTTCAAACGATATTTGAGATTTTAAACTCATTTAATACAAGGGAATAAATTAGTTTAATTATAAATAATGTCATATTTTTTAATCGTAGTTGTATGAATAGAAAAAATACCGAGATATTTGCAAGAATTAATGTAGAAGAGGACGGCATAATCTTTAATATCCCGTAACATATTTCAAATAAAAAATACGCCTGATTTTACTATCGCGTCAAAGTTAGTCGTAATTTATTTTTCAACATAATTATGTGTTCTAAAAAAATTTATTAAAATCAAATAAATTACAGATATTTGATATTTTCGCATTTCATTCATCTATTTCCCACGTCCTATATACTATCTACAGTCATGTTGTACACGGTTGGTGGACATTATGTTCAAATTAAAATACTACTCGTTATATGCAGGTATCCATCAGTACCTACCCTAGAAATCGCATGGATATCGTATCACCATGCACCTATGTGTAGCTAAAATTAGCCTAAAACACAGTAATGAGATTGAATACGAGAATAGCGTTCACAATTTTACGGGGAATTGTGGAGACTTTCAGCTCGTGCTTTAAAAGAGTTGAAAATTTCATCGCCTGGGTTTAAACTGGTGAATTTTTTCTTTGATGGATCTCGAAAAGCGGCTGGTCTTAATCCTTGTGCATTAGGGAGTAGGGAGCAATGCCAAGATTCCTCTTACCGAAAAATCTTCTGGCTCATTGAACAGCCAAGAAGCCTTTCTTTCTCTTAAAAACCAGAACTTACTTTATCATCATTAAGTAGCTTCTTTCTGAAAAAACGGTCTTCTTACTCTTCTTTGCAAAAGCCTCCTTTGCCAAATCGTTCTTCAATTCTACCTTTTTATTTAATTCTGGTGAGGTGCGAATCTTTCATGTAAATCGTCATTCTTTGGCTTATTTAGTTTGGCTCTTATTTCAAGCACTATTTTTTGAAGTTCGTTGAGCCCAGATTGTGTATAAATAGGAATAGTGTCGTGGAGCAAGGGACTTATGCTACTGCTGAGGAATTCCAGACGTTACTAACTACGTTGAAGATTTTGGTCGAAGATTGTAAGTCGACGGAGTAAAAACGTACGCCATATCAGCGAGAGAGATCAGCTTTACGTGGTTCAGACTGAGTTTTAAATTAGTGCAGCCTTACTAAAGAGTTATCTCCTAGCCCGGAATGAAGTCAGCGTCACAGATCCATTCTTAAATATTTCCTTACAAATGAGGTAAATTTTTAAGAGGTTTAATTCAATATCGAATTCTATGAAAAAAATATATATTTTATAATATGGCTCGTTCGATTCGTATGCTGATGTTAATTTGAAAGAGAGAATTAGGCTCAACTGGTGAATGTTTATAAAATTCTGTTGCTTCTTATTTTTCTTTACTTTCATCAAGAATCATCTCCAGGACTCAGTGGTACAGTCATCGTGTTTTAATGCTCTCCAGTTGTCGTATGGCTAACATTTTTTGGTTTGGATCTAAATCCATTGCATACGTCAGTCAAAATAGAAGTAGTTGCAGAATTACCTATAAGAAGCAGCACAAATTTGTTCATAAAATTTCAAATGTACAATAAAGTGAAAATCTTTTAAAAGTATACGTACATAAAGTTATCAACCAAGAGCACCATCTTATGCTATCATTATGAATTATAGTGACTCTATTACCCAGATTGGAACACTTTAACGCACCTGCCCATCACGTGTCTTGTACCCAATTTCTAACAGATAGAAACTCGCGTTAAAAAATTTTTGGCTCCCACAGTGGGAAAATTGCAAATCTTAATATTTTAGGAAAAAGAACTAATTGTTTCCCCCTTGAAAAATGACGTAGAAAGTGGACAGCGCTCAACGCGTAATCCCTCATAATTTGGGCGAGGACACTCCGAAGCATTGCGTATCAAATCAGTCCCGCGCATAAAAAAGGACAAATTAGCCCGTTTTTTAAAGCACCACAAGAAGGATTGCCGAGCATTTATTTCCTGCGCAACTTCCTTTGATGAAACCCCGCACAATCTGATCCCCATCAAGACTTTTCGCTCCGCCCTTTCATATTTCAACTTCCCACCAACTCTGTCTAGGCCTTCCTCCTTCCTCACCTCTTCCCCTATCACACTTCCTTATCGCCCATCTCCCATTCTCCGTATCTAGGCTTGCTGTCTAGCATTCCTCCATATATTCCTCATCTTTGTATGCCCATTAGCCCTCACTAATCCAATTTCACCAACCTCTCCCGTTACGAGTTCCTTCTCTTTGCGTGTCCTCCTCCTCTTCTTTACTTGTCATCTTCATCAACTTCGTCTCATTCATGGTTTTCATCCATCTACTCTTTACAGTTTTTCTTGTACGCCATAATCCCCATTCCCGGTGCTTGATTTACTGGTCATAGTAGAGACTATAATACAGTTACTTAGAGCGTGACTTATAGCCGAAAAAAATTATATATGTATATTTTAGGTGATTGATGCTGTAGAGTTAAACAATACGTTCTTGATGATCACAGTTCTATAAAATAACCTTAATTTTATTGTGTTTGGAGTTTATTCATGGATGTTTGGTATAAAATGAAGATGTTTAATCATGTTTCTTTTCATTTCCAATGAGTGATGTAATTCCAATTAAAGAGACGTACGAATTCAGCGAGAGACGTGGCTATTCCAAATACTTTTGGAGTTTAAAGTACTGTTAGTATGTTGAGGGAATTCCATAGAATCTCTTCAAGCTCGAGGCAATAACAAGCATATCGGCGTATAGTTCAATTTAATCACAAGCGTCCGTAGTAACTTCTTTATCAGTGTCTAATTCGGTGCCTGACATTATGCACAGCCTTACGAAGAATGAGCGTAAAATTAAGTACAGCTTTCACCAGTTATAACGATTAGCGTAAGCCATTGTTACATACTACTCAGCTGTGTACATTACCAATGCTGCGCCCTCTTTATTCGTTTACTTGCATTCCATCTTTCTCCGTTGTGATACCACTCCCCTCACAAAATCTTTTTCGCCTCGTGTTTCTGGAAACATCGTGCATCGCCGCCGTCCTCCACATCTGTCTTCAGAGGGGGGATGCACGCTCTCTGCACGGAGGCTATTTTTACCCGCTGCCGCCCCCGCTCGCTTAATTCTGCCTCCCGCATTCCCTCCGTCGGTGCTCCCTTCGAATCCCTCCGAGGGGTTGCTAAGAAGGGTCGCCGCGTTTTTTCTTTGCGGGTTAAAGGGAGAGATGTTAGATATGACCACAAGTGGTGGGAAGTCCTCTAAGCCTCGTTTTGTAATGGCTTTTCCTCACGATTTTTTCGCGCTTGGTTTTCGGCGGTCCGTCTTCTTTGCGCCCACTGTTTAGATTGTGGACTTTTTTCTCTCCCCTCGAGAGAGTGATGATTTCTTCCTTTCGGAGTTTTTTCTCCCGATGATCTCTCCCGTTGACGGCCATCCTACTTTTTTGGTTTAGAGTTAAAATGGGTACATCCTTTTAACCAACGAGGAAAATGCCTCTTTATAACTGTCACTCGGTACTTTTCTAAGAAGGTCATTAATCCTAAGTAGTCCTTGTATCTGTTTATGAGAAGGCGGTTCTGTCTTTTTTCTCTCTCGAATCTCTTCAACTCGAAAATGTAAATAATTGTGTAAGCCATCTAGGTTTAGGTGGAAAGACAATTTCAGATTCATTAACTTTGGCCTTCTCTTGGTGGAACTTCATCTTAAACTCAACATAAAGTAAACTCTACCTTATTCCACGATTAGATACTATATTTGTCACAAATATCACAACCACCATTTACCGCAAATACTTTTTTAGAATTTGTGGAATAAAGTGAAGTTTATTTTATCTCCTGTGAAAGTGATTATTTTATTATTAAATGGCTTTGATTCACCATAACAATGTTAATTATAAATTTTTATATGATAATTGCTAAACCACAGTTAGGGCTTATTTTGATGGTAGCTTTTGTATGCGTATTCATCCTAATTTACTTAGTAAATAAGTATAAGATCAATGCAGACTCACTACATACATATATATCAAATTACTGGCATTCCATCAATTCTGGATTTTTTTGGCCGTCATTTTACTAACATCGTTACAGTTGAAATCCGTAGATTATCTTCACAATGATTCCACCAATCAGTTCATGTTCACTTTCTCATCCCTTTACCATCGAATTCATATGAAAGTGTGGATATTACTCTCAGTTAGTCTTTGGTTATTATAAGTGGTTGTATTAGGTACACATGGTTTCCCTCCCTTTAGAGATTTCTCTCGCAGTTAGCGGACGAGATGAAGTGTAGAATACACACTCTCTTCGCTCCCTCTGCATCTCACCGATCTGTCAAAGGAGACTAAAAAATAAATAGGAGCGGGGACGAGCTAACATTAAAAAGACTGGAAAGAGAGTGCCGTTGGCACAAAGCCGCTCTTTGAGTTGGCGCGCCATCTCACGCCCTCCGCTTTTTCGCTTGTTTTCCTCTCTCGACAATCTCCAGCGCCAAAATTCCAAGACGCAGCCACGACTATAATTCTTTCCTATCCCCAGATTCTCATAATTCTAGCGCTTTTTAGCCAGGTTTACGAGTGCCATAGGGAATCTTGTTGATCGTGGAATCGAAAGTTTCTACTCCAATATCCCATCTCGATATGAATGTTTACTGATTTGATTTCCAAGAGATTTATAGTCTTGTGAATATTGATAAGAACCGAAAGATCTGATTTTGTGACGTGAAGAGGTCATGATCTTTGAAAGTACCGCTTGGCTAAGAATTTCTTTGTTTGGTACCCATATCGGTCGGCTACCGGTGTGGGTGCACAGCGAGCCATTCTCCCACTCAATAGGTTCCTTATTGACACGTGATTCCCGTGTAAAATACATGTATTTCAAACGATCTTCAGTTTTATTTTTGTTTTTATATTCTGTTATTTACATTACTAAGTACTACTTTTTTCACGTAATTCCCTTGTAAAATACATGTATTTCAAACGATCTTCAGTTTTATTTTTGTTTTTATATTCTGTTATTTACATTACTAAGTACTACTTTTTTCACGTAATTCCCTTGTAAAATACATGTATTTCAAACGATCTTCAGTTTTATTTTTGTTTTTATATTCTGTTATTTACATTACTAAGTACTACTTTTTCACGTAATTCCCTTGTAAAATACATGTATTTCAAACGATCTTCAGTTTTATTTTTGTTTTAATATTCTGTTATTTACATTACTAAGTACTACTTTTTTCACATAATTCCCTTGTAAAATACATGTATTTCAAACGATCTTCAGTTTTATTTTTGTTTTAATATTCTGTTATTTACATTACTAAGTACTGCTTTTTTCACGTAATTCCCTTGTAAAATACATGTATTTCAAACGATCTTCAGTTTTATTTTTGTTTTAATATTCTGTTATTTACATTACTAAGTACTACTTTTTTCACGTAATTCCCTTGTAAAATACATGTATTTCAAACGATCTTCAGTTTTATTTTTGTTTTAATATTCTGTTATTTACATTACTAAGTACTGCTTTTTTCACGTAATTCCCTTGTAAAATACATGTATTTCAAACGATCTTCTCTCGTATTTTTGTTATCATATTCTGTTATTTACATTATTAATAAGTACTTTTTTACGATATTATGTCGCATCAGTGCTTTCCACTCGTTGTGCCGTGAATTTCTTTTTTGTGAACTTCGTAATATTCGGGAATATATAATCCATCGAATTTATCATTCTATATACAAAATTCATCCAAAGAAACGTTTTGAAAAAGTTCGTGATGAAGAACTTAAGTGTTTTATTATTTTCTTGCTATTTCTCTCTCACGAATTCGAAATACACTAAGTTTGAATAAGTTTGCCGTTTAGCCGGAATAAATGCACAAGAGCGCCTAGTAATACAATTGGTTGATACCTACGATTAATCATTTAACTTATATCAGTTTACATTCATGTTTAATAGATAAAGGTGCTGTCTGATACATCATGTCCACCGTGTACATCTATTTAATTTTATGTCTTAACTCTAGCATCTGAAGCTAATTTGAAGACTATTTTTAACGCGACCTTTAACGAGGAATGCATGGAATGTAGACGAAAAGTGATACACCGTGATTTTCCATAGTCTGGCTGGTTCTTGTTTTTTTGAGTTTCTTTCATTAAGTTTGTCGAAAGCGACCGTTTTAGTCGAAAATGAAGATGCCGGAAATACAGTATCCTGAGGTTCATCATTAGAGATTTCCTCTCGTCCCCTTTTTCTCGGGGTATCGATGTCACAAAGAGCGCGTTGGGCTTACGTGCTTCCTCGTGACTCTTGGCTCCACTCACGAATCCCTTCAATTACTCCGAATTCACTTCTCTTATCTCCAAAGCCCTCTCCTTTTAGAAATCCTTTCTCCTCCGTGATTTAGTGGAGCGAAGGTCTCAGTCCGTCCAGAATGTGCTGTTGATGTTCGTGAACTATAATCGTTGTTTAGGAAGATTTTGAGTTTATCTTCATTTGGAGAAAAGCAGTGATATTGCTGTTTACTTCCGAATTATTTATTGCGGATTATAGTATTGTAGCAATAGCTGATAATGAATAATAATGAATGTTTTCTTTGTTATGTTGGCGTGATTATGATATTAAATCTAAATCATAATATTTTAGTAATATAAGTTTTAAAATATCATAAATATCATAATAGTAATAACGTATAAAAAATAATTGTAAAAAAGACAAATTGTGGATATCTCCGCATTGAAAGAATGCATACTAATAAAAATGGTATGAAAAATAGCTACAAAAATGTGTAAAAGATATAAGGATGTGGATTTAAAATTAAAGGAAAATTGGAAGCAACAAATAGAATCTATCACACCCATAATAACCTTTACAAATAGGATTATACTCCAATTAATAGAATTCAAATCACAGAAGTTAAATATTAAAGTGGTTTATGAATCACGAAAATCAGCACTTCTGTATAGCTACAGAACTGTGAGATCGCCACTAAATCAAATAAGACGGATTTTTATGTATTCGATGTTTAATCTTACTTGAGCGTTTAACGAAGTGAATTTGTGTGACCACAAATAGTAATATCATACAGGTAAATACGACTGCCTTAGTTTTAAGCGAAGTTAAAAAACATAGCTCTACTAATCTAGCCTATTCTTCCGAGTTAGGAAATAGTCTTGTCACTTAGAAACGCGGCTAACAACAAAATCACGACTCGGACCGTCTCCCGTTTCGTGACACTCTTCACGATCCATTGGTTGTAATCAGGCGATGAGTGATAACCCGAACTTCCCTCTCAAAACACTCTCTCCTCCTTTGGGAATACTTCGTCTTTCACGCTTCCTCCGCAAACTCCCCTTTTTCCACTTTCCTCATCATCTTCCCCTGGTAATCTTCCTTGCTGCCTTCGATCGGGAAAGCCTTTACGCCCCGCTGCTTACAAAAGGAGGGGAGAAGTCTTTTTTCTCCTCCAAATGAAAACTTCTATCTCCGAAGGTGGGAGAGTATGGATTAAATTCTGGATGCGAAATTTCCGATCTCAAATATTTTTCCTAACCGCACCTGAATCTATTTCCACCCCTCGAAAATAGGCTCCTCCGATCGGAGGAAGGTGTTAATTCCATCTCTTCAGTTTCCTTTAGACCTTATTATTTCCAGCTTCCGGAATAGTTGAAAGCTAATCCTGTTCAAAAAATGAGAAGTTGACGAAAGAATAGCATTTTCTATGATGTTATTACCCATCAATCAATTCTCATTTTATAACGAAAGGCTTATAATAATAGATTATTAAGAAGCCCTTTTCCTTAGACGTGTTGATTTTGCAACTTAATTTGCATGTACGTAACGGATGTCATAGGACTAAATTAAAGGATTTCAAATTTTACTGAAGGGAATTTACTGAAGGGAATGGTTTGGTGAACATCAAATTCCGTATAATAGCTGTTAAAGTGAATAAATATAGAAGGAATACCAATAGATTATGCTCATTTTGACCTGAAGGTGTCAATGCGTTGACGAAACCGGTCCACTGAAAAATATGTGTTGTGGAAGTTACTAAGTATTTTTCTTTGAAGATGGAATATTTTGTTCGTTATTTCGATAAAATCTAGATATTTTTAAGTTTATTTTAATTTAAACTCCTATTTAATTGCTTTGACTGCTTTATCTTATAATCTCTGTAACTTCCCATAATAACTTGTCATTATTACTTATCTTTCTCTACTTGATAACATACGATTGACCTTCACTCCGTCTATATCTATAAATACTTCCCCTTATCTGTGGAATATTAGTTAAATCGGGAGAATTATACCCTCCTTCCTTCGGCAATCACTTTCGGAAGTGTCCTTCCAAAGGGATCCCACTGCCTAGCAGGAAATTCAGATTAAATAACGCTTACGTCACTTCACCCCCGGAAAATTTACGACGCGGTAAAGGTATTGCGGAGAATTTTCTTCAAGAACGGGAAAGTAGCTGTGTTCCGTGGGATGGGATCGGTTTGAAGCGCTGTGTCGTGTTCCTTTTTACCCTCATCAGTACCCGAGAACAATTGCTTCCCTTTTGGTTATTAAGGGAAGTTTCCCCCCTTAGAAAGGGGAGGCAAAAAAGGCCTTCTCAGGCGAAAACTTGAAGAGGCGTCAGCCGACGAAGTTTGATCCCACTGAATGCGTGCTAGGAGATGAGGATCCATCTGTCTGGGCCAGGCATTAATGGAACTCTTGGAGAAGTTTCCCCAAATTCTAAGATACGGAGGTGATGCGGAGAGGTGTTGGAGATGGTAGTTTTCGAAGGGAGAAGTTTTGTCGGTGGGGCCAGAAACAATAGGACTCTAACCTTCCATTAGAATCTTCCCCGAAACCCTTCCGCCAGCGTTAATTTTCCAATGTACTCTTTCGCGCGATTACCGCAGTATGAGCCTGCTTAAGCGAGATTCCCTTAATTCGGAGTTGAGTTTCCTTTCTGTTCGTGAATTTACGCGTCTCTGAAATTATTCGGGTTTTTCGGAATGCGGAATTCAAAAGGGAGCGAAAGTTTGTACTCGTAGACATCGGCGTTAGTCTTGTAGGCGTTTATTCAGAGCAGGATTTAAGTTATCATCGCATTTTTCTCATCAACATTTCACCATTGAATTGTATAACTCATAGATAAGTTAATTTTGCTTAATTTAGATGTGAGTAACCCTTAAAAATAATAATTATTGTTGAATTATTTTGAAAGCGAATCTTAATTATTCTTTCCTTCAAATAAGACTCTATATGACTACGTCCAAATTGTACCTTACTCACGTATCTTACTGAACAAATCATGGGTAAGTCCCAGCAGATATTGCTAGATTTAATAAAGTAATACATAAAGATTCCCATCTGGATTACAACCCATTTCTATGATGAAATAATAAAATAGGTAGATATAATTCCTTCTAGTGTTATGATAACAACTGGCTATCGGCGTTCGGTCTGGGGTGTGAAAATGAAGCAATATAATTTCCTAATAGCGTTCTCGGAAAAATATTTTTTATGAAATTATTTTACTTAAACTAAATTTCTAATACAATTGATATAATTATAAGCAATATAATTTCTGTCCACATCTGTTATGGTTAGATTCTGATTGTCTTCTTAGTCTATCCACGTTGAAGTGTAAGATCACACCTCAACTTCTTAAAGCGTAGTATATGAATAGAATAAGTTGACTGATCAAGTTTATAGTGGAAATCTCATCCCTAATATTTATCAGTTCTTTTAAAAGCGAGTGATGTAATTTTTCATTATCGGTATTCGTGAGTTAAATCTAATTTGAAGCTTTTTTCTCTACTGTTTGTTTGGACTTAAATATACTCGCCTGTTCTGTCGCATGTATTGTACCCTTGAGGAACGAAGAGTACGTTCTATTGAAAACCTTTCTTTTATCCGACTTGTTTACTCCATTGACGGGTGTTTTTGTTTCGTGGGCGTATTTTCTCCATGATATATCGAATATATTTTATGTCATTGATATTTTCGGAACAAAATAATTCGGTGCCTCGGAAGCGATTAAATTATCCCCGAATCCTTGTTTGGAGCTCTTCCAACATGGGGTAAAAAAGACTGCCCGTAGGCATATGGCTTGTCGACATTCGTTAAAAGCACTGCTGCACGAATCTCACCGATGAATGCTCTCCCTAATTCCTTTTGTTCCTTCGTTTACATCCATCCTCTTCGTTCAATGCTTTACTTTTCCATTCAACTCATTTTAATTTCCCCGATCGAGCAATTCGCTTCAACTGAAATTCATCTTTTATGTTTGGGTAATTTTTTAAAATGATTATTGCTTTAATATCAGGAGCGATTTTATTGGCGCAATTTATATGAGAATTTTGTTTATTGCCTTACTATTGCTATGAAGTGTAAAATGAATAAAAGCTAAATATCTTCACGGAAATATACTAGCATTAGGAAGCTGTATCTTACCACTGATATTAATAGAAGAAAATGACTTAGACTTAGATAGCTGGGATATTTTGCAATAATTTGGAACCACCATTAGTCGACAACTTGCTTGCTAACGGTAGACAGCATAACTCATTCAGGAGGGAAAGGATTTTGAAAATATTGCGTTGAGGATACAGTGATTATTTTTGAATTAATCGCTATATATTCAATTCACAATGATTAATAATTAATGATACTTTCATTTTGCTGTTTTTCATATTCTCAAAATCGACACCATTTTTTGCGTGGAATGGTTTCATTTTCACCCTTCTTTCCCTACGTCCTATTTCCTTTCTTTTATTAGTTCTTTTTCGTTCCAAAAACCGCAGACAGCTCACCAAGGACACCGCAAGTAAACAAACCTCCCTTCACATTTGGAGCTAAGTCCTTCCTCACCCCGAATTATATTTTCTTACGGTCTAGCTCTTCTTTCCCTTCTAACATTCAAAGATTTTTTTGGTCATTTCCTTAATTTGCTTATAACGTTTCTTTTCATCTATTACCATCTCCTTCTACTGCGTGTTGTTTTTGGCTGGGGTATCATCATGTCTTTAATTTTAATGTTAATTCCATCATATTTCGCTGATTTTTACCAGTATATTATACCATGTACATATTTTGTTAATAACAATCATTACAATCATTGCAATTATGTTATTATTATTTAGGTTGCTCCGTGATTTTACATAATAGAAGCTGATAGAAACATCATTATTAGTGAAATGATAATGTGAATGAATTATTTAATCGTAGATTTCCACTAATATTCGTCTGATTTATTGTTACGTTTCTCAACTCCCTCGCCTTTTTAATTGTTAACATCACTCAGTTTCCGGTTTTTGTTCCGAATCCTCGATAGCCGGACACAAAATCCCACGATGTATTTATAGCGAAGATGGAAACATAGAGGGATAAGATCGTTGTATGGAAATAGATGTATAAGCAGATAAGAGTGGGAGAGTGACATGGAGTGGCGTTTGAGAGGAATGCAAGATGGAGTAAAGCATCCAAGGACAAGGACTCAAACTAAAGTGTTTGTCGATTCCAGTCGCAGGACAGGCGCTAAGGCATTGCAAGAAAAAGTTTGCCCCTGAAATCCAAATGAGCGGTCGGCGTTCGCATGAACACGCGCTTTCACATTCGATTTTGGTGCACGCGTTTTACTTATACTGCCTTTTGAAACTCCGAAATTCGTTTACGATCGGCGGCCGCTTGAATCCAAAGCAGAGCCTCCTGCGAAGCTTGGCTTTGATTCTTCCTCATAGTAAAACCTGAGAAAAATAGGAAATGTATGTACATGGATAAAATTAATATGCTCAATGAAATATACATTACAAGCCCGCTGTTCCCTACATTTTATAAACATCATGATAGATCTTTGCATCTGTTAGGGGGAAATTATGGTTTAGAAGGCCAAATTTGAATTTTTTTGGGAATTATTTCAAGAGAAACAGTGAGATACACTGTTATGCAAGCAAGACCATACCTACATTATGTCTTAGAAAGTACGAAAAACATTCTTTAGGTTAAAAAAATCCGAATGTGTTGGTTATATTATAGTATCTTTGCAGAGAGTTCACGCAAAAGTTGAGTATTGTTGGGCTTTCTCGCGCCTTCAGTACCCATTCAAATTTAAAAAAACTTTATTCTTGTGAAGTATTAAATTATCTATTCGATGAACTTTAAAAATATTTATACTTTTCAAAATTTGTTAAAATTACAGTTGTTGAAAGTTAAAATTCCGATTTTGGTAAGAGAATTTCCTTCTTTATAGCAATAATGATTATTAAACTTAAATAAAGGTAATTTTTACAAATTTTCCAAATTTAAGAAGTCATTTCAACTTGCGGAAACGATGTCTGCGATAAAGAATCAACGCCTATTTTATTCTTAGAAAAATCACTCGTATCCTCTGCGTCATTTCTACCCTGAGATATTGTAGATAAGCGATTCTGTGTATTGGACCACTGACGAAATCATCTTGCATCCAGTGTTGTCGCAATCCAGCCGATGCGAATTTCGGCCCCTCCTCTCCGCATACCAATGCAGACGACTGCTCCGGAGTCTGTTTAGTGTTTTGAAGCACTTCTACGCTCCCTCGGATTCCTCAAAATGCATTCGATTTTCCCCGAGGCTCTCGATTTCAAGTTGGAATTATTGTCGCTTATGATTCACGCGGTGCTTCATTCACTCTCTTAAAATAGAGTGAAGAAACTCATGTTTAAGCATATCCACGTGTCACGTGAGGCATGATGAATTGGTTGCCTAGCAGACACTTACCTTAGGGATAAACCTGATTATTCATCAACAATCAATAATGCATGGACGATTTCGTTTCATCTTTGAAGATTGAGAATTTGTATAAATAATTTTCAAAATGGATGAAAACGTTTAGGACTTTCTATTTAAAGATAGCACCAGACGCTCTATATATTTGCAGCAAACGAAATTACAGGGTATTCTCTTTGTTAACTCATCCACGAATTAAGTAACATCCATTTAATAAAAATCCTCCCTGTTCTTTTTCTTTATGCAGTATGGACAACATGTTTCACAATGGAAATATTTTACTGCCTTAAAAAAATCCATTGATGTTACCCTTTAAAATGTCTTCATGTTGTCAAGTCAATAATCTTCTGCTTCCATTATATTATACTTCCCTATAGTAACCGTCAGTGTTATTTGATATTTAAATTTCATTACGTATCCAAGGTATACTAATTTACGCAGTTTAATCCTCAATATCGCTGCTGGTCGATTGCCCACTCTTTGGTGAGCATCTTCATCGGTCTCGGTGACCACCAGAAGAGCACAAGGGTTCAAACAGCCAGTCAGTCGCGAATGAAACTCATGCAATTCACGCATTGCTTACAACGCCGGAATATCGAAATGGGTATCACTCACAAAAAGACACTTTAAACACCCTTCCGCGCCGCAAATCTTCGGAAAACTCCGTAAAAGAATTCGGTTTTTTCCCCACTTCTGCGTCTGCATTCCGATTTTTACGATGCGCCAACAAAAGTCTTCGTAAACATTCCTCCGATCCGATCTTCCTTTTTTCTCTCTTCGATTAGGATCTCGTGCGTTTCGCGACCTCCAGGGAGAGATTCCCGATCGACTTCGCACTCATACCTCATCGATATATCGAAAAAATTCGACCTCTCGAATCGAACTAAACGGTCGATATAAATCGAGCTATCGATTCGGGTTATATCGATAATCGAATCGAACCGTCTTATCGATATATGTTTTGATCCCCTTTGCGGAAGGATTTGCATGCGTCATCCAGCGGAACGCGATGAAATTTTACGCTTAAGAGAGACTATCCAGAAATACCTCCACCGCCTCCCTTTTGTGAACGGGAAAATTTATCGTCGTTATTACCGTCCGTTGGTGTATCTTATCTGGATGGGCGAGGGCCTCCGCTTCTCCTCACGTGTCACCGAATTATTCGAATCACGCCGCCGAGGGCCTTCATTGGGACCCAATCCATGATCTCTTGGAATCACGCCTGCACACTCTCCGCATAGCCTTTGTGTCTATTTCGTTTGAGCTGGAAAATAATCGAAAAATAAGTTTTAGACCAGCACTTGTCTCTACGCGTGTACACGCTTGTAACTGGTCGCTCTTGCAGTTGCGTGTTGTTTTATGTGGTGCGCGTCTGTACCTGACAATTTACACAGGATAAAATGTATGTCTATGGCTCAGTTAGGGTCTCACTTCATAATGCTTAAGTTTCACTTATAAGGAAATCTATAATACTTAGATTGATTATAACGTGAATAAAAAATGCGTTGAATATTGTATAATTATTTGTGTGAAAATAAATTGGTTTTCTATATCAGTCATAAGCTGTTATAAGTATAAGCTTTACATTTAGGTGCTCCAGATTAAATTGATGGAAAAGGGATGGGAATAATGTCAATATATTCTTGTGCAGGGATAGTTGAAAGGGAATCGAAATAAATAACTTGTTCGGAAGGTTATCCAATCGTAATTCATAATCCTATTTAGAGTATAATTTGCATATTTAATGAAATACAAACAACCAAATAACTTGTATCACCGAGATTGAAAATATCTCTTAAAGGAAATGAAACGATATTATCTCATCGTCTTGATTTTTCATCGTATCGATGAGACCGGTAACTAATTCAGATTTATTTTCAGAGCCATTTTATCAACTCAATTGAGCTACGATTATTTATTGTCTACGTGAGTGGTCGATTGTATAAATTAAATTCCTGCGGTAGATCGCGGGTCACGAGGTTTGATTTACGCTGCATATCAGCGATTGCATTAGACTAAGTTTCAATTTCGAAGTCGTTGAGATTTATTCTTAGATCGCTTCTGCGTACTTTAGAATAGATTCATCTGCAGATTTTCAGGAATTACTCCCGGACGTGAATTTTATTAGCAAGCGCCAATAACATCGCTATCGAAGGCGCTGCCAATTTGCGAATCCCCGCAGATAGCCAAGACTAGAATGAATTAACTAGCGCCTGATCTGATCTGCAATTAGCATATAATGGCCGCTCGTCGTCACTTGCCAATCGGCGAAATTAATCGCAAATTTATTCCTCGCCGTTATCAAATACGCGGATACCAATTTGCGTAGTCCTTCCTCGAATGCATCGCAGGGAAGGAACGTTTAAATGCCCGCGTACCTGAGATTCCCTCAATTGACAGTTGAGACGTGGGGGAGGTGTCTGGTCTTAGTGAAGATGTCATTGTTCTGAAGGGGCCGGGGAGGAACACCAATCAACCCATACACGCGTTACTATGGAAATCGACCTTTCTTTGTTTCCTTTTTTCCACCCTTTGTCTCATTTTTATCATGCTTTTTTCCCATCATGACGAATGCCTTTTCCCCGCATAGCTTACACAATTACATTCGCCTCCGCAGCCAAAATTCTGTCTCATACGAACCCAAATCCCTGGGTTTTGTCGCTTCCCGGCACGTAAGGGGGAAAAATGCTTTTCTACCCATTCTTCGCTCGTTTTTTTATACGAGTTTGATGCGTAGAATTTACGAGGCATAAGTAAACGGGACACAATGGGAGGGAACAGTTGTAAGCAGGATAATGCACAATAAATCCGATAAACGTCTTTTAGAAGGGTTCGGAACGTCCCAATAAAAGCTCCTTCTCATTTAGGATAACCCCTTCGTCTTCCCCAGTCGATGATTTATTGCGTTGGAGCGGTTTTTTTGTGAAGTTTTTCCTTCAATTTTCTAACTCATCAGGTTGGGGCTGAAGGGACCTAGATTCGAGGTGGTTGCCTAAATTTTTGAGCTACCTCTTAATTGATTTACCTTCCCAAGGAGCTCCCGAAATGATTGCTTAAATCTAGTCACTTTAGATTTTGGTACATCTTTTTCCTTCGACTGCTTCAATATCATGTAAATTGTTATGCATCATCTAAGGGATAAAATATTAATAATGATAATTAAGGAATCAACACGCAAGTCTGTGATTACTCAGTCGAACAGTTTTTGTTGCCCATCAAAATATCAAATCAGGATTTTTACCCTTATTCAGCAACTATAATTAATCACATTTATGTTGGATTCATATTGATTCTGTGATTTCATATTAAACCCAAAAAATAGTAATATACCTAAATGTTTATTTTCTCTCGAAACGTAGGTTTGAAATTAAAATACTTGATGTTCATTTATTTCCCATTCCATCGGTAGCTTATCGCACAGGAAAAACAACATTAAAAGCATAACTGAGTCTTTGAGATCTACTTCACATACGTAAATTAAAACTTATGGCCTTATAAATGTAAAGAGATGCGAGTATAGAAATGTTATCAAAATAATTATTTTTCGATTAAATCATTATGTCTTAATCATTTATTCTACTTAATACAGTAGAGAAGACCTAGTAACTTTTTAATCGTTTTTACTGACCTATCTACATTCATCTAATTCTTTGCTCATACTATTCTTTCTGGTACGAATATAATCATGAATATGTGCATACCGAAAGTTAGGAGAAAGGCAGTCGGGAATAAAATGCAAGTAATTTTTCGTGTGTCAAGAGAATGTCGACTTGCTGTGCGGAGGCCGACTACGTTCCTAGTATTACCGCTTTCTCAAGCCTTACCTTAACACTTTTCTCCATCTTATCTCTCAGCCGCAGACGTTTACTCTTTTCTTGACAATGTTTAGAACATTAGACACCCTCCATTACCTCAGACTAAGGTGTCGGTTTTGTTAAAGGCATTGCGTTGGGTTCTTTTCCTCGGGAACATGTTTGATACGATCTAGCGCTTTGCACGGATACTTTGAGATCTTCGCTTGCGCTGCTCAGATAACTCGGTCTCCGCACTGCCCTCTTCTGTGCAGATTCATCGGCCCCTTTCTTCCTGTCCAATACGCGATTAACGGATTATGAACGAATTTATGTCATACTTTTTCCTTGCCACTTCTTCTACCACGCTTAAAACCTAACGTCGTTCAGTAAAATATTATGCTTGTTGGTTGATCACTTGACCAACATTCAAGTTCTATTACAAAAATAAGATAAAAACAATAAATTAATAAATAGTCTTAAGCCTTTGTACAACAACAATGAAGCTGTTTAGTCAACTGTTTTAAAACTAATAATGGTATTAATGAATACATGTATGGCACTTGTCGCAAAAGACTACACTTTATCAGTTTATGTCTATGTAAGAACCCTGCAAGCCGCCTTTCGACGTGTGGCAGGGGGTGCAAGCACCTTGACTATTTTCCTAAACGGTTGCTTTCTCGTATACTTCGCGGAAAAAATGAATTTTTGAAACGATTTGTTCTAGCATCTATTTCCCTAATCTTTCTGTCAGTATCAGAACGGCCCTTATAACAGGGGGGTCGCATTATATCGGTTACATCATCTGAGAACGTAATTTCTCTGAACATATTTAATAAAACTATCCTTTGAATTTGTCTTCTATTTTCTAATGATTCCCATCCCGCGTCCTGTAACATCTGAGTGACACTCGCTGTTTTATCGTAGCAATTCTTTACAGAATGTATCGCCTTTCGTTGTACTTTTTCTAAATCCCGAATATGACATTTCTCGGCGGGGTCCCATACATTACATGTATCCTCAAGGTGAGGCCTAGCTAACGCTAAGTAACATCGCTCGCGAACTTTTTCTTCGCTCCGCTTTATGGTTGAGACTATAATATTTCAAGGGGTTTCAGATGATTATTGACAACCCTTTTTTTATAAAGATGGAAGTGACTATCCATATACTATCTTTATCATAATTGTCCCTTCTCCATTAGCTGGGAATAGGTAAAACTCCCACTCCATATCTTTTCTTTCGAATTCGCGTGCCTTAAAGAATTTTGTGGGCTGTTCAATTCATTTTCATGGCTGAATGAACCTACCCGAGGATTGCCTGCATTTATTCAGCGATTCGTACTACCTTTTCTCTATATTTCAATTGTGGCCTATGATAGATATCTAATAATTATCAAGTGTCCATTAGCGATCAAATAGTCTCCTCGTTCTGATTCAGTGATGGACAATATTATACGGTCTTTCTCATTGCAGGAATTTTAACTGGTTGATCTTTACTGTCTAAACATTCCTCTATGTACACTATCATCCGATATCCTTCCCATAAGTAATTCTAAGCTTATTCCCTTCACTTTATTCATATTCCGATTGCTTGAATGAGATATCCTTCAGAATCGTGATCCAAGTTTGCTGTTAATTTTCATCCCGAAAGATAGTATTTCTCTCCACTCTTCAATAAGCTGACATTTTCCCCTGTGAGGCAGCGAACTCTAAACCACGTTAAAGGGTTCCTTTCTGTTCATCTTCAAGGCGTCTCTGAATTTATAAATATTATTTCCTCTCTCGAGTCGCTGCTTTTGCTGAAAGTGTAATTTTCACGGATTTTGTGCCCATCAACCCATATTAAACTCCTCACAGACTTTCCTTCTCATATTCCCCCGTCCCTTCCATTCACTCCGCCCACGCTTTTTGCTCTTTATGCGTCTTAGGTTCGTTTTCGCTTCTACCGTCTCCTTCCGAAATTAACCCGATAATTTTCTCCATTTCTTCTAATTATTTTGAGTTTTATAGCTTTCATTGTACCCTAGTTAAAGTTCTGATATTTTGTGATCTACCCGCAAGCTTATATTTAATTTATCACGATAATTTTTTATCTGTAAACATTAGTATCCTAAAGTATGCGGTATTCGTCTAGTTTCTAATTTCAGGTGATATTATACTAGGATGCTGTCGATTTAATATATTTTACATGTGAAAGAATTCTACATATAAACTTGTAACATGTAGATTTACATTAAAATAGATCATATGTTAACTTTTTGTGCACATGAAGTGGGTTAGAAATGTTTGAAGAATGATTTAAGCAACTTAAACTTACACACTTACAGGTGGGATTTCCGATTGAAAATAAAGTATAATGTTTATTCTTCCTGTTTGCCTGACTCAGAGAGAGAATTACAAATAGGCATGTTGATAAGAAATTCAGTTTCCTCGAAACGCTATGACACCGTGGAAGGCTAGAAAAATAGGTTGAACGGTAAATGAAACCTCTATTGGCCATGCTCAATGATGTGGGTTTAAAAATGATCTGAAATCGAAACTTTACCCACTTTCGTCTAATTTTTAAAAATATTTAGACATATGGAGACGATTCTCCATGATCCTTATCTCAAGAATCTGCAATGAAGGCTCATGAAATTCCATGAAATAGGGCAAATTCTGTGTTTAAGGACACGTCATAGTTCAATTCAGACTGTGTTTAATCTCAGTCATCCAATAATAAGGATATCATTTATGAAAGAAACGAATATTTTAAGTTTTATAGCGAAAGAAAGCTCTCGGGATGTCTTATCTTGCGTCAGGTGACAGAAAAACCTTCCAAATGAACATAAATAGTGAATGTGTATCTAAACTCGGAGGCGTGTCTCCATAGCGACTTTTAAACATTGTTCCCACGCCTCCCTCGTGACAGAGGCGAGATTTGAGCGACGTGTACCGAAGACAGTCATGTCACGAAACATAAAAGTCACGCTCCATCCCTTTGGCCAAAAGGGAGCATCGCCCAGGAGGAATAAAATGAGCTATGAGGGATGAAGATGTTAGAGATGGACCATTTGAGAGTGGGAAGACAACACCTCTCTCTTCACTGACTTAGAGCCTTCTTTCTCACAGGGAGGCTGCCTCATTCCATAATTATGAAGGAGATGTGGGAAAAATTTGTCGCCCAAGGAGAGAATACTTAGAGGAATTCTCGGATTTTGCTCAAGAGGAGACTTTTTTCCTTATCCATTCATTAGTTTATTAACCTTTTTAATTTAAATCGAAATAGTATCCAAAGTATCAAATAATACTGTGTGATCCGCTTACCCATGGGGTCCTTGTACTTAGGAGCTGTCATATCTAAATATATCATATTCTTAAACAAATTTATTGTACTTATTTAATTTGTAGTAATGATGGATAAGTCAATCCTAAGCTTGGGATTCAAAGGAGCAACACGTTAAAAATTCAATTTATTTGAAAGCATATACGAGTATGAAGTGTTATAAACTTTAATATATAAAAGAAAGTAGTTACAACAATAAATTTACTGTATAGTATACTGAATGGGATTAATCTGCCCAGGAGCCTCTATGGATGCAAATCGTTGATTTTAAAGGCTGTCGTTTTATTTTAGAGCAAATGGGCATATTTATTTTTTTAATCCCAAGTATAATATTTGGAGCATTCCACAAAATCACCACTTATGAAAATTCTGTCCTTTCTCGACAACGTTGAAGATTTATCAGTGTATGAAAAAATACGACTTCAATCAAACTCCGACTTTATTTCTTACGATCCGAAGTTTAGGAATGAGTGCCTCATCGATAGGATTTCTTATCACGGTGGTCTCTCTCACATCAGAAGAAGAGAGGCACGCCTTCTTATCGAATCTGTGACTGAATCCACTTTCTGCGGCTGCGAAGGGAACAGACGAATTAAGGGAAAATGAAATAGCGAGAGTGGGAAATTGGTTGGCTCAGATGGCCAAGGAAAATGAAACTCTGAGGAAGGAGAATAGCGAATCGGAACTTTACACGAATATTCTTTCTTTCCTCTTATATTCTTCGCACTAAAGAGGAAGGTGCTTTAAGCCTCTCTTATCATTTTATCATTGCAATTTAATTGTATTTTTTTTAACCTCAAAGAATACATTGGTTTCTAATTTGTAAATTATCATTCCAAATTCATCTTTCGTTTTGCACATTTGCACCATTATCATCATCATGGTGTGGATGGATGGATATATCATTATATTGGTGTGAAATAATCGTTACTTTGAGAAAAAAAATATTTAACATATAGCAACAATTCAGTGGACCAATTATGGTTGACAGATGATTTTTTCTTTCAAATATTTATTACTAATTTATCATAAATAAAATTCACATTCTCTGGCGATGTCTTGTGGAAATACGTTATGATAAAGAAGAACAATTTGTACAATTTTAAAAATTGTTCTTCTTCATCATTATCATAAATAGTTAAGCTATATTCTACATGCCACATCAACACTTCCATGTTGTTAAAATTCCAGTGTCAGTACCCTTTGAAGTTTGGTGTTGTTAATGATTTTTTCGACGCAAATTATATTTCAATTTTTAATCTCCTTTAAATAAGGAAAAGGTTTTAGTAGAACGTATATTTTCATTTGGGGAAACACTCTAGTTAGCAAATTTATTTAGTAAACAATTTTAAACTCGATAGATGAATTAGCGCATACTTTCTGTCCTTATTAATTTTAAGATTCTGATTTATTCATAATAAGGTGAAAATATCATAATTTAAACTTAATTTACTTTATTCGAGTGTATCAAATATATGTCTTTTCATTACTTAGACGTATGTTGGGATTCGCATTTTAGCAGTAATGGCTCACAGAATGGCATTGAACAAGGGATTGTTTAAACCATTCGCCCGTTTCCATTGCTAATCGCAATCTAATAGCGGCTCTGATGTGTTTTCAAGTGAGCAGTTTCGTAGGCAATCTCGAGAAAGTCCTCTCTCAGTTCCCATCTAATCCATTCCCGACTCCTGAATTCCCACCTTCCAATTCAATCAACTTCCCCTTCTGCCCTTCTCTCCTTCGTCTAAAACAGAGATTTATATCCACTTCCATCATTCATACATCGCCTCCTCTCTTTTCCTGCACTTCTACTCGATTTACACACGTGCTGCGTTCCTTAAAAATTTTCCCATGCGAATCTGAAAGTCAAAGAAAAATGGAAATTTGATTAGTGTTTCCAGTGAGGAAGAAGCAGAGTTGGTCTCTTTTGCTGACTATTTACGGATTAGAGAAAGCATTTTCTGCTTAATACTGCTATTACATTAAACCTACTTTTTTAATATTAATTTGTAAATTATATTTTTTTCGATTGTGATGTGGAAGCTTTGTGAGTACTTTTTGGCGAAGTTATCAGCTCGAAGGAAATTTCAAGTGTATTTAAAAAAAATAATTTTCCTGAACATGCTGCATAAGGTGTACTACGAACAGTTAAAATCAATTTAGTTTTTGTCAAACGCTTCCATAGATACTTCCCATTAGTATGGATAACATATTAATCCATCCAAAATCTTGTTTTCCTTAATCATCAGTGCGTAAATCTTATTCAAAATTCATTTAATAATGGTAATGATAGTAATAAAATACATCTTTATTCGCACGAGATTAGGATTGTCTCCTCTTGCATCCATCCGTTTATTGTCTTAGATTGACAATTATTAATTTAAAGCTATAGTGTGAGAAAAAAAGAGAAGATATGGATGTAAAAAACCAAGAGATTCATCAGTAAACATGTATCCACTGCAGAGAAACGCATTTTAAATTTTTATGTTATTACATTTATTACATACTCACATTAGACAATTACATTCTAGTATATTTTCTTTTTTATAGTTCACGCTATTTGTAAGCAAGTAGGTTTTGATCCAGACACATTTGTACATATTTCCTTACGCATTTCATCATTTAAAGTACTTTTCATCCTTTGCTTCGTGGTCTCAATCAACCAACTTATCTCTCGGTCACCCTCTCTCTTTGCAGCCAAATACGTCGTCTTGCTTTAGGAACAATAACATTTCCCGTTTTTAAACTCCGCGACAGAGTTGTGTATATCTCGATTTCTTTCAGTTTCCGCCAATTACTCCCATAAACGTCAGATAAACGCAAATTCCCCCGGAGTTCGTCGCAACTCAATACTGCGCTCCATCTATTAGGCGTTCCTTCCCTCGTGCTCCGCCATCCGAAATAAAATCCCATTCTAGGCACACAAACCCCATTACAAACCCGTGGTCCACGTTTAATCGCATTGACTTCCAATGGGTCGGAAAATTTAATTCCACGTAGCTTTCGGCTTCCTGATTCCTGCTCCCCGTTCCTTTCTTTTCCCCTTCCATTCCGATGAGAGAAAACCTCTGTACCGTCGCCCCTCCTCCACGTCATACTGCGTTACACGATTTGGAAGAATGTCAAATTTTCCAATTCTTCCGAAGAACGCCACCGCTGTGCGGGAAAATGTGTTTTAAGCATGTATCCCATAAATATGGCGATGTTTATGAGTTGATTTCGAGGAATTTTTATCGGAAGGTTTATGCTCTCCTCGAGTTTTCCATATGCACACTGCGCATGAGTATGCATGCGATATTCTTGTGAGGATGCTTTGCATTTTTCATGTGCAAATATCTTTGCGTTTCCATTGAGAAAGAAATGTATTTCATGGAAGACGTAGAAGTTGAGGTCGGATTTGTTTCTCTTAGTTTTCTTTGCCTCTTCGCTTTATGGAACGTAACACGAGGCACCATTTTGAAAATTGTAGAAAACATAATTATTTTTTAAATTCGGAGAATCTTCATGCATCCATTCCATAATGACGTGATACTTGATTCTGCGCCGATTTCGTCTCAGAGTATTTCACATGAATCTAACCATTCATATCCCTTGTTTTCTTTGCTAACACATTTCATTGACGTAAACGTCAACTGTAATTTTATCACTTATAATGCAATAAATCGTATATTATATGCTCAAACATCAAGCTCAAGCTTGAATCCGTGAAAGGGAACTATACATAATAAAAAAGCAATCAGATATGGGTGGAAGTTACTAAGTGTTTGTTTTTTTATTCGGTATGCAATAAATTCAATAAAAAATTCACTTTCCTTTCGTATGGAAGTAAATAGAGTGAGACTAGCATAACAGTGAGTAAATTCTGCCTTGTCCAAATATCATTACCTCTAATTTTAGAATGTCGTCTCGTTTAATCAAAGACGGAGTTGTTCAATGGAAATCGCTGTCGTACTTTACTATAATTCACATCGCATTTGCCTGTTCCAACTCGGGAAGCCTCATCCCTAGGCCCCCTTTCGCCCCACGTCACGATGACGATTACGAAGAAAGTTTACTTATTTAATCATCTCTCGGTTTACTTCCCTCCGCTGCTCGTCGTTTATCTGCAGAACGTGCGAGATAAAATCCGGCCCAAAATCGGCAACATTTAGGAGACTAAAAGCAAAAAACGGACAGTCACGACATTCATACTTTCCCTCGGATGAAAATCGTTAAAACATCCTTTATGGGCCCACGGAAGAGAAAACCTAACCTTTTAACCGGTTACATTTACATGATAATCTCGTATGCAAAGTCTTGCAGCCTTTACCCTTATACAGTCCTCCTTATCTCTCTCAGCCAAAACCTTATTACCCACGTGTGTGCAGTGTCCTATCTCTCCCTTACTCCATCTCTCCTATTTCCTTTTCGCCCACCCTCCCCTTTCGCCAAAAACGAAATTTGCATAATCGTCCCGCTCTGCTAATCACTGCCACATCCTCCGCCCCCCGTGGCGTCTACGGCCTCCGTAGAAGTGATCCCGGAACCTTGAGGCCCCCTGCCACGACCACTCCCTGTCCCCGAATCCTCCGCCCCCCGCTGCGTCCTACCTCCTTGATTGATTGAGAGCCACGATGCTACTCTGCTCTCATCGCTGTCATGAAATGGCAAAGGAACGCTGAGAGGAAATAAACCGAAGGAAAAATTGAACCTTTGTTAGGGATCTGCATGAGGAAAATCTTTCCAGAATCTTTGGGGACTTCTATCGTTTATCCGAAACAAGTTGTGGTGGTTGAGTTTGAGTTCATTTAGTTTCTGAGTGGCATTTTTGATTGAAATCTTCCATCGGTGTCACCTGAGTTTCCTAAAAGTTAATAAGAGCCCCGATTTTTGTTTGAAAATTATATCAGTTTATTTCGAATCGCCAAATAATTTTACCGTATAATCATCATTAGATTTTTGTTTGTATATCCGTGGTTAGTTGTCAGAAATCTAGTTGTTACTTTTGGAAAAAAATATTCTTCATTGGAATCATCTTTCGATACCATGTGCTCCTAAATGTTAATAAATTGCTTGATTTTGCTGTAAAACGATATGAGTTTATTTTACAAACCCAAATAATTGTATAGCATAACAGGGACGGATCTAGAAAAAAGTTTTGGGGGGGATCCGATCGAAAAATTTAAAAATCAAAGATATTTCGGCTTTCACAAAACGCGGCGTTAGAATTGTGTTAGACAAACTCGAATTTTTTCGCTAATAATTGCTTATTAAATTGCGTGTTTATTTGCGTTATTTGAGTTTCATTTTCGAAAAATAGGCACAAGTGATATTACGGAGGGGGGGGGGGGGTCCGGACCCCCAGGACCACCCCCCTGGATCCGTCCCTGTAGCATAATAATTACTAGATATTTGTTGGTATGGCTCCACTTGATAGTCAGAAATCTAGTAGTAACTTTTGGAAAGTATTATTCTCCTCAATTGAGTTCAACGACCAGATCCACAATTAACGAATCTTAAGAGTCAATACTTGTAATAATCAGGTTTACAATTGTAAACATACAAGTACGCAAAATAATGAATGTTTTCTGGGCTCTTATCCTAGCTACCTTATAGTTAAATGTTTAATATTTCGTCATCCGTAAATAGAATTAATTCAGCATCGAATTCAGGCCAAACGTTTCCCTAAGACGTTCAGCAGGCCCGTGACGTCACTTCCGCCGCACCCTCCGACAACACCTGGACCCGTCTGCAGTCATTCCTGGAAAGATGCGTTGAGATTCGGCCGCCCCCGCGTCTTCCCAAGCAAATAAGCCGTGGAGCGCCCTTCCTTTTTCGCCCCGGGCGCAGGTCTTGTGGTGGCGCCACCAATAGAGGCGTCATTGATTGTGAAGGCGTCGGCCCGAGGCGTCCCTTTCATTCAAGAGACGAAAAAAGTGGACTCATTTTGTGTTTAGTTACACTTTTTAACGCTGTTTTATCCGAGGGCGCCAAAGTCGAGGGGGTTTTGTATTATTTTTTGTTCGGCTTCCCTTTGGTTGAGTAGCGCTGTAAACAATCCGTTAGCCTGTTTCGAAACCTTGTTTTTTCCTCTGGCATGTGTATATTCTTCTTTGGCGGAACGTCTGATTTAATTAAACGTCTTTTTTTCCCTAAGGAGCGGGAGTTGCTCTAAATTTTTCGGATTTCGATAGTTTGGAATGTGTCCAAGAGAACGTAAGAAAGTTTGTGATTTCAGAGTTTATTTGCTCCGTGTGATCGTTGGTTTATTCCCACGTCGGTTTATATACATCAAGTCATCTCCAATTGGGAAATTTTCCATAGTATTTTTCTATTGGATTCTTCGCGACGGAATTGCCATTCTGCATTCGATCTTGGCTACATGAAGCGCGAAATTTGCAGACTCTTGAGGTCCAAGCTTCGATATTATCAGTGACAAACATATTTTGATATTTATTGATAAGAAAATCCTGTAATTTTAATTCTAATGGCATTTATATCCCTATCATTGCTCTTGGGTGATTCAGCTTACCATAAAAATAGTGACTTATCAATCATGGTCATTCCTATTTGTAAGCATTCTGTGTCCAGATATTACGTTTTTAACAAAACTGCGTACTTCCTCAGCTATGAATGTGTATATGCTGTGTGTATAGTATAAAAAGCTGTTCATATCGAGGCAGTAAATTTACGTTTATGGAAGTTTGAAAAATGAAAATTGGCAATTGACTGCCAATTAAGGTTTTACACTATGAAGTCACAAATACCTAGAGAGGCGTAACAATTTCAAGGGAGAAATCAAGACAAATTATAATATAATCGGCTTAAAATTTATTTTTTATGATATTTGACTTTTTTAAACCTTGCTATTCGTATCAATATTTCATTTTTCCTTTAGCTTTGCGAAATATTAATAAAATTAGTAAATAGTATGAACGGTATTCCTAGAAATCCCAGGCACTGGAAGGCTAAAATCATTTATCATTTCTATATGTATTTATGCTTGAAGCGATTGAACCCGGAATTTATTTTATTTAAATGATTATGATAATATCAAAAACCTCAATGAAATGCGCTTGAAATTTCACTTGCATATAGATAAACTCCACTCAGCGTATATTTCGCTTCGATTCAGGGCTAAATTTACGTTATCAGTCAGTTCCCAAAAGAATATACGCGGCCTCTCCCGTTAAGTTGTCACGAAAATACTCTCTCAAACGCATTTTCCCCTCCGATCGCATATATACCTCGTCGATTAACGCGTAAATGCCCGTGTTGCAAATGAAGCATAGTTGCATTAGGTCTCGAAATGGCCAGCAAATCAAATGTGAGCCCATCGCCCTCGGGCCTCTTGCTTTTGGTATTCCGCGGATGAAGCTCCGATACCTTGAGATGACAGGTGAGTGGGGCTACACCTCACTGCTTCTTCAAAGCCCCCCTCTCGCGCTCTCGTACGGAGAATTTCAGTCCCGTGGGACAGCATTACATTGAGCATTCCATTTGTGTGCGTACGGAATTTTTTCTCTTTGCCATTCTCTTGCACTTCTCTCTTTTTGCCACCGAATCTCCGTTTTTTCTCTCTTTCGACGATTTTTTCGGATGATTCGGTTACCAAATTGATTGCGATTGCTGAATTTCTATCGCTGAATGCAATTTGATTTCGAAAATAATTGTATTGATTTGGGAGATAAGATATTAATTTGTGATGTAGAATTTTTATTCAGTGTGGAAAATAACTGCAAATACATACATTCTGATGTAACACACTAATAGGTGGCGCGATATGTTTTAATCTTAAGGAAAACCAATGTTAATAATCCTGAAAATTATAGGGCCAATAGTAATATTTAGTGAATGAATAATATAATTTAATAATGAGTAACGTAGATTTTATTATGGAACAATATTTGGAAAATATAGTTGATGATTTTCAAAATCATTTTTTTAAATAAAGCATATTTTATTGTTCTAAGATAATCCTAATCCTATTTGTTAATTATGCATCTTCGATTTTTTTTCGAGTTTACTCCTATTACCCCTATACAACTGATTTTACGATGTACGGTAGTGCTATTCCGACAATTTATTTCAATTGCGTAAGTGTTATCACCCTTTTGTATAGTTTACTATTTTACGTCAGGTTTTGACATTTTTTGTAAACATTAATTTATATATTTGATTTTAATTTTAGAATCTTAATTTTCTAATTTAATTAAATCTACCATTATACATTTTTACAGAATCGCACTTTAGCTGAAATAATTTTATGGCTAGTCAATTTCCATCTCAATAAAGACTATAACTGTTCAAATTGCGAAGTGCAAAAAACCAGCATAATTGTACCATTTAACGTATTACCATGGTACCGATTGTTATCCAGAGTGGCACGTGAACGTGGAATCCCCGACGTTCCATGGCACGCGCATTCCGTCAAAGGGAGCGACACATTTTGAAGGCGTGACGAGTCAGAAAATTGGAAGAAAACAATTTTCTGAGGCATGGGCGCGTGAGACTATATGTGTAAAAGGGGTTGGCATTTGAGGGTGTAAGTGAAGATAAGGTGCTCGCAGAGGCGAAATAACATCTGAAGAAGCCTACGTTGCGAGGACTTCCGATAGATAAAACTGACAGTTGAGCATCGGAAGGAGGAAAGATTGGCGAGGATTTTTCGAAATGTTCGGCGTCTGAAGGTACGGAAGGGAGTTTATAATGCGGAAATATTTTAGAGGTGTTTTATGAGGGAGATTGGGAAGCTTCCGATTCAACCCCCTTTCAACGCTCGTTCAGTCACGTCTCGATAATTCATAGTGCGTCAGTAATTACTGTAGCCTGTTTGTAGAAGCGTTTTCTTTGAAAACCTTTTGACTAGTAAGAATTTATTATGTGGAAGGATGTAGCTGTACAAATCATTGTAAATATATTTATTTCCCAGTCCAAGTTTGAAAATTTATATCATTAGAATTTATTTTTATTCCTTGTACATAAAACACAATCAAAGAATAGAAAATATACAATTTGGTGTACAAAATAAGGAATGAGGAATACTAGGTCCCTTGGAGAAAAATTTCTCGATTTAAGGACCGACTCACACACTAAATAAACAATTTGTGCTGCATAGCTTTTTACAAAACATATTCTGATATATCTTCATATATTGTCATAATTACGCCTTCTTATGATATTATCCGGAGTAACATATTTCTAAATATTCCTAAAGTAAGGAAAATTAATTTTCATACCTATTTTATTCCCTATTTCGATTGTCTACGCTGCTTGATAAAGATTATTTCAAATGGAACAAGAGTAAATTTATAATATAGTATATATTTACGCAATAGTTGTTACACTACAGATTGATAGTACGTACAATGCATACAATAAACGAATAATCTAATCGTCGTAAGCTAAATTGTATTCAAGTACTCTTAAGTACGGTTGCCTTTTAATCTCAAGTACAACTTCTTATTTCCGGGTGTCCCCAGTTTAAACCACTCCTGGTTAGTTTACACGAAGAACTATGTATGCGATCCGAAATTATACCATCCGTAGTTCAATATTTTATTGCTTTTGTTGTCTTTGGGTGTAGTAAATTCCCTTGACGTGCAAATTGTACTTTTGTTTGACCGGAAATAATTCATTTTCTATGTTACCATGGGACTCCACTAACTCGCGATAGAACCTGATCTTCTGGCGTTAAATCTTGAAGAAAAACATGACATTAATTCTGAGTGAGCGCATCATTTAGTAGCGATGGATTCCACCGCTAAATGCATGTGAAAACCTCTTCACGGCAACCAACTTGAGCTCTTGAACACCAGTTTCCCCGCGGTAAAAAGGGGATGAAGCGCATAAAAGGCACGGGGTGCGTAAAAAAACAGGTTAAGTGGTTGAAATCATGGTTGATGCGGGGTTTTTACGACGGGAATATGGGTCGCAGCGTCTTCAGCCAATACGACGGAAAAAAGCCAGCGGAGTAGAAGAAAGGGCATTTTTATTGCTGATCCTCTATATGGAGATTGTCTTGGGCGGCAAAGAATCCCTCGGGAGATGGGCTTTTTAGGCGGAAAGGTGAAATGCCTGTCGCAACTCGTTAATGATCGTTTAATCGAGTTACGTCTTTTGCCCATCTTCCCAACCCCCCGCGTGAGAGAGAATAATTCATGACATGTTTTGGAAGGAGAGATAAGAGATGAATGACGTAGGGAAATCCTCGCCAACTTGGATCGAATTCTAGCCTCGCTGATTCTCGCTTGATTCACTTTCTTCTTTCGGATGGTTTTCAGCACTATTTTTGTTATATTATAGTTTGGTTATTGCCAAACTATTTTTCGTATCAAAGTATTTTTATTTCTGACTGAACCCTTCCGTTGTTTAAAGATTCAATTTACGGAATAATGCATTGGATTTATTTAGAGTTTCTACTCGTAGAAAATCTTCCATTTATGGTTAACTTTATTAATAGTGCAGTGATTCTTTTACTAAGTATCTTCATATGAATTGATCTTGTCAACGCAAATTTTCCTTTTATAAACGCAATAAAACTCTTGTATTCCTTGAACTTTTCACATTCCATCCTGATTGATAGGAATATATTTGTGCAAATGAAAATTCATATAGATAAAGCTTTGAGATGTGAAAATGATATTTACAGCCTGATTCTTTAAAAAAAAAAGCTTCAAACCCTATATCGGAATGTGGCAGAGTATAAGATTTGTTTCTAGAGCACATATGCAATTGTACTGAATATTTATAATGCTAGCAATTACATATTTATTGCTTTATATATATATACATCTAATTTTTCTACTGTAGAACACACGAGAATTATCTTTAGGAATCTTAACTACTCTTATCTACCCTTAGGCATGTTTTCCTAAATGGTGCGCAACCAGGCGAACATGCGAATGTGAACTTAAATCTGGCATGTTAGATCACGAAGATTATTGCAAATTATAACATACTTTACCTATTCATTGTAATACTATAAATTAATATAATATGTATTTCATTATTACTGTGAAGATCAATTGCTTTACATGAATTTAATTTTACGCTAGTAATTTCGCTACAATTCAGGGAATTCAGTGCGATGCTCGTACGTTAGTCAGGATTCACTGTGAGCATCGTCGGAATGCTTTGAATCAATAAAGAGAGATGTGCGCAAAGGAAAGATGGCATCAGATAGAAAGAAGGGATTTCGGGAACCCTTTCCTGGAGCGTGCGTGTGTGCGCACGTCTGGGATAATGACGTTTCCATTGCTCCCCTCCACAGGCGCACCCTTGGGCGCCGGTGCCGATTTCAGACTAACCAATAGGAAGAGACTTGCCTCTTTGACGTCGAATGGATTACACAATCGCTCGCTTCTTCGTCCTGCAGTGCTTGACTTTTTATTTCACTCGAATTGCTTTATTTGCGAATATCGCTAGATTTATCCAGATGAGAGATTTTCCATAAAATTCTTACGCGAATTAACTTTATAATATATTTTCCAATTATTACCTGTACATCCAGTTGGGAGAGCTTACCCCTATGGACATGACAGTAGGGGTTGTATGTCATTTTTATCGCTGTGTTAACATGAAATATGCGGAACGGCTTTCATAACTTATTAAGCAGAGAATAAATGTTAGGTACATATTCTACCCTAATCACACTATTCTCTTAAAATTCCCATTCTTAGCAATCACCCTAACTTTTACCTGTAATATTTCTTTCCAAAATCCCAAACGGTTCAATCTACAGAAGCATCGGTTTATCTACGATTAATATCTTTTTTTCTCTTTTAAGAAACATTTTCCGTTGAGTTCTCTCTTCGCGCAATATTCTAAGGACTTTTTCATCAGTGGTGAAACGTATAAATTAATTTAATCGTGCGTCTATCGTTGGTTAAGTAGAATTTTATTGCAATTTTGTTATCATTTTTTTATTCCTTTACAATTATTATCCATAACCTCCTGTTGCTCTTGATAAAGGTTTTGCTTGAGAAGGTCTCGCTGCCCATCTCTCTTCAAATCATTTTAATGATTTGGTACTAAATAATTATACACGATAAATATCGAGTTAATAAATAAATAAATTAATATAGAATAAGAATAGTAATTATTAGATGGCTCAGAAATTATAAAAATAGCACCTTTCGAATAAATTATGGATTTTTGAAATTAAAGGGATAAAATTTAATTTTTAGAACATTTACATTAGCTTTCTCTATCCACAATGGAAAGGTTTCTCCGAGGAGAAGGGTTTCATTGAGCGTCAGTTAATTTTATGAAACAAAATTGTAAACCTTTTCTTTCAGTAGACTCTTAAGTTATCCTCTCAGAGTATTCGATGGTCCTATTATATATTTCGTAGCGCTGGACATGTACTTTCTTTTTTTACTGCTGTTTCCCCGCGACTTATTTGGCAAAAGTGAGCCCAGGAAATCCCCAAGTATTACATCGGGTGCCGAGATGACCATTCCAGAAAACTGTGCATTGCCTTTTTTCGTCGGACGCCCAATCTAACTGTGTCCACGGGATTCTGCTCCCTAAGCCTTCTGCATAATTTGGATGCGGGCGATACTGAGTTAATTCCTCGCCCACCCCATGTCTCGTCCGCCATCTTCGCCTCTTAAGGCATAAATCGAGGGGGCACCACCTTTCGGCTCCCCTTCGTTATTAACTGCGGATTACCCAAAGTCCCCCACCGAAGGGGAGGCAAATGTAATGATGTGTGGGGTGGAAGGTCAAGGATTTATAAGGCAGGATTCGATAGACGTCTTTCTCACCCGCCTCATTCCCAATGATGTGCAGCGGGGCCTTCCCAAATAATGACATTCGTTGGAGGTGCAGCCTGCTCGGTTTTCCATGGCCTTACTCTTCCGAAAAGACACTCTTTTTGGGGATATAAATTTGTGTAGCACACAGTATCGTAGAATGCAGAATATCGATTGCGTTTCCGGTTGAGATTCAATGCTTTTAGAGTGGAAATTAAATTAAAATTTACATTGAATACTATGAAATAATTAGGGAAGATATTGAAAGCATTGGTTCTTATCTTGTTGATACATAAATCTTGTCGTTATTAGAAAATAATGATTAAGTTGTAAGATGACTATTAAATATGACTTCGCTTGAAGAAAATGCAAGGACGACTGCTACAATAAAGCTGACGAATGTAGATTATGTGGAGTAAACTTCTCCATAATCCATCTGAATACAAGCAACATATATGCAGATTAAATTTCTTCTACCGAATTACCTACTTGAAGAATAGGTCGTTACGTAAGGTAATATTTTATAAATAGGTTTTTTTCGCCAGTTCAGAATTTGTCGAAGATTTTAAGTACAAAATTATTTGTAGTGTTACCTTTATCCATCTACTAGACACATTTATTATGAGTTTTATGTTATCATTTCATTTGATAGTTCGATATCTATAATTTATATTATCATTATTTTAATTATTGGCATGCAAGATTACGCCTGGTTCTTTCAGTACTTTATCAAATGTACAAATTGATTCCAGAAATAATAACATTGGTAGAATTATCAGTATTATATCATGTATTAGTTCACACACAATGTAGATGAACCTCAACGTTATAAACTGTAACTTTCTTTTTTCATGCTTTAAGCACAGTTATCCGCTGCAAAGAACCCTGTGTCCCCTGTGAGAAATCGAAGGAATGGAATGGAAGGGAATAAGGGCGAGACTTAGGTTATTGGGAAAGTTAGAGTCGAAATTGTGTGTGTGTGTGTGTTGGGGAGGCACATAAGCCGCTTTGGTTCGTTTCAGATTGTTAGTGAGATTGTTCTCTTCTGTGCTCAGGGGATGTGATTGGCGAACGATAATTAAACGAATGAAAGATGAAAACATTCCACGGAATTGTGTTGCTCAGATTTTCATACTCTTTGTTCATAGCTTTTATTGTTTTAATGTCTCCGCAAAATTCCAGGAGTAATATAGTTTTTGGGGAAATTTTATTTTACAATGGAATCGATTTCAAGATTCGCGGGTATATATTCTGCAACCGACTGTCATTTTTCTGACCGCGGAACTTTTTGTTCTTTCATAGTTTAAATACTTGATTGTATATCCTATTCGGATGATTTTTTTCCGAAATATTTTGAATTTTTTTTTCGGAAATATTGGTATATTCTATTTTCTATAATTATTTTCCAAAAACTTCCTATTTTATTTTTATCCTAGTCTGTTAAAAATTTAATGAATATCTCCGAGTAATATTGGCTTTTATTTGAGGCTATAAGTGCTTGGAATTTAAAGTCAAAGAATATCAGTTTTCGTGGACAAATTCATAACAGAGCGGCGGTTGTTGTAACTAATTAATTTCAAAATTTTTCTCGGTATCCAATAAAATTATATGCATTTATATTAAGTAATTTTTAATATACGTTATTGCGTGATATACTTGGCAGTTACTAATGTATTTTTCTTTTCTTTTTCCAGGTGAGTAATATACAAGTTAATTGGACGGATTTACTGGATATGCGTGAGTTATGAGTCGTAAACGACATGTATGAGTGAAATAATGAAATATATGTATGGAAGATAATTAACATTATCCAATTATAATGATATTACAATCGTCTGCCTAAGAATTATAACTCACAATGCAAGAACAATCAAGCCGTATGTTAATACTTCCTTTACAATTGTTTATTTTCATTTGAAACCTGCATTTAAAGTATCGAGGGCTCTGGAATTTTTCTATTAAAAAAACCCGTTGAAAGATTGATCTCAAGAAGAATTTTTTTAATATTATTGCATAGAAAAATTTTGTTTTGGTTTCTAAATTCATTATTTTATTAAAGAGTCGAATTTTATGTTACCTCTCCTAATTAATCTCCTTTAAAAACATTGGTAAATCAAGTTATTTTCGTAAGATTTATCAGATAGGCTCTACATTTTAAAGCTCTAAATTCAAATGCAAGCTGCCATTCATTCAAGTATCAAAAATATTCTAATTTAAACCCAGGGTACAATCGTTATTCACGAAAGTCGCCTCACGTGGGACTACGGGATACAGTGTGTATGTGACGGGGGAAATACGTGGGCTTCCACAGAAATCCTTGTCTTAAAACATGAGTTGAAAGTTCCGCTTCCGTTGGCAAATCCCCGTTCGCAACCCTTTCCTTGACCTTCGGATTTGGCTGCCGCTCCCATCCGCTCAATACTCCTCGCTTCCGGACTGCTCTTTCAGTTTTTGCTCATTAGGCGACACGGAGTCGTTAACCTGCGTCTACTGAAATCTTTGCTCAATTCTTTCGACGGATAATCTCTAAGGTCCACGACCTCTGAACCGGTGGGAAACTTTCTAAAACATTGAGGTGCGAAACGACTTAAAGTTTAAGTTATTGAATCAAATTTGGTAGCTCCTGGGCAGTGTCGGCCCTGGATTCCCCTGACTAAAAAACGTACGTTTGCTGGGAGTTCCTTAATGAAAATCTCAGAATTAGGACGTTTTTCTCATACGCAACTGCGACCTTTCTCCAGCGGAATTGAGTTCGAAATGAAGCTGTATTTCTTTAGTCAGAGGATATAAAATCATATTCATGTGGAATTGTTCAATCCTGAAGTACACAATCTATGGCAAGTTCATTTTTTGAAGGCTTATGCCCATTTGGTCTCACGATCAGTTATACTTTTGACTGCCAATACGGTGTATCACTCACACCTGTCTTTTCTCACTATCGTCTTCCTTAACGTTCAAGTGCACCATAATATTGCATAAAGTGCACCTTATCTTTTACAGAACATATTCGAGATGCGATAGGAAAAGCGAATTTAATGCAAAGATTAACTGGTAGAACGTTGAGAGGATGCTCATCGAGAGTCAAAGAAATAGCTTACTTTTCTCTTATTCGGCCGAGTCTAGAATACTGCTGTGCGGTTTGGGACCCACACGAAGTAGGTTTAGTCTCAGATTTAGAGATGGTCCAGCGTAGAGCAGCCCGATTCGTTTGCGGGGATTTCAGGTTTGATAGCACCGTTACGGAAATGATAGAGTCCCTCAATTGGAATTCACTACAGATGAGAAGATCTGAATAACGTCGGAAACTATTCGAAAAGTTGATTCGTTCAGAATTTATAGACGAAGTAAGTGAAATGTTAGTGCCAGTAAGGAGCGAACGCGATCTCCGAGAGGCATCGACGAAGCGTTATAGGGAAGTAATCGCAAGGACGGATAGTTACTTTTGGTCGTTTTTTCCCCAGGCTATTAGAGATGCTAATAGGGATGAATGAATGATGGTTGTGTATTACATACCCTGCCATACGCCTCTGGTGGCTCGCAGAGTATATATCATAATCTACAATATATTAAAATGTAGTACCTAGATTTTTTGTCTTCGAATGTTCATGGCTTAAAGATTCAGGAAAGCATTTAAAATTACTATTTATCCGGGTTACCTTCAAAAATTAAACAACAAAAAAATTCCTTGTATTATTATTATTATTATTATTATTATTATTATTATTAGATATCGACATAGAGTATCTATGATTACGAGAAGTGGTGCAAACTAACGCAGTATGTTATGTAAAAGATTTCGTTTCACAAAGAAGTATTATTCGATGAAAATTAAGAGTTTTGCGTGCCTTTGGCTGAACTTTTTCTTAGTTTCGTATTCGAGATTCATGTCAACAATGTAGAATTTAAAATAGATAACAAAACGAATAATAATCGATGGTACGATTACATTTTTCTTAGCAATGGTCGCTTCCCAAATTGCTGACATTGCCAGTCGAAATTTTTTTTTATTTAAAAACAAACTACTATAACTGTGGAACTGATATGGATCTTAAGTCAGTCTGGCGTTCCGAGAGTAATTAAATCGGAAAGAAAATGCGTGGCTCCAAAATTCTGTTTTAACTAAAATGCACTTCTTGTTTTTTCATTACTTGTGTGGTATTTCGAATGAAACATGCATCTCCCCTCAATACTCTCGATTCGAAGACCCATAAAATCGCGGGAAACTCTTCGAAATGTCGCTAACGTCCACAAATCTCTCGCATTTCCCCCTAAAAATCCCATTCGTCAATCTCTTCCTCGCCCATTAAATGACGCGAATACAAAGTTTACGTCGAATTAAGCGCTCGGACGGAGCGATAATTACCTTCGTTATTCGAAAATTACAACCTTTCGCGACGGGACGCGGTATATCATAGCGAGTGCATTTTTACGTGCCCAATCGTCATCCTTGCCCCGCGCGGATAAAAACGGCTTATAAAAATTCATGAACATTTCCTCCTTTATTATTTTTTCGTGAGAGGCAGTTTTGGAGCCCATTGTCCCCTTAAAACGTTGAATTCCAGGACCGCACGTTCTATAATCAATAAGCTCCGGTACAAACAGATCGAATTTGATAGTTGATTGGTGGTCTGGCGTGGCGCCCACACGCGGTTGTGAATATTCATCAGGTGATCCCCCCGTTGCCAATTTTATGAGCCGTCCGCTGGCCAGCTGTCCGCGCACCGATAGCCTTCTTTTTTATCTCTTCGTCCGCTTCCGCGCATGTATTTATATGTTCCATTCCATTTCAATCACCTTTTGAGGCCGTCAATTTCCGCGTGTCGCTCCTTATGATCTGCTCCCCGACGAACTGTTGCCGCCTCTCGCGCACTCCGAAATGTTTACGCTACATTAACATTGGGAAACTTACACATTCTACTGATAGGTGTAGCGTTTATACTTTGTTTTGAAAGTAGAGCAGGATATTTCAATTTACCGAGGTGGAGAAATAACGGGATAATATCAATTTATCAATTAATAAGGTGGAGGTTGCGGTAACAAATGACAAGAATAAGTCAATGAGCTAAAAAGTGCAATCGATGTTATAATAGTAACTCCTGTTTGTTTTTAGTATTCTTGTTATCTGAGTATTGTCACCATTATTAAAGCATATATTATACGAATGCTTAAATATAATTGTTTATTAATTTATATGTTTTTTTTTCTAAATACACTGTAAAGCCAATCGAATCAGACTAAAGAATTATATTACTGTCAAATATCAACATATTGATATTATGTTAGTAATAGAAAACAAAACGTTATCCTGAAGGTTTTACAAATGTTTCGGTGGTGGAAAAATATCGAATTAAATATTTTGAATGGGTTGGGAAGATAGAAAAGACAGGTACACTTAGTTAATGAAAAAATAAGTATTGAAGATGCAATAGTGTTATTTTTCATGCATTAAAAATGTATGAAATAGTGTGTAGTTGTACACATTAAACTGCTTGTTCAAATAAGTTCTTTAGTTGAGAGCTGTTGGACAAGATAAGAGTCCCACAGGGGATGGTTGTGGTGTCGAAATACTTATTTTAAATATTACTATGTAAATTATTTATGAAAGGCAAAAGAAATACAAGTTGAATCAAACCCTTGTCACATTTTTGTTGCTGCTTTAGGAAAAAGGCAGAGGGATACGGTTAAAGTAAAATTTTCACCCGTCATTGACTTTCATTTCAGAGTGTATTCATAGACTTAAAGGTGCGACCAAAAAGGGAGATGTACCGTTGCGAGCACAATTAAAGGATGTCGAAGGCAGTGGACGCTGGGGAAGATAAAGGAGATAAAAGGACTCGTTAGGGCATTCGCTGGGCATTTGTATGAGGAGGTCCCTTTCGCCCGCATCTTCCTCTTTCACATTCCTGCACTCCCCTACTCACCATTATTTAATTAGAATTTACTTTCTTGATTCTTCCGTCCTTTCACTATGGGAAAGATGCTTCGTAGGCTCCTGACAAATTCCATATCTTGTCCCTTTAAATATCGTCTTCTCCTTTTTTTCAAACGTTTGTCCGTGCTACCCTACCTTCTTTAAAAAAACAAGATATAACTAGAAATATGCCCATATCAATTCGTTGATAGTTTAATTTTTAAAGTAAATATTGTTAGATCATGAAATATGTTCATTCTTCGAACTTTCAATTTTCCCTTTTTTCCCTATTCATTGTAACTTTTCTTGTTCTTTCAATATACAGCCAGTAACCATAGCAAAAAAACCTCACCTAACACAGATCAAGGCGATTGGACCAAGTATGAATAGTGAAACATCGTGAATCGTGGGGAAAGAAAATTACGTGCAAAGGATGTCATGTTGTTTGCGTCTTGTTCAAAAGCCAACAGGATGTTGTCCGAGAAATTCGGAAAGGAAAACACAGATTTGAAATTTTTCGAAGCAATCATAAATATGACGAGGTGCTTAAGCTATGACTGAGTATAATGGCTGCTGAGAGAAGAGACAGGCGGAATCCGAGGTATTTTATCAGATCCTGAGGAACAAAAAGAACCGTTCCCATGGTTTGGCCGCGTATTAGATCGGGAATCGGAGATAAGAAAGGAGAAAGCTAAGGAAAGAAGGGACAACTCCGCTCCTGGAATTCCTAGTTAACTTCTTTCTGTTGGAAATAGGAGTCTCAGAAACATTTAAAGGGAAACTTATGCTAGAGCTGGCTGCAATCGAAAATATGTGGGTGCTATTCTATAAATAGTTATGTGGAAATATGACAACAATTCAGTCGCGTTGGTATATACAAAGAAATAATGCAAAATTGTTAACATAAACGGTACAATAATTGACAAACAATACAGCAATGAAGACGTGTTAATATAGATGACAAAATAATGCAGCCTTGTTGGCTTAAACAATACAATAATTGACAAACATAGTACAAGCAATACAATAATGAAGGCGTATACGTATAAACAAGAAAATAATACAGAATTGTTGGCTTAAACAATACAACAATTGACAAGAATTGCATAATCAATACGACAATGAAAAGCGTTGGTATAAGCAAGAAAATAGTGCAGAATCGTTGGCTTAAACAATACGACACTTGACAAGCTTAGTATAAACAATGCAACAATGTAGACTCGTTGGTGTAAACAAGACAACAATACAAAGTTGTTGTGATAAAGGAGCTTATTATTATCAATAGCTCTACACTGCAGATATGTTGACATTTTTAAGAGTTTAGCTCCTCAGGGTCAATAGCTTGTGATGTGTCCACGGAGTTTTCTTCTTCGGAAAGAGCGTTGTGATTCCAGGAAGCGAGGCTAATAAAAGGGGAAGTTCGCTTCCATCGCCTGTTCTTCGGCCACTCAACTGAGTTTATGACACACGGTAGGCGTACATCCTCGCTCACTCGCCTCCAACTGCAATTTCAGTTTATTCAACTTCTGTTTCCAAGTTGTTGCTTCCCTCGCACCTATTGGAAATTCAACGTCAGCGGAAATCCTTTCACTTCCATAGCGACAATTTAAAGGAACTATTAACGTCGAAAAATAGTTTATCGCTGTAGGTTTTTAGTATTAAAAATTGCCGTAGGGTTTAGGAGCAACAAGCTTGATTTCAAGAAAGTCTTCGTTTAATCTATATTTCGATTAATCCTTGTTCACTAGAATTGCTTTCCACGTGTGATAACAATTTATGTAATTTTGGATGTGCAATGAACGAAATATCAATTTTTCCCAGCGAATTCGCCTCAAACGGTCTCGGTACAATTAAAATAAAATACAATTTATTATTTTACTTGTGTTCATTTTGGCCTTTCATGAACCTACTGATAATTCGGAAATTTCACGCTTGCTGCAAAATTAAAATGTGGCTAAAGACGAAGGCAAAAGTTGTTATGTATTGAAAAGGAATTTTATCAAGAAGCAAAAGTTCATATAATGTATAAGGTACATGAAGGTAGAATATTGTGAGCTGAAGTTGAATACTACAGCTTATAATGTAATATTTAAGTTAAGAGAAAATTACTCTGAAGTTAAAAAGTCGCCCATTCAAGTGCCCGGCTACAATTCAAATAATACTGGCTAAAGTATAATGAAGCCACGTAAATTTGTTAAGTAAAAAAAGATCGGAGATATCAGGTTCCCAATGGGTGTGTGTATTCTTAATACTTCATTATGCAGACCATGAAATATTTTTGTCAATTTTCCGCAAAATCTTTAAATTTCTATTTGCCATTTTTAATCAGTTCCATCCACGAAATGTCAGAAATATCGTACAAACACACGCACATCTACATCTTAGCGAATGAATAGTAGTTTCGCAATGGCGCCAAAGAATCTGATTCCTTATTCCACGCACCGTACGCCCCTTTTCAAAACAGAAGTAAAAGGAGCGGTGAATAAAAAGACGGATGAATACTTTCGTATAAATACTCGGCGGAGAGAGTCTGAAGGAGAGACAAGTCGAAGACCCGACGTAGATATGAAATACGAAAGGAAAAAAAGAGCATGTCGAGAGCAAACTGGCCTGACCAGTGCGGCGAGGAGGGGCGGGCGGTTCGCCGTCTCGAAAGACACAAACTATTGTGCTAGGGTAACGATGCGTTTTATACTTTGCTTTATCTTCCGTTGCTTTCTCCTCCTTTCTCTCCCGGCATTCCTTAATGAGAGCTGCGCCATAATGGATTGGATCGCAAGCTTTGATTGCGCGGGAGAGCTTAATTGGTACAGCTGCCGAGTACTTTGGGAAAAATGCGCGTCGACCCGGTTCATGTTCTAAAGGGACTTAATTGAAGAGTGTCGCGGAGGAGTCGAAATGCCCGTCGGATGGCCTAATCGGCGGCTGAAGATGCGTTTCGACGGACGTCCGGCGCTGCGGTTGGTGACGTTCGCTGAATTTTCCCTCCGTTGATCTTTCTGTTTGGCTGCACTCGATTCTGCGATTCGTTTGGTGCGCATTCGGTCGCGAACGTCTGCGAGAGAAAGAAAAGGATGGGAGTCTTACTTGGATGTGCCCATCTCGAATTCTATCAATCATTTTTTCAACTGTCTTATCGCGAGTTGAATTATAATTGAGATATTCCAGTATAAACCACGCTCTGTAAATATTAGTATGCCAAAGAGCATTATGCCTAAAAAAGTATTTTGTATTTATTCGCAATTTTTCCGTGATGCTTATATAACGTTGAGTTGGTTCAATCTGGTAGGTGTTAATTATCACCGGCTAAATTTTATGTATCTATTACAGCAATTCTTATCCCCAAATCAATTCAATTCGCTAATAAATGATGATCACATCTTCAGTTGAAAAAGAGTTTCTTATTTGAATTCGACCATAAACACTCTCTTTAAAATTCACCCATGTTGAAACAAAATATTTCTCGCTTCAATTGATTCACTTTGTGGTAGGACTCCATAACGTAAAGACATGAGAAGATCAGGGCTAAAAGTCAGGTCTTCTAATTTATTTACGTTTTTTCTCACTTCCTATAAAGCATTATAAGTTTATCGAATAAAAAAATAGTGCGTTGTTTATATAATGTGCTAATCATAATCGAAATATTACTTGGATTCCGCATGAGCAGCCCTCACAGAAAAGAAGATCATAGTTATCTTTTGGATTTATGTATTTTCATGCCATGTTCGTTTTTCGTTAGCTGAATATTGTAGGTGAAGAAATATCCAGCGGGATTGGACTTACTTTGGAATTCTAAATCATCTCCAATACATCGTCATTACTTAGGTTAGTCCTATAGTACATCGTCAAAAATTTAATCATATTATACATTATATTTTCACTTAGTCTGCATATCCAGTCTTCATAATACGAGGGAACACATAGGCCCCCTATGGCAGAGCATACCAATTCATGATCCCGGATAAATCGCTGCCGTACTGCAGTTATTCCCCACCTGAGAACGTAGACGGAATGTCCATCGATTTGAAAAGTCCGTGATGGTCGTGCAGTCAATACCAAAAGCGCTCAAAAACGATGTCTGATTTATATCTGCCAGAAAGGAGTCACGACCTTTCCGTGACACGTCCTCATGACTCATCCCGACCTTCTTATAACGTTTTAATTCAGCCACTCCACTCCGTGGCACACATATTCCATTTTGGTTCGGAGGATAATAAATTCAGTATCCGTTGCGATGAAAATCTCCGTAATGGATTCCGACGCCGTGGTAAATGCACTCCAAATAAATGCCTAAAAACTCCCAAGAGGGAGAAGAGTCTTTTGAATGGACACAGTTACTCAGCCACGATACGCATGAATTATTCTGCGAGAGAAATATATGCGTCGGAACTCGTTAATCCAAATCGGCACTACCTGATTAGGAAATAGGTTTTCATCATTCTATTACCTCACCTAACTTAGATCAGTAAATATCATAGTCATTTCTCGTGCCATTAATTTGTTTTCATAGTTTAAACTAGGGGATGGTTTCACTGGGTGTTTTTACCTTAAATGGAGTACCGCACAGGTCATATCTTGGACCTCTTATATTAATGTTTTCGCGCGCTCGATCTAATGTCACATCATTCATTTTGGTTGCATTGAAAATAGTGAAATGCTCGTCGCTAATATGGATTGTGACGTCAACGCCAATCTATCGAGGATAGACCGAACGCGAGCGCTGCATATGAAAGTGGCCTGCCTCTATCCCCGCTTGGAATACTTCTAAATATAGGTATGTCTTACTTCCTAAACATCAAACGCATTCACATACTAGTGGTACAGGGATATTAACATACATTCCCGAAACATCTAGAGAAAGAATTCTCGTTTATGGGGAGAAAATTGCGACTGCAGTTAATCGCTTTCGTTTCAGTATTTTCATTTTCTGTAAAAGTGATGAAACGGATTAATCTAAGCATTAAAATCTTTGGCCTTATTCTAAAATCCCGAACAATTTATATCACAGAAGGTAAGGCAGATCATACTAAAACGAATATACAGGAGATATAGAAAATATATATGGACATGCGAAACTAAAATTAGCTCAGGAAATCATCAAAAACTTTCATGATAAAATTGAAATCATAATGACATGGTGTTAGAGGGTATAAACAAGGAAAGACTGGGCTGCATTTAGTGGTTAGTGTAGTCAATTTTTAAGGGAGATGTTACAGCTGACTTATTTGTTAGAGACGGACTTCATCCCCTCATTTAAACGACGTCTACGAGAATCCCACGTGAGCGGAAAATGTCCCTAGCGAAGGTGCTATTACCTCTTTCATCGCCTTTCCCACACGTCCCTCCTTCTTGTCGACTCACTCCTCCTTCCCCGACTCCTTTTTCTCTTTTATTTTCCTGCAGGACACGCTCGTTTTTCGTTCCCCATATTTTTTACGAGTTTTTAAGCAATTCCTTGGAATGCGGCCGCTGTAAGTCGAGCCTTACCTTACAAGACACGGTATCCATGATTAAAATCGACGTTTCTCAGCCTCTCCAAAGGACCAACAATCACTACTCCCCCTCTGTGACGTAGACCGCTATTTAAAAATTTCCCATCTCGACCTTCCTTTGGATCCTCCAGTTGTTCTAGCGGTTCTTCTCAATTGATTTTTGGGAACTAATATCTGCTCGAAAAGTATTAGAAGACATTAAGCATAAAGAATTGACAGTTATCACTAAATGAGTCATGGTAAATTCAAGCTCTTCATTTAGACATTACTTGATGTAATAGCATAATACAGTGTCCCGTGTTTTAATATTAGTGTATCAAGGAGTTTTGAAGAATTAGGAAGAATTTCAGAAAAAAAGTATCGTTTTTCAATCTTGAGTCATTTTATAATTAGTAGCATATAGTAATTAGTAGTATATAGAAATAATTTAGATCTTTAAATTTTTATTTTTATGACGAATAATTAGACTGAGAAGAAGTTCTATCTTTGATGTTTTAAAGTTGGGCTCTTCCTTATACGTTTCTTATCCATAGATACTTCTTTGTTCTTGTGATTTGTGATATGTAACATAATTATGTAACACTTGTAGACAGTCATAAATACTTATTTTATTATTCATTTATGTTATCTATTCATCTGAGTTACGTTACTGAGCATTTTCTCTCTATGAAAGCGTCATTCATACTTCCATTTGTAGGCTAATCTTTCTTTTACTAGTTTAGTTATCGCTGATACTAGAGAACTCTTGGTTTACTAGAGCAAATTGAATGATACTATGTAGAATACCTTTATACATTTTTATTGCCAAAATTGTGCATCCGATTATTTTGTTATTATTGGATGCAGCCTTTGAGTATTGACTCAGGAATATCGTTTATATATAAGGACGAAAACTCTCTGAGTGTTTCGGAAATATCATCGATGTATGCGGGGAGTATGTTGAAGATTTTAGGAACGTCGAGCGGTGGTATTGAATGATACCGACTTCTAAAGACGACGACAAATTCTCGGATCCCTTTATTGCATTCTCAAGTGCTTCAGTGAGTCCTCTCCTTCGAAGATGCAGTACTCCTCAAACATGTAAGCATTCTGTACAAAAAGCGAGGCTTGTACGTCCTTCGACCGGTGGTGTAGTTATGATTGAGTTGGTTCACAGTCGATGGAGATATGTGATTCAGCAGATGATCGGAATGCAGTGATGAATTGGCCGCCATTTTTCATATTTTTTCCTTTGCCCTCATCATCCGGTACCTCCTTATTTGGACGAGCGACGGGGGGTTCGTCTGCTGCTTGGGAACGCGTTCGAGAGATTTTCTGGGAATAGTGAGCAGGATTCGTGCTAAGGAGCACAACCCCCATTCCTTTTAAACACTTTCGCATTCCCCAGGTAGATGTCTGAATTATCCTTAACTCTAGACTGTCGCCTACTTTTCAACCATTGAGGATTCGCTATATTGCCCGTATATGTCTTAATCATCGTTAACTTTAGATAATATAATAAGGAATAATTAATATAGATAAGGGAAAGATACCACCAAAAGAAGATGTATAGAAAAAGGAGCCGTAGAGAGGAAAGTGCAGCAATCGGATAGAAGAATAGGAAAGTGAAGGAAGTCGCTCGAATCCTACTAGAACCTGAAGGAATGGAAGAAGAATAAAATATATTAAACATGATTAAAATTTCATCACTTTCACCTCTTTCAATATTATTTACGGAATTCTTTACCACTATTTCAATGGAAACCATCAAATATCTATTAAATCGGTGAATTATATAATTTTCGTCACTTTTATGTCGAAATCCATGATGAATATTTATAATTTAAGCCATGAAATTGTCGTTGAGCTCAAGTTACTTTACCTGATTTTACAAATAGATCCGTTTTTAGACTTATTAATTAGAGGTATTATTATTTTTTTAATCTTCCACAAATTTATTTCTTCGAAATGTGTCATAAGCCTCCAAAATAAAGAGTAGTTTTAAAATCTATTCGTCTATATTTAAATGGAGCTAGATTTCACATCAAAAAGTGAAACTTGGCCGTTTGTGCACTGAATGTTCTTGAGTAATGTACAGTTAAACTGGTGAAGTTTTTTCTCTAATATCTGATCAATTTTTTTTATGTAAAGATTTTTCTTCCGATGCTCCAAATGTTTCTATGCTTCACGTGTAGGAAACCCCTACGTAAACGTATTCCTCTGTAATTCCTAAAACCACAGTGAAGTAATTATTGGATTTTTTAAGGTCAATAAACCAAATCCTTCCATTACTTGGAAACCCGTTGTTTATTATGACATCCGTTGGTTGCCCGAGCTTGTATTTACCGTGGCAAAGCGAATGGCAGCGTAAGAAAATCCCATTTGTAAGGAGCCCTCTGTGTTTTGGTTTACGAAAACTGCGGTCGTTTTTATCGATTTCCTGGATTTCGGATCGGAGGTTTCTTTCGTTCCACTTTTACCACTTCTCGGAGAAGTCTGCTTTCCAGGAATGGCTGTTGGTGACAGGTGGATGGGCAGCCACCAACACATGGCATCGACAAATGCACTGATTACAAACGAGCCGTATTTATGCGATAAACTCCATTCCCGAAACTGTGCTCTCCGTAAGATAAACAGTCCATTTCAGTCCCTAATGAATCTCAATTATAAATAAACCGCTATTTTTGAATTTATACTTTACAGAAACTGCGTTATATAATCTGATTTAATTTACGTTTTAATAGCCTTTGCCGTTATAAAACAGTAATTGTTGAAAAAATTCCCAGTGAAACATTCTTGGAATCCTTGGTGGAAATAAGATTAGCAACCAGGTTGTGATTGCTACGTAAGTGCAGGGAAAGTGAGTTCAAATGGAGACGTAATATGTGTTATGTGACCTTCCTATTGCATCGGGAATTCCCTAAGGAACGTAAAACGAGAGGAAAGGCTAAAGATTGCTTAAATAACTCACTGTTTCTTCGAATGATCCATGATAGTTGTAAACAAAAGAAATATGTGGAGCGCATGATGTTTATATCCCCAGCAGCTGTCAGTAGCTTGTAGAAAATGAACTTGGATGGTGACAAAAACATTCTAGAACCCGGTGAAATGACTAATGTAGAGGAATTCCGATTAATTCATTATTTGTTAACATGTTAAGATTTTTATTTTATCCTGCTTTTGAATTTTTTAATGTTTGCAAGTTTGGTTAAATGGTAAGAGTAAGTATCCTAGTTTCTTCAATATTCTTGATATTTTGAAGAACCTTAAAAGAAATGCAGAGAATATTTAAATTTGAGAAAAAGTTTTGGATCGCGCAAAATGTTTTATTGGTGAATTGATATAAATATTTATTCTCTAGTTGTTCTTCAAAAAGAGTTTATTTGATCTTAATTTTAGGTATCTCTAGCGATTGTTATAGTTCTATATTATTTCTTTAAGTCCTCGTAAGAAAAGAGCTATCACTGGTCAATTTGAAGGGAAGCCTCGTTGCTTTATTCAATTGGGAAACACCTATTAAATCGACGAGTTCTTGCATGATCTAATTCATTCAATGCGTTATGAAGAATGCTTTCAGGCAACTTTCGGTTTCCACCGGATTTCTTCCGTCCCCAAGAACGGCGTTTCGCTCCGGCATTTTTTAACGCATTTCTCCGGACATAAAGACGTCAACGGACATTCCCGTCGATTTCCCGCACTTCAGAAAAGAGTGAGAATCCATTTTTTACCTCTTTTAAACGTCGACACCTCGTCAATGACCGGACACGGAAAAAAATATAAATTCAGCTGAAAAAAGCGTACCATATCGGGGAGTGGAATTTTTCACAAGAAAATCCCGCGAAGCAAAAAACGCGTTCTTTGATAGCGATTACCGAAAGGAACCGAGAGTCGTCCGCGGGTCTCGGGTTCCGGGAAACGGGCGTCAATCACTTCTTTCGCGCCTCCACTCCATAAATAACACCGGCTGCTGCTGGAAAAAAGCCTCCGACGTGATGCCTCCGAACAGCCCTTTCTGTCGCCTATTCTTTTCGCTGAATTAACTCCTTCATTGAACGCGTGACCACGGATTCGGTCGCCTATATTTTTGGCCGTTGTCACCGCTTTTTTGCGCTTTCCCCGGTGCAGCTGACAGCTTCATCTATCCGATCTTCGATGCCAATCCATCAGTCGTACTCAACTGTCATAAGTGAAATAAATAGCAATTCCTATACCTTACCGCAACAAATATTTGTATCGTCGTACTTCCATCCCCAAATTTGGTGGAGTTCGCGTGCTCCTGTTGATATTGAGTCATTGTTGCGTCATTAATTACTGCGTCCTGGGGTTGCCTGCGGCTTACACTGATGACGATGCGCTAGCATAGAGTCAGTCATGATAATTTTGACTTTTGGTTGGCTGAATTCCTAGGAAAACCCAAGCGATGACTCTGCGATTATGGTCTTCCCTTCATATAAGAATACGTTACTATATAATATGCCTTGTAAACTAATTACTACTGAAAGCTTTAGATCTGTTTTTTCCGAATAATTTAAAGCCCACTCTTACGTCTAGATTGAGTAAAAATCTCAACGTATTTAATGTATGTTCATTACTTTGTGAAGTTTTTCGGCAGCATTTGAATGGTATTCTCGTTAGTAAATGATTCTTAAAAATACATCCTTATATCTCAGTTACATTTAATGGCTATCACAATAATGATTGTTTTACTCTAAGCATTTGTTGTCAAATAAGTATAAGCAACAGATAGTATCGATATTGAGCGAAATCAAGGATTTTCAACAAAGATATCGGTACCAAGCGAAATATCGAAATAAGTGGAAGTGATAAACAAATGTTTTTGGGAATTATTTTCGACTATGTTGAAATTATAATAGGAATCATCGTCGACGTCAATCAAAATATTTCCTCAAAGCGATTGCCATTATAAATCAAGGTAGATCAATGACATTGCGGGGAAATTGTACGCCACGTTTATTAAATTCTGGTTGTAAATAGTCAGCCCACCTGCCAATCGAATCGCTTCTTCTACTTCGACCTCCCAAATCCATTTCATGTTTTCCTCAAGAAGAGGTCGACTCATACCGATCTCCATTTCCTCAATCATTTTTCCGCCCCAATCGGTCCATTACCTTTCCTCCCCCTCCAAAAAGGCGGCCATTCCTATTCCCCTCCCTCATTTCCCATTCGCCACCCATCCCCCTCATTATCCCCTCCTCATAACGCCTCCTTTAAAAGCCATCTCTCCTCCAACTCATTGGAAATGCGGCGACGCGAGAGATCGACGAGTTGTTTCGGTGAAACTTTGAGTGGAAATATCCTCGTATCATCTTTTCGTAGACAATAGTTGAAATCTATGTCTTGCTCTCCTTAGCAGAGTTTAGTATACATAGTCACAAGCGTTACTGTATGATCTGTATGCTGTGAGGAAATTACGAGTGTATAATCTCTAATCTATAAGATTGCCAAAATATTACTTATTCAAGAAACAGTCAATTCGACCAATTACTATGAAGCGCAACAGAAAAGGAAAAATATAAATATATGTATAAATATTTACAAGGAAATATGGTGATGCAACAAAAACAAATAAGAAGACAATCTAAAGAGCAGCTATTAATTAATGGAATAATTGAGTTAATTAATAGGGGTAAACAGTTCAAATACTTATTTTGATTACATGCTTAACCATTAAATATAATATACATTAATTTGTTATTAAACACTTAAATATCGTTTCGTAACAGGTAATGACGTCAGTTCAATCGCACAGAAATATTATCTCTATCAATTTTTTCTGAGAACTTAAATAATTACGAAGCCGCGAGTGGCCGCTCAAACAAGGAAACCTGACCGCACGCGGCCAGTAGTAGCCGCACTTCAAAAAGTCATGGTTTAGAGCGTCTAGAGGGATAATCCGTTGTGTCATCCTTTTTCGTTCCGTGTTTTCGTAACTAAAATCGATCTTAAATGGCAGTATCGACTTGTATGAATGCAGAGCGCACCGAGGAATGCCATCGCGCTCTGTCCAAGAGGGCGTTGCTGCGAATCTCCTCTCAGAGGGCGCATATATTTAAATAATAATGCTTCACAGACTGAATTCCTCTGGAGATTGAGACGCATTGGATTCGGCTGTCTATCGGAAGAAAACCTCGGAGATGAGTCGTTAAAAATGCTTGATGGATTAATTCTCAGGTGAGGAAAAAGACCAAGAGCCTAGGAGAGGGCCCCTCACAAAATGACGATTTGCTTTTTCCTTTTTAAAGGCACCAAAGTAACTTTGAATCCATGCTCACACAAATAAAGCGCAGTATTACTTAGATAAGATCAATAAAGATATGCGGTACACCGAAAGATATATTTTAATTTCTTTATATTAGAAATGTTTACAAAATAAAGGCGAAACGTAGCGAAACATTTGCAGGTGTCTCCACATAATACATACATCTTTTGAGATTGTATCTAAATCATCATATCCCAAGTCTTAATATTACTATGGTTCTCTTAATCCTACCTAACTTACCTTTTTATCATTTTATACAATTAGAAGATTTAAGTTTTTTATAGTAAAAAATCAGAATTACAAGACGCAAAACATAGAATGATGAAAGTATTAATGTGTAAACGATAGTTTCAGCTTCGAAATTATATGAATTGTATGAAAACTCACTGCACCATCTCCTGCTAAGAATTTACACATACTACGAAGGGAAATTTACCTTCACTATATTGCTTTTTCGATCAATTTCTTCTGCTTCCACTGTTCAAGATATGCATCTCGGTCTAGCAATCCATTAAGGAGGAATTCAGTCCACCTCAGATGTCGCTCTTTTCCTCGAGATGCCATCGACGAAAACCGAGGGCCTCTTTCCGGTGGCCATGCTCAGGGAAAATATGCAGGAGAAGAGGATTCCTAGGAAATTGATAGTTAAGGATGCTGACCAATCAGCGTGACTTGCAAGGCACAGGGACCTCAGCTGTATCAACCTTCCTCGGCAACGTTGCCAAACGTGCACCTCCGACTTCTCGCCTCCATTCAGCCTTTCCCATTAAAAGCTCTTTTTACGTTTGAGCACGTGTTAATGCCGCTTATCTCGGCGAGCACAACGCGCTAAGCAGTGGGCGTCTTCTTTCCCATACTTTTTATCACGTCACCGATGACCACTGGTGCGAGAACGTGCTTTTTAGACGCCGAAGAAGAGTTGATTTTTTACTGAAACCGTTACGCCTATACCCTGTTCGTTCGGGTCTACCCTGCTCGAAGAATCTGGGAAAAGGTTAGAATTTCAGCGACACACTCCTCAATGTATAGATATCGTGAATGTATGGACAATGTATGTATATGGGTGAATTGCTCAATCTATGCAAGCAGAGAATCATAAATTGTAACGTAATTGTTATTTTTAAGGGAAGATCACTTCTGCAGACGCTCTCGTAAATTAGTGTTAATTATATTTCTTTTATAAAATTAGCTTAATCAAACGTCTTGTAAATTCTCTCAAAAGGTGTCCTTCTTTGTTTGGTCTTATCTTTTTGAACTGTTACTTTTTTTTGAGACAGCGTTTATTTCAACCACCTAAATGGTTTGTACTTCACCTAATAAAGTTGTCATTTATTTTATCCATAAAGCAACTAATAAATTTTTATTAGAAATTATATTATTATGACGCAACATTCGAAATGTCTATTTCATGAACTGAAACCGAAATCAATTTCAAAATACTTACGTAAGACTAATTATTAACCTTCATAATAGCTTTTACTGTAGTAATCAGGTTACTTTTTCTATTATTTTTTCAAACGGAATTACATCAATTTATAATGGCTTTGTCTAGTTTTCTTTTCAATTCATATCAGTGAAAACGAAGGTATAATTATTTTATTTGTATAATTCGTTCCATAATCCAAAACAATAGCCAAAATTCGATTATCCACGCTCTCCTAAATCGTACTACACTGTACTACACATTATTTGTACAAATAAAAAGTATTGCAAAGATTCTAACTGGTGATACCTAAAAGTGTATCTGTCTTTTTTGATGGAGAATGAGCAGACTTTTTTCGTCGTCATTGAATTATTAATTGCCTAAACATTCGTAACTCGGGTCCTCCTTCGTTAGTCGAGTCCGAGAAACAGCGGTGAAATCTTCATCGGTCTGAACATCGTCGTCGAGGCTATTCGTTCGCCGAGACATCGTATTGGTCCGCTTATAACAGAAACGGGGAATGCCTCAATGGGTTTTTTCGCGACACCGAAGTGTATTGACGGCAGCCTCCGAGTAACGGATGTGCGATTCCCAGCGAAACCTGTATTCTCCGGGGCGGCCTTGTTCGGCCGAGGTCATGTATCCTCGGAATATAGAACAGCGTTAGAAAAAATGCACGTGCACGAATAGAAGAACTCTCGGGAGAGTGATTACAGACCCGCCGACTTCGTGACGTCACTTTTCGTGATAGTCTTGTTTTTTCAGACGAGGACGCGTTTTGTTCTTCTGACCTTAATTACTCGGTCTTGCTTTCCTTTCATCTTTTCTGCTTTGATGCCGGGAAAGTATCGAGGCTTTAGCCAATGATGGGCTCGTGTATTTAAGTATGTATGTATTTATGCGAAGGCCTTGCTAATAATTATTTTCCCTTTAAAAGATAAATACAAATGAAAGTATACTTATGTAACCGGTTTTGCTGATTTAGGTATTTAGTTCAATCTAAATATACGCGCACGTATACAGTCACACTTATGTAATACACGTATGCTTATATAAATATTGTTGCCAATTACGGTATTCAAAGGAATTAAAATGTATCTGAAGATCTTTACTACCAAACACTTGGAAAATCAACGTCACCAATATCAATTTCAATATTTGCTAACTAATATGGTTAGCGAAATATCTCAATAATGAGTAACTAAACGTAATGTAGATAGTTTAATGGATTAATATCTTGGTAAACAGTGCGAAATACTAATGCTGTCTTAATATCGTTTGTGGATAAAACTCAGAATGGGATTCTAAAATATTTAATTGAGAAAAGATATTTGGGAAAATGCTAACGAAAATAACGGATAATAAATTAAAATAATATGTTATGGACTAGCTAATTGAGCTTAAGATTAATGAGAGTTGTACTGCTGAGGGCAAAGAAAGGTTTTCATTTACTGGCTATGGTATAATATTTTAATCTAAAAAGATTGCTTAGAAATTTGCATATACGCACTCATAAATGAATTCTTTAAGTATGTCATCCTACCAGATTTCACTGTACATGATCAACATGTTTTCCTCGTTGAATATATTAGTGATTTAATTAGTAGTGACTGGGATGAATGGCACATGAAAGGAGAATGAATAAATTAAATAATTCATTCTTCATTTACCGTTTTATATTGAGAAATAATTGGTTAGAAGGAAACTCGAGTAAAGAATCAAGTATATGCCCTATTTTGGAGTATATTTGCTAGAGATTTTGTAGAAAATGGGCAAAAAAACTCAAACTCACGCGAAATCTCCTACGGAATCCGAAAAATATGTAAAAGCGAAGGTCTGTTTGCGTTCGCCATCGCTTAATTAACAGATTTTATCGAGCGCGCATCCGTACAGCGGAGGTGAATCTATTCCGCTTTATCTTCCGATCGCACGCATTATTAATTGCCGCAGTCGCTTTTCCGTCGTGTGGCACGAAAGGAAAAAAAGGAATTAAGGAGGGAATCGGTGCCTTATGAGTCGAGATCTGGATCCTTCGCTGGGTAATCAAACGCTCATTAAGTCCGTTTTGCTCAGAAACCCCTCATTTTTATGTCGTTATCTGCTCCGTCATACGGTGCCCACGTGTGTGGGGTTTTTAATTTCACTCAGACGGGCTTATTATTTATTTATCATTTCGCTGCTCATTCCGTTTGTCATTTGTGCTCGATGCGTGCGAACGGTTGAAAATAATCGTAGTTCGAAGTTATAGTTTACAGGTCGTGTTCATACGGAGTTTACGTATTTCCTGGAACATCGCGTATTAAATGAACCTTAATGAAACTCTCAGGAGGTTAATGGCCTTTCGTATTCTTTGCAATGCTCGCTATGTATCAACCTTAAATATAATCCAGTAAAACCTAAATATCAGGTATTGAAAGGAAAATATCGTATTGGTTTGTCACATAAATGTAGCTATTGCCCACCGTATTTAATTTTTATTTCCCTTTGCATCCGCTAATGACTTGTAATAAAAATTTTCTCTCATATAATCTCAAAACGATTAGATGGCAAGATGTCACTTCAAGGTAATGAAGAAGGTTCTTTCTTTTTTCTTCTGTTTACTGTGCAAAATGAAGGAGATAATTGGTACTTTTTCCACAAAATTTTTTAATCTTACTACCGGTTTCAACGGAGGACCGTCATCTTCAGGTACAAGTTATACAAAACAAAAAGATTTTGTGGAAAAAGTACCAATTATCTCCTTCATTTTGCATGATGGATTTCCACCGTATCTCGCCCGTCTCTGTGAATTTTATTCTATTTATTGGATTTAGGAGGTTATTTCCTGCTCGTGCGAAGATATGCTATTTCCGGAAACCTTTAATATCAAGCAAATGATTTTGTGTCGTCTACTTCTGAGATATGAAGGATAATCTATTGATAACAAAGCATGTATTCATAATTTTCTATCACACCTCTTTTGACATTTCGATTCCATTGCATCCGCGAAAGTTTGCTCTTAGGCGCTAATAGAATGTTATCTTCAACAGAATGACGGGTATATCGTAAAGATGGGAGCGGAAAAGAAAGAGATTAGTATCCCCGAACACATTCCGTATAAATCAAGGCGATTTAATCGTTTAATTTTCCTCTTTTTTTAAGAATTAAGAGCCGAGAAACTCTTTCAGAGTCGCACCCCCTCGTAATATTAATTCCTTCAAATCTGAGACTTCTTATTGCCACCGGGTCCGCCTTTCTTCCCTCGAATACAAACTGCTGCATTTCGGCGAATTAATACACCGCATGCGAAAATTCTGGCTAATTAAATTCCCCCCATTGATGGATATGGTATGGCCGAGGGTGGAAAAAAGTCAGTCGCCTATCTACACAATTCTCACGGCGCGGAGTGAAATTCTTTATTTGGTAGTCAGTGTTCCCTCGATGCAGTTTATCCTTCCGGATACAATTAAACGCTCTTTACGACTTCCACTCATTAGAGACCTCCTCTGTCCATTACAACGTATTAATGGATTGAAATAGTTTTTTATCTCCGCCGCAAAATTTTCGTTCGCTTATGAAGTTTCTCTTCCATTCATCTTCTCGATACCGGATTTATTTTTTCAGATTTTCTCTGGTTTTGATCGCTACGTCTCCGATGTGTTTTTTTTTATCTCTGTCGACTTGTGCGGTATCTTTTCAGGGAGAGGTTGATGGCTCTTGTTTAACCGGAGGCTAACGCATTGATTCCGTCCCTTTGCGAGATTCCCCCGTTCCCGTGGATGTCTGAAAATATAATAACGTTTTCTTCGTAAAGAGCACGATTCCCAATTAAATCTCGTACTCTTGGGAACTGCCAAGTCTTTACGGGAAATCTTTTGGAAAGCGCGAGTTTTAATGACGAAGGGCATTCGTCAAGATGTCATTCCATATGGAGCATTAAGGATCAGGTTAATTATTAGCTTAGACTTATAATTCGTAGTAGAACAGACGCATAATTCCAGAAAGTATAGCTAAGAATTTTATGTGCATTTAACTGTGGAGATATAACTTCCATCCATTCTTAGTATTCCTAATTTCAGATATTTCAGAGATTTTTTTAATTTTTAATATTATTATGAGTATTAATTCCTGTTGTCTACTACTGGTTGTTGATCTGATGTAATTCGTAAAACTTAATTTAATCTATAATACAATGGAAAAATAATTAGATTAAGCAACTGTTGATATATTAATACCTAATGCTGAAATTGGTTCACCACTTTCTCATGAAAAACATGGAATAATTTGCTTCGCGAGGATATTAGCCTACTTCGTTGAATACTAAATGGAACTCTCAAATTCGATACTGGAATGCATTTACAGACACTTTTTTAAGTTGCTAATCTTTCTTGAAATTAAATCCCGCTTTTTGTTGAGGAAATTCTGTGTTACTGGCGCAAAAAAATTATCTGCGAATCATCGACGAGTACAACGATGAGTTTAGGTATTTTGTGTAAGGATTTTCGTGTTCTAAAATGACTGAAGAGTGGTTGAATCAAGTTCTAAGTGCGTTTGTGCGAATCGATCGACGTGTTTCCAAAGAGTCGTCGCATTATGAACTGGACGAAGTGGCACGGAAATAGTGGTAAATCGTAGCGCTGCATGCAAGGAATACGTCTGCAATTGGTGAGGAAATGTGTCTCCTTTGTTGAGAGCACTAAGATAAGGTTTTAATTGGCGGTGTAGCCATTGTATGTGGGGAAGGATTGCTTACGGATAATTTCAATTAGGCGAGAATTCTATGAACGAACTTTCTTAATTGGGGTGCCTATGCGAAAGGGTACCACCGAGTCTGATTCCTCTAGCGTTTCCCTTTCTAAGGACGAACGGGAAAAATTGAGTGAAGTAATTGTCGTGTTTATTACTAACCTGAAAGGAGACTTTAGGAAACTGCGGGAACTTGAAATAAGGACCTTATATTTACGCCGCTGCTGAGTTTTTATCTCATCAAACCAACTTATCTGTCGCTACCTTTGCTGCTTGAAAGGGTTTTAACACTTAAGATTTAGTTTAATGTTTGCCAACGTTCGTGAGTTAGGTTACTTTGGAGAGGGTTTGTTTCACTTACCGAAAATATTTAAGCTCAAATTATTGCGTTTTTGGGACAGTTCATATTAACGGATTAGTAGAGTTGATATTGATAAAATTTTAGATTTTTGGAAATGACAGAAAATGTTTGAGGTATTCAAGAAGCATTTTGTGATAGTAATGTTCCAATAAACAAAAATATATTCACAGCTTTCAAGTTGAAATTCCTCTTTAGTCCCTCCATTTTGGAAATATTGCCGCCTCTTTGCGCTTAACGAGTAAGGAAATTCCGTCGTTCAAATATAATGTTTAAAAAATGCACATCTTGTTAGCACGGTACAAGCTATGCAGTTCTGGTTGTAGTAGGTTTATATCTAAACTGAGCTCCAACGATCTACTCTATTTTACTATTAGTTTATGCATGGAATGTAGATGTTCATTCAGCTAGATTTTGCATATTGTAAAGCTTATTTTAACAAATTCAAACTTCAAACACTTTGGAAAAGAAAGACCGAAAGTTTCTTTTCGTAGTCAAGGTGACCAGCTGAGGGCTTTTTCCGCAGCAGGATAGAAAGGTGATGACGTAGTTTTGTGAATGTGTGTCACATTTGGCGATCGCGTTTATTGGATGAGGAGGACGTCGCGTGTCTCCCGGAGATTGGAGAAAGTGAAAGGGCGGCTGAGGGTGAAAGGAAGCGTCGAAGGGAGGAAGGAAGACGGATGAGTCCGAGTGATACACTGGCCTTTCTCCCAAAGGGCGATTGTTCGCCTCCTAGCGGAACAATTAGGCGGATAAGAACCTTCTTAAATTCCCTTTCCAAGTGAAATTATTGATTTTCACCTGACAATAGAGGAAGCTGTCTTTTTCGAGTACCGCATCTCCTTTTAAATTCACAAAAAGTATCAGCCAAGCTTTTGCGAAAACGACGAAAGAAAATTAAAATTCTTAACCATCTTCGGACCAAATTTTTGACTCAGTTGGCGTACTATAATTAGTATACGTTATTCTGACTCACACGAGGCAAATAAATCCTAAAATAAAACGGACGAAGGCTGGTTGGGTTACAATTACGTTATTTAAATTCCATGCGATCAACCAAGGAATAGATTAATGATTTATGTGAGTTAAGTACTTGATAATTACCTTCTTCACGGTGGTCATCGTAAGGGTTAATTTTGTGTCCCTATTGGTTGCATTGTCGATCTATTTTCCTCACGTGTTACCTTCCATGGATAGTGAATAGTACATAGTTTTTATCCCGTCTTTCTGAACTGAATTCAAATGTATTAATCAAGAAGTTGAGGAAGTAGCATTCACTAGGAAATTATGTGATAAATGTACTCTAAGTAAGTAAAAGGGCATGTACCGTAGCCATTAAAAATAAATCACATTTCCCGATAGAGTGATAAACATTCTAGAACGATGCATCGTAGCAGGAAGTTAAGATCCTTTTATGTGCACTCAAAAGCATCAATTCCATAGCCGTTTTACCTCGTCATTTGGCATTTTTCCTCCAAAAAAAAGCAGCGCAAAATTTCGCGGTCGTTAATTACCGGCGTCGAAGTCAAACACTGGGCGAAGAAACAATCGAATTAATATTTGAACATCTAAGGAGCACCAGTTTATGTTTATATTGCACCTTCTTCGGTGGGACAACCGTGGATTGCTGCTTTTATTTCTCTTTTTCCCGCTCGCGCGCTGAAGGCATCATATATTAGAGCCTCTTTTAGGGCCGGCTAAATTTTCGACAAAAACGAGATACATTTTTACGACGTTCGATAAACACTCATTAATTTATTCGGAGCGTCGGGAAACTAGTCCATAAAACAAGCGGGTTGGGCGCGAACAACGGTGACAGGTTATGAGTCGTATTGCTGACGTTTTTATTCGGCATCCATCTCCTTGTGCATTAATTCGGTCATCGTAAAAGAGAAGTTTAGGGCGAACTAATTGAAACTTTGTTCCGCGTTAATCATTGCATAGCTTTACGTTTTTATAAATTGACTCTCTAACTTCGTTTAGTTTCTTATGAGAGACTCCATATCTAGGTATCTGCTTCTGCCACGCTTCAGCGCTTTCTTATTCATTAGTCTGCCGATGTAATTATTATTCTATTTTAATCAGAGAATGGCAACCCCAAGTTTACCTCTTATCCAACTAACTTCCTTTTTCGATAACAAAGTGATATATATTTCAAGCTAAACGCACTAAGAAAGATTTATTTGTGAGAAAGACTGTCTGTAAGTGAAAGTGGACGTATAAAAACACTCGTTTCTGGAAAACATCACGCGTAAGTAAGAAAACCGTGAAAAAAGTAGATGTGAAATAAGTTTTTGTTATCTGCGCATATGCATATCTGAGCCTCAACCTTTCGGTTGATTTATGTCCCCCGTAAATCCGCATTTAACACCCTGTTCTCCTAATGCTTAGCCAATCCCACTCTTTGTATCACCAAAAATCTATTATTTTTTGCGTTCTGTTTTACGTGATAGATATTTTTGTCACATTACTTAAAAGTAGAAAATGAATGGTCAATTAACCTATGAATTTATTCTCATGAAGTAAGGAAAGTTGGTGGTGTTTCATTTCGTTGATTATCATATCATTAGAAACTTATCTATCGAAATTAAATTGTTTGATATAGAAAAATGAAGAATGAGAAATAAGATGAAAAGTTAGAGAATTGAGGATTGAAAGGGATTTTTATGATGCCATTGATTGGTGTGTTGGCACTTATTAAAGCTCTTATGAATTAAAATGTCAAAATAAAATCAACTAAAAAGAATTTAAAATAACCGCGATAGATCCTGTAGAACTTCAAAGTAAATAATTTATGGTACATTATCAGGCAGAATTGCTTCTATCTTTTCTTGAATAAGAAGTTAAGGCCTAAGCAGACGATTCGCACTATGACGACACATCATGAAGCGGAGGTGCGTGGGAGTCCAAAGAGATCAATGAAGCCGTTATCTAATTGCGGGGATGTTCCATAGCCATTGAGAGATTAGGGTCACTGCTAATGAGATGATCTTAAGAGAGGATTGTTGAGTTTTTGCCTCCGTCCGTTCTTGCGCCGATGCATTACGTTGCTTTCCCGTTTCATTCTTCTTAGAATTGGGATGTAAGGGCATGTCTCGACAAGTGCGCGTTTACAAATTATATTCTATCGAATTATATTCATTAATCATCTGTGTAAAGATATCTAAAAATATAAATAAATTTGGATTAACGTCATTTTTATTTTTTACAAATTTCGTTTGACTGGTTGAAGCTACTCCTTACATATCCATTACACATAAGAATTCATCAATCAAAAATATCAAAATTGATAACTACAATAGCAACAAAAAATTCAAAACAATGACAGCAAAAATTACAAGATTTACTACGAATACAAAATTTTATTGAAGGTATGGCTTCACATCTAAATTATTTTGCAAATCTGCAACAACAATGCGCTAAAATTTAATTTCTATTATTTTCTGAAGACTTAAAATATTAGTTTGAATTGACCGTGCTTTCATCGATGAAAATAGCACGATTTAAGGCATCGCTCGTTCAAGATCATTTAGGAATTTAATGAAGGAAACATAGTTATAGCTCTAGCTTTTGATGAATAATTTTTATTGCCAAATGTATTACAATGAATAATTGTCATCACTAAAAATACTTTATCTTTCTTTTCTAGGTAAGTCGACAAATCCCTGCCCCGTTTCCTGAAATCAAGGTAAACGATTTCATTCTATAGTTTAAGCCTGGCTGGACTTAAAAAAATTCAAAAAATAAAAAAGATGAATTATATTGATGCGCATAATTTGTCATCACTCTCTGGTAATATCTCACTCGAGCAATAATAGGGATCCATCGACGGATAAATTCCACAGTATTTGATTTCCTTTCAATTTTTTCGCGACGTAACGGTTTCCCGAGACTCAAGTTTCCCAGTCCTTTTCAATTTATGGCTGTCGTAAATTAATAATTCGTTCGGCAGCTCCGCACAATTAATTTGCGATCGATATTTCGTTACCCGAAGAGAATAGACGAAACGGCAATTAAAAGTTTAATCCCCCGTTTTTTATGCACGCCTCTGATTGCTCTAATAGAGACGCTCTGTGTTTTTGTATGCCTCTCCGTAGTGCTTCGAGGTCGGCCGTAAAAATAAAGCGCATTGCCACATTTTTATTGTTTTTCATCTAAAAGTCGAAAAAAAACGTCCTCACTCATTTGCGTTTAAATTGAATTCCTTACCTCAGAGGCCTTCCTTCCTCTCGGCCTTGGTTTTTCCCATTAAGGTCTTCTCTGATAGACAAGCGACGTTGCTGAGGGTGGCGTCCACTTCCTTCCCCAAACGCCCTTTCCCTGCATCACGAAAATATCACGGGCTCTTTGCTTGCGATGCTATTTTTGCTGACACTTTTGCCCTTTAAACCCTCCGTACAAAGTTTAACCGAGGTTCCACTTTTGCTGATAATCCGTGTTTGTATTCATTAGGGCATAATAAATTTTATGTATTTACAATCGGTCCCAAAAACACTGTACCTTATAATGATTCGTTAACTTATAGAGTAGATTTGGCAGATAATAATATCCTGTAGATTCTAATAAATAGAGCAACAAAAGGCAGCTATATATTACTGATATTTCTTTACTGAATCAGGCGAGGTGTTGTGATAATCCTTAATGTAATTAATCTACGAAATATTTGTACTTTTACCACAAATTTATTTTTAAAAATAACAGTAACACGACCGGTTTTGACGATTAATCGTCGAAACCAGAAGATGAATTTAATCGTCGAAACCTGTCGTGTTACTGTTATTTGTAAAAATAAATTTGTGGTAAAAGTACAAATCTTTCTTAGATTCTTTCTGCTGATATTTCATTTCGAAAGTATAATATTCGATCTTTATAATAGATCTATAATGAAAGATGAATTTAAACAGTTATCGCGAGAAATTAAACCACCAACAAAGAAAATTTGAACAAGGAATTTTAAGTATATTTTAACTTAATTAAATAATATTTATTTATTATAGAAAATATTTTATTTTATCCTTGTGTTTTATTACATGCATCATATTCCAAGAAGTAAAAGCCGAAGTTATTGAACTAATTAAATAAATTTGAATTCCATATCTTGAATTAGAACACTATACCGAACGTCATGTGATATCGATTGGTGAACGTTTGTCGTCCGTAGGAAGATGTTTACGAGTGAACTATCAACATTTTATCCTATAAACAGAAGTCGGACACAATGTGAACTTTTTTACACTGAGGAATTTCTTCGTACATGTTGTAATGTTTACGAAATGATTCTCAGTTAAAAATTAATTATACATTAAATTTTACAATTATTTCATAAATGTTAGTTTTGTTTAAGAGCTCAAATTAATATATAAATCTTTAATAATAATGCATCATCATAGGAAGACTTGGTATTTGACTTTTAACTATAAATTATTTAGCATAATTATTTGAGGAACAGTCGCTTTTCAGCGAGGTAGCAATATACTTCAGCACCAAAAAATAAATTGGCAGAATCACTTAAATAATTTTGCCCATTGCATATCGAGATGTATATATTTTTAAATCTCCCACTTTCCATTTTTAATTGCCCTCGAGCATGAAATCCCTGGATCTCTATCATTTGGAATCCGAGATCCTTCAAAAAGCGGGCCTAGGCGTGGACTCGAAGAAAAATCGAATTCTTTTTGTGGGCCCATTTGGAGGAGTTGAGGGGCTTAATAGCGTAGGCATTGGCGGCGTGCGTGACTCTGGCCGTAAGCACCACGAGCACGCAATTTGTCCCACTGTCACGAGGGTGCACATGTCTTCCTTCGAATGCAACACGCGTATGCTTTCGAATGCGACACTCAAATTCGACCGATGACGTCACGAAATGGAAGTCAGACTTAATTAACGAGTTATGCTATTTGCACTCTACGTCATACGGAATAATTTAAATTTTTTGAAAGCTTCGATATCTTTTTCGGTCTCATTTAGTTTCATGTCTTCAGCCGAGCGTGACTTATTTATCTCGACGCTTTATGAAAGCGATTTTTTCGATACTTTCGATAGCATCGATGTTTTTGATTGAATCGATACATATGTCAGCGAGTCTTGGAAGATCGGAATCTAGGTCCACTGTTGTCTTTATTAAGGGAAAGATGGACATTTTTGAAAGCAAATACTTCGTCATCTCGAATTTAAGGCTTGCGAGACTACAGGAGTTACAAATTAAGTTTCTTTTGACATTAAGTATCCGATTTCAAGAACATTCTTCCATCATCAGTGTGAAAAAATCTTTCGATTGATTTGGTACGCAATGGGTGATATTGTTCGCCATCTACGACTTTACATTTGCTTCAAATACCCTTCGTAATAGACTCGGATCTTCCGAAGTGAGTTGGAATAGAAGCTGGGGATTCCCATGACCTGGAAAGCCTTTGGTGGTTTTCGTGAGCACTCTAAGAAAATTGAAGAAATTAGGGTGAGGACAGAGGGCTATTATTGGGCCTTTGTTTTTCCCTTGAAGACACTTGAGGATTTCAACAAGAATGCAGCGCAGACATGCGAGGATGGGAGAGTGGATTGCCTCCAGTTACTTCGATCGCCACTAAAGTTGGTCTCTTGAACATCCCATACAGCTTAACAGTTATCCTCCCTATCCTTGTTACATAAACTACCCGCGATAATGCAGAATTATTTCAAACGAATCCTGGATAAATGAATTAATTTTTTACCGCCATAGATTGAAACGTTAGTGATTAAAAAAACGAAGTTCTAAGTTTGGATTGATGAATATTTATTTGACGTTACTCAGGGTTTGTATTTTTTTGGTAAAATTGATTTATATCATTTATTATTTCTTTCGCAAGTTACTATGAATTATCTATTATTACAATTAATGACGCATATCATGGATTCATTTTTTGCTTCTAAGTTATCGTAACATCAAATTTATAAAAAGGAAAGATAAAAGCTAGATTTAGTAGAAAACTACACATTTATTGTTGAATTGATTGTATCGAATCTGTCTAACATCTTCTATATTAGTAGAAAATATACTTAATCAGAATGAGGTTAATTCTTAGGATATTATTGATGATTGCAATTATTGTGATAGAATTTTCAGAATTACATTTGCTTCATACTAAACATCCTGCAGCAATCCAAAATCTTATATTTGATTGCATAGGTATCTAACTTCACATGTAACGATAGAATATTATACTGGCTTCTATTTGTTTAAAGAAAAATTACGTCAATAAAATTCAAGATAAAAAAATATGATTACTCTACAGAGTATATCATATTAATACAAAACAAGTCACTTAGCTGACAGCGTCCATATCGTTCTAAATGTTTTAAGATCGGTTTGTTTCTCCAAGGGTCTACCCAAAAACTTCGAAGGGTCCGTCCATTCCTAAAAAATGTGAAATTTGTGCTGTCGAACTTTTCGTGCCTTCGAAAGGCACGTGCGTGCGCCTTTTGTGGTGATTACGCTGGTGTGAGCCGCTCTCAAATAATAAGCGTCCGCTTCACGAAGTGCCCGAGGCTGCACCAAATATGACTTCGGAGGATTTTTCATCTGTTCTCCCACCTGCTCTCTTTGTCCACGCAATGCCCTCTAATTTAAATATTCATAGGCCATCCGCATCTTTTGTTATACAAGGTAATTCTTGTTAATTAAACTTTGAGGGGTTTCTTGAGGATATTCATTGCGTCTACCGAAATTTCCTCTTCCGATAAAAGACTTAATTTTGGACGAATTCCTCGGATTTTTTCTGCCATATAAATTCTAAATGGTCAGTTGCTTGTCCTTGTTGAAAACGACGTGTAAATAGTTTGGAAGAAATACTTTTGTGCCCAGTTAATGTCTTAAATATGGCTTTGTACGAACCCTAAGCTGTTGAGGATAAAACTTGAACTTAAATTTCGTTAATTTTCAAATGCTAAAATATCGGTTGCTAGATAGTTCAGAGGTATTTAAGTATCTAAGTTTTGCATTTTCAATAGATATTAATCATGGAATCATGTAGAACTTCAGTAAATGGGAACTTTTTCAGTAAAAAGGGAGACCTCGGTTTGAGTACAGACTAGTAATTATTTTTCATTTCTGTTTATTCATAGGTTTCAAAACTACTATAATTAGGTACGAATTATTAACCTTTCTATGATTGTAAAACATTCCTCAGACTCAGGAAGTGTTTACATTTCTTAGGAAGCTAAACGGTCGTAAACTTGGTGTAGGCTTTATTTGGGTTTCATTCGGTAGATATTAATAACTAAAATTCAACTTTTGAAACTATAGTCGAGCAATGATTCCGACAGCTGATAAATGTACATTGCCCACCCTTTCTTGCATCCGATGAGGAATTTAATGTCTCCACTAGACGGCAAATAGGAATTGAGCGAGTTGAAAGAGAATCGAAAAAGTGCAAAGGGAATGGCGTAAAAGGAATAAGTGAAGAAGAGGGCGATTCGGAAGAGACGGACGGAATTCGTAAAGAGACGACTGCAGCGCCTTTAGCGGAGGGTTCGGATATTAAGGGTGGCAGGTCGAAATGGGCTGAAAGCAATGACCGAAGGATTTTTGGGGAAAGTTCGTTTCGCGTGTGGTCAAGGGTTCGGCCCCCCTGAGGCAACTGACCAGGGCCGGTCTGACCCCAATGTGGAATTTTTCCCAGGGTGTGGAATTTTCTAACACTTTCGCCTCACGAATTCTGCGTTCTTTTCTAGCGGTCAGCGGTCGCACCTCCGAGGGTTCTTGGAATTCTTGAAGAATTTGGTTATGCTCGAAATGTTCCTGAAAAAGTCACAGTTACGTATTTGTGCATGCCTTGGTTCGGAGTCGGGGTGTTCGGTGTTGAGAGTACGTGGCCTAAGATGAAATAATTTACTGACGTCATCTCTATGCGCCAGAAAAGTGTTCTCTGAATTCTGTAGGGTATTAGATAAGATATGAAAAATAGTATGACGTAGCGAATGAAAATTGAATTAAATGGAAACTGGTATTGATGGAATTAGCCGTTACTGTGTGGACCTTCATTTAGGTATGTATTAAATTAAATTAATTAATTGTAAATTTAAAAAATACTTAGTGTTTTGTCAAAGTACAATTTAAAAAAAATATTTTATTTTTTAATATCTAAGTATGTGGAACCTTTTCACTTAACGTTTACTCAGAATTTTTCTAAAATATCCAAATATTACATTCATCCATGAGTTTCATGATTCCTTGCTGTAAATAAATTGGGAATAAATTTATTCTAAGGCCTTATGATATTAAATCATTTTTACTTCTTTTATTATTTTAATATTCTAACTTCTATATGCCTAAACGAATGGCTTTACAAAGGAAGTTAAAATTAAAGATAGCGATTGAGATCAATGTCTGCAGTTTTTTATTCGCCCTTGTATGAAAAAATGCACTGTTTTACTTCAGTACCAAGCGTCGATCTTTGGATGCGACCACCGTTGCCAAAAAAAGACAAATTCTGTTTCGACGAAAGTGAATGGGGGTGAAGTAATGGTAAAAGATGCAAACGTCGTCATCGTTCGACCACAGACAGGCATAATTCGCGTGATGGACACTTGCTGACCCTCGGTAATGGATTTCTTATGGAAGACCCCCAACGGCTCTTATTGAGGGGAACGTGAGGAATAGCAATTGTGAGGGGGCCCCAGAGCGAGAAATTAAATCATCTTGTCCCTTCGGAATTTCTGGGAGAAAAAGGTCCGAGTGACCGCCACATATATATTTCATAATTTGAGCGGAGCGAGTCCCGTGGGAAAGCTCTCTTTGGTGCGTGAGTAAGAGGTGTTCCTTCCTTCGGATGACGCTAATGGAGGAACAATATTAGCCCCAATATTCTATTCATGTAATTCATTTTACTCATTTTTGGTCCATTGGCGAGTCAATCATCATTTGAGTGGTTCTTTTAGATACTAATAATATCTGCATTCATCTCGCACACATGGAAGAGGGTGATGGGCGTTACTTAAACCAGGATTCACTTATTCTACACATTCTCCAGAGAATCCAGAGAAGGAAATTTCGCCGCAGAAAGAATCCATTCTCTCGAAAGGTTTATTTTAATTGTGTCTATTTTCATATTCACTTGTCCTAAGAGAGTAATGTCTGTCTCACAGAAGGAGCATTTATCTTGGAGCGTAAATTAGCAATGCACTCTTTACATTCCATTTCTATGAACGCTAACTGTTATTATTATGACAACCTCCGTGATTATTAAATCAAACGGTATTTAAGAATGAGTTCAGATTCGCATCGAGAAATGAGAATTTTTCAAGTTGGTAAAAATGTTTTGCATTATTTTTATTTAAGGGAAGTAAAAATTGAGACCGCAATATTTAATCCCAAAGAAATTTGTGTTATTTCAATGAGGAAGGTTGTAAATATTTATTTTTCTTCCAACCTTTGAGAATAATCGCCCAAGTTTTTTGATTCGTCTCTTAAATTAGCACCATCACCATTAAGATTACACCTATTTGCACTTTTTCCGAACTTTGACTAATATTCAAGTTACCCTACCTGTGTATTAACAGAGTTACATACACAATAATGAACACGTAAATCAATCAAATCTAACAGTACCGTTAATTTGAAAATACTTGTTAGCTTTCGCATTGTACTTTAGCATGATTTTGTTGGATCCCTTGCGCACATTCTTGGTCTTGAGGTCGTTCGTGAGGTGGTCATTAAAAGGCATCTTCGCAGCCGAATCAAGCGCACCCCAGCGGGAGATTGTGAATGTCTTGTTAAACGATTCGGAGGAAGGACTATTACGTGTGGAACTCCGCGTTTCTGGTCACGTGCTTCGCAACGAATGGCTGCGTCTCTTCCAATATTCCCACGCTGCCCACTCTTCAATTGTTTCAATCCTAGTTACGCTCTTGTCGTTTCTTTGGTCAGCCTTAGCGCTTTTAGCTGATGTCTTCCTGTTAGAGTATATATTTATTTAGCTCAATTTTGCGATTAGAATGTATATTTATGGTGGACATTTTTCCTTGGCTTACTTTCTTGATCAGGCATATCGATGGTTAACGTCTGTACCTGGCTATCGATGAAGAGTAAGTGGTCTGTTAATGAAAATTATTATATATAATTATTAATAAAAAAATCAAAAAGGTATTATCCGTTTAATTTATAGGATAACTCAACATCTAAATAATTATCCCTCTTTTTCTGCTTCCTTCACTAATTCAGACAATTTCCTATTCATCGAGCAGTCACTTTTTCGATAAAAGATATTTCATGAATTAATTTACAAAGTAATTAAATATTCGAACAATAAATCAACCAATTTCAGAGACACAGCATTACCAATTATCAATCATCTTTAACAACTATACTATTTCAAGTTTATTTTCTATTTATTTCATTATCTATTGCAATTTCCAGTCGTTTTTAAGGTGAAGTATTTCTTTTATTCCTGTCGTGTTCGTTTTGATACCCATAACATAACTTATTTTAAACTCTCAGTAATTCCTCGAGATTATTTTATTTACCCTCAGTCACGATTTCCCTGTGCAGAAACCGTGCGATTTAACATCGAAAACTCACAAAACATCGGCGTTATCCGAAAAATCAGTTCTCTCGAGGGTTTCGGCGAGGAACGTTCAGGTTTCGGAAGATGATATCTCAATTTGGGGAGCTAAAACCCGGGTAAATTTCGTTTTTAATTACGCCTAATCCCGCGGAGATAAAAGTTTTATGAGTATCCTGATCCTACGCCTGTTTGTCAGCAATAAATCATTCACGCGACTGATAACTCTGCTCAAATATACATTACGATATTGATGGTTTCAGCCAGGAGATAATCGAGCACTATCTTTGATCTCGGGCGAAGGCTGATAGCACTTCCCGGCTCTTACAGGAGGCCATTCGTTAATTAATAGTTGGCTTCTTATCTATCAACGTCCGTCCAATATATCGATTAAGAGCGGGGCGACCTTCTGCGTTAATTATTCAAGACATTAATCTATATTCCTCGGCGACTTCCGAAACAGATTTCATCGTGTCATCATGAAACGCCTACCGCGTACTCATTACTTCCAGAAATTCGACTTTAAAAACCTCTTAAAATCTCTCGGAGAATGTTACGAAGGCCGCCCGATAGGAGTTTCCCCGTTATGGTCGTTTTTTCTGCGAGATTCCATCCCTCGACGCAGCTTCCGATGGAAAGATGTTATCTGTGCTCTTCTGAGGAATCTCTCACGATACCCGTCTCTCTTTTGCTTTCAGTGTTTTTTCCTAAATTTGATCTCTTTGACCTTATTTTTCCATCTGCTAACATCATGATGTTTTGTGTTAGATTCGGTTTTCGAATTTCGAATTGAAAAAGGCCAGATGCACTAGTTGATAATTTAAATAAATATCCGAGAGAATATTTTTTTTATTTTCGAAAAGTTGTTTTTAGTTACTTATTTTAATTACTTTTCATTCCTCTTGAAGTAGAGGTAGACTCCTAGTAAATTTTAAAAGCCAGAATAATGCTTCATCTTAGAAAGATTATATCGATGACCATCATTCATTTTAAAATTAATTCCCTTTTCAAATTTTTATTATCTTTTTCGGAGAATGATAACTACGATAAATATTAATCATATAATACTGAAAGTAGTAAAGGTTAGTTCTGTCACATTTCTGTTAATCTTTCGGAAAATGCAAATAAAGCTCAACTTTATTGAATTAATTAAGTACTGTCTTCAATAATATGACTAACGGTGTTTATGGAATTTTGGCATTTATGGAAAAGTGCATAAAATGTGTACTTAACCATGATATTCGCTCCGAATTCAACCATTAATGCAATTACATGGGCATGATTTTCATCACTGTAAAAAATAATTTAGAGGTGAAATTGAGATGTCTATGCAAATAGCTTAATCATAAAAGACTGACGTATTCCTTTGTGCTTTCGGTTTATGACTTTGCTAGATGACCATGATATGCAACCAAGAAGAGTGACCATATTATGTATGTTGACCACCGTGGTCACGCTTTTCCCATCCTTTTGATAGGTGCTTATCACGCGTTAACCCGTGTTTTTATCGGCTTTTAGTATTCCTTTAATTACTTCTCCGCTGTCTTTTCAGAATAAATGTTATTCCAAAGTCTTCCGTCGGCATTCCTTCAGTTTATTCATTCCCAATCCGTCGTGGGCCTCGTAAAAATGCGTTGTCACATTATTTTCCCTTTGCCTCCGGCGCATCCTCGTGCACTCAAATTCCTCTCAAGTTCATACGCATCCATATTTACCCCTCCCCTCCTTCCCTTACCCATCGGCTTTTCCACTATCTACCATCGAAATAAGCTCCTTGTCTTGTTCCATTCCTATTAATTCATATCGTCGAGGGGAATGAAGTCACATACCGTGCCTGTTGTTATTTACCTTCCCCAACTGATTGTGCAGACCGATTAGTTCATTTTTTACTGCGACCGAGTCTTAGTTCCACCTACCTTCTTAGATTCCTCGACGTTCACACCTTTGAAGTCCGCCGTCGAATGTCTACTCTCTCCGTTTGTGCAAATATGACGTTGGCACCGAAGTACTTTGCGATGAATCTGGATGATTCCGACACGAATGAATCACACTTCGTCATCTCGGGGTTATTCCGGAGCTGGACGAATGGAATGAAATACACTGATGCGTATCTCGATATAAAGATTCTTAGGAATTCCCTGTCTGAAGATGATGTAATACTTAGGAGTCTATGCAGGATAGTCTTAACAAGGTTTGGCATGTATTTGTAAATTTTCCTATCAGGTGACTTCTTGATATATTTTCGTACCTCGGTGTATAGACACTTAAATCAGGATTCTATTTTTTATAAATGAAATTGGAAAATTAGATATATCTGTGTATGTACACCGTATAAAAATTCTTGTTTCATTCCAAATATTTGACGAGCTTTTATTAAGCGAAATCCTGCTCATGCTAATTTAATGGTAATATTTGACTAAGTTAGTTCAATCTAGTGAATATTCTGTTTCTCTATTATGTTATCTTCTTGTATTTAATTTTTTTTGCTATTGATACATTTCCTGTCGTTACATTTGAAACTCATCTCGCAATTAGTGTTTATTTGTGAGATGCTGATTTTTATGTAAATATGTCACACTTGTTCATTCTTTTTTGTATACCTCAATCAATTTTTCTTCTTGTCTTATAATATAATTTTTCTTCTTGTCTCTTTTATCCTAATTTCATCATAAAATTTAGCTATCTATCTGTAGGATTCGCAGGTTTTTCACACTCCCCTTCAAGTGAGTGTTTTCCTCAAGTGGAAATATTTGCTAAGTTCTTACCTTAGGTATTTTAATCCCCATAGTAATTTTCTTTTTTGTACTTTTGAAGGCAATCAATTTCCATTCATTTCTCATACGACGAAGGATTAAATGTAAGGAGAGACTTCCTAGTCTCAATCTCGCCCTAATAAAGTCCTTTTATTATTATTATTATTATTATTATTATTATTATAAAGAGATATGGTAGTATACAGATGAAATTATATTTTGATGCTGTTTAATATAAATGCGATATATGTTTAACTTCGGCGTATAGACGCTTAAATCAACGATTCTATTTTTTAATGAAAGTGAAACATAATATATATCTGAGTATGTTAACTGTGTAAAGAGGTATACTAGCGTGCAGATGGGAAAATATTTTGATGCCATTTAATTCGTTGCGTACGTCCTAATGGAGAGATATAGTAGTAGTAGTATTGTTAAAAGTGCTTCGACAGCTTAGGTCATTTTGCACATTGGTTCCCACCGGGAATCGAACCCGGGACCGCTTTCACCAAAGGCAAACGCGCTGTCCACTGGAGAGATATATTTATCGATAGCGGTACGTATGAGAGTAGAACTCCTGGTTTGAGTCTTACATCCGATTATTATCTCAGTTATTAATTTCGCGAGATTGCGGATCTATTTAAAGGCACGTTACTCCTCAAGTGCTGAAAGAACGCACAGAAAAAACCCGCACGGAAGTCAATCGGCGAAAACCCACTTTTCTTCTAATGAAAATCAGAATTGAAATTCTTCCGCTTCTTAACCCGATATCATCACGAGGATAAGATTAGCGGTAATTGTTAAATCTCAGCGAGTTCCTAATAATTTTTCACGCTAATATTCAATCATCGGGCGATGCAATCAGATAACGAAGATTTCGATGGGAGATTCCGCCTTCTCGATTTTAATGAAAAGCTTTTTTGATTGCCTTCTGCGGAAAAGCCGCCTCTTCGGATCCCCTCAGGTAATTGCAGTATCTTCAGGCCGTCCTAATGACGGACGCATCGCCCTCATTCCATTTTTCCATATTGTCTCCCAGTCGTGTGTTGCGTCTGAAAGGAGGAATGCGATGAAGGGATTAAAGGATATTGTCTTTCGCGATCGTGACTTTCGCAGCCAATTTCAATGTTTCTGCTCATTTCCTCGTTTTTTGCCTCGTGGATTTCTCGGAATCGCGATGGATCAAAGCCGCCTTTTCTTCGGAATGAATCCGCGCTCGTTCGTTTTAATTTCGCGATGTTTTCCGCTATAACTTCTGTCGTAGGTAGAATGTAGCTCATTAAAACTACTTTGCTATTTCCGGTACAGATGAATAGATGAATATTATTAATTTTCTGATGGGATACCCGTTAACGTATTCGAAATGTTTTGCAGTGTTCTTCAGTGCTATACGTGATCACATAATTCGATCTTTGATTAAATATACAGAGTGAGTGATGCCATAGAGCAGGTTTAGGTAGCGTTTAAAAATTCACAAGGAGGATTAACTTATGATTAATTACGTATAACTTAAACGTAACGCAAATTTAAATTGATTTTTATACACGGTATCTAATATACATCTATATCCATATTATTAGGGTGAAAAATATTTTTCTTCTACGTATAGGTTTTATCTTTGTTGAGTTACCTATTTCCATGAATTGCAAGCGAAATCATTCTGTACAATGATGTGTAGCCTTAAAAATTCAACTCTTCAATATTTTTATTAAATTGCATTAAATTTAAAAATTATTTTTTCTTCGTTTATTGCTGTTCGAGCATTGAGGAGTGATATATTTGTGTTACTGAGGAAATAACTATATTTAATAATAACTAGTTGTTCAAAGTCACTCAAGGTTGGCAAGCGTTTAGTGTCAATGAAAGATAGTGAAAATATTTTTAAAGTTTCAATGCTAGGGTAATCAATCTCATATCTCTTTTCCTCGATCTAAAAATCTTCCTCAAAATAAGTGTCGGTCAAAATTCGTTTCCATTTCGAAATCAGAGGTTGTGGAATCAAAAGAAAAGGGCCTGGTGAATGCGCGCGTCGGAAATATTTGAGTCTTCCGTTAGAACGGAGCGAAAGAAGGCAGATTGGCGTCTTGATAAATTGACGGAAGATGAGAGGAGATATGAATGCCTTTTTTATTATCGAGTTTCCATTTTCGCATTGGGGAGATCGGCCTCACGTCCCGCCTCATAGGCGCTGACAGCAATTCCGCGACCTCTTGCTCCGCTTCTGGGAAATCCCGGTCATCTCACGTACTGGGCGCACATTCTTCGTGATATTGCACGTGAACTCACGAGAAGCTGCATTCTCATCTTCCTGTTTGGAGGACGCCACTCAAGGAGGCGCAATCCATCCCACCGTTCGGAGACGGGTTTAAATAGGTGAATCAGCCGGGTATACAATGTGAAATTTTCCAATGAATTCATCAACAAACTGGCAGTTATAGATACAAGTATGAATTAGAAATATTTATGTATGGTTTTCGCTTACTTTTATAAGAAAAATTGGAAAAATTCATCACCTTCATTCATTATTTGTAGTTAGGTCAGATTTTGCGGCTTTATGAGATAAACTTATTCTAGGAAAGAGATGTTTAGGAAATGGCACGCTATATTGACCATTTGTATCGTGATTCCAAGCAGAAAAATAATAATAAGATTTTGGAATAGCATTAAGTACTAAGGAATGTCTAATACCAGCAAAAATAACGCTGAGTACTGAACGAAAGTTTTGTAAACCGTTAAGATGTGACTAAGACTTTTTTGATGAATTGATGTTTAGTTTTCTGGAAACTATACAGTGACTCAAATTTTACCTCTTATCTGGAGACTTGTGAAATGATTTTTATCTCCTTTATCATTTAATGCTACCGAATAAGCCCTTAAATTAATCGAAATAATGTGAGTCCTATAACGTTACCTTGCGGTACCCCTGGTGTAACGTTGTTTATTTAGGAAGGCACAATTACTTAGTTCATTTGGTAGCTATGAAGAAGCCCAGCAAAAAAGCAGAAATATAACCTTAAGATACTTCGGAAAAATCATGCTGACGAATTCGTGAACTCTTTATCTTAAGATTGCTTTACTGTAATAGTTACTGTTTTCAGTACATACGTACTCATGGATTCGCTCGGATATTTCCTCGAAGGTCTAAGTACCCAATTCGAGTTGTAAAATCGATCTTATGGTGTCGCTGCTGTAAAACACGATCCTCCAGTCTTTCGCGAACATCACGTCTCCCTTATTCTTCAACGCCGTTACCTTCAGACGTTGAAGGCATTTCTTCATCACAGACTAATAACCTTCCGCAGCCACTGAATTCATCCTCCCGGGTTTTCATCACGATCCCGCCCACATCATAATCATTATACCCGCCTTCCCTTAATTTTATCCCCTCTTTATGTCCGCCGGGATGAGTTTTTCCACCACTCGGCGCACCTATCAGTTTACCCTGCGCAGGGTGGAATTCTTCTTTTTTTTCGGTCCAAATTCTTTTCTCTCGGAAGTATAATCCAAGAGATAATTATCCACTTCTTTTCTCCTGCGGACGTTAAAGTATAAGGGGGTATCAAGCGGTAGTTTTTATTTTCTCATAAATATAATAATCAACAGCTACACGTGTTCGATGCCATTAACGGAAAATCTATTCATCCTCTACTGCCTCATTTGTTCTCTTCTATAATAAAAAAATCTTCGGTCGTTTGGCCCTCGGCGGTCTCCAGGACGTGACGATGGACCACGGGTTTAGTTTTTCATTTGGGAAAAGTTTTTAATTTCGTTCACCGCGTCGGAAGCAAGTAAGCGAAATGTGTGTTTTAAACTTGTATATTCTCGGAAAGAGATGTTTAGGAAATGGCACGCTATATTGACCATTTGTATCGTGATTCCAAGCAGACAAATAATAATGAGATTGGAGGAATATCATGATGTTAATATCAGCGAAAAAACGCTGAGTACTGAACGAAAGTTTTGTAAACCATTAAGATGTGACTAAGACTTTTTTGATGAATTGATGTTTAGTTTTCTGGGAACTATACAGTGACTCACATTTTACCTCGTATCTGGAAACTTGTGAAATGATTTTTATCTCCTTTATCATTTAATGCTACCGAATAAGCCCTTAAAATTAATCGAAATAATGTGAGTCCTATAACGTTACCTTGCGGTACCCCTGGTGTAACGTTATGTTTATCTAGGAAGGCACAATTACTTAGTTCATTTGGTAGCTATGAAGAATATGAATGAAGTTAATAGAAGCGCCATGTTTTTATTTTTTTATTTTATTTAGTTATTAATACAATAAAAACATATTACTTCCATCAGGCAAGCGCCTGTCGATGGAACAAGGATGAAAGTTAAAACTTAAACTAGGTTAAATAGTCTCATTGGTACACTCCTGGCCAAAATTAACGCAGCACCGGCCGTAAGGATCGCTAGGGAGGTGCTGCGTTAATTTTGGCCAGGAGTGTACAATACAGTTCAGTCTTGGCAAAAAGAACAGATAAAATTATATTTCGAGTAACATTTGTTTTAAAACAAGATTTTTTATAACATTCTTACGACATATTGTGCTGCTTAAATGAGATACTTGACTATACACAATATATTTATTTATCAGTTTAGGGATTATAAACATTAATTGTCTGTACGGAATTTAATGTACGGATTGCCCGTGACAGGTTATTATGGCCCGAGCCGCTTCTTTTCTAGCGCTGCACACTTGCGGGAATTCTTCCTGCGGAAAATTCCGCTCTCTCGCGTTAGTTTCGGCACGAAGTAAATTCGCGAGGTTTTTTGCGGAACGCGAAATCGTCGGCGGGCTCATTGGCGAGCGGCCGAAAAATGCGAGGAAACCAAGCGAGCGAAAATCGAAGCGAGGGATACGGCGTTGATACGTCTCTAAATTGAATTTTTACTCATTATAAACCGTCACGACGTTCATTAACGGCTGGAGCCGGGATGCTGAGGCCTTCTTATCTCTCTTCATTTTCACGTACCTGAGTGGACTTTATACGTCTTCAGCATCCTCACGCACACTTCGTTTTATATTTTCTCGTTTGGTCGTTTCTTCTAATCCACCAACTGCAATGCGATCCATTTCGACCGGTCAGTCATGCAGTGTGTGCCTTCTTGCGCTTAGCTCCGCTTTATATTTCATTTGTAGTTTTTTTTAAATGAAATGCTTCGATATTCTATTACTCTGCTGTGGAGCGTAATTTATATTTCGCCTCCGTGTTCCTTAATACTCGGTCTAATTTACTTGAATGCTTCGATTTTCTTTTCATCTCATGTGATTTCCTACGGCCTTTTCATCTGTTTATTTATGAATTTCTACTTAATATATTCTTTTATTATAACATATTGTTTCAGTTCCTATTTGGTTCTTTGTGTTAATAGATTCTCATAAAAAGTATTTACGAACAGGTGTTAGATTTCAAATTTTATGACCGAATAGCAGTTTATTAGAATGTATTTTTTAAATTGTAAATTATGTGTAATGAATATTTCCCAGAGTTATATAGGAAAGATAAGCAGTTAATAACTTGCACTTTAATATTAAAATACCTGCCCGGAAAGTGGGAGACCTGGGTTCGTGTCCAAATCATGTCGTTATTTTTTAGTTTTATCAATATCAAAATATATATTTGAACTCTTTCTAATGAATATAGCTATTGAATTTGAGGATTATTTTCTTATATTTATAATTTTATACATGTTACACTATATTGCACATTTTTATTCCTATCTTTTCATTTAATTTACTTATCGCATATTTCACAAATTTTCTATTCATCAAATGTATTATTTTACGATTGATGGATTTTTGAGCATTACAATTACATATTATATTGCTGATATTTAAAGATGAAATATTGGAGAAATGGAAGGAGATGGAATAGTAATGATGCTAGTACTAAATGGGACTCCGCTAGGGCAAGGAGTAAAAGTCGTGTCCGTGTAATCGTGGTAGCAAAGATCTCAGAGATTGGTGTGGGAAAAAAAGGAAGTTTGCGATGTAGTAACCGTGGCTACCTCAACCCGGCATTATTGCGTCACGTGGCTCGCATCCTCCCGAAATCCATCTTCCTCTGCCCGAAAGCAGTCTATCATCATCTCGAAAATTAAAACGCCTTTTCGAGGAGCTGATTTAAACGTGGGCCGAAGTGAGGTAGCGCAGAGGCTTATGGGAGGCGTGAAATGTGACGCTGATGGAATTAAAGCACGACTTCCCAATCACGTTTACTTTTCCTAATCGAAATCAACCTGCATTTTCAAGAAATGAATTTTTGCCTTTTTTATCCCTTTTTCGCTCACTTTTTCTCTCGTTATCCTCTTGTAATCCGATCATTCGTGAACATTGACGGCTTTGAATTTAGGTTTCTATCGAGTTCAACTTATGCCAATATATGACCACGTTAAAATACTCTATGAAGTAGCATGATGTCACGTATGATCTCTGTAATAATATTGTTTATAATTTATATTGGTAAATTGAAATTTGGTTGTTATTCCTTAATATTTAATAAATTATCGGAAAATAATTCAAATGTATGCGGAATCCGCTGTCGACAACTTTGAATATTTTTGTTATTGCATTAACATTGAATCCTTCGTATTCAGGAAGATAAAAATAATCAAGTATTTGAATTTATATATTTGTTAATTTACTATTCATTCTTCAGCATCTAATAAAATCTTGAATAGTAAAGTATGAATTATAATCAATCTAGTATGAATTCTCGTCTTGCGATATAGTAATTACTGCCATAATATTATTTATTAAGTTTTGCGATGTAATTATTTATATGTTATTGAATACATTGGGATATTCAGAATGAAGCTTTTCATATCGAAAACAGAAAATATATCCGTTAACTTTACTCTGTTTTTGTCCTTTATTAGTATTTAGCCATGGCAATTGTCCTATTTTGCAATTAAATATCCAAGTATATTTAACCTCAAGTACTATATTCTTTGTTCAGTAAACTTCCAAAATCTTCAAAGAATGCCAATTTACCTCTTATAGTAAAATAGCTGTACTTATAATTTGCCTTGAAATTATAAAATGGAGAGAAATTTTAATATCGGAATTTCTCGATGTAATCTTTATTACCCTCTTCGGATACGTTTCGTCCGTGGGAATATATTCCCTAAATCCGTTCGACCTACTTCTTCATCACCTCCTTATTACGCTCTTCATTTTTTAAAAAAGCGTTGTCGTCCTCAGCCGTCACGCCGCTGTCCAATGCACGGGCGCAATATACCTCAAAATGCTTTTATTTCTTTCCTCGGAGGATCCTTATTTTCCACCCTCCAAATGTCAGCTCCATCTGCCGAGTCACTCGCAGAAGCGTCTCAGATCTTCTTTTTTTAAGATGTAGGCCAATGTGAAAATTAAGAGTGGATCGCTTTCCTCCACTCTTTCATTAATATGCTGTTTTACCCGCTGGAGTTTCCTTTTCTTCTCAAAGCATTTGCCGTCGAATGAAATTACAGGTATAAATAATTTATACATCGGTTCATTTTTTCTTCCGATAGATTTTCAGAATGTGGAATAATAAAAAGTGAGCACAATTTTACCTCGCTATTTCTATTTTCACAAGATGGTTTATTTCCTATCAGAATGAGTAAGGTTTTAGAAATATACATATATGTGTCACTCTAAATTTTAGATTATAAATTGGAAGTTGTGAAAAAGTATGTAAAAAATTAAGTGCTTACACTATGTGATAATACCTCCGAATTCTCATTGAATGCGTGAAAAATGTAATTAATGTTAGTCCAATTCTGATCTAAGTCTAATGAATCTACTCATTTTAAGATACTAAAACTGGAAAATAGCAACAAATTATAAGTGATTCGTTGATAAACAAACAGTAAAAGGCATTCGATTTTCGTTGTACTAATAATTAGTAAACAAATTAGATAAAAATTTTAATGAGTTTAAAAATGAATTTTCGCTTTGCTTAGTTTACAACAAATATTATACAAAAATGGTTTCCTGTACATATTTATCACAAAGCAGTGGTGATATGATTTAGCTTAAAATATCTAACCCATCGGTCTATAATCTTATTTATAATCTCCTCTCTTCTTTGATAATTGATGCAACTCTAACTGAAAGTCTTCGTATTTTCATGCTAATTTCCTATCTTAGAAGAATTCAAGCACCACGCTATATATAATTTGAACATTCATTGATTGTTTTGAATTCAAAAAATGTTTACTTTTCACTATAAATAGTCATTCCTCAGGAATTAAACGACCATAAATATATTCGCCGTCGTTTAGGTTTGTTTGTGTTAAAAATTGGTCTCCCATCCCTGTTTTGACGCAATTAGCTAGTCATTGAGGTTCGCCGTGATTCTCCCATTCGCCACCAGAGGCTGTCACCGCCGTCTCTTGAAAAAACACTCTTCCGCCAAAGTGTCAACAATGAGTGAGCGAGTGGTGTGCACCCCATTCGAGCACCATCCTCCAGTTTTGTAGAGCGTGCGTAATGACACCAGGGAGTCCTAAAACCCCTTTTAGCCCCAGCACGCGTTCTTGACGTGCCCTGATCTTCCCAGCATCCCCTGCACCTCTCCACGCCAATCCCGCATACTTCTGCTCCCTCTCCATCAATGGCCTCCCTAATCATGCCCTCTCCTGCTGAAGAGGCCTTCCATGTCATTAGTATTATGGTCCTTGCTCGTGTGCCCCTTCCGATTGTCTGTCGCTTAAATGGCGGTTCTTTCAAAGGGTGGAGAAATTTCTTCGAGTTCGCCTCCCTTCGATGGCACTCGAGTTTTTGCAGAGATCGTATTGAATCGCGTCGTCTTTGTTTCCCGATTAGATTTAGCTAAACACTCACCTCGTCTCTTTATTTACAATAGTTCTATTCTAATACTAATGCATTGTCTTATTTAGTTATAGTTCTATTGCTTTTGTAATCTCCATTTTATACACAGCTTTCTTTAGCATCTTTTAGCCTGTACTATCAGTAGGTTTGCGTAGGTTTTTCACACCCCTCTTCTCTGTGGGTGTTTTCCAGCTGGGGATATATTTTTTCTAAGATATTACCTTAGTTTTTTTTTTACTTCCACTCCTTCTAAAGTTTTCCTCTCTATTTCTATACACATATACGCAGTTTTTATGTGTATAGTACCATTGACGAAAGGTTAGATGGAAGAAGAGACTTTTCAGACTCAATCTCGCCTTTAATAAAGTCCTTAATAACAATAATAATTTCTGCGTGTATTTGCGTTACGTAAATATATAAAGAATAAGAAAACTTACACGGGTTCATTCGGTAGTTTTTGCACCATGAGATCCTCATTTGCATGCATTTTACAAGGAATAGTACTGTAATCTAATTACCTTCAGGCTTTATTCTGTCCAGTATTTGTTGTGGGACAGGTGAACGAAAGGTGCGCAAAAGTTTTAGTTGGGATTTCTTCGTTAGTCGTGTTTATTCCTATTAGGAGATATTTCTCATCATGTTGGAATGGCTAGTTCCGAATACTATATAATTACCTATCACAGCTGTGCAAAATCATAGTAGCCATGATTGAATATTGAAATTCTATTATTCTTTAAATTATACCATGTGTACGAAGAAAAATCAGTATAAAACAATGAAGTAAACCAACTGCTACATTTAAAAATAGTCTGAATAAATTAAATTCAACATCAATAGACGAAGCAAATTATAATAAATCGAAAGTTAATCATAATAAATTGAACTAGAGACGCTTTTTAAACTAAATTAGGTTTTCAAAGAATATGTAAATTATTTAACATTTCCCTTGTTTAGAGACTAAAGCTTTTTCACAAATATCGAATTTTATTAAAATTAATTAATATTCAAATCTTTTGAATGAGTGGCCTACTTTATATTTCCTCAATTAAACTCAATATAAATTTTTGAAACCCCTTTTGAAAAACTCGTAGCGTCCTTTCTTTTATGAGATAATCATTTCGGCAGCTCTCATCGAATATAGCAATTCGTAGTTAAACTAGTGGTTCGATGTGTAAGAAAAGTGTAGAATTATGACTTTTGGAGTATATTGGTGTGAGGAAGTGTTCTTGCTTTCGACAAAACCCCTTCAATGAGCATAATCTTTCAATTTCGATGGAGTCACAATCCGTGACTCTCCGTCATCGCCCTCGAATCCCCGGGGATCCGCATTTTTGCGAACCGCTTTTCGGCGAAGACACCCAATTAATTGGGTCACGAGCACGGAGACTTCCTCATTCGGTGTCACGTCGCGCCTTCGTCTCGACGCTCCAAGATTTAAAAATCTGGTCATAGTTTTATATGTCACTTCCGGGGTTGGGGGGCTCACGAATCGTGAATCATTGGATGGAACTGTGGCGACATGACGGAGGCTGGAAAGATGATAGGAATCTTCCAATTTTATTTTCTCCCTTCAAGCAAAAATGCCCGCTGTCTATATTGGCATTAAACGTCTTCCGGAGATTTATTTTGTCTCGATCTAAATTTGCAACTCATTCGTTTTCAAAAGCCATCTCGATCAAAGTTTAAATGCAGCATTCAATATCTTTTATTCCGATCAAATATTCGCTTATTTAATTAAATCTTATTACGTATTCTTCTTTCAACATTTTTTTACTTTTTCATAAACTGGATTATTGGTTGAAAATATCTTATCCAGTTTATGTCATAATCCTACAATTTAACGATTTATCTAATTTCACAGAATCATGCTCTTCATTGTCGCTTTAAAATAGATCAAAGGATGCGTTGTCTTCTCAGCTGATTTATCCCCGATATTTTCATTTCTATAACAAAATATGTCATTCAGATATGTGAAATTCGAATCTTTGTTTCCTTCTTCTATTTTAACTAATTATAACAAAGATGGCCTTTTTTCGTAATTTTACGATAGTATATTTATTATAAAATTTTAGTAAATTACAAACTCGAGGGCCCTTCTGTACAAGATTGGGACCAAATATCCTCCAAGTTGGGGAGGTCTTTTTAAGGTAACCTCTTTTCTATAAATTTTCCATTTATGCCTTCCGTGTTTCTGTTTCACGTAATATTTATCCATGATGTTTAACTTAAATCGAGATCTTCTGCTTGTGATCGATTCACGCCAGTTACCTCTTTTTCGCCCTTCACATTTGCTTTAGATGTCATCAACCCATTGGATAAGTCGTAAATGCTGGACCATTCGTAACGGTGATCTCCCCTACCTTCTCTCTTTATTCTACTATTTGTCACATTACAGTTATTTTTCTTTTCCCTTCGTCTGCGGGTTGATTTTGTGATCCTTTCCCTAATGTAACGGACCACTCGATGACTCTCGTTCGTGTCTCCCGCTGCTGTTGGATTTTTATTCTATTTTTATATCGACCGTATAATGACATCCACTGAAGTGATCTCGTGGCATTTTATGCTTACGTTTTCCTTTGATTCCCAATGAGTTTTTATCAGAAAGAACATCGCTCGGATATTACTGCTGTAATTTTAGGAAAAAATTATTTCTCACCTTATTATTAATATGCTACTAACTCAGATGTATGGAATTAATATTAATGAGGTTACGATGGATACAACAGAGTAACAGCCACAGTAAACTCATTCGTAATGAGCATCTGAGTCACCTCTTTCTTCTACAGTTCTCCTATGATATTTATCTTTATTATGATTCCCTTTTATTCCTCAAATCACGCTTATTCTTTCTTCTAAAAGATTTAATCTACCTCCTCCATGTATTTACCAGGCATAGATCAAGTACCAACTCTCAGATTGAGTGGCTTTGTTGAAACTTCTGACCTTTATCCATGCATTTATTTTCCTATGCAAAATACCTTCAAGAACTTATCCCCTAAACTTTTGTGATACTAGAATGAAGCGAATCTGTATTTTCGGCCGCCCCAACCGTAAAAACCATAAACGTCCGACTTTTCTTCTAATTTATTTCGAGTTCATCTCGTGACTTTCAACCACCGGGAAGGCAGCTGAAACGTACCTCGCTCACAAATATGGAAGCTTAATCCCGATGCTGTGATATGCAGTATTTCATTTTGACGCTTTGAAAAGTTAAGTGCCTTTGCGTCGAAAGAGGAACTGGACGGAGATATTACACGCATCGAAGCCAACGGAGAATTCTTCCTAGTTCCCCGATCGTCTTCTCCGAGCCTTCCATTTATAATAATATTCCAGCCTTCCCATCTGTCTTTACGCATCCAGACTCCCACTGAGACCAGATAAAGGCCTCTCCCCAACCCACCTGCACCTCCGCCGTGGTGCGGACCTCGTGAAATTTCTTTTATCTCCACTCGGCTGGATTCGAGACAGGTACTTTCTCCAATCCTCTTAGCCTTTATTCAGATGGGTGCCGAGGACCAAAATAATTTTATAAATGTATACATCCGTGGAATTCGGCCGCTTCGTTTTAAACTTTTCGAGTCTCTTCTCCACGTGAATGGATAATTCTTCTCGGAATCTTCCTCGGAATATTTTCGGTGACTGATGAGCCGAGTTTCTCGGCCGTAGTTCTTTCTACGCCGGAATTTCGGTTCTTGGAGTGAAACTATCCTCTTCTTGAACAAAGTCTCTTTATCCTTCTTTGAATTCCTCTTACGCGATATTACTCAAGAGCCACATTCAAAGCGTGTCTGGGTTTAAATGTGGATTCGTCGTTTAGGAAAGCAATAACGAGTGAAATGGAAGCGAAGCGAAGGTTTTTTTATTGGTAGACACAGAAAAAGTCGCAGAATGATAAGATAATTCGAAACTGAAGAAAACTATCGCAAATACGAAAGGACTGAGTGCCGAATGTAAAAAAAATTGCCTATATGCTTACTTATCAAGTTCTTTTAAATTTGTCTTTGGTCTTGATTGTTTTTAATGATGATATTGTCTACAGTAGGTGTTTTCTACAAACACATGCCTTTTAGGAAGTAAGATAAAAGTAACTTAGTGGAGCTTTAATTAATAATTAAGTTAGGCCACACAGAATTTTAAGTAATTGGCTGATAGTTGTTTTCCTGTTTGACTGTCGAAAGAATATCCAACGAACGTTCCTCTAGTTTTAATGTTAATTCTTGTTAATCTTTTTAATGTTTTATTTAAATTTCCTAATTGAATTCCTAAAAATTACTTTACGGAAATGTTATCTTTTGTATCAATTTCTTTCGTGTGCAGGAATAATTGAAACTCTCACTGTAGATTATAAAGAAGTTCGACCATAATTTGAAACAACTTAAAAAAAAACCCGTGCCTTGAAACAGTTTTTAGTCTTTCCCGAGTGCATTGCATGTAATTAGGTTATATATCACTCTTGTTATCATTTTGTTTTGGGTATACTGTTTCACTTGATATTTTACCAGTCCTGTTTTCTTAATTAGGTTTACTTACACTAGATATCGTTACTAGATATCGTTTCATTTCAGGTTCGTGATTATTTCCAGTGAAAGTAAATAGATAATTTTTTTATTCTCAGGAATTCCAACGCCAATGAAATAGGATAATGAATAAAGAAATACCCGTATTTTAAAATAAAAGTAAAACGTGGGATTTAGTATGTTCTCACGGTATATAGTAACCAAAATTTGTTTAATGTCACCTCTGCAATATAAACTTTTTTAAATAAATCCTTAGCTATGCTAAAGTATGATGGAATACTATGGGCTTTACTGGTTGATTTTTGTTTCATCGACAAAAATATACTGGTATAAAATCAGATGTCGATAAAATAGAAATAATTTCAGCATTGATATGGAAATTTTAGGTGAAATTACTCCCAGAATAACCTTTGAAGATCGTGATTTAACTGAAAAAAAAGGTTATGACGGTATCACGTAGGATACTTGGAGCTTTATCGCGATGAAAATTCCATGTTTTCATCGTATTAAAATCATTTTACAATCCTCATTATACAAATCTGCGTTTTATATCCGTAAAGAAATGTAAATCGGAGAAGTATGTGCATCGTCGACGTTTTCCGGAGTTAAATCCAATTGCGAATGTTAAGATTCCGTCGCTTATGTGATGGCTTTCATATGGGTATTGTATGGGTCATCACGGTGCGATGATTAGCTGAGGAAGTGTAGGGTATATTTAGAGGGATTAGGAGAGTAAAGAGGTTAGGAAGGACGGTGAATGGGGGAGAAGCGGACGCTAAGAAAACCGGTTCGGGGAGAGGCTGTTGTGCATAGTCCGTGTGTTTCGCCTCAGGGATAACCCTTCAAAATCTGCCTCCTCTTCTTTGCATCCAGCGTCCATCTTCTCCCGTGGATGGACATGGGCCTCCAATGGCCCACCATCTTGTCTTTCAATCTCTTTAGTTAGCTCCTCTATTTTCCTTTTCTTCTCCTTCCTGCTATTCAACGTTTTTTCTCCCCGCTTTGCGTTTTTTATTCCTTCGTTTCCTTTTGCCCCGTCTCTCTCTCTCCGCTCGCTTTTTGATTCTTCTTATTTTTTGTCCTTATTCTTGGACACTTTCTTGGGAATTCTTTCTTGGCCCGTGGTCTTTTTTAGTCTGCCCGGTTTGCCTTTTTCCTCAGCCTCGTTCAATAAGTTCTTTAATATTCGTAAAGAAGTACTCGAAGTGAAATTGGTGTTTGGTGTTCTATTCGCTTATTCACATTGCTTCAATTGATTGGTAATTCTCCATTCAGAGAATTTGCAAGTTTACAAGTATACAACAACAACAATAAACACTAAAAAGATAAAGAACTATACTCTTAACGTATCGAAGTCTGCTTTGGCAATGGTAGTCTTTAGGAAAATCACATGAAACCAGTGGAGTAATTACTTATTTTACTTCCCATTTTTTATGGAGTTGAAACTGGAATAAAAATGTATTTCTTCCATTTCCTTAATGAAGCAGGCGATCACTACACTTGGTTTTTAGCTCTCCATTTCCGTAGGGAATTCCACATGCTGTGTAATTCGTCTTTTTTTGTCAGTATTCTTGATCATTTCTTTCTTATTTTAGCGATATTTTTCAAGTCTGTTTGCTCACCGGCATTTTCTATCCTTTTTCCTTTCTAAACGAGCTCTCGATTCATAAAGCAGCGGCTGTTTTAGCTTTTACTATTGCACACGTTTGAATAGTTGTCGTGAATCGGTTGTTTTCCTTTTAACTTCGTAACTTTGATAATTTAATCGCATTTCTTCGATTCCGTCGGCACTTTTATTTTTAAATTCGGTCTTAAAATTGCTTCGGCAGCATTATCGAGCTACTTGTTTTCGTACATTGAAGCAGAAGTTTTATCTTCGCAAACTGAGATTGTTATAGTTAAGTAACAAATAATTGATTTAGATTTGAATGAAAATTTTTAACTTAGGTTTTTGCACCTTCCGTTTCATTATCATTAACTATTAGTAGTCGACTTGTTTGAATACATTTGATGAATTAACCAAAATTCGTAAAATGTCTGGACATTTATGGTTTTGACTCAATTTTGTATTTAAGTCATGGCTGGTGATATACGTCTACAAATTTATTTTTGTGACTTTAATATATTTTTCATTCCTGATGGAGGACAGCCAAGAATAATATTATATTTGATGAACGTAAGTATGGGAATTCTGTAATTTAACCTAAATAGTCCAAATCTAATTCAAATGTAGTGACATCTTGGGAAACCAATAGGGCGGAATATGCGAAGTAATTGCTGATTTCATTTTGAAATTTACATGATATGGCGATATTAATGAAATGGATTAAATAATATGATGAATTGACCAAATATCAAGATATTCTCTTACCAAGTAACATCATCACTCTCCGATAAAAATTTATCGACTAAATTGACATATTTTTCAAGAACAAATATATGGAATTAGCCAATTTTATTTCAAAATATTTCATTTGGAATATTAAATTTAATTTTAACTCATTAACTTGGTTTAAAATAGCAATTCAAAATAATCTAATTTTCCCACTCACATAAGTTCGTTTTGATTAATATTTATCAATTAATACATTATTACATCCATGGATACAGCAGATAACAAAAAGGCAATTCTTTGTCGAGATAAGCACACTAACCTTTTAAGTTCGTTATTCTTATACATAAATACCAGTCCTAGCTTATTTCTTTTGCTTTCAATTCATCCTTAAATATGTTCCATCAGTAAAATTCGCCCGGATAAACTTATGTCCCTTATAATTTTGATAGGTTTAACCTTTAGTATTGATTAAATTTTCGCCGAAATTCCTTATCGAAAGCCCGTCTGTGAAAACACCCGTGGAAGCGACTCATGTAAAGCGGCCGCTGGTTCTTGGAGGTATTTGCGGGCGTCGGCTGCGCCTGCAGCCGGCGTTCTCCCCTCGCCCCGGCCCACACACAACACACACGGCCTCCCCGCTAAATAAAGATCTGCTCCGACTTTGCTCAACAACAGCTCTCCGTCCAGCGAGAATAAATCGATAGCCTGAATTACGTCATTTGGTGGTCAGGTCACGACCGTTAACAATGAGGGAGAGCCTCCGGTGGAACAAGGTGAGGTTGTCATATGAGGGTTATGGGGGTGCTCGAGAAAAGGTGCGATGTCTCGGCCCTCCCCAAAATAATACCCACGATTAGGGGGTTCTTTCCGCCCCCAAAGCAGTGCGGAAGACACTCGTTAATACTAGGGATGTGTCCATCCAAGTTTCATTAATCCAGTAAAGATGCCACCGCGGTAACTTAGAAGGAACTTTCCCTGTATATTTTATAATTAAATAATTTTTATCTTAGATACTGGGAAGAAGATAATGCTTATATTATATGTGAAGGAAATTATAACTTCGGCTTGTCTGTCTACTGAAAAGGCATATTGTTACAGAAAAACAAATTCTCTCACTTCCCTAAAACAGTAGTTATGCTATGGATTTAGAGCCTTTTTTATAATTGCAATATACCTCGTGAAGGTAGGGTGTGTTGGCAGAATTGCGAATTTGTTTGCGGGTTATACATGCGTATTTTTTTCATTTAATCGTAATTGTTTTGAAGATAAGAACGCAATTAACTATTTGATTATATGTACGATTTTAATTAATGGGCATTAAGATAATTCATTTTGTCCGTAAACGTATTAATTCTAAAGTAAAAATTAAGCGTTTAGTTCAGAGAGTATCTAAAATATTTAGAACGCGCATATAAACCTATTTAAATATCCAATTTAAATCCACGGAATTAGAGATAATGCATTTTGATCCGAATAAAAATAATTTATGTCAAATAACATCTTAACAATGATGATGGAATATATATAGTATAGGAAAAATAATTTAGCATTATTTACTTGATGTATATTTTTCATTGACAAATATTTCCGAATTTTGGATGAAGTTTTTATTTATTGTTGAGATGGAAAGTAAATTGATTATTGCTATTAAAATCTCTAGTCGCTCTACATCTTGAGAGAGACTTATCAGAAAGAATCTCATTAACCAATAAAAGATTTTACTAAATAAAATGTATTTCACAGGGTAAATGGTCGATGCATTAGGTGTATAGTGGCTCCTTTAGCAGTGTGTGATGACCCACCGTCAGCCGTACTCCCGCGCGGGACTTCGCAGGCCTTCGGACTGCCCACTCTCCGCGAGGCCTCGCGCCGCTTGCGTTCTTTCGATGAACCGCTCTTGGCTGAGGCTGAAATGACCACCCGTTGATCTATTAAATATAACTCCCGTTTTAATATAAACTAATTTTCAGGGAAAACATTAGACTATTCTCACGCATATTAAAAGTTTGGAGGTGTTGCTTGAATGGCAGAAGTAGTACCTAAAATGAGAAAGTAGTTCATCAAGTGCGCCAATTATATCGACACACAGCGAATGAAACAAAAAATAGAACTATTCTGAGACAAAAAAATTTATTCACTGGCAAGAGTTTAAGTTGTTGACTCAATTTTCTCCTAAGAATAAGGAAAACATTAACTATATCTGTGTCAGAAGAACATAAAGACGCAAAAATTAGAGAAAAATATATAAGTCAATCGCAACAGAAAATGTTCAGTCGTATTTACTAAGTCTAGATACGGATGATGGGTTGTGGAAAGTCGTCTCTGGTTAGATACTTAAGTCACTAGAAAATTATAGCAATTATTTAAAGGCACAATCTGAGAGATGTCGGTTCACTCAAAATTGATCTCCTGGTATTTTTCTAGTCGGGTCGACTATGCTTTCAGTATTGCTGACTGTTATAATACCCGTGCTGCCTAGTTGTACTCTACTGATATTTTTTGCTGGCCTTCTTTACCATTCTCAGTTTCGGAATCATTCATTAAAACCTCGGGTTACGCCTCCGAAAACTCGTATTTGATACAGGAATAGGCGTGCATTCATTATTTAAGAATTTCCCACGCGTGAAAAATTCTCCCGACCAATATGTATATTCGTAAATATTCAACGCGAAGCATATTTGAGAAATGATCCAAACGCATTACATTTGTGCCAAAAAGGAATGCGTTGCCCAATTGCCACTCCGCCTCTTTCGCTTCCCTTTTGTTTTTTAATTCCCCATTTCCGAAGAGAACGGCGCTGTGGTTGGCTATTTTAATGTCCTCCGAAAAATAAATATGCGAGCGCTTGTGCCGAACGCAAGTCCCTCACCGCTTCCGCACCAAATAGAAAACACAGCCTCTTTCTATACCTGTCCACATATTTCTCCTTTTCGGCCCTTTTACGCTCCTCTGGCGGACATTTTTATTTCTCTCCTCATTGTCTTTTTTCCGATGAAAAAATCTCCCTCGCCCTCTGTTCATTTCGGCGCATACTGTGTTTGTATCCGGCTCCTGTTATTGATGAAGGAGTACTCTTTTCTTCTTTAAATTGGGCGAAAGGAGTGCGGGCTATTTTTTGAGCGCTTCCTTCGCTTTCGGATAATAGGAATCGAAATGTATCTTGCTCTAGACGAACGCATCTCAAATTAAAATTTAATTAAAAAGAGCAAAAATTTGAAAAATATCAAGTTTTGTTGCTTCTAATTTAAATGGCGTTCCACAAAGTTAGGCCAGAAAGCCTTGAGCTTATACCATGCCATTTTTGCTTAGCACAAACCCCATCTGGTTTAAAATGCGATATTTTTTTATAATATTAGTCTTTAATCTAGATAATAAATATTACACTGAACACTTAAACAGTATGTAGAAAATCCTAGAAATATTTCATCACCCAAGAAAGTATATTATCATGTACCCTGGAATAGATAAAAATTAAAAAAAAATTAATACATATTTAAACGCAATATATGTTAGCTGAAATTGAATAGGTTTCTTCAGATAGTTGCCATAAAAGCTAGACTTTATCCTTTTCATATATATGGTTCAAAATATTAGTTAATACAAATCTTATTTCTACTCAATTCAAAATAATAGTATTCTTATGCCAGATATCTCTCTGATATTATTTTCGTTAACTTTGTATTTTATGTTAAAATAAAGAGAACAGTAGGGAAGAAGTAGGATATGACTGGGACCGAGTACAATCGTGAGATGGTCTGCAAAAGAAATTAATGTGATAATTTGGTAGACATAAGTGATGTTGCGAATGACATCAAGTAGTGAATGTATGTGCTACCAATACGAACCAATTATTTCCTATGTTTAAAATTCAGTCAAAAGAGAAACGTCGGAAATTGCGTATGAGCAACCTTTAGCCATTCCCCCTATTTCTTGCCCACGAGCGGGTTAATGTCCCAGTGAATTAAAAAGAGGTGCGGTCGGGGATTTTTTCGGAAAAAAAGCGCGGAACAGTGTTCGAACGTAATACAGGTACCCTCATGTCAATCACCCCGCGCACGCATCCCACTCGCCTATTCCCGTTAAAGGCATACGGGGTTAGGGCAGGTGTTACCACCGATTCGGTATTTTTCACGCGCTCGCCTTGGGGTGCGTTACTTTCAATGCTTTTTAATGGGCGACGCACAGTGGGCTAGAATCGAAAAAACCTGGACAAGGGGCTAAAAATGGGTTTTTTGAGTGCGGTTATTGAAACTTGGTGTAGTTATTGCAAAATGATTGCATTGTATGTTCCCGCTCGTCGTATTTTAAAATTTTCAGGCGTCAAATAGATACAGGGCATCAAACTTGAGAAATGTTCACGAAAACGGTAAGTTTCGGATTTTTTGGAAAAAAGTTCAAGTTCGTTGATATATAGTTGCTTTTGAGGGAAGCTGTTGGAAGAAACAACACATCAGTAATCTAGCATTACTCTTTGTCTTTTAATTTGCTGAATGTTTCATGCTCTAAGATGATTCTTTGGTTATTTAAAGCAACAAAATGGCGGACACCTTTTTCGGACAAATTTCGAGATAAAGTAAGGAAATCAACTAGGTAAACAGCGATGGACTATCAAGTCTCTTATACCACGTCAATCTACAAGGCTTCTAGGTATGGAATCTGAAGAGACTGTTTCATTTCACCTGCTACCCTGTGATTGCGGTGGACTTTTCCTAAGCGCGGCGCGGTCCGGCTGGGCGCCGTAGAATCCCCAAATCCGGTTTCGGTGTCTTTTTGGTTATGTTGTGTCGAAAATTTTGCTTCTTTTATGTTTGATTCTGGCGAAACATATTATAAACATATTTTAATACACTTTAAGATATGAATTTGAGACCATTACTTTAGATAATAAATGCGGAATTGAGAAATTTTGGCACATTACGGAAATTGTTTGTTAGTTAGTTTAATACGTATAAAAACTCTTAAAATTGTTAATATTCCTGTGAATTTTACATATATTACCTTAATTGTCGGAATGGCTGCTTACAACTCAGTTATTGATTGTAATTAACGTATTTCATTACCTTATTAAGTGCCTCCCACTCAGTCGTCAGAAGATTCTTCATCTGAATCCTCGGATTCAAATAACTCACTCTCTCGGTCGTCGATGATGAGGAGATTTCTTAACTCTGTTGTTAGGATCCTTTTCTTCTTGGATTTCAATGTGCCTTACATGGTAAACCTGGCATCTGATGTTAGCAGCAGCCTTTTTATTAAATCCTCATTAGTGGCTATTCTCTAGTGTTTCCTCGTGAATCTTTCCCGAAACCTCCTGATATCCTTGTTTCTAGCTTCCATGGCTTCTTCTGATAGCTCTCCCAACGGAAGAATCGCATCTTTTGATATTTCTGTTCCGTGAATAAGTACTTTATGTGTTGTTGGAGGCATATAGTACCAATGATACAAATTTAAGTAGAGACAGGCAGTATCCCAGCAGTAGCTTGAAAAAATGGAAAATTTATTCCATCTTCGGAATGCTCTTCGTCTCCTTCTTCCATTGAAGACGAATTGGCTGCCAAAACATGTTGAGGATGGCCGCGAATTTGACCATATTATTTTACCTTAATGTAATATGATAACCAAAATTATTGAAATTGCTAGATGAAAGTTGATTTTCTTTTAAGTTTAAGTAAGACGCTGAATTAGTGCTATTTACCTGTAGTATCGTTGACTAAACGGAGAGGAACGAGAGATCTCACGAATAAGAACTCGTACGATTTTCCCTCTTGCCATCCTTGCTTCTACAGTGAATGGCCAGAGCTTCCATCGAAACCATATTTGCAGGTTAGAGAGCATTTGATTTTACGTTTTGAGGCCTGTACTGTTGATATTGAATCTACAATTCTTGACGCTGTATGTGCTAGCAGAGATTGCAAATTCACTTCGCAAGTCTCTTTCGAAACGGAAATCCCTTCTGGATATGGAGCAAGGCAGTACCTAAGAGAATCATTCACATCAGAGTTTAATCTTTCAAGTTCAACTTGCAAATCAAAAAATTCAGCAGATGATTCTTTCGATCCAAGATTGATTTGGTTTCCTTCACTTTTATAATTACTTGATGAATCGCCGATCGAGTAATTTTGAAAAAATGCATTTCACAAAAGACAATCCATTGTTTCAATAAACTTCAAGTAAAAGACTATTTAAAAAGCGGAAATAAATAAGAATTTGTTGCTTAACTCTCCATGTTGAATTATGAAAAGTATCCAAATCACTACTTAGATACGCAATTTTCGGCGTAAAAAAATTTAAGATTCCTATCGCTCTTGGTAAAAAATATCAAATTTTCTAAAAATCTTATTTAGACGCCATTTACCCATATTTTTCTTATTTTAATAAATTACTCATACTTTATGTGATGGATCAGCTAGAGATTTCCAAATAACAGCCCCAGGGCAAACGGATCGTCGTTGTATCTCGTGGAGTCTCTTGAAGCCAAAATACTGTGGCAGGATTTCCGAAAACCAAAAGCACAAGAAACTATTTTTTTGCCTTCAAATAAAGACTAAAACTGAAACTTCCAAAATATTTTCTCTTTCCTAACAACTCCGAAGGCACGTGCCCAATAGCTCTAGCAAAGGGGCGGATGCGTACGGATGTTGGCATTGCACTAGAGTGCCGTAAGCCGTACTTAACTCAGGGCCCATAAAATAAGGGCCGGCTAACATTGGCAGATGAGAAGATTTCTCAATTCTGTTAACAGTGTTTTCGACCAGCATAGATAATATACAGTTCGCCAGAGTTATTTTTACTGCTAAAAATATAATATAGACCAATGCCTCTAATTTGCCAAAAGTTCTCAATTCCGCATTTATTATCTAAAGTAATGGTCTCAAATTCATATCTTAAAGTGTATTAAAATATATTTATAATATGGTTTGCCAGAATCAAACATAAAAGAAGCAAAATTTTCGACTCAACCTAACCAAAAAGACACCGAAACCGGATTTGGGGATACTACGGCACCCAGCAGGACCGCGCAGCGCTTAGGAAAAGTCCACCGCAATCACAGGGTAGCAGGTGAAATGAAACAGTCTCTTCAGATTCCATATCTAGAAGCCTTGCAGATTGACGTGGTATAAGAGACTTGATAGTCCATCGCTGTTTACCTAGTTGATTTCCTTACTTTATCTCGAAATTTGTCCGAAAAAGGTGTCCGCCATTTTGTTGCTTTAAATAACCAAAGAATCATCTTAGAGCATGAAACATTCAGCAAATTAAAAGACAAAGAGTAATGCTAGATTACTGATGTGTTGTTTCTTCCAACAGCTTCCCTCAAAAGCAACTATATATCAACGAACTTGAACTTTTTTCCAAAAAATCCGAAACTTACCGTTTTCGTGAACATTTCTCAAGTTTGATGCCCTGTATCTATTTGACGCCTGAAAATTTTAAAATACGACGAGCGGGAACATACAATGCAATCATTTTGCAATAACTACACCAAGTTTCAATAACCGCACTCAAAAAACCCATTTTTAGCCCCTTGTCCAGGTTTTTTCGATTCTAGCCCACTGTGCGACGCGTGGAATTCGCCAAGTGCGGGCCTCTTTAAGAGAAAACAAAAGAACGGTGGCGCGCTTAATTGCTATGTGGGACACGGATTACGGCTTTTATTATTCATAAGTGTTCGGATTAAAATTAGTTGGAGGCAGTGCTACGGTTTTAATATTTGAGAAGGAAAAGTTTAGCATTCAGATGAATATTGTGTTATGATTATTGGCGATATCGAAAGCAATGAAGAATTCCCGAAATTTATTGATCAAAGATTGTTTTAAAAAAGTGATTCCCAGTCTAACAAAGATTGAGGTGAAATTTGCTTGTATTTATTAGGAGTCCACTTATGGGTACAGGTTTCTATATAGATAAAGAGTCTTTTGATCGAAAAAGATTACATCCAGTTTGGGGGTTGAAATAAAACCCAATAATCACATGTTTCCAGTTAAATATCTCTACTGTAGACATCTGTGGACCTGTTAATTTAATCGTACATTAACAAATCCAGAGAGATTCTTTTGAAATTTCCTTCCCGAAGCATGTTGGTATGCAGTGTTTCTTGGTATTCAGAGTTAGTTTATACAACCTTACTTAGTATTTCTGTCAGTATAAAATGTAATTTTTAGTTTTCACAAAGAAACTTTGGCTACCTCACGAATTGAACGATGACAAGTACACTGTTTAGAGAAACTTATTTACTACTGTATTAGTAGAGGCTTTGCAAAGAGGGTTAAAGACCTTTCCCCAGCGTGAAAAAGTGAGCATATGTACATCCCGAATGAAAACCAAAGCAATGAAAACTGCGTCCAACATATCGGTAGCCCGGTTTGAGAGGGTTAATTTCATTAAATTAAGTTTGATTGATGAGTGTCATGCGAGTGGACAAAATATGAGTTTTACGGATGCGTCCTGAATCTTGGCATCCTTGTTAGGTAGCAAGCGTGAGAATTGGCTGCTTCATTATGGAAATGAGGAGAGGGGATAAACCTTTTAAAAGGGGATTACCCTGAACTGCTGCAACTCGTTTGGGTCTGTAACAGAAACCGAAAGTCCACTCCCGGCCGCAATCCATTGCCTTCCTCCGCAGCGGTCACTTTGCATGCATCGGATTTGTAAACCCACTATTACTACACTTGTCTCCCTCGGTTTTGTACAACGACTTCTCCTTTTTCGCATAGCGAATTCTTGATGGGAAAAATCCCTTGGTTATTCTGCCCTTAAGGGCGTCCTTTACCAAACATTATCTCGCTATATTTTGCCCCGTTGTTATGTAAGGCTTAAAGGATTGTGAAAAGATATAATAAATTGATTGGGGCGAGTAAACTATATTTCCCAGGCCGCAGAATAAATACTCAGTTTATTCTTGGGTCGCAATTAATTTTTTTATTGCTGTCCAGTACAAATTGTATGTAAGAAATTAATCTATAAATACATTTTTCTCGCTTATAGCATTGTGGTGTAGAAAAAGGTTACCCTCGTGAAGTTTTTGTATGTTAATTACTACAGAGTTACACCTGAATCTGCATCGTTTAAGGCGTAAATCATTTCCCTACAGTGATTAAAATTCCATAAAACTAATAAATGAAATTATAATAGATCATTTATGTATACAATCTCGGAGGTGCCAAAAGGGTAATAACAGAATAGTGCCAGTCAACATGAAATACCTCAATGTTATGGGACGTTAGTACGATTCTTTTCAGACACTCCGCCATAATATTCCATCATCTAAAACAATTTTACGAGAATATAATTTTCGGGAAATTTATTAAAGGAAGAGAGTTCGCCGCCTGCTAATGAATTACGCCTGCTGAAAGGCTTTCTGGATTACGAGGCATGAAGAATCGACAAGGAAAAACAAAATGAAGACATTCCTTCCGGATCCTCAGTGTAGATAAATGGTGTGGAATTAAAAGGAGTTACCAATTAAAACGCCTCTCGCTTTGACAAGTTTGATGTATCTTTTCTCGGAGAAAATGGGTTGCGGTAGGCGAAGGAGGAGCGTATTACTTGGGGAGATCCGGCTTTTTATGCGGAAATGGAATCGGTGAAGAAAGCACAAATGAGAATTTATTTTTAGGATGAGGTGTGAACATGGTGGGTGTATTTTGCACCTTCCGAAAATCAATAGAAAAAAATTGCGATTTGCGCTGTTTTTTTTAACGTCTAAATGTTATATTATATCATTATTATTTCAGATCACTTCAAAGTAGACTAAGTACCCAAAGAGATCCTTTTTCGATTATAATGAGATAATAATTGCGAATAATGAATCGCATGAAAGTCCATTCCAAGATGGGTTGGGCGCTATCGAGATAGGCCACCAACAGGAAGCACTTCAAAATTTCCAGAACGTAAAGACTTCATTTCAAATCCTAAAAATATATTATCGTTAGTTGGCGTGACTTATTGCTCTTCCATGAAGGCCGCGGGTTCGTAAAGGGTACCCTGAGGACACAGGTTATTGCACAAAATAACTGCAATGAGTATTATGCAGAAGACAAATTCAAAATGCAGTGGAAGAAAAATTTATGCTAGTTCTGATTTAATTCTAAGAAAGTTAGAATCCTTGAAAACGTATTTTGAGTTTTTGAAAAAATATTTTTGCGAGTCTTTGAGGATGAATTCATTGCCTCCTGAAGAACTCTTGGGACTTAGTCCTCATTCATTTTAATTGTCAGGTTGAGTACTAAGTTAGAAGCTTTAATAAATGTTAAACCTAGAGGAATATTTACTAATAGTCGTAATATATGCGGTATTAATGCTATTTACAGTTTTTTAAGGCTTTGAAACTTTTTCTTTCAATATAAATAAAATATTTTACCAAAGTCAATTGTTAAAGTGAAAATATTGTGAATTACACAGACAATGTGGAAATTTTGTGATATGTTGCATATGAATAATTTTCCAGTTTGAAACTCAACGGTAGGTTAGAAGCTATAGAGTAATTGATCCTTCAGCAATCGGTAAGAAGCCTCCGTTGGTCGACTTCCAATAAGATTAATTGACTCGGAGAAAGGGCGAGGAGATGTGTTTTGAGGGAGAAGTTAGGGAAAAGCTAGAGAGAGAGTTTGGAATGGCCCGAGTCATGCAATAAACTTGTTAAGAGTCGTCCCCGGAGGAGGCTGATGGGGGAGGCGTAATCATCATTGCACAAAAGAAGGGGGACCCAAATCGACAGCGTATAACTGTTGGGACCCCTTTAGACCCATAAGGAAATTACGTAGGGAGCAAACAGATTTTAATGGTCCGGATGGGAACACGTAAGGGAAAGGGATATGGCTGACGTAATCAGCGGGCGATTGCAGGACATTGAGGAATCCCTGCGTCGCAGCGGGGCCATTGTCCCCGAGTGGGTTTTCCTCCTCAAAAACACTTTGTGCTCCAAAAGGCCAGATTTGGATTTCTGCTTGTCCTAAACGTGGCGTGAAATGAGAAAGCTGCTCTTCGTAATGTCCCTATTTGCTTTCGAAGGAAACGCATGCAGATTACAGCTCTCCTTTGCCATTTCCCTCGATTTTGTGTTATGTATTCTCCGATTCAAAAACACCCGGGTTGACCCAGGAAAGGTTTTTATATTTCATTTCGTAATTAGTTGAGGGTTAGTATCCCTACTAGCATTTGCGTTTTCTCTCTCTTTATCTAATCCATTTATTTCTACGTTAGTCTCTTTTTCTTCATATGACGCAACCAAATTTTAAAAATTTTGGAGGTGACTTTTGGATATATTAAGAAAGAACTTATCCTAGTTGTAGTGATAACTTTTATAAACGGTAAAATGAGCTTTACGTGAGCAATCATAACCTTTTTGGCTTATTTTATGAGAAATAAATATTCTATATGAATACTATCAGTGGCAGTTTAATCTATAAAAATTACTTTGTATTATGATTTATATCTAATCTCAATTATTTCCCTTTATTTTAAAAAGTCATGGATCATAAATTGAAGTTAATTTACTACAATCATGACCTTGCATATGAATAAAAACATCATATGTCAGCAATTCCCCGAACTATAACGTCCTTATGATCTTTTATAAATATAAAAGTATAAATACAAACCTTCCTTTCCGCTCACGAAACATCATTTTGTTTTACATCGCGATTTTTCCCCGTCAACATTTCGCTTAAGAATTCTTCGAGGCTCAAAGAAATACTCTAGATTCTTGCAACATAATATTCCTGCGATCTTCTTCGCCGAACCTTTTGTGTGTCACCAAGTGCATTGGCAATCGCGCTATTTAATCCCTATTCCAGTTTGCATAACGATTCCTCCAGCACGTGATACGCTCCTCAATGGCAGGAATCTCATTTACGATTCACAAGCATCGTGACATATTTATGGAGGAAATCCTTTGTTCCCCTCAAACGATTCAATTAAATGTTTCCATTTCGAGAGGGGATTCCATTCAAAAAGCGATCTTTCGGCCATAATAAGTTATTATTCCGCGAAAAAAATCCGAGGAATCCCGAGACGGGGAATATCTGCGGGTTAATTTCTCCATTTCCTCGGACAACTCCTCCTTTCCTTTCGGCCATAAACAAAAAGAGCATCGCGCTGCAAAAAGACGAGATCAAAGACGGCGTTCGAAATGTTTCATCGACACCGACTCGCACAAAAGAAAACTGGCTCATTTCAAGCCCCGGTAATTGCCATTCCTTTTCATCTCTTAAAACTCTCCTTGGACATCCGAGTCCTGGAAGAATCTCCAATTTCAAACAGCACCTTCGCTCCCTCGACTACGTGCCACGAATTGGATTTGCCCGTCTGGTAAGAGAAATATTTCCCCCAGCGCCTTCCCTATTCAGGCTCCACATATCTCACTTATTTTTAAAAACCGCGAAAGAATCCCGCTCGGGAGAAGGCTTGGCCTCCGCGGGGTAATTCCTGGGGCGGGCGGCGGGGAAGTTACGCGCCCCCGAATCGTTACGGGTATTGAATATTGACGGGGATTCCCGGGCCCCGAATGACTCTTTATTAGGTAATTAACGCGGTGTCTTCCCTTTGGCGGCGGTGGCCGGAGACAAAAAGCCGTGGGGAGGGCGGAAGACAAGATTTTCGTCGGGGGGGGGGGAAGTTGACAGGCAATGTCCTAATCTTTGGAATTCCTTCACCATATCGGAAGGAGTTTTGAGTCGGGAAAAAGAATCGGCTCTTTTGTTTTCCATTTTTCTTTCGTGGGCGGCGTTCTTTGAAGGGGGATTTTCATAACTTTTATCGAATAGATTCGGAGGGCACGCTTTAAAGCGCTCCGCGTGCGGAGGTAAGTCTCTGCTTTATGGACGCTCTCCGCCTTTCGTTTGTTATTTTCCGTCTTTTCTACCGCGATTATCCCATTGAAGTTGCGGAGCGCTATCACCGTAGGCGATACACGCAGTGAGTTCGCATGAGGTTTACTGTTCATTTCCTTACCTAAAATGTTTCTATCGGTGCCAGGAGGTTGTAAACCTGTATTTTAAGAATGACAGTGCGTTTCTCTTCCCTGAAGAAACAATTTTAATAGTCATGGTTGCTGACTTACTCTATTTTGAGTTAATGTTCTACATTTTTAGCATAAATTATTTTTTCCCGAGGCTATATTTCCTATAAAATTGCTATTTGATCTCTTGACTCTATTATTTCACGTATAATTAGTCTTAGTGACGATAATATTTCCTAAAGTAATTAGGAAATTAATATTGATGTATGTACAACAAAGGTAATGCAATGTATAGAGTGTCGTAGACGGGAAAAGAAGAGAATTATAACAGGATGGGTAGATATGTGAGTTAAGAAATAAGCAGTTATAGTAGATTCGATAGAATCATGAAAATTTTGGCTATCACTTACTTGTAAAGATTTTTTAAGTAGATCAATCTGCCAAAAATAAACCTAGGCTATTTTAAAGATGTTTCTGTGGATCATTTTTGGAGTTTGGCTTGGTATGACAGGGAGACAGCCTATTAACAGTGCAGGGTTGAAGAGAATAGAAATGAAATTTGTTGTCATGAAACGGTACAGAAAGTAAAGTGGGTAGATAAGATCACAAACGAAGAAAACCATAACCCAAATTCAGAAACCCATCTGATACCACTTAAGAGAATATATAGGTACATGACAGGACTGATAGAATACTGGTAAATTCAGTTCTTGAAATAGATTAGGAGTCAGAAATGGTAAAGGAAGTCCTTAGCATGGATATGGTAAAAAGCTTACAATTGGAATGCTGAAGTTATTCCGAGAAGCACCGGTTAGGCAAGCTCGGAGGGCAACTTGAAACCAGTTTATTGACTGCCTACATCAACAACAACGAAAGATCAAACAATTTCGCAGCACCCATCGATAATACCCGCACGATATTGAGCAATTAATTGCGTCGAGAATGTTTTCCGATGATATGTTGCGTGAAATTCGCCTCCCCGACGCCCGAATTTCGCCATCCTCACCAGTCGAACCGATTTCACTTTAGAGGTGGAGAGCGTTGTCGAAAGCCCGGAAAAAACGGTCGCAGAGAGAGTCCGGGGGACAGCGGGGGTGGAAAGTGTCGGCCGATGGAGATGTCATCGACAACCAGTTGGGACATCACCTGTGCGCTGCCGCAGCATTCCAGAGGATGCGCCAGGGAATCCGCGGAAGATCGACTTCCGAGACCACGCCTCCATCCGCCTCTCCTTTGCGGCGCTGCAGTCGGAGCGGCCGTGAGGAGAATCACGAATCCCTCAGCTCGTCTGCCCTTTTGGTGTGGGAATGAGACGTGTCGCCGATTAAGTGAAAGTCTTCGAGAAAATGCCTTTTTTATCCGGAGCCGCGATAACGAGGAATGCGCGGGAATCGAATTATATCTCGAATGCTAAGTGAAATGTTTGGTTGGGGATGGATTGACATCGGATGGGATAAGTCGGAAACAAGATCATGGAATCTCTGGTTTTCATCACTTCTGTATCTGCCTAAAAATCCAGTTCAGGTCACGTGATATTTAATTCCTGCAGCGGTGGAAGTTTATGAAAACGTAGTTTAAAACGACCAAATGAATGAGAGAAAGAACTTCAGGTTTCAATCCGTTCTAATTCACTATGAGGAAATCGTCCAATTTTCCAAAATAAAAGATCCGTGTTATTTTGGTTAAATTACGAAGACCTACCTTTAAAGTAACGACTCCAACACCGGATTGCCCTAATAGTATGGGAAAGTAAGAACCCCGACAACTTTCAACTCATAATATTGGAAGTATTCAAGGAAAATTTCGCAGAGTAAAAAAACCAAAGGTCACGTTGTTCATGAATTAGCATATATTAAACGGGAGACAGTAATTTGCTGATAAGTTGAGTAATGTGACGCATGGACGTTAAAACCTCGTAACTAAAATTGACATTGCCTCTGCAATATATGTCATTCTGGTTCCCATGTCCTAATTTGTATCTTTTCGATTTGCTTATTTTTTATTTCTCCGGAAGATCGCGTATTTCACACCTAACGTCGCAGCTGTAAGAGATCGCTATTTTATCGGAGCATAAATACATGTAATGCTCCCAAATGGTCGCCAATACGTTCCCTTTTCTTACTCATGTAATGCGTGCCGCCGTCTGGACCTGTGTTATGGAACAAGTATTTCGTAGTTAATTTTCCTCAGAAATGTTTCTCACGACTTTCCTCAGTGTGGTTATCCTTGATTATTCCCGGATGAAACCCGCGATAAATATTAATAAGAGCGCACCGAAAAGAGAAAAAATGGAAAGCTCGAGTAGAAATTACCAATTCCGAATGGGGAGTTAATGCATTGCGGACGTCGTGTCTCCATTGTTTTCATTTTGTACTTCGAAATGGAATCTGCGGTGAGTATAGGCGCGATTTTCTCTGCATGCTATTCGCCACTTACTGCCGCTTTAAGGTGGCGAACGCTTCTAGAAAATGTTCCCTCGCATCGACTGCAAAAACAGACCGCTTGCGTTCGGAGAAGCGAAATGGGGAATTCTGGGATGAGGAATTGATTATTACGGGAAAGATGGCTTTAACACTATCATAAAAAGTAATTATTTCAATAAATATATATCGTCATATCCATTTGGAGGAGTATAAAATATCGGCAAGAAAATTAAAATCCGTGAAGTAAAGAATTTTTGGATGGACTTACTAAGTTAGGGAATAGGCAACTTTACTGTAAAACAAATGGAATGTGGATTCTCGTCAACTAGAAAAATCATATCATGAAAATACACCATTGCATACTGTGTAAGTTATATGTAGCGTCTAAATAAAATCGGTTTTCTTACAGATAATTACCCTCCTTTCTAATAAAAATGAGAGAATCATTGCTTTTCATTATGATGAATTGCAACCGTGTAAGTATGCATAATTATATTCGTATTCATTTCATAGGATTCTCTCACAATCACTATCAATTTCCATCTACAAAATAACTCACAGTTTCCTCGTACATGTCTTTAGTCATGTCGCTGTGCAATATCACCGATGATTGAGTTTTGAGAGTCGCGAATAGCCATTGTTTGAGCCATAAATTATACATAGAAATATTGTGGATTTAAATTAAACCCAAAATTACATTCCTGCTACATATTCAACAGTATTTTCCTTATTCAAGCCTCCATTACTTACAAAATCTCAGCTTCATCTCTACGTACTACGTTTGGAAGGCTAATACTTATTTTACGGAATAACATCTCGATTAGTACTATTTTTTCGACTTAGCATCGCATCGTTTGAGTTATCCTAGAACACTTTTTGCCTTTGCTGTGTTCGTCTCGTATCTGTTGGAACACGTCATCGGGAGAATTTCGGTGGTGTGCGAATGTCAATGGCTGTCTGTCCTTTTTTTTACAAGAGGTGGATCGACGAGGGAATGTGGTGCTTTCTGCGGTTAGCTCAAGTTGAAGTGACTCAAGAGGGGTTTATTGAACCTCTTCCACAGTCCCTTCATTATCAAAGGAAGAAATATATACTCAGTCGTAGAGACTCATGGTGACCACTGACTTATTAGGATATCCAGCGATTCAATAACAGTCAAAAGAATATGCCGTTAGGTTTATAGTTATATTCTTGTGTAAGGAATTTTTTACTTAGAAATGTCAGCAGTCTTGCCATAAATATATTATGTTACCCATTAAGAGAGTTATGTGCGGCCATTTTATTTTAGGAGGTTCATATTCAGTTGAATGAAGTTACGATATTTCCTTTCCTCATCTTCATTGGTGGTCTTTCATTTCTACGGCCTCTAAAGCATATTCTCCTCTGCAGAAATCCAAATGGCTCATTCTATCTCAATCAATTTGATATCTATCTCAGTCAATCTATTTGATGAAACTTTTTCTAATGAGCTCTTCAGTCACGTCGTTGAACGTACACTTCTCCGATTATGGTCAATGTTGTTGGCTCTTTTGGTATATTTTTTATTAGGTTTCCCACTTGTTTCGTGTGCACTAATCCCTGGTTTTGTCTCACTAGAATTTCTGTACATGACCTTGTGACTTAATATTCATTCGCTTGTTATTTAAAATATAGCATGTTAAAGAGAATCTAATGAAAGACATTTGCTGACATTTCTGACTTTCTTGAACTTGAAATCCGGCTCGAGCATTCAGAATCCAGAAACATTAGAAACGCACCATTGTTTATAAGATAAATGCGCTCTGTAGAGAAGGAAGATATAGAAAACAGAATTTATCTTACTCCCTTTTCAATTACTAAACAGCGCTATCTCGAGTGGGAGGGCCTTTCTCTAAAATTCAAATGCATTACGAAGCGTTGGGTATATTTTATTATTTTTTTGCTCCTGGAGAGATATGCCCACTCGAGGGAGTCTGGAAGGACACGGAAAAAATGCTCTCGAGAGCGAGGGACGGAATGATGAGGTGTTGATAGGGAGAGAGCAGGAAATATCTGCAGATAAGTGAGCTTCTTGTTCCAGTTCGTGACCCACAGTGCGATCATTATAAAGGGGACGTTGCTCTTTTTAAGATGTCAGCGTTGTGGCGAGACTTTGTTTATTTAGGCTAACCCTTTAAGAGGCCACTCGGAGCTCACGAATTATATCTCCTCCACGGTTAATATTTCTGGAAGTCAATTAGACCTCCGAAAACTTTCACGTCCTTCAGAATGGGTCTGGCAATGGTGGCGTTTTATTCTGATTTTGATTGCGGCGATAATGTTGTTGCAGTGATGGATACTGTCCGACCAACGTTTACGTTCGAATGTAATCTGTTTGTGAAGGTAATTAAGCCACAATCGCATAAGTTCCCATCTCGGCCACCGTCTGCACTCGGCGCTGTTGCAGACATTGATAAGGATAATCCCGTTATCAATCCGTCACGAGCAATTTTATTTCGCAAATAACATTAATAAAATGCGTCTATTACAACTTAATTGATCGGTCAATATGTAATGAAAACCGGGATTAAATTAAAAGCTTGATGTGGGGAGACAATCAATCGATTCGAGAGTTAAAATCTTTTGTTACAAAAGTGAATATTGTTCCCTGATTTTTTATATCAACATGTGCTCCAAAGAACGGCAATCTCTTCTTTGTTCGCACGCACATTTGTAACGTCTTTATTGGGGGAAAATAAATTCGCGAAGGGAATTGATTCATGAAAGATGAACGAACTTTGCACCTAATAATTTCGAAGCATCAACGCGACCTTTCATCAACCGTCGTTTTATTTCTTGTCAATTATATCGGAATTTCTCGTAACGGGAGTTAACTGCGATCTATCAAGCCGAGCATAGACACAGCGAGACTGACGGCAGACGTCATAAATCATAGTTCTCAAGATTAACGAAGATGTCGCGATATCATTTGCCAACAAGTCGCCTTTGTTTTGGATTCCTTCGCGATAATTCCACTGACATCATGGTGATTTAGTTTCCATCCCGTGAGGTTGGCGAAAAGAATGTGGACATTATGTCATTATTCTAAATGTGGAAGTATCAACTAATGTAACTGCTTCTTCTGCCTAAATGATGATTGGAAATTGAGGATATACAGAAATGATTATTGTTCAATTAAATATAGACGCACATAGGATTTGTCCAGGTCCTTATTTAGGGAAGGACGACAGTTACAACCTTTATTTGGGTACAACATAAGTCAAGATTTTGAGAAACTAATGTAGCTCCTAAAGATAAGGTTGGAATCCTGTCAGAGTTTCATCTAGGTTATAGATGTATCGAATTTTTCAATTTTATCAGTCTGATTAACAGGATAATCATATGAAATTGAGCGTATTTTCGTTTAGTAAAAAATAAGCACGCTGTTTACTTCCCAAATACCCTGAATTCATTTATTTTTCAGTTTATTTTGATTTTACTCTCTAATATAACATTACATTTCTTGTTTCCTCCAATAGTAATCCAAAAAAACATAGCTTTTCAAGTATCATGCAAGTTAACGTTTCGGACAGTGTACGATCTAGCACACATAATCAACTTCCTAATTTTCTTAATGAAATCCGTCAACAAACTGAGAACTGGATTCTATCTACAAACTGATTAAGGCAGGTGAAAGCTTACGAATTATTCTGGATGAATTGTGGCATTGCTCGAAAGAGAGGAGCTGTAAATTTTATTGGTACTTCCTCCCACCGCACGACCTATAAACCTCAGCGCTTAATTACTCTCTCGGCGTAATACACGAATTCATCTCTTTCAGTCGCATTACGGAGATAAAATTGTAATTTCACACTTGAGATGGCACTTAACATCGGAACGCTATCCTCCCCAAGTTTCTCCGAAGATCGGATGGTGTTCTCGTAAAGATAAACTCTCTGTGCGGTGAACTATGCCAATGTAATGAATTTTCTCGGAGATCCATCAACACTATTGTATGTTTCGCACTCAGTGATGGAATGTTTTGCTAATTATTTTCTCCTTGCTATTTCTCCGGTGTTGGCGTCCATAATGGCACATTAATGCCTCAGATTAAATACACTTTGGTTTCCGAATTGGAGTATTTCTTGAGATCGGACTAATTCAATCATCTTTATGATTTTCGTCATGGATGCGATTCGTATTCTAATAATCATACCAATATTAATGGGAAGTTAACATCATAAATATAGATCGAAGAACACAATGTGTACCACTCAATAATATTCCCAAGCTTTCTCTTCCTCATACCAAAACTTTGCTTGCAAAATGCTCGGAGAAATCTGCGATATCAATGCAACCGATTCATTACTGTGTCAATAGAAGTAGATAGATGGATGTTATTAGGTCTGACGTCAGAGAATCTACGCTGGTGGGCCATTATTCTCTTGCATCGGCTACTGTAATCTCAACAAGGTCTACCGCATCCTCCACGATGGGGTTACGAGTCCTTCTAACATTTAACGTGAAGTTATGCCAAGAGTCTCAGAAGGAACATATGCGTGTTTTTTTCGCTTTGAAGTGAAGCGTGGAAAGAAAGGTCGGGTGAAAGCGTAGAGAGGGTCGACAAAAGGCCATCGCCGCCTACGCACATCTCTCTGCCAGACGATAAAAGAAAGGGCTCTCTCGCTGTAGATTTTGGTCAATGGTCCACGATTAAGGATCGAGAGGTCGATCAAGGGAGAGATCTTCGCCTGGACCGGAAGAAAATCATAGAGTCCCTAAGGGCGTCACTCTAGAAAAGGAGAGTGATTTTTTTAAGTGACATAGATGAAGTGTATCTTATCTCTCCGAAGAATTGGAGTGAGAGTAATGTTTTAAGGTTCTGTATAAGAATAATTGCGTCGATGAGAGTATTGAGAATTGAGGTTGCGATACTAATAAGTTGTAAGCTACATATTTATCAATCATAGAGTTTACTTTCTGGGTAAGCACGCCAATGCCCTCCTCATTTAACGGCTGTCTTTCGTAATTTACTTTCCTTGCTTACATGTTTCGTTAAAGAAAAAATCATAAACCTCTTATGATACGCATTCCCTTCATTATTTATACTTCATACGTCTTTCATCTTCTGCTTTAAATTCGACTTATCCTTTTAGTATTTTCGCGGGTTTCTATTCCTTAATTTTCATTCACATTCTTATTGAAACCTATCATTGCCATCGATCTTCTATTTTTTTGTGTATAAACCACAGAAAAATATCCCTTCAATCGAGCACATTTATTTTTCTCTAACATTTATATATTTTAAAGAATTTCTGTCTTATGTTAAACGAATATATTTAATCTATTTTCCAAAAATAAATATTATTCATTGACCAGTTTAGGCGCAGGATATTTAGCTCTCTGAAATCGTTCAATTTTTCTCCATCCTTACATTCCATTTTATCATCAGAATAACGCTTTTAAATATTTATACTATTCAAATCTTTACTCTAATTTTTAGGTGTGTCCAATTCCGTAAGAGTGTCAAAAGCCTTGTTGGAGCAAGGTATCTAGTATCCGAGAGAAACAAGAGACTTCGGATCGGCGGAAAGTCGCCCGGGGCACGTGCCCAGGGCGCGGAATTTCGTAGAAGCGAAAAATTGGTGGATTAACTCTTAAAAAAGGGAGACGGTAAATTTATGGTCGGCCCTGGGCCATCAACGAGGCCTTCACGTCTCCGCACGTACGCAATTATTTTGATGAGCGTTATTTCTGAAGCGTGAGGAAGTCTCCGCTCATCTTGCATTCAGAGGGGAGCGATTGGTCGATCACGTGTGTCCGATGTAATTTGGAATCCCTGCGATGTTTAAAGCAAGTATTGACCGTTTCTGCCCCGAGGACAGGAAACTTAGAAAGGTCCCGTTTCCGAGAGGCGATTTGTCAAACATTATCCCACGAGACGGTTCGAGAGTAATCTAAGAGATGGACTGGAATAGCGCTTAACGATGCCTTCCTCATCCCACACAACGACTTGCTCGAGACGGAAAGTAGCATTTTGAATAACAAAACATCGAAGCTCTTACAAAAGAAGAGATTCGAAGCGGATACGTTGGTAAATAGGTTTCCATCCATGTAGCTCATGATCCTCAATGTTTATTTGGAAACGTTCAAAACTCAACGAATTGCTTTGCACGAAGATTATAGTCATTAGCAATATATTAACTTTATATGCTTTCGTTTGTTTTGATAATATTCTATTATTTATCGTTATGATGATAATTTGACCTTTTATCTGGTTAAGTTAGGCGTAGAAGGCTTCTTTCAAGTACCATTGCATCCATATATTAACCCTTCCTTGACTGTGCCCTGATAACTTCCAAAAACAGCTGTGTGGGGTACTCGGGTACCCCAACTCTTTTTTCGCGAATATTACGTTTTTTTGTCTTTCTTTAACTTAACTTATAACCTCTAATTATGTTTAGAAATACAGTATTGATTATTTTTTTGAAGGTAGCATTAGAGGTTTGGCTATTCTATGACGTTAACCCAGGCATACCCAAAAACAACCCTGTACATGAGATTTGGGATGATAAGGTGATATAATTGCTGTTATTGCAATAAATAATGAATCAATTTAAAAATCTGTAAGAGAGGGTGACTGAATTGCCACAAACACACGACATGACATTGTGTATAGCAATCCAAGCAAAAGTGGCTGTGCGGGGTACTTTGGTACCCCATTCAAAAACTAAAGATATTTTGGAAATGAGTCTGTGAAACAAATTTCTTTCAATTTCATAATATAAAAGAAACATTTATGCACGAATACATGGATTAAGAAACATACGTGGTTAAAAGTAAAACTTTTCTATAGAATTGAGCTATTTTGGGGTCCTCTAGTACCCCGCACCGTCAAGGAAGGGTTAAACGCATATCTATGAAATATATACGTAACACGAAAGATAATGTTTGTGTAGAATATACTTTGAAGCGATGGTTTCTGGAGAGAAAAGGAAATCTACATTAGGCAAAATGGGTTGAGCTTATCAATTATTTCTTAAATTCACCATATTCACTTTATTGCATTAATTTTTTTTGAACTTCTATTCGATGTTAGTATAACTCTCTTAACTTTGGGCGATGAAATGAGAGAATGGGAATAAGGAAAAGCAGCATTCGTTATTCGAAACCCTGTTCGATAAAGGGGCATATATATTTTTAGGTCGATAGTCCGTGTGAATCATTGAGAAGAGACACCGAAACACGTCTGCGGAGGAAGGCGAGCAGGGACGGGACTAATGGAGAAGTCATGTTTCGGAGGAAAGGTTTCGAGATTCTGAGAGTGCACCGGTCTGCAGAGTGCATCGGATGCACGGTGCACGATAAAGGAGAGCGGATTACAGTAAATTAAAATTTTCCGGCATTTCGCGTATCATATCCGAAGAACCCGAAATCATACTTTCCAGTTTTTTGTTTTAGGTTTCATGCGCCGGTACGCACAGGAAGATGTTAATTGGAAAGCGAGTCCCTTTGGAAGCATAAATTATTTATGGAAGTGCGCAGTTAAGTGAATTTCGATGTCGATTCCGAGCGTACCTCCGGAGTTTGGAGACTTGATGATATCCGAGATGGACCTTCACATTTATGGGAATGAATCTTGCAGAAATTTGGACGGAAGCGACTCTTGCCTGCGAAATCGTCTGGGTACTCGCAGATCCTCAATTTTTATAAAAATGATACGGTAAAAATGTATGTCATTAGCTAAAAATCGGACAAATAACAATTAAAGTGATTTTCTGTTAAAAGTATATTGCCGTATGGACTTGGTATTGATCTTTCATGATCGAAGGAAGCATATCTAGTCTTATACCATTGCTTCAAAAACAAATTCTGGTACCTTATTATCAGCTGATGCGAAATTCGGCTATCGAAATCCCGTCTTAGTAAGACCATGTAAGTTTTTCTTCACTAGGAATTTAATATCGGCTAACTTACGGGTGGAGAACCTCCGACCATTTACAGCATTCAGTGGAACGCTTTATTTTCTTATTAAAACTAAATATTCAAACAAATTAACTTTACTTAACACTTAAGTGAACACAGAAGTGAATTTTTCTGTTTCTTTGTTTCGTTTATCATATCAGGTGAAGTGATAAAGGAAAAAAAATGAAGCGCTTAAAAGGTAGCTATTTTATTATATAAAGTGTGTCATCTAATGTGGTCTTATGTATTCAAACGCAATCAAATTTGTGCGCGTTCCAATCCCTTGATGAATTCAACATGAATCAACGTACATACTATTTCTTAACACTCATTACATATATTCTTAAAGTAAATCGTTAACTCATTTCCTATAAGCAATTACCTGGAACGAAGTCTATCTTCGATATGGAATTTGGAGGCTCATCTGTGATGGGAATCAGAGGGTGTCCGAAATTCATTTCCATTTATTTCGATCGCTATTTAAACGACAGACTCCGGAGGAATAAAAACCGTCGGAGTCCCCGTCAGAATCAGCACCCGCGTATGACTAATACGACGTTTTAGGGGCATTTCAAAGTGATTTATACCCCCCGCGACACCTTCGCTTGTCACAATGCTCACGGTTCAAATGGCCACGCGCCTATAAAACGCGTCTCAGACTCCATTCACAGCCTCCGCAGCGCCCTTTCATAATGACGAGATCGAACCAGTTGACCCGTTGAAATTCCGAGGAATCGAATCCTCTCATTTATAATTAGAACGTTTTATCATCGGAGGCAATGTCTCGCCTCGTACGTCACTCCCGCTGGCGGCCATTCTCTCTCACAGTACTCGAGGAAAAAATCCAGCTAATTGAATTCGAACCAATTCGCTTTCCTTCCGTCCGTCAACTTTGGGAGCATTGCGTATGTGCGTTATAATGCGGTATGATTTCGGCTCTTATCTCCGGCTGACGATGATTGATGGCCGAAAAAGCGGTAATAATGTCTTTGGAAATGCGCGGAAAAACAAACTCGGGCATGATTAGCTCCATGAGAGCGGTACGGAAAGAAGAATATCCGAATTTGATTTATTTTGTCTTCTGTTTGGAGGGGCGGGGTTCGATACCCCTGTGCCATGGATTTGAGTGCGATAAATCGAGTCTTAATAGCCTCTTCACTTGGAAATGCTTTATCTCCTTACTTTAAGGTCTTCGAAGGCCGTTTAAAACCTTCTTCTCCATGGAAATAGGCTTTTGGAAGTCGCCCACTTATTTTCATATGCAAAAAGAACGTTACATTTTTAATTCCTTTCTCCTGCAGACAATAGTTCTGAGTTATATGATCGGTGTTACGCACTTGTATATTTGTCGAAAAGAGTGGCGACGTGTTGACACGATTCTGTAGGCATATAGTATTTGATGAGATGAGATTGTTTTCTCATCATGATGAGTTTCTACCAGACTTCGCCAAAGACAGTGAATTTTATAAATTATATTTGTCTATGTCTATATAAGGTCCCTGTAAGCCGTCTTTCAGAAATGGGGCAAGGATGCAATTTTAATATTTTTTTCAGTTTTACTATATGATTCCTTAGAACAGTACCGTCTTCTTGCGATTGACTTTTGTGAACTCTACCGTTGTAATTAAAATAAATAAATAATGCGAAAATTATCTCAAGTTGCTTTTTATTTGGTGGATCACAATCGTAATCAAACAGTATTCAAGTTATGAGCCAAAGTTGGCCAACCCATTTCCATGATAATACAACAGGAGGAGTCCTGTATGGAATTACCAAATATGGCAGTCGTGACCAGGCGTGACTCCGTGACCGCAAAACTTTTCGTCCGTGTGTATCCATCGTGAAGTTATCTCTTGCCTCACAAGCATCTGCAAACACCCAACAAATCGGTAACGTCCCATATCTTAGGGCTTCGGGAACTTCCCCACGCAGTTTGGGCTTTACGGTCCGGTTTGTCTTCAACGTTTGACGAAACACGTCTCTCTTTACGAGCTTCGGTTGCGATCACTTAAATTATACGATTAGGCGATCAACATTTGATGGAGGTCGTCAGATGGTTAGCTTAATGGAAGATAAATTAAATGATGGACTGTGAGGGCGCAGTTTTGGTGTGCGAAACGGTTGACAAAGCCGCAAGTCGTGTCTTCAAAGGCATTCCTTCATCGATAAGAGCATACATTATTAATACAAGCAATAGTATGAGATTCTTCCTGCTTCTTCTTACTAGAATTCCCTTCTCAGTACGCTTTCTTTTACCCCTTGATAAGTAACGCCTCTCTTTATGTAATTTAATACATCTCTTCTTTGTCTTACCTACTTAATTTTAATTACATTTCATTATAATTTCTTCGACATTACATAGCATGTAAATATCTTACGTATATTTCCCTTCATTCTTAAAACACCTTCTTTTATTACAATTTACAGCAATCCCTCCTTGGTTTATCTAACGTTTCAACTTCTCCTTCCAACCCGTATCATGCCAGTATTACAAAGCAATCCATTCGTAATTTTTCTCCTTTTTTAGACCTATACATACATTACACTCCCTATAATAAAGCCAGGAAATAAATTTAATCAGGTTGTTCTTAGGATATCTGTATGGTTATTCGTCACCAGTATGCATAATGAAATTCCTTCATTCCTTGCTTACATTCTTTTCCTAGCATCATTGATATATGTTCTTCTAATCTCAAAAAGAACTCTCCAACCAACCAACTGGTCTCCCAGTGTGAGCCACTCTCCTTTTACCTTGATTGTCAATTCAGATTCCCTCACTTTAGCATAACATGAGTCAGGAAACGTTTGTTTACTCATTGCAAGTCGAAAAATTGCTCATAAGCATCGGTTGTAAATATCTTTTCCATTACGCTCTCACCTAATCTCTTAAACTCTTCGGCGTTGTTTGTACAATCGCTTTGCTTACCATATTAAATCTTCCTCTCGTAATGCCTAATTCATTTAGATTTAATTTCCTTTAATTACTCCCTCTTAATGCTCCCATAAAATGCAATCACGCCGCGGCAAACGTCGGACGCTCGTAAAAAGTAAGAAGTCGTTAAGCATTCGACCGTCATATCAAAATCGCATAAATCAAGGAAACGCAAAATAATTCCATAGATGATTTGATTCGAGTGTCACATTTAATGAAGATAGCACTTTGAGGGGTTCGTTTCTCCATTTGGAGCTGCCTCGGTAATTAAAAGTGATAGATGTTACTTACAAGAAAGACCCGTTTTTTACGATCCTCTGAAATTTCTCGATTTATCTCGACTGAATCGTATTTATTTTCCATATCTCTCCTCTTGAGCGACCTCTCCCCTCCCCCCGACGTCGAACCCGTGACCTCTTGCCCCCGGTGCCAATCCGCGCAGTCTCTCTTATCAATTTCACAGTCTGCCCGTCTCGAATCGTTGGCGAATATCGCTTCCACAGAATCGCTGTCGGACTCCGAAACTTGGCTCTCGTCTGCATCCTCTAAGCGTGTCCGAGCACTCGAGGATGGGTTAATTGGCTACGCTTTTGTTAATAGAACATGGACCGTTTAAATAGAATAGTGCTTTTTTAAGCACGAAGCGCCATCTTGATGGAATGGGTGCTCGTTTTGGCGTTCATTCCCATTGAAGAGTTTGTATGAGGTTTTAATTAGAAGACATTTTGTGTGTTTTAATTCTTCATATCGTTACTTCATTCATGGGGTAGCAAAAAGAGCAAAGAAAGAAAGTACAGCAGGAGGCATTGTACCCCCTATTTCGATACTTTAATTAGGAAATATATCTGAAAGGCCTATTAGGAAGGAACGAAAGAAGTATTATTCATACAAAACATTAATCTCCGATTATATATCTCAGCAGCAGCTGCTCTAGTTTCTTTCTGCAGGAATTTTCTTCTTGCATTCACTTTGTCTGAATTTAACGATAATATTTTTAGAGAAAATAAATTATAGATCAGCACATAAATAAACGTTGGTGTAAGTAGTTATACATATGAAGGAAGCTATTCTTCACGAGTTAGTAGATCTAAGCTAACTAAAGATAGTTATAACCAACAAAACTTTGTATGTACATTCGTTAATAAGGACCCGGGAATTGATTATGTGTGTATGCCCTATCAAGAGAGCAACAGTAACGTATAATGATAATTTTCCACTAAATGGTATCAACCCGCTTTATTTCGTTTTGCTGGGAGGTATTTTTTCTGAACGTTTTGAACAGTTTACCAGCAAATGAAATAAAGTATTGAATTGTGAAAAACCTGAGTCGATGTATAAATAACATATTCGTGGCAGCGTACCACGGCCGTTATCTCTTGTGTGTTCGACTTTCCAAACAGAACCTCTCGGTCGTGATAGTCACGTGGAAGTCACGAAAATGCGCGCAACAGATAATATTTCGAGTTTTGAGAGGCAATGCATCGAGTGTTTGCGGAGGGGCGCGTGTCCGTGCATAGTGAGTTGCAGTTGTGGGCATTTTGAGCGATGGAATGGACCTCAATTGCCGAGATCGGATGATTCCGCTCCATCCCAGTGATCTACAACGGCGTCCGACCGATTTCGGAGCTTACGCCACCCGCTCTTCGATGCCAAACCCCTCGAGGACTTCCCTTATTGTTGTTATTGAATCAAATATTGATCCATCAGTTGCTCATACGCAATTTATCGAAAACCTTCCTAGTGATAGCTACGAATAGCTCTAGTTGAATTTCCTAACTGAATTACTTATTTTGAAAATTCTATGCCTATTATTTGAGATAATGGTAAGAAAGCTGGGTCATGGAATTGCTTCGTTTTAAGCGTAGTCTACAAAAAAAATTGACTGTAAATTTTCGAACAGTTTGGGTGTGTAGAGTCGAAATTTGTTGCCGTAACAGTATTCGGAATACTGAAGGAAAGCTGCTCGTCGAAATAGGCAGCTTATTCAGGAAGGAAATGCCTTTGGCTTGGATTGATATATTGATATTTGTGGAGTTAGTATGTATTGCTAAACCCCCAAAGGAACTCAAATTTAAATTCTGAGAATCACGAAAACGGCCATGTAAATTCTCACTGTGGAGAACGAGTTGGTGTTTACAAGATCAATTCCCGTAACGGAAGAGTAATACATAAGAACTCCATTCTAGGTCTGACCCAGGTACAATCTATTCTTAGCGAGTCTATTAATTGTACTTTATATTAAAAGTTACTCGAACATTCCAATCCAACATTCTGATTGAATTCAATGAAAATACATTGTGAGGAAAGCTTTGGGGAAGAGATCAAATATGTTGTAGTTCTTTCCACTGCCGGCAGAGGTCAAACCTCCCTGGATGGAAGCAAAGCGGGAAGATGATCAAAATTTGAATAAGTGATTTCAAAATATCGATTTTCTTGCGATGAATAATAATAATAATTTGTTATAATTTCTGTTTAAGTCAGCTGTTTTAACCATATATTAATCTAAATGAGGGTTTCGAGTCAAATTGGATAAGATCACTCATTTTATTTACAAGTTTATTATTGTTTAAATACTCTTCATATTACAATGGATCATGTCTTTGTAACAATATAGTAACTACTCATGATAGCTATTTACTTTGAAGATATTAGAACAAATGTTGAGACGTTATGCTTAGTGGATCATGTAAGATGGTCGTTGTTATATCAATATTTTGGGGCAATTTTCCTGGGGAATAATTATTTGTTGAGAATGTTCAAATCATTCATTATGTTTATTGACAATTTTCATTCATAGATTTATCTTTAGTTAGTTAAATACATCCTCGAGGATTTTTATGTGAAGAAATGGGAGGGGGTTACGCTAAGTGAATCATGCCAAATTGTTTTCAATGTTTAGGACAATTTTCCTGAGGAATATTTATTGGCTAATTCAACTTAAATTAATCATTTTGTTTGTTGATCATGTTCATTAATAGAAGTCTAACTAATCTTAAGTTATTTAAAAATAAAAGTCCGCGAAAATTTTCAGCCTAAACGTTGTGATAACAATACTGCATTTCCGTTGATTCTCTCATGTTTTCGTGAGGGATTCCCTTCTTTATGTTTGAGAGGAATTAAAGTGGCACGGGAGAACAAATTAGCCCTAAAGATGGGATCTTCGCAGTCATTTGGTTGGCGTTGCGAGATGGATAGTGTAGCAGCGAATTGATTGGCACGAGTGACTCGAATCGGCGCCACTTTATCTGTTCCTCGAGGACGTTGACCGTTGAATGTGGAATAGCAAGAATCTGGGCTCATTTTTCACGTTCGTTCGTTGTGTTATAAGTTACTGAAGCAGTGGAAATCGAACGATGAAGGAAAGTAGCCATAATTGTGATGGAGAGGATCAATTTCCACTTCGGGTTTCAGTTTCAGTCGAAGTATTCGAACGAAATGCATTTTTCACGAAGTTACCCGAAGACCATGAAAATTAATGAGACTTTGGAACCGAGCCAAAATCTCCAAGTAAAAGCTGAGGGAATCTGCTGAGAAAACATCGTATATTTATCTCCACATCCCTGATTCTAAACCCTCCTTTCTAGACAATGATTAATATTTTCTCCAATCAATTTATGGTAGAAGAATCTTCTACGTTTTATTTGCATTAAAAAAACAATTTTTCTCTTTTCGAGATTGTACGATTGGATGCTACATATGTATTTTCCAATTTGTGTGACAATATTTCATTCCTGCTCCAATTCTTACACTTCTCTAAAGCTTTTAAAATATCAATGTCCAGTTTTTTTGCGAAAATCTCTAGTTATCTTATTTAAAATCAGTCATTTATTAATTTCCTGATCGCTAATAAAGAAAAAATAAAGCAGAATTACAAAGGTTGTGTTGCAGATATTAGGAAAGGGGTGCTGTCAGAAAACAAATGGTGCTGGCAGATTCTTCGAAAAGGAAGACTGACAAATTAATCATCTCGAATTAAAATATTGAGGTATTTTCGAGAAAATTTCGTTTGTAAACCAGTCATATAAATGTTTTTAAATTTTATTTTGCTATTTTTATACTACGGAGCTTTAAAGCTTAAAAAGTCTTGATTGCATTTTTGGCAACTTTGTCTCAGCGTTTCGTAGATATCGATTAAACAATTCAGGGGTAAATGATTCGTTAACGACAAAAAATGAAGTACCGACAATGCTGGTATATAAAACCGAAATGGCAAAGAGACAATGATTTCATCTTCGTATGTTTTTCTCTTCTGCTAATTCTCAAGTCCCTCTACTCTCCATTCATCCTCTTCCTTCACTTGTTTCGCCTCCTCAAAGCTTCCCTTCAATCGAAGCTCGCAGTCTATTCTCCCAAACGCGAAGCGGATCAGATCTGACACATGTAAAACAGCGCTCGTCTTTTCAGGAGGCATCTTTAACGCTTGTCTTCACTGGTGCGCTCCTTTTAAAGGAATTCTGTTCGCTCCCATCGGCTTACGGAATAACAGAGCATAAGGACTATCACTCAGCCCCTGCTTGTTTATAAGTCTGGGCTGGGAATAGTTTTATGACTCTGTTTTCGTAGTGTTATATTAGTTTCGCTAAGAGCTCCCAGTAATATTTAAATAGAATGGTTATAATTAGATATATTCATAAGAATGTTGCTATTTTCTTTTGAAGCAGAAAGCTACTGGATACTTTATATTGTCAGTTTTTCTTTTTTAACGACTTCTTTATTTCGAACATAATAATATATTTTCTTATATTCCCGTTAAATCTTTAGACTTGGCATTTCTCTTCTCTACAAGATCTCAATCAACCAGCTTTTCTTATTTATTTCTCTTTTCACTTTCATCACCGCTCTGATGCCATTATCGTTGTAGAATTTTGTCAAAATCTGTCAATTAAACATATTATATAACGTTATACTATTATATCATGCTCTCTATCATGATGAAATTTAAGGATGCGCAAAAATATTTCTACACTTTAGGATCATTACACTACTATATTTTTGAATATTTTACTGCCGCATGTTTTGTGAACTACTCTGTTTTGTCGAAGGCTATAAGTAAGTCTCAAATATATCCTGATTGAACAAATTCAATCACTTCGACCTACACTCGGTGGAACTTCATCTTAAACACATAATATAAAATTTATCTTATTTATGCAGCTTAGCTACGAAACCGGATCGTGTTTGTAATTTTATTGCGGTGGAGTAAAATAATTTTATCATGAATCCGTTTTTTATCTTGTTTGTTTAATATTTTAATAGAGCCTAGGCGAATTTGTAGCAATCAAAATAGTTGTATTGGTTACGAGATTGCTTTCAGAATCCACCATTTTTTCGCGTTATTCAACTTCAGCGGCCTCCGAGAGATGAATGCGGTACTGCGTCTTCCGTCGCGTGTCATTTATTATCGGCACCTCCTCTAACGGAATCGCGACGGTCCTCTCCCACTGGCCCAATGATCTCCACCCTGACCTACGGAGTAAATCAGAGCGGAGGGGAACGCCTCACTTTTATTTCTCTCGCTTTATTTGGCACTGCTGTTACTCGCCGTTGTATCAGCGTGGATAACTGAAGATGGCGTGGAGATCTGAATGTTTTTGGTTTACAATGAATCATTGATCGACGCATGGCAGTTGAAATTACTCAAGAGTGCAAAATGTCTTCATAGTGATTTTAGCCACCATAAGGTTGCGATTGAAAATTTCATTTCTAGTGGAAGTTTCGATTATTCTTAAATAATCTGCGGCGGTAGAGCTTGTTAAGACAAGTTTAATGGTGAATTAAGTTATAATTTAAGTATTTCCTCTTAAAAATAAATATATTTACGCAGTGATTCACTACAGATCCTTTTGGAAGCATCAACACCAACAGGTTGTACAGTTGTATTTGCTCTGTATTTTTCCTGAAATAAACTGATGTATAATCTTTCGTTGTTTCAACTTTTTCTCTTTCACTTGTTATCTGCATGGAAATATAATCGCGAAAGACTAATATAAATAATTTTTCCACATTCTGCGGGTATAACAATTAACAATATTTTGTCTTTCGTTCCTCTTTTAATCTTTAAAGAACGATAATAATACTCTTGTCAATAAGAAACCGCGTACATTCGTGTTTTCACAGTCAAATATTTCTATACATTTAGCACATAGAATTGCTATAGTGTCTTTGTATTTTAGCTGTAACACTTCATTCCAGATTTATGATACTGAAATCTGCTCTATTGCAAATTCTGCGTACCATATTAGTCTAACTTCTGCCGCAATAGATTTGCATTCTTTCACCTTTTGCATTTACGCATAACCCTTTTCTCCAGAGTTTTATTCACCCCACCTTGTCTCGAATTGGTCCGTCTTCTAACTCAGTCCGTCCGCGCCCCACCCGTTGAAGTCTCCGAGGAGGAGTGGTGCTTTCCCAGTCCTCGCACGCCGACTCCGAGTGACCTTCCAGCGTCAGCCAACTCACAGACTCCTCAAAAGATTGAGCCGCTCTCCGCCTCCCTTTTTTACCAGCGTGTGTCGAAAAGAACGCCTACTGACCTCATGCTATATCGGCCATCCCGCTTTTCCATTGGTCGGCTCCCATCCCTCCCACACCTCCATCTTGTGGCGTATAAATCAAGGACGAACAGCCTTCGCTGGATGACTTCCAGCATCGCATTTCTTTCGTGGGGGAGTTCATACGCGCTTTCCAACGGTCTTGCGCTACTCACCGGAGGAGCAGCGGTGCCAGCTCTTAGGCAAATATGGACACGAAAGGGAAGAACAGCCATGGAAATGTTCTTCGTGGTGTCTGCCCGTCGGAGGTTAATGGCTCCTTTAATGACGACTCGCTTTTTACGGTGCTGTCGCGTGTTGGAAGTGTGAATTGGAGGAGAGTTCACGAAGGCGGAAAAATTACAAAGTGGAGGAATAAGAGGTTTGAGTTGCCCGTCGTATTTTGCAAGGCAAATAAGAATGGCCATGTTGTAAATCTGAATTCTCTATCTTAGCTTATCTGTTGTTAATACGTTGAAAAAATACACTTATGGCAACGATTTGTTTATTTCTCTTTAGATCAGAATATCTCTATTTTTCTACTTCATTTGCGTTTGTCAATCTCGGAGTGCTCAGGATATTATCTCAGTAGCCTGCTTTGTATTTTATGGACCATTTTAGTGAAATGGATTTATTTTACAGATCTAATGTTACATTTTTACTATCCTATAATGTAAGTTATAACTTAATAACCACTCAATTCGTCGAATACTCAACAGTACCTCTTTCGTATATTCGTAAAAAAATTACTTCTTGTATCTATCTACTATATACTCTCTTATCCTTCGAGTGTAATTATCAAAGGAATCTTGAAAATTAAGAATATTCTTTGGAAAAAACAACAAATGCATGCAATCGAAAATAAACTCAGAAGATATATATGGCTGATAGCTGATAGAAAAGTTTATGTGGTGAAAATTCAACGTGGTTTAGGCATCAACTAACTGCATTTACCTACAGACCTCTAACTTTTTTATGCACAACATAAATGCAAGCTATCCTGTTCCTAGTTAGTGTTTCTTTTACCAGTTCATCCAAAGCAGTAGTATTAGTGACCTCGTGGGATCTGCCATCTTTACGACTTTGGAGGAAACAAATTTATTAGCGTCCGGAATATGGATGGCGAGTTGAAAGAGGGCGTGGCGGCCAACGTTCATTGTAAGCCTTTTTTGGTAAGCGATGCGTCATCCGCACGGGAGGCGAAAGGTTTGTTGCAAATGAAGTGAGAGAAATTAGTCGCGCAAAGACAGCGGAGCCTGAACATATTGCCACATGCTACACATTGAAATAATTGATTTTGTATCTCTGCTCCTAACACCTAAATGTTTAAATATTCTCAAAAAAACGAGCTTCAATATTTTTCTTAATCTCTTTATTTAGGCTTTGTTAGTAATGGATAAATACTTATTTGGAGAAGTCAACGGTAGAATAGTTTGGGAATTTGAACTAATTTTTATTTATGTTTTTCGTTATCTTGGTTTCGGATCGATATAACAGCACTATCTATCATTTTAAAGCTCGTTCGAAGTGCCGATGGTTGTGATTTACTCTTTCTCTTTGATAATATTATTATTATAGAGTATGTACCGTGTTTCAAACTGTTTCACTCTTTGGATTACATACCCGCAGATCACTCATATTTGCAGAGCTATTTAAGTAGTTTCATGTATTCTTCATTAAATTAAATTTATTTCCAAATATGGAATTCGTTATAGCTTACGGCATATTATTTAACATGCTTCAATAAAGTTTATTTTTTCTAAATCCATAGTTTAATAAATCCGGAATGAACTTTTGTATTTCAATGAACCGACTGTCGTCACTTTTGGTTTTAAATTGGGGATTACTAGAAGTTAATTGCAGCACCAAATTTGCACTTCAATTTCGCTACTTCGTCGTCTTCCAGACGCCGATGTTTGTCGCTACGAGCGAGCGTAAAGTTGGCACGAGTCGCCATTAGCATGTCAAACCAACGAATGTTTAAATGCGTTGCACAACCATCTTCTCCGTCCTTATGTCATAATTCTTGCGAAACGGAGATCCCTCGAGAGCCATTCCTCCAGAGTCTGTGGCGGGAATTCTGTCTCCTTGAACACGGTCCATGAAGAAGGGTGTGGAGGAGCTTTTCCCAGCGGAACGAAACTGTTCCTGCACCCCTCTGCGCCCCTCTGCACCACCCCTGCGACTCAGCCACCCGAGGAGACATGAGGGCTGCACGAGAAAATTGGTATCCAACGGGAAGAAAGCAGAACGCTTTACACTGCATAAATCCCTAACGGAGTCGGGGTCTTAAATCTCCGTTTGCTGCAGAGCACGTCATTTCGGGGTCTTCCTTGAGGGTCGTAAAATAAGAATCAAATCCACCTTCGTATCTTATCTGTGATCTCAGACTAGAAAGAAACGCAGTCATTTCCAAAGAATACAGCTTAGATCATAATGTATTTCTTTCTGGGATTTCAAAAGATGAAAATCTTGCTTTGGAGGAGACAACCAAGTTAATGTTTGGATAAACTCGGCAAAATTGACTCTTCATTTAAAATCGTTCCCACCAGCACCAAAATAAAGTTCGTCTGGTGTTTTGCTGAAATATTTTATCGTTTTTCCTTAAAATTTAAGCCAAATGAGGATGATTCCATCAAAAAAAACAAAAAAATAAACATAACATTATCGATATACGATCACTTATTAGCGCGGTATTCCATAACAAAAGAATTAATATAACTCAATAGCAATTCTATTTAAATTTTGATGCTAAAATTAACTGAAAAGTATATCATTTATCAGGTGAGTATAATTATATATATCTCTATTTTAAAACTTGAAATAGATTGAGTTAAAGATAAATACAAAATAAATGAAAAGATGCTATCTATCCACCAATAAATATATTCGTTTGCCTACATTCTTTTCGTGGATATCCTAAATGTCACTGCCCCTTTGACAAGTTCAGTTATTTAATTATAAGCTTTAAAGATAAGCGTGACAATTTTTTATGAACAAATCGAATTTTGTTGTACTATAATCTTACTCTGTGAAGCAACTGATAGCAAAAACTGACACCCCGAGAACTGTTCCTACGACAATCTATCCACCGGCAAAGCTTGAAATCTTATCTAAAATTGAATGTAGTTCCTCAGAAAATAGTTCATTTCAGCTCTTATTTTTTAAATGTTTATAGCTTAAGGCAAAGTTTCCAGTTGTAGAAGTTTGAATTTTAAAATACAGTTTCTATCGCAACATCGAGAAGGGCTCAGCGTATGGGAGCGCCTTGAACGTGTCTCCAGCGACTTCATTTAATGATGTAGAAGGAGGATTTGCGAAAGGTCGAACGTATTCAAATTGCGGGAAAAAATTCCACAGGAAGAAGAGAGCGCGGCCTTTTCAATCAACGTCAGCGTCCTCCTGTTTCAGAGAAAAAAAGAAGTCCTCCTTTATTTTTCCACGTCATCTTAACGAGAGGGAGTGCTAGGATGTCAGGGAAAGGGTCTCATAACTGCAGATGCCTGCGACCCTCACGCTTCTCCTGTCACCGAAAGCAACCCTTAAAACCCTTAGACGACACCCAATTGGCGTGCTAAAAAGGCTTCCTATCGCATGACACCTCCACTCCACTAACGAGGCTACAGAAACGTGACCCCACACACGAATCGGGGAACCGGAAGGGAATGAACGTCACGCGCGAATACAGCGATCGTCGTGCCTCATTTCGAGATGTGCACAACCGTGATTGATTCACGGAGGAATAATGAACTCAATTCATAAAAGAGATATATGCTGAGCTATATAGTTTACTATATATTTAGCATTATAAAATGGAGCTGCATCAATGATACTTGGTGGAACTGCTTCATACAAAACAATTAACTGCAGCAAATCATATATATATATATATATATATGTTCCTTATTATTATTATACAAGTGTTTTTTCACAATAAAATGTTTTGTATTTAATATTAATTAAAAAATGTCGCTTATATCGTTAGATTTCACTTAGGTAGTTAAATTTCAATTAAGTATCCGATGAGTATATTCTGCTTATTATTAACAATTCTTGAAAGATTTCGAGTATTCTCTACTTGAGTATAATAGAATTAACTATCAATCTTATATATTTTAGTAGAATACACTCACTAAATGATTCACAGATACAAAATATAATTAATTTAAAATTTATTTTTTTAATCTCATCGAAGAAATATTTTCTGAACAATAGAATGCGAATTTGTTGTAAAAATATTTAATCCGGAGGTATGAGCAAATTGTATACAATAATTGGATTAAGAAACTTAGTGTATATTTCATTCAACTAAAATTTTAATTATTTAATCTTTCGTTCGACTTTGACTCGCAATCAAAAAAACTAACAATAAAAACAGAAAATAACAAAAAATACAACGACTTGAATAATTTATTAAAATGTGTATGTAAACGAAATCAAAATCTACAAAAGTGAATCTAGGAATTGCTTGTAAGGATCCACACATTCTAATTGCAACTAGCTCTAGTGGAATTAATAAAATTTCCTACGATTGTGTAACGATCATCACGCTACACAAACTGCTTAAGGGATATGGAAATAAATTTTGGATGATTCCGCTTCCAGAGATTTTGTTTATACGATGGGAGGGAATCAAATAGGAAGGATTAAATTAGATGTGAGAGGAGGTAACGAATTTGCAGCGGAACTTGGCTGAAGTTAATGAAGCGAAAGGGGACACCGCGGAAAATGAAATGCAAACGGACTGCGAGGGATAATTTTAATTGGTTTTTTGGATTTGTGGAAGTGCGATAAACTAACAAAACAAGAAATGCTTTACACAAAACAGACCCTTTTCCAGAATGGAGGAATGAAGGATTTACTAATTTTCCCTACAAATGCGAAAACGTAGATGGTTCTCTGTTAGCATATTAAAGCATTTTAAAAGAACATGTTATTGTTTAAGATTTCTCTAACTTTTTAACACTCAATAAAATTCCCTATAACTACTCGCTGTTAAAAAAAATGTGAAATACCTTAGCGGCACTCTGTCTGCCATTCGTTGTTAGCCAATTCCATTAAACCGTCCTTGCATTAAATGGTTTCCTCCATAAATACTTGAGCCACGTTGATTATCCAGCGCAGGAGCGGAAAACTTCCCTTTTCTCCAAACGTATAGATTTAAACCCTTTAATTAGCGCGACGCCCAACTACAGCGAGACTACAATTATTCACGCGTGATTTATATGAAGAGCTAATAAGAATCCAAGGGCGTGGGTGGCAGAATTGGGGTATAAAGTGTCGGGTTCGGCTCAAGAGGTTCTCACGTGACAGCCGTTGTCATGGAGATCCCAAGTGGTCCCATGTAAAGCGTCCCAATTATAACCTTCTGTCACTCTCTCTCTTTCTCTCAAAGGAGAGTGCTTTTGCGGGAGATTGGTGGCGGAGAGTGTACTTGACCCAGCGATCTGAGGAAGTCCCTTGTCACCCGCAACACACACCTCTTCTAGGAATCTTGTCACTCAATCACAAGATGCCCTCCCTAGGTGCTCTTTTTGCGCGGGCTCTTTTTAATTAGGGACTGAGTTTCTCTTGTTGGAATCCCTTATCCGACTAATTAGGTCTTGCGAGCGGATTTTAATTCGGATAGGAGTAATTTGTTTTGCGCCGTTGTCGTCGGAGTGGAAAGTATTGTGAGCTGAAGAGGCTCTTCGTGCAGAGGAAATGGTTGCCCTCTTATACTCTCTGCGTTTTCCATAGCTGATTTTTGGTTTTGAAGTTTTCTCGTTCGCTGATATATTACCCGTTTTCATGTACGTTCAATTCATGCCTATTTAATGTATCGATTGTATTATTGTTTCTCACTTAATAACTGATAATTTTACGCTTTAAATCTAATTATTGTCCAATTCTTTTCACTAGAACGGTCGCAATACTTTTAAATGCTTTTTTTCTACTCGTTTCTATTCCACTATAATAACAGCCTTCGTCACAAAATGAAGTGTATTTAAATAAAACAGAATCCACGTTATTATTTAGTCCATTCGTTCATTTTATGACAACGTAACTTCATGATTATGCTATATCCTACATCTTTAACACTTTCAGAAAATCAGGCAATCGTTACTTATCTCATATTTTATGTGCTCAATGCGTACCGTGTGGGTATATTTCCATTCATAGTCCAGTTAGCTTGTAACTTTCCTTTTGTGAAAGACTGTAATCTTTCTATCAACCCCATCATTTTTTATTCAGCAACTCAGTAACATTTTACTCTAAATTTCATACCACTTTCATAAAATAGTCATCCAACTATTTTGCACGTCTGCGTATGAATTGACGTTTGTGTTTGTTTTCTAGGTAAGTGGTGCCCAACGAGACGGGAGTGGTCGTCGGGAGATGCGCGGACGCCAGGAGCCGACGCCAGGAGGGGTGTCCTCTACTCCTCAGTCTTCCTAGGAAGCCCTGGTGAGTCCCTTTTCTCTCTCCCATTGCATGCTTCCCTTCGCACGCCCTTCATGCTGAAAATCACATCCACCCCAGTTAACATCGCCTCTTAAATGCGCGGATTTTATGGAGGTTTATTTCGAGCCTAGTATCGTATCCAACTTGGGAGTATTCCTATAGGACGGGAAGGGTTAGCGTAGTAACTTCACCAGATTATCGAGGGATAAAAGTGACTTCCTTTCTCGTTCAAGAAAATAAGAATTGAAATTGTTGTTTTTAAGGCACGGCAATTACTCTCTCGTAGGTTTGTCTCACAATTTTTTCTGACTAAAATGCTCAATAGTAGTGTATTATATTCTTATTAGTGTATAACTCACAGCCTTAATTATTGATAGTATGCCATTAGAAATACATATTAAATTCTTATCCCTTCTCCTTACGAAATATATAATGCTAATAGAACGAAATGATTAGTCGAAAAGAGTCGCTTACTAAATAAGTAGATTTTGGTGCCGAAGTATTGGATGTGCTATTTTTTTCTTTACGGAGTTACGGATGCGGTTGAAAGAAATTAGTGTCCGATATACTTGACGAATAAAATGCTTTTCAATATGAGACGTCACTTCAAAAGCATAGTTTTCTATAAACTGAAGTAGCTTATAATTTCAGATTACAAGTCTACGCAGGAATGGCATGTAATGTAATGGTATTTCTCTACGATATCATCGATTCATATACGTCGAGTTTCTAAAATTATTGTTCCGAAACGAAGGAATTCGCCCCAACCCTCGGTATTTATAAACGTCAATAAAAGTTCGTCTGCATGCGACGTAATTGTCTCGCGGAACGTCGGGAAGAAACGTTTTCGAGGGAATGCACAGCCGCTGCGTCAGGGAAAAATGAAAGTCGGGCGCAGATTACGTAACGGCCTGAAATCTCTGTCGCCCAGGAAACCATTTTCCAGCGAATCAGCCCTTTTCTCCTCCGGACCAACCGCCTCCCCCTCTGACCTTTCTCAGCGCTGGCGCACAGGATCTCGCTTAACTCGCTCTTCTTCCAGCCGGTATTGATGTCAGGCCGCCATGTCTTCCGAGGGTGCTTTTGATCTTATCCGCATACATACACTACAGCGCCAATCCCCGAAATTTTTCGCTCTTTTTTATTTATTTTCGTCGCCCTTCGGTCTTCGTACCTTTTCTTTTGCTCTCTCTTTGGCCATCTTTTTTGGGGTTTCGGTTCGGATTTGAACACCCTTTTGCTTCGTTCTTCCCCTTAAGAGATATACCTTTTGGCATAATTATGGGGAACTGTAAGAGATTGCGGAGATGCTATCTCGTAGCGATGCCCTCTCGGTAAAGATTGATCGTAACCACGTGAAATTATATTTTTATGATTTTGTTGCAGAAATAATGGCTCGTTAGATCAAATGTGCCTGGATGATTCTATAAATCTTTCTTATACACATTTAATCATTCCAAAAATTCAAGAAACTGTCTATTAAAGAAAGCAAAGCAGATTACATTACACTTATTAACCCATAAAAATTAGACGAAATGCATGAATCAATATTTGCAGTTGCAAACGACACTTAAAGAAGCAATGTAGATTCTCGATGATTTAGAAACGGGAAAAAGATAGCTTGAATTTATTAACTTTGGCTACATCTCGTCGAAAAGCAGGTATACAAAAGCGTTTGAAGTTGAATTTCAATAAAGAGCGTTGTACTTAACTTTGGAATCCTCCATCTTAGCAATTGCATCTTGAAATGAGTAATACGATAAAATAAAATGTACACAAATCTTTGAAAGAGTGTTATCGTCTTCTTAGTTATATTTCTATTAAATGAAATCTTTCTTACGTTTTGCTTCACTCATTTGCGATTTCTTTTACTATCAGTGAACAAGATCTCATAACCAGTTTCTAATCGAATACCATTAGATATAACTTGATAAAATTGATTATAGTATATCGTAATATGAAAGACGAACAGTTATAATAATTATTTTAGTTTAATTCATCCGATATAAACTTTGATTCACTATCGTATAAAGCATTTATTTGATCAATTTGTATTGCTACAAATATTAGCTGTTGCTGATACAATTAAGCGACATCGTCATGTATGGATATAGAGTTTAATCCGTGTAGAAATCCCGGAGTAGTTGAATGACCAAACCGTTGTTTAATAATCATTGTTGGATTGCATATAAAAGATTAATTTTAATGAAATATTCCATTAATACTGAAGATGTTCCATTATTTACTCTTTCATTCACAATATCTGGAATCTCTTTAGACCCGGAGAAATCGCACAGAGGAATTCAAATTTTCCTTCGATATTTGTGGAATATTTCCGTAAATTTCTCTCTCCGTTATTTATTCCCGCCCTCTGGCGAGATAGAAAAGAAACAGCGTAATATGGAAGAGGCGCTTATTCGAGTGAATTCGATAAATATTTATTAAAAAAGCGCCTCTTTTGCGCCGTTGCCATGGAATCGGCGTCCGTATCCGAGCGACGCCTGCGACGCCCGCGTCGGCGCATTGCACACCTTCAGCCGCCAATCAATCGTCCGCTTAACTACAGATGGCGTTGCTTTTTCCCTTTCGGGCGAAAAGAGAGATGACTCTGAATGGCACAGGTAATGGCGGAGGAAAATTGACGATCGTTATAGATGGCGCCAAGCGCGTGTATTATTTGCGTTATCAGACGCGTGTAGAAGTGGTGTTTAGTGGTCGTACTGAGTGAATTCCGAAGGAGGATATTTTAAGGCCTCCACCGAGCATGGTCATTCCTTAATTATTCATTAAACTATCGGTTGTTTAATATATATAAGTGTTAACATTTGCGAAATATGCATAGGTATATAAATTACAGTATTCTGAGAACTACAGTAGGTATCAAGATGTCCAGGCCGAACGTTGTGGAACGCCTTAGCAAATAAAATTTAAAAAGTTCTTCGTTTCTTCGTTCTTCGTACAAAATATTGTGGAAAATACGAAGAACCTAACCTACCTAACCAACGACCTCACCTAACACGACCCCTCCCCACTCCTTTCCCTCCCATCAAAACTGCAAAGTATCGTATAAATTCTGTAATTTCTGTAATACTGATTGCCTGAAGATGACTGTAATTGACGAAACCGGTCCCTGTGAATAAAATATTGTGGAAAATACGAAGAACCTTTTAAAATTTATTTACAGTAGGTATCTTTAGGTGTTAAATAAATAGGTGGAAATAAAATTTGAATACGAAATTTAATTAATTGGAGGTTTATAAATCTCCAATAGCCGTCTTTGACAGCGATCCGTACCTCGTCTCGGAACAACTTGAAAGCCAGGATTACCAACATTCTAAGAATCATTCTATGTAGATTTCATCTACTACCATCCTTATGGTTAGAAAGAAAAGGCAACCATCCCCCCTATGGATGATAGCAAACCTGTTTCTCTTATTCTGGAAATGCTGACAAAGACGGCTATTGGAGATAATTAAACCTCTATTGAATCTTCTGGTATTCGTATAAAGTTGTTAGCTGCTAAAACATTCATTTCATACGTAACCAACTTCCTCGAGTTCCCCCCCAAGACGACCGTTTCCAAGTTTCCCTCCTCGGTGTCCAAGATGTCAATATCCAATCTCACGTTCCCTTATAAAAGTTCCATTATATTTCCCATTGTTTTTGGCATCCATCTCATGCCTGTCCCATTTTCACCGTTCCCTCACATTATACCCTTCTTCTCCAAATTGGCGGCCTGTCTTTTTCCCACGCCTCCTTCCCTGCGATTGGTCCATCCATCAACTCCCACGCACCCTAATTGGCTCCCACTTCTACAACCCTCACGATTTTCCTCCTCCTTATTACCTTATAGGTCGGGCCCTTATAATATTATCTTTGGGCACGTTTCCCCTCACCATTGCCCGTGACGTTTCACGCTTTTCCGCTGCCCAAGGTTGATTCGACATTGAATCCCCGCTTATGTTTCACTCGGAGATTAAACCCAAGGATTGCACTGTTCCCCGCAGCCATAAAGCATTTCTCGCTGCGATTTTTTCCGCTGATCAACTTGTCAGACGGACCAAAGAATACCACGAGATGTTTACATGGAAATTTGATTCATAAATTTTCGTAAACAACAGATAGTATCAACATCATAAACTCGCGTTATAATTACCTATTATCTACTCAGAGCTTTCAATTTACTTTAGTACAAACTCTAAGTATTTAATGTGTGAAAATTAAAGTTCATAGTAAAAAACAATAGTATATATTTATAAATGTAATAGTGTAAGAAAGTAGTTCAGATTTATCCAATTCGGCGTTCATTATGTTTTTATTTTATAATTTTATTAATTAAATAACTTAATAATTTAGTAAATAACTTAGTGTTGATTTGAGGCTTTAATTCATTGTTATAACATCATTATTCCGTTATTCTATAGTGATGCTCATTTATTAAGCACAAGGATAATGCAAAGTTGGATGCTGGATTTTAGTAAAATACAAGTAAGGTATTTAGGGTATTCATACACCATTATATAGAAAAATATTTAATGATAATTTCCTCTATTCTCTGATTACTCTATGTTTCCTTTAAAAAGAGAATTTTTAGTGAATTCGGAATTAACTAATTACGTTACCATATCTCTTAATATAAATTAATACCGAAATTGGTAACTTAAAAATTAAATTGAAAAAGTTAAAAGAACGCTGGTGGGGTGGACTCAAGGTGGACATTATTTAACTGTGTTTGCTCTTTAGAGTGGTCTTTAAAAGAGGTGCGAATGAAGGAGAGCTTCTCGAATTCCTTAGCGCATTCATCTGTCGTATCATTTGACGTCATGTTATTCATCCCTCGCGCCCTTTCGATAGAAAAATGGCTTTGGAAAGGTCTGCCGATGATATATTTCGTTTTCATCGCCGTTCTTATTCTTTCCTCAATGACAGTGGCCATTCAAAAGCGGCCTTTTTTCAGTCTCCACTTAAAAACGGAAACGATTGCTCATTATCCCCAAGCGGTTGCATCCTCCGCTATTTATCTCTTCCACGCTCTGCCATTTTCCCTCTCCATTTCCTTCTTTAATAAGCGTCCATTTTTCGAATTCCGACCTCCGTACTCTTCTCCTAATTATTGTAGTTTTCTTTCGCCTGTCCCAACAGGTCCTCCGCGCTTTCTCGCTTCCCGACCGTTTTCCGTCAATTTTCCTCGGAGATGTGTGGCTTCATTGATTGCAATTGACGCTAATGTCATCATTACACCGTTTCCTCTTCTGTAATTCTTCCTGTCTTCATCGGAATTACTCTGACTTGTCCATCGTGTTTCTTGATTTATGTGACGGTTTGTGGAGTGTTATTTTTATTTTCTCGTTCCCTGTTTATTGTTTAGAATCATTTTTAGAATGTCTCGGGTCGAGCTTCATCTACTGAAATTTCTATCTCTAACGATAAACTATCGCTATGCTGATGAATTTTCTGAAAATTGTTCCACATATCAATCCAAATTATAATTCTTTTTCCCAGGAATTACGAAAATTAAGAACCCTACTCCGAATGTAAGTGGTTCGACATTATTTTACGATTGTTTCCGGTATGAACTAATTGTAATTTTATATCGGAAATCACATTAGGTTAAGCGGTAATTAACATTTAAAATTTATATTTTTATCCAATATTCTCAACGCTCCGTCGTTTAGTAATGCCTTAACAATCAGTGAGTCTACAGCTATGAAAATAAATGGTTTAAGCGTAATTTATTATCAACATAGTCAATTTTTAAACTCTCAATAATTTCAAGTTGGTAGAAATTCTTTTATAATAATATAATATATATATATAGATAATAATATTTTCTATATCTAGTCCAGCCGTCTATCCAACCATTGTAACATTTTACTCCTACTTTATTTATATAGCAGAGTCTTTTCAATAACTTTTCAGATTGTATATTATTTAGTGTGACAAGAAACAAAGTCTGCACTAAACGAACGTGAAAAGTGAATGAATTTACTTCGAATTAAATGAAAACGTTTTTCATTCTCCTTTAGTTAAAACATCCTATTCTCGCCAATTATAGTTCTAATTATCAGTGGCTATGATTTTATCCGGAGATATACGAGGCCGTTCAAACTAATAGCACGGTGTGTTGGCATTCTTTCATCGCCTCTAATGTCGGATGATTTTCCTTTTAATATTCTTTCCGTGCGCATCCGACCGATTTGTACATTACTCTCGCAGTGACTTACCGTATCCGTTCCTCCGCCCCCCGTAATTGTTACCTTAGTAACACCGTCTCCCTGCACAGCCTATTACCCTCTCCCTCGAGGGGTTGGTTTTTTTAATGGCGTTGGGGGCGGTGATGTAGGGGGAGTTTCCCTTCCATTTGCGCGCCGCAAGGGATGATGGGTAAAGGGTTGGCGTGGGAAGGAAGAGATTCGGCGTGTGAGAAGCAGCGAAAACAAAAGGGCAGCCATTACTGTCCGATTGGAGTGACATCTAGGTGGCGACGTCGACGAGTGCGTTCCGCAATTGTTATTTTTTATAAAAATAGAAGCGCGTGGAATGAAATGGGAAGTGTTTGAAGTCGCTCTTCAACACGAAGTTTATCTAGCATATCTCCCTTGATTATTCTTTTCTGCGAGAAGGTTTCGGTTCTCTGAAATACCTGAATAATGTTATCATGCGATGAGTTGTAATTCCCTCTGGAAGATTCAGACGTTTGCATTAAAGGTGTAGGAGTTATTCATCTGTAATAAAAATGATTTATGCTCCATATTGGGTTCAATGAAACCACAGGGCCATCATTTTATTTATAAAGTTCTTTTAGTCCTGAATTGTCGAAGTAATTATTTTCTCAAATTGGGCTGAGAACCTCATGGACTCTCTTTCTCGATTCGTCATAGTTTAGTAGACAAATATCGTAAATGATACAAAATGTAGATAATCCCTTGATAAAATTAAAGTCAAAATTTATCAGTTCCCTTGGTATAGCACTTCCGAATATGACTTATTATCATCAATTGGTCTCACAGTACATCTTTATTGGTAGTGGATTCCTTCATTAAGAATCACTCATCTTCCTTTTTAATGTAGTTATTTTTTAAACTGCTTTAGGCGTTAGTGTGACTAGTTTCATCACTTATAGACGTCGCATATTCCAATGGTATAATTAATTTATTTATAAGTAATACTTGTTGATCTATCGACTATATCTTTTGCACCATCTTTCTGAGCTATGAGCCTCAAAATCTCCCACGTCAGTCGTAGAGGACAATTTAGTTGCATATTTTAGTTTCCGTTACTTATAAATTTCGTTAAAAGTCCCTAATACTTAATTTGGAAAATTAATCAATTATCTTCATCGGTTATGTGGACTAATGCGTTCGGCACATTTCCTTACCCTTGAGACCCTTTGCGTCGTCCCCTTTAAAAGAACCCCCAAACTTCTTCTTAATTAAAAAATAAAAAGGCGCGTCGGCGTTATCGACGTTGGGCAGCAGCAGCGCCATTACGCGGCCGTTAAAAGCACTCCTCAGCAGGCAATTCCTCCAGCGCCTCTCCAAAAACCCAGTAAACCTTAAAAGAGACCTTAATTAAAAAGGAAGACGCGAAGAGGTATTTGTGAAGTCGTAAGAAGAAGTTAGAAGAGCGATTTGGCCGGAAGCTCCTTCTTCTCGGAAGAGCCCATCTCTCGCATTCTGAGCATATTTCGGACGATTAAATTTCGCACCGGTGTTCATCAATGCTTAGGCCAACCAAGAATATTCAGCGTAATTGGTTATCGCAGCGGTAGGAGGGGTCGCCATCCCGGTTTATTCGTACATATTTTGAACTATTGAAGATTTAAACTTAGTACTTATATAAAAGAGCCTTAATTATCTACATTACGATAAACAAAAGTGAAATAGCATTCGTTACGGAGACTCGAACCCAGTTACTCTGGGCGAATATCCGGTACTTTTACCATTATTTTATTTACGCTAATTTGTCTATCATGATCATACCTTCGGTCAATAAATAATGTCAATTGTTTTGTGTGCTATTTAATTTGGGTAGACACATAATATGCCAAGAAGTACAAAAGTTTTGTGAAGCTCTGAGCCTAACTCATGCTTTAGACTTCGCAGTGTTTCTTAATTACTGACTGTTTTTTTCCTACAGTTTTTGATATTAATTGAATTCATTCTCTCAGATCAATTAATAAATGTCGATAGCACTGTTGCCTTTTAAAGAAATCACGCTTAAGTCCTCATATATATGCAATTGTCCTCCTTAGATACAATACTTACTCACACCTTTATCCTATCTGTAATCCTTTCACATATAATTCTTTTTTGACGTACAATGATATTACTATACAGAGGTTACCACAGGAATTTTACCTTTGCTTCAAATCGTTTCCAATACAACGTCCAATTCTGTTATTGATTGCCGGAGTACATCGGTATATTCCGAAGAAGATTAGCTCTGCCATTATTTCCATCATCGCACCGCCCGTTGCCTTTCGTACTTTCCAAAACGATCTCTCATGAAACGTAATTTATACGCAAAGAATATTGCCCATTTCGGAGAGAAAACGCTGTTTCCACGCCGAAATACACTCAGACGTTTTTGAAATGGAAAACCGGCCTTTATTAGTCCTTGATGGACTTCCTGCTTCTTTTGTAACCTCCCAAAAAAGATCGCCGCTATCATTTCTCCCGGAGAGAGAAAAAGCGTTCCCTGAAAGTAATCGGAAAGGGAACAAAAAAGAATTGCGCTTTAAAAATTCCGGATTTCAAAAAAAACTTCGCTCGTGTCGGTGACATTCGAATATCGTGGCTCATTTGTTTCTGGCTTTACAGCAGATGCACTTGAGGAATATTCCGCTAGGAGCCGCTGCCGCCTATGTTTATAAACAAGGGCGAGTCCCTTATTGGAGACCGGTATCTTCGGCTATCTATTTAAGCTCCCCTTTGGATCGTGTTCTAACCATTTTCCCCCGCACCCTCTGCACCAGCACACTTTTCCCTGTCCCTTAATATTCCCGCCTGTCAATTCCAGAGCGAATTTCTGCAGCTGACGGCCCGGAAAATGAAGCGTTCGTCAGCTTTCCTCCACCGCCCACCCTCTTTATACTTTCTCTGTCCCGTGAGTCTTTCTTTTCCCCACCTCTTTCTCTCCTAAATCCCTGAGCTTAATTTGCCGCAATCTTTTGTCCACCCGCAGCGTAATTGCAGACCCATTATTCCGTCCTTTGTGAGATATACACTATATATGTAGGCGAAGGTTAGGCGCCGATATTTCTGACTATTTTAGGGAACCTCTACGGAACTCTAACCTTAGCTCTCATCAGCCAAAATTATGCTACACACAAAACCATCTATTTATCTTCAGCAGAGATTCGATCGAAAAAATAGGGTATTGTTCTTCTGCCCTGAAAGTTTGTTGCATTTTCGTATCAAAATCCCTTGAGATGGTAAAATAAAGCTGCTACACATGGAAGCATGGGATATATCTTTTGTATAATTTGCAATACCATTGGTTTAGTTACGCTGGTCGATAAAGCTGTTTGATGCCATCTTTCGTGGTATTTTAAGTAGTTTCATGACTCTTATTGATTGGTAAACTTATTACTTAACCTATTATTTAGATCGCATATACTAGCGTTAATAATCTGAATTTTACTGTTGTAAATATTCTTATCCTTAGTAAGGCTGCTTCTAATTGCTAAAATTTCGCTTTAGCGATGAATTAAAAGGTCTAAAATAAAGGAATAGTTTTGATATTAACTCAGAGTGTTCCTGCCTAACGTTTTAGAATGCCAATTTAAATTAAAAACAACATGACTTTGTAATTTGAATTATTTAGAATTGGTCAATAATTCCCAAAATCCTATTCCCAAATACTATGGTAAGTAATGCTATTATCAGGTCATACTAATGAAACCATTATCTATTTTTGTGTAGGTTATTACTTTTTTACCATTAAATATTTACTATCTTACTCCTTACACTTATTTTTCTCCTTTATGTTGGTGTAGGGTGAATCTTTGCTTTAAATCTCTGAAGAGGGATACACTTAGAAATTCACCATTCTGCATCGTTCACTTTGGTTCGCATAATCTTACATTGGTGTGGATTGAGAGCATTGGATATTCACTTTTCACCCTCCACTTCTTTGAGCATCGTCTACGTCCATCGTTGTTTGAAATTCATTTTGACATCTCAATTCCGCTACGATCTTCGGACTTCTCCCGTCCGGTCTCCTTTGGTCATCGGAAGTGAAGATGCAGTCGAGTATTTCCTCACTCTAGGCATCTTTACTCACTGGACCTCATGACCTCCCTCGCAAATAGTATTTGCATTCGAAATAGAGCAAATGTGATTTTACATTCTTAAAGCAAAATATTCATTCCCATTAAAAATAAGACTCCTTAAAATATAAGCTAAGGTATAAGAACTTGAATTACTGAATCTTAAAGATTTGAAACACTTATTCAATGTTGTTCAATGGGAAGGCATCGGAAGAATTTGGTTCTTATGACACCTAGCTGCAATCCGTTAAAAAGTCTACGTAGACATTTACATTGATTGATTTTCTCGATATTTATAAGTAGCTACGATTGGAATTACTCATTTAAATATCTTTAAGATTGGTTTTCGGAATTGTCTGCCAAGTATTTAACCCGTAGGCCGGTTGATACCTCTCTTTCTTCAACATTAGCTACAAGGGCTATAAGGGGGGATGAGGCTTACTAGATGAGGAGTGTGGTATGTAAGAATTGCTTCTGCGTTGAGTGTTCTTAAATAGGTATAAGTTGCAATTTTCAATGCTCAGGGTTTTATCAGTTTACGGTTATCGATTTATTTCGATATTAATCCAAGATTCCTATCGACCAAAGTTTCGATATAATAGATTTTAATAGCTTCGTTATAATAGCTTCGTTATAATTTTACGTGGGATAAAGTAAAATGGGGCTCAAGGAACGAGCTATTGAACAGTGACGAGCGAATGACAAAGTGTGTTTCTGTATTCTCTGCGAGTCCTCAAACGCCAATAAATGCGTGCAAATACAAATAAAGGCGCATTGGTGTGTTCCTCGAGGCAGAATAGAGGTTCCCCTCCGGCGATAAATAATTCAGACGCGGAAGCCCTTTTGCCGCCCACGCGTTTACAACTTAAGCGTACTCACGCCGGCGATAAACTTCCGTTATTCTACGCGAGAGGCAGCACTGCTGTTCCCGCAATCACCATTCCATCGCATACGTGCATTTATGCTCTCTCGCAGCGACACTAAATTGCAGTCCAACATTTGAAGGAAATATTTCCGTTGGGGTCTCTCGCCAACGAAGTTTTGAGTGGACAGGGGTTCGATTTTTGATTGTCACGCGTAAGTCACATGCGGTTTTGCTTAAGACTGTTAATTGTTTACTAATTTTGATGTTCTTCCTATGTATTAGTCTGCGATCCCGTCAGCTAAATTCGAAATTATGGTTGTTAATATTACAAGGAGGATATGCTATCATTTCTAGCTTTCAAACAAATAAATATTATATATACCTGGATTTTAGAAAATTGTTGTTGGTTAGATATTTCCTTATGATCAGATATTGGAGTATTACATATGAAACCTATTCTTGCCCTACTTAATAAAACGATAAAGGAGGATTTATTGAAGATTTTAACGTAAGAAAAATATTACGAAGTTCATTGATCCATAAACATGTGGATGATATATTCAGAGATAAGAGATTTTAATGACTCGTATCTCATTTTAGCTAACTTCTGTAATTTGTATGGACAAGGCATTTTCTGGCCCCATCGTTAAAACTGTTCAAGCGTTAATGTTTCAGTGACGTGTTCTAACAATTTTTATCATTTTTGCATTTCCTCGCATGTAAGTGGCAACCGCAAAAACCATACGGTATTCGTAAGACGAAAGAACGTCGAATGCATTTCCAGATTGAAATTCCCTCAGACTTCGCTCACTTTCAATCAGGATCCCCTTGGTTCCCCAATCAGCCTTCAGAGGCGCGGCCGTCGCGATCCGCGGAACAAAGGAACAGAAAAGAAGCACCGAAAAGGAGGTAATCTCGATCATTACGAAAGCGGAACAGACGTACACCCTTCTTACTTTACGAGTCGCAGACACTCTTCATCCTTGCGTCGGTCCCTTTGTCGCGGATGTCCGCGTCCCCCAAATGCTCCCGACCACCCAACTCCCCCGACCACCTCACTCCCCCCGACTACCCCACTCCCCCCGACTACCCCACTCCCCCCGACCACCCCACTCCCCACACAGCACTTTCTTCCCTCTGAAATCTGTCTCGCCTCATCGAATGGAAGGCCATTCTCCACACCTCTCATTATTCAGGTACGCCCACTCCCGCCTTTCATACGCTTCTTTCGAGTGCCGCCTTTGGAAATTGACACGTTTGCTGCGTCATCCGCGTGGCATAGAGCACGCCACAATGGCCTTTTATCCACGCCTTCGGAAGGTGTGAATCGTAGCGGCGCGGAAACCTGCGCACGGACCCTGTCCGCGTAATGCTGCTCATTCCCACGTTTCATATCTATCAATAAATGAGTATTTAATGTGTATAAGTATTAGTCATATACTGCGCGTACTATCTTCAAATATAAAGCATTATAGTTGTGCTGTACCTAACGCACGTTAGTTTAGTGCAACCTTGCCTAAGGATAACTTGGAATGATTATACTTCAATGCTTCAAATCCTCAAAGATCAATCGAAAAAATTGAATCGAAAATCACATTTATTGAGTAATGGGAAGAGCTACTTCATAGAGCTTCCGATAATTCATCCAAAAATATATTTTGTTTCTTCCAAAAATTACTACAACAACGACACGACATCAATGTTCAGACACATGGTTAGTGTACAGAGTCTAACTCCGCTGATTATTTATTCATTGCCGAAGTCGATATTTATTTTCGAAATTATATACATAAAACTCGTTGAAATTTGAGAGCTATTTGCATTAAAAGAGACTTTCAGATTATAAAATGTTAGCTATCAATTTAAAAACGTTTTAGCGGTCGTTAAAAGCATGCGATGGAACATTGCGTCATAGTTGCCTATGCCTTGATTACTTTGTCAGAAAAGGATAAAGTAGAAAAATAGAATCTAGTATTGAAACTACTTGACTGTCACAGTATTTGGCATTAATTATTAATGAAATGTTATTCCTTAACTATTAGGTATTAATAATTAATATGTCAACCGATGGAGCGATAACTTTACAATGATTTGTTTTACTTTAGTATATACCTCCGTCATGTGCAGTCCGAAGGCACTCCGGTCACACTCGGTTACTCCCGCGGCATTTCTCCGTCGGAATCTCTCCATTACCGCTTTTTTCTGACGTCTCCGAATAAGGACTACTTCGGTGAAACATTCGCCGCGAGCACCTTTGATCCTCCCGAGAGGTGTCCAAGCAACGCCCCTTTAGAGGGGCCGCCCAAAGGACAAAAGATCCCTTCCATCATTTGCCCCTTCATCTCCACGCTTTCCGTTGGAGAGATATCGCCTGTTTTTTCTACGAATATCCCCACTTTACGCCCAGAACACTCTCCCGGCCATCGCCATGATCTCAGCGGAATAGACACATTTGACCCATTGTCCACTTGGAGCAGATGCTTCGAGAAGAAAGGATAGCGCTGTAAATCGAGGAAGGAAAATACAAATAGTTAAAGATGAAAGTGAATGTGTAACAAAAGAAGTGAAATGTATAATATGAAGCTAAATGCTGGAGTAACATCTTTAAAAATCGTTTACGCCATTGCCTTAAGTGGTAGGTGCACTAACGTCCTTGAATTTCTCATTACAGTTCCTATCATACTCATGCATATCGATTCAAAGTCATCGATTGCAAACAACTATCTATACCACGTAATCTGAAACGTTTCTCTTTTTCATGACCAACTCCTTTTTGGTCTTCTTCCTCCTTGTAAACATACGGTCATCATATACCTTCTTTGTATTAATGTTCTATATATCATTACCACGCGCCCAAACCAATGTTAAACACCCAATTTATATTTTTCACTTACCACTCATCATTCAGATTCTACTATTAAATCTCTCCATCGTTATGATTTTATTCGAAGTATAGTATGATTATTGAAGGATTATAAATGGATTTACAAAGAATGAAAAAGTATTCAGTTAAGTGAAAAACTGATTGAAAGAACTTTATATTCAAGGAATATGAAAACGAAATCATGACGTGAGGGAATGGGTTTATAGATAGCGAGCAAGTTTATAAATCTCGTTATCCAGATTTGGAGTTGAAGAACTATAAATAAAAGAATGAAAAATACGACCCAATGCAACCATCTCCGAACTCTTAATCATGACCGCAGAAAGTATTAAATTTCCCTCATTTGGTGTTCATTGGAATGACTTAAATCACCTAATGGAGCGGTCCCTTATTCCGCCTGCGTATCGGAACAAGGATCGTTACGGTCGAGAGGTTTTTGTTTTTCGAAAATACTATCGCCGCACTCATCGAATATGCCTTTCATCTCATTTTTCCTTCCACTTTGCCGAGTTTCCTCCTCTCTGACGCCTAATGAAGCGTGTACGCAAATGTTAGAGGTGAATCTCATTTTCATATGCAATTGCCTGAGTTTCATAAGGAATTGAGGTAGGCTTTGTGGTCGGAATACAGAGATAGACTCTGCGGTGATAGAAGTTTTTTTTCCGAAATGTGCTTGAGTGGAATTGTGCCTCAAAGTTTTTACTCGCAGCCATTTACCTCACTTCTTGATCCCCTCCCTTTATATCATCGTGCAACATCTTTCTTTCCCTCGTTAACCCTTGATATGTGATATTATGATCCATCTTCTTTCATGCTAACTGGGGCTTAATTTATTTATTCTCCGGGAAAAAAGCTCTCTTTCTAAGATTATTTAAGGTGAGTAAACTTGGAAATCCATCTCAATGTTTTATAGACCGGTGTACTAGCGACTTGATGCACTTTTATTTGTCTTGAATTTACTGCTAATAGTAGTGTGTTCTGAAAAGATGGAACTATTTTCCTTAAATAATTCGAAAATTTTGCTTAATTTGAACTTTAATACCTCTTAAATGAATTCCGACTAGTAATTATTCACTTAATTAACTGAGTTTAGGGAAAGATAAATCAGTGAGACGTTATTCATGCCCGAATAATTCTATCTTGTAGAATAAAAATCTCAATATATTGTCTGATCATATTATCTAAATATCTCACTTTTCATACCTAAAGATCTCTGCTAATAGACAGATGTGCATGCAAATGATGATTCTCTTCAGGTATCTATTAAAGTTTTCAACGCATATGTAGTAATATTATGTGGTAATCTCCTACATATGTTCAACGAATTATAAGAATCATTCATGTGTATTTCATCAAATAATTCATTTATTTTTTATGATATTGACATTAAAACGATCTCAAAGCAGATCGTGAGCAGATGTTTTCTTTATTATTTGTTAAATTTATCATGAGCTTTAACGTCGTCAACATCCATTAAACATTGAAAAAACATTTCTGACGTATATTCCCATTTGTATATTTCAAAAATTTGGAATAAATCCACAGTTCTTCCGCTATATTTCCGCTGCTAAACTGTCCGTCTCATCATTTGGAGTTAGTAGTTTAATATGTTGGAAATGCTGGATATATTGATGACAAGCTTTGGTATCTACTTCTTAAATTTTGAATTCTATATTTATAACCGCAGTCATTGGCAGCCTCTTGGGATGGACGTTTCTTTGAAGTATAAATTTAATACCATTTTCTTTTCGTTTGATATTTTGTGGACGAGAGAAACTACTCTTTTGTTTAAATAAATTTGATCTCTGAAGGCTCACATGCTCTTTTGTGGCCATCCTTTGTCAGCCTCCGTTGTTGGTCCACAAACAGGTACATCTAATAAGACTCCCTCTTTTCGGCGATAAAAAACTCCGTTTGAAATATTTCATAAAAGGAGCTTGTAATCGTGCGTGTCCGATAAAAGTCGAGGTGAGATAACCTTTTTTTTTAATGCACCTTCCGCTGATTGTCGTTCCCGGGTGACGGGGGTGTTATTTCCTTCATTTAACATTCTCCCCTTTTATCTGCTTCCCTCACTGAAAAGAGCATTTCTGCTCGCAATGCCATCTTAACCCTTTTACCCCCACTCCGCACCCTGGCTTATCTTGGACATTCTCCATTATGAGCCTTCCCCATAACCTTCCTTACTCCGGCAACATGACCCTTTTGTGTCTCATCTTCCTCCATCTCCCTTCATTTCGCCCTTTTTAATATTCCTCGTGTTTAGCGCAAAACGCCTCTTTCCCTTCACTTTCCAATTCTCGCCTTCAAGTGCTCTTCCCCAGACGTGCGTTATTCCATATCCGTGCGTACGCTTTCCGTGTATTTCCATCCGTTTGCGTGGATGCATTTGCGAGTAAAGATGAGTTTGTGCCACGAGTACCACGATGCCTAAAAAAACGTAACAAATACATTCCTATCATCCTTTTTCAGATTCTCCTTTATAATTCCATATTTTTATACCCTGAGTGTCTATCATTTGTACCTTTGCTCTGCACGGACGACTGAGTCTTTCATTTCCTTTTTTATACTCTAAAATCTATTACACAGAAGAAATAAATAAATTTATAATTACAGCTAATTGTGGAGCAATATAATCTAGGCCTTGTTCTATACATTTTTCTTCGGAACAAAACATATATTTGGAGAATACTTCTCAATAAACACTTAGTTAATTTTAGATGATATTGGACTAGACTCACTCTTTCTTTAGTGATGAAAGACTTTAGACCTACATTTCCCATAACCTTCGATTCTCGTGCGTTATGTATTTATCGTTGTTTTCGTAATGAAAATGTTTTTTACTATCAGTGAATACTAATATTATTTATTGATTTATTATAACCGGTTGCACAATAAATTATCCTGTGGAACTAAGGCAAAGTGTTCTTTTCCTCTCTAACGTTATGGAGTTCCACTCAGTGACAGCTTCGTCAATTCATTTTATTTATTGATTGGTTAACACAGTAGGTAAATTGAAGAGTTAATCCATAATATAAAATTTATAAAGGTAGTCCATGCACCTTATCTGTATTTGACTGATATAAAGAAGGTTTTATTAATGGCTTAGAAATCTTTTATCAAATAGATAGTAAATAGTACTTGATTGCGTAACCATAGTATTAAACATGTACAAAGAAATCAAAATATACTGTCTTATGTCTAAAATAACCATCAGATTCCACTTGAGACTATTGATAACTGATAGTATTTAATTTAAACGTTTCAAGTTTAAATAAAACAAAATGCTGTAGTCTGACTAGTCAATTCTGCTTCTATTTAATATTGTAAGGAGACCAACAGTTTCTCGGGGAAGACGTTCGGCCGGTATAAATCCAATTTCACCCAATTTCGCCCCGTATTAATCCCGCATTTTTCATTGAAACATTTACACCAGCGGCAAACATGATTTCGTGCAGTTTGCGTCATTCAGGAGCCGTAAAATTTTTATCCCGGATTCCTCCTCTTTATTTCTGGTACCTGTGTCTCAGCTGCAAGCCATAAACATTTCACACGCCCTCTGCCTCCCTTATTGCCCGAAAAAAAAGAGATGCCGTAGCTGCGTGCCTCAGCGTGCTATCTCTCCCCTAGCATTCCCTATGACTCCCTCTCACTAATTTATGAAGCTTCCCTCCCCCGCATTGATAAGTGAAATGGGGCAATGTTGCGAAAAACCGTCGGCCCCATTTAACCGCCCCCGCCCAATATTTTTCTTCCCGTCCCTCAGTGCACCTTTTTTCTGGAGGCTCTCCGTGAGATGAGTTCGGAAGGAAGCTTTCCGAGATGGGGAATACCCTGTCCCTCGGGGACTGAGTTTGGCACGCTTCCTGAGTACCAAGCAGCGGGGTTGAAGGCGTAAATAAGAAATAGGGGTGTGCGGGGGGCGGGAATGGGCCCTTCGGGGCCCCCTCCCAATTCCCGCACTTCACATCATTTTCCCTTATTTTTCCATTTGGGTTAAAAAGTAGAAAAATACGGAAGGATACTCCAGGAAATAGTTATTATTTGCGGTGTGCCGCTTTAGAAACACGGGTCGCGGCTTCTCCGTGCGGTAACTCGTTTTCCCGATTACTTTATAATAATATTAAATGAGGCCCAGATTTAAATACATAGAAAGTAACTGCCTCGAGGCACAGCACTAATGGAGCGTGCGTAGTAAATAAACAGAATTCACAGTCGATGTATTTATTGATCCAATTGGAAAGTGTTTGCACAACTACTGCAGCTATTAAAATATGAAATTGCTCAAAACATATTTTTTTTCGAAGCGATGACCCAACCAGTTAGTGCATAAAATATCACCATTATTTTTTTAATTAAAATTCCAGCAATGAATTCCTGGCACTCTCGTACATCTTTGTTTCAACCTTGCTTTTCCAATTCATCTTATTTCTCGCAAACCCTTAATCATTCCCACAACAGGAATATAATTTAGTAGACGTACGAGGGCGGTATTTCTCCCTAACCCTTTCATCATCTTGGTGAACTGTGAGAGATTTTTCAAGATCTCGGTATTCTGTCGAAATTATTTCTGAATTTACTCTCTTCTTGTGTATATGTGTCATCCACCTTTCCTGTTATTCGGTTTAATTAGTTCAAATCCTTTCAGTATCGCTGATTCACCACTTGGCGCACCAGTTGCAACTCCCTCTGTCCTCTGTTACCTTTTCTCGCTTAAGTGAAGTGCATTTGTTCTAAGTAGAACGGTGTCTTGCTAACAGAACGGTTACGAATTTTTTCTTCAATAATGTTTCATTAAATAAGGGAATTGTTTTTTTTTTAATTCAGATATTAACATAGGATTTAGAAAAGGCGTATTAATAAATATATTTTCCTATAGTTCTTAACTAAAAATGCTTAACTATTATTAAATGGTGTCACTGAGTCATAAAAGGTCTGATAAAGTGCTACCTCATTAAGACATTGATTTATAATAGCAATATGGTGCTTATATTAATATTTTCAACGCCTCTGTGATAATAGACGTATACGCTACCTATATTTGGACTTAGTTAGGCAGTTATTTCTGGAATTAAGTCAAATTTAAATCCAATACAACATAGCTCCCCGTGTTTAATATACGTTGTGAAACGTGGTAGCGACTGCATTTGTCGTATTAGTGACATTTTATCTTTAAACACATCGTCCCATTGTTTTAGTAGTTGAAATCATTTCAACTTTATTTAAACTTTAAGAACTTGTAGGATCTTGCAGTAAACTAGTTGAGTCTAAGTTTTTTTTGTGGTGATTTTCAGGCACCCTTAAAGTAACTGAGTGAAGATTATTAAATGGCATTCGGTGAAGAAGAACTTTAAAAAATATTAATATTAGTGGAGTTTATTTTATTTAGTATCCCAATGTAGATTAAAATCGTTTGTGTGAGCAATATAGAACTACATCAGGTATGAGCTTGTTGAATTCATACAAAATAATACTCATCATCTTTTAATACTTACTCGGAAGTTACACCTTCGATGACGGTATACCTCGTAAACATCTTTTATTACTTACTCGGAAGTTCTTAACCATACCTTCGATGTCGGTACACCTCGTAAATAAACCTAGACTTCATTTGTATTTTCTTCTAATCGTTAAATTCCCCGCATTTTTATAGCTTTGGCGCTTTTCCTCATTATTTATTTTCGGGAGGACCTCGGAGTACGCGAGCCTTTCAGCGGAGCGAATAAATGAAGGGAAAATGAATGCGTTGATCCTCCTTCGTATCGAAAACTGTTTGCTCCGCTGTTAAGTTTTCCCAAACGTTTACAGTCGGTCAAAGAGCAAGAGAAAGAAGCTCTTGGTGGTTACATTTTCCCTGCATTCGGGCCATGTGCCGGTGTGTTTGGGGGGAGGCGCCGCGTTTTTGAACTCATGCCAGGGTAAATTTGGGGTCCTCGTCCCTGTTGGCTAAAAATAAAGATTCACTTCGGTCTCTCCGCCGTTTATCCGAGAAACACTCTCCTTTTGCTCTCCTATCACCCCGCTTTCTTTATTTCCGCACTCTGAATTTCTCATAAACACCTTCCCATTATTTTTTGAGCGCCCTTGTCTTTTGCTCGGACTTTTCCAATTGACGGGGGATGAATCGCCACCGAAGGATATCGACGTACTTAGTAATTGAAGTAGCGATTCTCGTGGAGTTAGTTTCAATTCGATAATTTTTAAACACACATTGGAAACTTGGAAATATTAGCTGGCGTATCGGTGGTTGCAGTGATTCAGGGGGCATTTGATATTGAGTACCGTATATACTCTTTTATAAACGGGGTTTTTCGGAAAAATTATTATGCTGAAATAGCTTCTACTCGAGTGTGGTTTCCTCTAACCTTCGGCTTGTGACCTGACTTGCTCAATTAACAATTGTTTTAACATATAACCTATTGATTCCTCAATTTATGTAATTTTGTTGGTATCTATTTTTTTAATTACCAGTAGCTGCTGCATTTCCCGCCCTAGGCTTATACTCGAGTCAATTAGTTTGTGAAAGTATTTGGTGCCTCGGCTTTTATTCAGATCTTCTTATTCTCGAGTATTTACGAAAAATCTATCATTGCCTCATTTAACTCATGTATGTCCTTTATATCTTAATCAGTGAACACTTATATGTTATATTATTGTATCGGTACTCTATTCTCCCATCTTCTTTATCTTACTTTCCCCACCGAAACCTCCCCTTATCATCTGCTCCCCATCTTTACCACTTTCACCCCTTCTCCATCAAACCCTTCTTTAATTTTCCTCTCCCCCTGTATCCGATTCCTTTCCGTTGTGAAATTCCGAGAAAGTCCCCTCGTCAGCTACGCCAACTTGTCTCCTAAATCCCTGCATTACACGCGCCCGCCAAAGGGCTATTCATTTCCAGAGAAATGCGCTCTCGGATACTTTTTCTTATCGTATCTCGGGATCAAGTGAAGTCTTTTCTTACGTCAATTTCAAGGCTACGATAACATGAATTATTATAAATGGATTATATAATTAAGAAGAAATTTTCTTTTATACATAAATAAGGATTATTTGAAAATCAATTTTATATCTCAATCCCAATCAATATTGATTCCACGTTTTGCGGCTATCAATGGAGATGACTTCTCATATTTAAAAATCTCAAAATATTGCCTTGCCTCTTTATTCCTACCGACCTTGTAGGTTTATAAATCAAATTAAATTAATCTCCTCCAAAAACTTGAAGTTCTATATTATTACGCAGAGGCCTACTGACCCGAACGTATTTCAATTTGCTCCGTAAATATTTTTCGAACCAAAACCATGTCCGAATCCTAATATAGAGAACAGTGAAAAATAAACTTGCAGAAATAATATACAATAATGATTAATGAACTTAGAAAATAAATAAATACGTATGAGTTATGAGCAAGAACGATACAAAATGCAACCGATGCCTTTGAATTATAATTTCGAAAATAGTGATTCATTCCGAATAGGTGTACATCAAAGGAAAAAAATGTACTGCTTCGGAAAAGGATAACTCTGGAATACAATTAACTCACTGTTTGACATTGCCACTTTCGTGAGTAATTTTGAATTTACATGAACTCATTGCCTTTGTTATTTGAAGGTTTAAAATAGTGACGTGCTAACTGTTGATTCATCCAGTATTTCTCACAATAGTCTCCGTTAGTCAATTGTTGCTTTTATTGGAATAAATTCAAGGAAATATTTGTTGGAAAACAGGAACATTTCTCTTTAGTTATTAGTTTTGAACCCTAATATTGAAGTCAATGGCGCAAGGAGTTTGCATTCTATAAGTACCCTTCGCAAATCTTCAGGTATCGACGCGCGACGTAACCGGGCCACTTCTTTCCTTCTCCTTCTTAAAAACTATCATCAAGACCGGCGCCTATCTCGATGCTTAGTAGAATGCGCGGTGTGGCCATCTTGTTTATGGCCTCCAGCCACTTGGAGTATGTACGGGCGATAGAGGAAAAATGGAGAGGAGGAATAGGAAAGTGTTCTTTATCCAGGGGGTGGGAACGGGGTGAGTTCGCCGACTGTCCGCGGCTGCGCCGGCGGCGCTGGCGTCGTGCGTGTGTATGTGCGTGGGACTCGACGCTCGTCGGTGTCAGGATAATTGAGGAAGCACAAAAAATACGGGGAAGAGGGAAGGAAGGGTAAATGAAAGGAAAAAGAGGGAAGGAAGGTAAATGAAAGGAAAAAAGCGGAATTTCGGTGGAGCGTAAAAAAATCGCGGAGTTTGGTGGAAAATGGTGGAAGAAGGGCTTTTGCGAGAGAGCGAAGTTTTTAGCGGAATCATTCTCTTTCGGCGATATGAATTCTGCATGAATATTCCGCATAAATTGGGAATGTCCGTCGAGACCAAGGATGGAAATCGGCCAAAATTCCTAAATATTACATTTTGTCGCGGTTCGGTTTTGAATTCGCAATCCTACGCAGTCAACTCTTTTTTTTTGTTTTCTCGACTCTCCGTCGGCGGCGCACTTTCATCTCTTCAATTGTTTAAATGTTGGAAATTTATAACATAATTCGATTCGAATCTAAAGCTAGCGAATGTATTTACAAAACAGGAACATTTTAAAATTATCAACATAATTTGTAATTGTCATATTAAAACTTAAAATAATATTTATCATGTAATTTTTCATTTTTATTTGTTCGTTAAGTCTAATTTTCATTAATCCATCAAATATGTCGGAACTATTTTCAAAGTCTTCGTAAGGTAGGGGTATTTATTTAATTTCCATTTCCTCGGAGAATTTTCTAAAGAGACTAAAAAAGTGAAGATTCTAATAATTTTATTTTCATATCGATAAATATATTTGCAACTAAGGAATATTTTCGAATTTTAATGTGGATGAGCAAGCCTTTTTCATAATGGAATTATAGACTCTGAAATAGATATGGACTATCAAATATGAATTTTTCAAAGATAAGCACCACAATTAACGAATAACCTACTGCATCCTAAATTAACACTTAAAATTTAAAACGTACCTTTTATTATTCACGAGATGTTTCAAAGGATTAGAACGTGGAAGAAATTCTGGTAATTGGAAAAAGGGTTTTAAATTCTAATATCGGAAGTGTTTGTGAATGCGGTGTATAACGAAAGGAGTGTGCAGTAATATTGAATTCGCGGAGAGTGTATTCAGAGGAATTCGAACCCATGTGTGAAATGAGGGAATGGATAAGAAGAAGGGGATGGAAGAAAGAGAGGTTGGGAGAAACAGGAAGAGGGAGAAATGCGTGTGGGTGGTGTCACAGTGAATGACGTCAGGGGAAGAAGTGGTGGAGAAATAATTGGGAACGGTGTTCGAAATTGCATCGGATTGGAACACAGCTTCCCTTTTAGCGTTTCCCCGAAAGACATTGCCCTGCACTCACCGCAAAACGCATCTTATTCCTTCCATTCTAACCACTAATCAAATGCATTGTGGACTTATTTCGGCTTCATTACTCCTTCATTAAAGTCTCCGACGTATTGCTTTCCGGTTTTATATATTATTGAGGTTCTATAGCTCTCTCGAACTCCTAACCCTTAACTTTTGTATTTATTTCCGTTAGGTATAATGAATAATTTATCGCCCTTGGTGGCCGAGTGGATAGCATTTCATCTACGCTATCGCTCCTACGCCAAGACCCCGGGTTCGAATCCAGGGAATGGTTGTTTGTGTTCGTTGTTGCTGTTGCCTCGGTGAAGCACCTCCTGACAAGCTCAATAGAGAGCTTTGGAGTACTTCACCGATTAAAGGCAACTTAGGTAAGCCAAACAAATAAGGTATTTACGGTTTTTCATTATATACTCATTCTATTTCAACCACCATCAATTTATATGGAGTTATTTAATTAATTCTTTTTATTTCATTCTGAGATTCTTTATATCTCTTCTCACACTATTTTTTGTTGTTAATTTTGATTCAGCAAATGAGTTACTTTATGCGATTAGTCTTTTTGGCCCTTTACATCAATTTATATTTAATTTTTATTCTCCGTTTCTACAGGTTTTCTAATAAGTTAAGGAACTTTGAACTAAAAATAACATGAGATTCTATATCCAAATTTATGCACGAAAATTTGACACTAATATCACTGTACGTGTTTTGCAAACTTAGTTTTGCTCTTTTATAAAGTAAATAATCATCATGTTGAAATCCCCTTGGCTTATCTATGCGTAAAATTTCTTAAGTATTAATATCTTAAGTATTGAATAAGATGTTTTTGTTTTCCATTCTGGTGAATACGTCATACTTTTATGACGAATCGGGCGTATAATAAATTTAAAATTGGAAAAGGATGAACTAGGATTTCAATTCTGTGATTTTCCTCGAACACACAAACGCATTCGTTAGCGTAGCAAATATATGCGACTTTCCGCGAAAATATTCGTTCAGCGATATCTCATCTAAAATTTCTCGTAAATATTTTGATGAGTATCGATGTTTTCGCGAGGGATTTTTCCCTTGTCACTTTGTTTGATGTTTATTGTGTTACTTGTTTATAAATGACCGCAAAAATAGCACGAATTTTCGCTCCGTGTTTATCAGGAAATCATGCATTAACGTTGCATTTTTATCCCTAAAAAATTCATCGCATCAGATTCATTATAATTGGCACAGAACGCGCACGTCCGTTCGTGAATAATGCATCGCGGGAGCGAAATAATTTTATCGCGGAAAAAGAAGTTTATTGAAAACGCGGCAGCGCGAAAAATTACAATTCCGCTTATAAACTCCACTATTTTTAAATCTTTGTAACGTATCCGTTTTTGTTTTGCGTTGCGTCAGCGGACGGTCGATACCGAAAACTCCGGCGCTGCACGTATTCCGTCGCTCATTTTTTCCTTCGCTCTGTCTTTTGTTTTTCCACGTGTCAACCAGCGCTCCCGCATGCAAATTTCCCGTGTACTCCATCCCCTCTCGCCGTTTAATGCCCACTATTTCGAAATATCAAAGCGGGAACTGCGGTGACCGTATTTGCATTCCTGAAAAGCCCGTGGAATATAAAAAAATGGCGCGGAAAAAAGCGAGGGGATGGTTTACAGCGCGGAGCGGAATTTATGCGTACTAAATCGCTTAAACGAAAAGAACTGTGTTTATTTTCAAGATCGGATGCTCCCGATAGCGCCCTCTCCCCGAGTTTTATGCCACACGAAACGCTTATCGATGTGTGATGTTTCGGGAATTTCTCGGCGCGCGGCGCTGAAATCGGATCGGTTTTCCATCCCGCGCTCTCCCAACTAATTAAGGCGGGAGAGAAAAAAATAGATCCATGTTTTATTCGGACGTTTCTAATTAAAATTTTTTCGCGGAGTATCGCGCGCGTGATAATTGGAGTTTGTTGAACGGGGATTTGCGTAGCATATCTATGCTGCGCAGGCATTGGTTGATGTCTTCGTAAAAATATGTCGCAGACCGAATTCCACGGGTGGAACTGAATGAGGCTTTTTATTGCCTTTCCTATTACGGCGCAAAGCAGAGTTTTTACGCTGTGCATCCGATTAGATCGGTCGGAGTTGTGGTAATAAACACGAGCGAATGAATTGATTTTTTCTCTCGTCTTTGCTGGAACTATGCGCTCCTGTGAATGGATTTTTCCTTGGCTAACGAATGTTTTTACGGAGGGATAATTCCGCGCAATTTCCGCATATTTTGACAATTGCTCGGTAGCATAATGGATTCGCATTCTTTTCGTTCGGCAGTTGCACGCGATAAGCCGTTAATTAACATACGTCAGCGACTTTTTATTTCTTCCGATTCTCGAATTAGCGATGTGAAAATTCGCTCTTCGCAGCCAAAGTGGAAACAAATTAAGTTTCTAATTCCATTGATTCACCCGAATCCCGTTAAAACGCATTTTTCCGTTTTCTTTTCGAACCAGACTCTATCTCTGCTTTGTTCGGAATTTAATTCTACTGTATTTATATTTCATGGAATTAAATTTGTTACTCGCAGGATATTTATAATTCCGTACTTCTTTGGCCTTGATAAGGTTTGATTAGGCGTCATTCACAATGTACAATTACTCCACTAATTTCACTATGAAAGACCGTAACGTATATATCAGTGGAAAATCATATAGTTAAGTCACGAGATATATAATAATGAAATATGATAAGCTCTTAGTAAATAAAATTACACATAATGAATATAGTGTTATAATATGAAATATGTTGTATTATTTTCATATATATAGTAAGCGGGATTTGACTCATCTGAAATTTTTGAAAGATCTAATTGGCTAAAGAAAGATGTTTTGGGTCTTGAAAATTTTCAGACATGTTCTTCCGGATTTCGTGACCCAGTAACCTTTCGCCACATCTTCATCCCTCATCTCAACTTCATCCGCTGGACCTCATTCCTGAAGAGAGTCCGCCGAAATTACACCTCGTGTATCTCTCGTAATAGTCAACAGTTTGGTATCGTGGAAATACACGGGAATTTGAACTGAAGGATAAAAATATTTCGATGACCAAGCCACGAAGAAATGCAGTGATATTTAAAGATAGACGTTAAAGTTTCGACCCATATATTGCTATCTCCGAATTCGATTACTTAGAGAAAATCGAGTTGCGGCCCTAATCGACTTCATCGGAATGTATTCGTTTTATTGGTTCGGGAGGACATCAATCAAGAAGGAAAATTTTGGTGCCTCGTAATGTATCTCAGTTTTTGGGATTGATGAATGAAGTTGGCTGGACGAAACAGCCATGCTCACGAATTAGCCCATAGTCTTGTTTAAACAAAGGTTTCGTAAATGTTAAACCAGCGTGTACAGGGATGTGTGCTTATCTATTCACATCCCGACGTAGTAGATCAGACGAATGACCACGAACATGGATTACGGTTCCCTCCGCATTTTATCCTCGAATTTCGAGGCTTGCGTCCGTCGAACTTCACTTGTTTGTTCTTTCACCTCGCTTTCGTAGTGGTCATATTCGGTACTCAATAATGAATGGAGGATGTCACATGTTGCGGGATTTCAAGTCTTTATGAGAGGTCGAGGAAATGCGAGGTTTCAATTCGTACTCGTTCATTTTCCATTTAATGCTTAGGAATTGGTTATTGTACAGCATAGAAGATATAGCTTTACGTATACACATGTTCGCATAATTTACGTGCTTTTTTATCTTGGGTAAGTAATCTTGCTGGCTACATTAATGACCTCCGCTATTCCTGAACACTTTATTCTCTTAGGATCAACTGTTACATCTTTTCCCACATAATTTCAAGTACCTTTGATTATGTCTCTTCAGATTTGCCGTTAATACTTTAATTGTAATCGAGTTTTTTTAGCTCGTATTTAAGCTCAAATTTTTGATGCCGAGTTTTATGAAGATACAACTTTTTAAGGGACTAAATTTTAGTCTATATACCAATCAGCAAAAGCATAATCTGTGTATACTTGTATATAATAAATCTCCATGTATTTATTTGTCCTGCAATGAACAGTGCTCTAGATATGATTTTATGCATCAAAACACACGTCCGATTAAAACCCTTTAGCTGACGATGATAGCCACAACGTGCGGCTTTACCATCTATGATGCCGAAACTTTTCTTTAATTCTTCCTGCTTGATGAGGAATCATTAACAGAGGTGTGTGTAAACTTTGGCTGCCAGGAAGTATAGGTCAACTAGTAGTACACGAAACGATATGCTCTACTTGGCTGCACATACGTTAAGTGAGAAAAAATCTAGGAACGAATTTTATTCGAGGTGCAATATTCTGGCCACAAATTGGGGGGTCGACTTCTAACTGAGATCAGATATGATTCGGGTATGTACGGCATGTCCTTCTCTAATTCGTCTCTAGATGTGGAATCTTCCCCTTTAGACGCTTGGGTTGCTTCAATTGAATCTCCCGTTCTAGCACGATGTGGATTCGGAGGAATAACTTATATCCTCCAACGAGGGTGTGCCTCGTGTAAGTCCAAGCACTTGGTTTAAAGTAAATGTTTTATTAGTCTCTTTCATTGGAAGACCTCCCGAAAAGCGAAGGAGGGTGACGTATCGACAATTCAATGGCCGTGGTTCTAGTAATCGATCCGCCGATAAATTCAAACAGAAGACATACGCAAGCGCGTTCTCCCCTCCCACACCGACTAATGGTGGGTGGGGGCGGGAAGGGGTTGGGAGACCGTATCTCTGCTTGCGCAGGAGGCGGGCGGAGGCAGAGATGTGGGGGGGCGTGGTTTTCCAGGAAGGAAAGAAATAAACATGGCTGGTACTATGGGGAGAATGGCTGTAGAAAATTTTCGCTTTCCGAGATATTTACGAGATACGACGGGAATATACGGTCACAGTCCGCGTCTTTGCACGGTTTCTCTTGCGGCTTCGATGGGAGATTGATTCTCCCCTTTTTCCCGAAATATCCCCTTTATTAACGCTTCGTCATTATCGTGGTTTTTCCGATCCCTATCGCGGCCATTTTTTATTTCGCTCTCGATCGAGATCTCTTATTTTATAACATTAGCTATCGCTTCCGACGCGGATTTTTCGATCGCTCGAAATTGATCGTCATTAAAACTCGGAAAATCTCTCGCACGAATCTCGCGTTTTGTGAGCACTCAAAGGAAATTCGGCTGATAAGCCTTTCAGCTGATCGCTGCCCTTGTTTCTCTCCCCCAGATATATTTTCGGGAGAAATGGAGTTTTAAATAAATTAGCGTCGTTTGATGGCCGAGGATTTGAGATGTGTCTCGGATTAAGCTGACATTTGTTGATATTGCTCTCATTCGATTTTGCCGGTTCCGGTCTCCGTTTACAACGTTTTGCGTTAAAATATTTCCGTATTTGATCTCTTTGAGCCCAAGTCGTGTGTTTCCTGTGCCGGAAGTCCCCTAGATATCGTCATAACCGTTTACGATGATTGGAGAACGCTCTTGAATAGGATATCGCTGCTTCAAGTATTCTTTAATAGAGAGCGGTTCATTTGAATTTTGGCGTGTTCACGGAATCATTTGAGGGTTTCACCCATTCTGTTCTATCCTAAAATACTGAACTCTAAATCATTACCTATGAATAACTTAATGAAATTACTTCTTTAAAACGGTCGATAATCCGCTTTTATACCATCGCTGACAATTAGCAGGAAGGAACTCTATACAGTGAAGTCTCGATGAAACGTTCTGCTAACGTTTTCTCGGCTCTTAAAATAAAATATTCAAGACCCAACTACAGCAATTACTCCCTTCGTTTTTCGCATCTTACGTTTTTCCGCATCTTGAGTCGATTTTCCTTGGTCCAGCAAAAAGGTTAGATCAAGATTTCACTCTATATGAGCTTCAAAACATGAGATTACTTTATAGAAATCTTTTTGACGTTGGAAAAGTTGATTTATAAATTTTCTCACGAGTGATGAAGTAGTTGAGGAGTATATGTTTGAACTTAAATAGCGTAAAAGATCTAAAGTAAGAGAGGATATACTTCGTGCATTGAGTGAAAAAAATGTAAATCAGATGGGAAAACTTTCAACGAACTTTTATATCGACGAAAAAGGCTCACTGCTATTATCAATGGAAGTATAAAAGGATACAATGCACGGCTGTAGTTATACTCATGTTGAGAAATTAACAATCTCACCAGTTTAAATGTTGGAAATCCTTTCTAATCATTCCTCAATTTGTTTTTCACGTTTCTGGTTTCTTACGCTGACCAATACACCCTTAACCCGAGTTTAATCCATAAAGAAGACATAGCGATTAACGTTGTTGATTTCCTTCGCAACCGTTACGACGCTTACAGCCAAGCATATCCGGTGCGTCCCTATCAACAGCATTCACACTATTCCCTTCACTCCGTCCAAAGGGGTCACCGAACATTTTTCGATTTCGATTGAGTCTTGGCAACGAACTTAGGGGAACCTCTCGTTTGAGAATAAATCTTTCTTTTTTAAAGGAGAGAGGAACGGCGTCTCGACAAAACAAGGTTAGCAACGCGCCCCCTTTGAGTCGGGGAACGCAACCAGGTGGCAGTGAAATTTGTCAAGTGGTGTTCAATCGATAGTTCGATTCCTTCGTGTACTCCGTCCGCAAGTGCCATAGGTTAAGTGTCGTGAGTGGGAGGCGAGTAATGGGCCGTAATGCAGCCGTCGAAGGATTTCTACGATATTTTCGTACCCACGAAATGAAACCGAAAAATGAGCGGAAATCGGTGAATGAGGATGATTTCACGCACACGAATTTTCGGTGAATTGCGATCGGGCGCAATGAACTTGGAGAGGAAATAACCTAGAGAAAAAATGTCCCGTTTACTAAGAAAAGGCAGCTGATCAATGCATCGTTTCAAAAATTTATTCATTCACTAAAATTAGTTCTTGGAGTAATTATATTTTGTAATTATTCATAAATTTAACTATGTAACATCGAACTAAGATATTTTTTGTTTTAAGTAAATTACGAAAGTAGTGACATTCTTATCAGAATTTGAGCACAAGCCCTTTCAAACAATTATTTTGTGCTAATACGTTTTCGTTTTTATTACTATGATATTCTGTTATTGGTTTAGAATCGATATTTTAGAATAGAATATCACTCAATAAAATTTCCCATTGTTTTTACGTACTGTTCGATAGTAAAATTGAATATCATTCTCAGAAACTAATCAGATTCCTTCAGATTCTGTTATAATCACGTGTCTAATTGGAACTCATTCGCTTAAAAATAAGTGGAATAATTTTCACATCAAATTATTATAATGTTATTTCTTTTGGAAAAGTATATTTGCTGTGATTTTCGAAGTATTTCCCCAGTTATATAGAAAAAGATTCCTGTTCACGTAGCATTTTCGTTTTTGCAAGTAGCAAGCTAATTTTCCAATTAAAACCTCTAAAAATATTCTCCGATTAAATTTTCTAGGTCGTACTGAAAGAGTATTTCTCGATGCTCTCTTTGGTTGTCTGGTATTCACTCCCTCGTTACTCTTTGGACATCTCCACAGAAAGAGACGGCTCAAGGGAACGCTGACCGTGTCAAGATTCCCGCGCTGTTAGACAGCTAAGTGTGAGAAAGGCTCTTTCATCCGACGGATGTCTAATTTTGGATTTTTCCTCGGTTGGTTTCGGGGGATATATTTGTGGAGTCGGATAGACTAGCGGGGTTTTTGTGAGAGGAAAGGTAAGAATTGGAGCAGATGGGAAGAAATTAAGAGGAGTGTTAGAAATTCCAGATGGTTTAGTGGCGAAGGAGAGAAACACTTGGAAGGCATCTCAAATGAGAACTTCCCTCTCATCTGGGTTTCGTATTTAACCCTGCGAACGCGCAGCCTTAGGACGTATAGTTTTACACATCGAGATGCTATGTTTAATCGGGCGATGAGGTTTGCCGTGTTAATTGGTGCAATGAAAGATTGACGCAACTGCAATATCTCTGATACTTTTGTGATGCTATTTCGTTACGATGAAAGTTCATTAAACATTTCTGAAGCTATTTCGTGTGTTAGTGGCCAATTCGAACTATTTCCTAAAGTTGCTAAGGGAACCGCAATTGTTTTCTTCGAATAAATTGTAAATATCGCAAATACTCTGTGCACTCTTTTAACTATTAAAATTTGATCATTAGAAATTTATTATTCTTCAATAAATCTTTCAGTGGAAGCGATATTAAAAACATGTTTACTCTTATGCCGTATTGGTCACATTACCAGTAATAGTCTTACAATAATGTCTAGTAATACTAAAATATAAAATATGGATATTATAAAGCGACACGTTATTAAAGATTTCTTGTATTGCCTGATTGTTAAACACTTTATTGGCAGTGTATTCAGAGCTACAGAGTTTCCCAACCATTTCTCCTTTGCGGCACACTTATGCATGTACTAAAATTTTACGGCACACTAGACCATAGTTCCGCTCTTAAAACAAGCACTAAAACTCTCGCATAGGTAATATTTTCCTACTAACAAAAACAAAAGTATGGTATAGAGGTCGTACAAGCTAACTTAAACTTTTAGAGAAGTGATTCAATATAAAGAACAAGCAGTATTCGTTTCACCTTAAATCAGAATCAATGAGGCGCACTGGTTAGGAAACTGTCAACCGATGGTCAACCAATAGGGAAATGTCGAATGGAGTTGAGAAACGATGATGAATATAGCGAGAAGGAGTCAAATGGAAGGAAAAAGTAATATTGGAGTTGGGAATAGGAGAAAATAGATTTATTTTTTCCAAGTATCCATGGGATGAAGCCATCATCCGTTTCCTCAAAATAATTGCGAATGCTCGGATCGCAGTTGAGGGTTGAAAAATAGCCTCGAGCTAATTAAATCATTCTATTTCCTGTGAGTATTTGAAGGGAGGGGTTCCGTGACTCACGCACGTTTTTATGGTGTCTTCCACTGCGCGGAATAAAGTCGCTAATTTACGAGTCCACCGCTCAGAAACACGCTTTTCCACCGCCTTTTTGATGTTTAATTTCCTTGGCACGCTCGGAAATTTCTTCGCGTTGTATTTGTCTAGAGGAAGGGATGTTTGCCACCCGACGCTGGAAAATTCTTTTTCGTTTGATACATCAGCTCCTTACTTTCGCAATGTATTCACGGCGTGGACAATATAACGGGAGATTTAGAAATCGAGCTTAAAACACAAATCTCCTGCTGATCTCTGTCCCTCGGGCGCTAAATATTCTGACCGTCCGTTTCATATCCTCAAAGATATATATGTTACAATTAAAACAGCGTAAGCGAATGTAGAAAGTCTTGCATACAAAATTTTAGTTCATATATTTATAGAAGATATTGCAAGGATTAAATAAATATATGGACGGTTGTGAAATGTTTTGGCCGACTTATATTATATATTTACCTTTCTCTTCAATATAATTTCCCTTTTTACTTTCTCCATATACGTAGTATTGAGAAAGTATTGTTTTCATGAAAAAAATCGACTTCGAGATTTCAACGGAAATACATGTTTTGGGGTCCCTAGAACACGTTTTGACCATTTTCGGAATGATGTCTGTGTGTATGGGTGTGTGTGTATATGTGTGTGTGTTTGTGCTTGTGGGAGCTCTAACGTAAAAACTGTTATTCGTATCAATACCAAACTTCATATATAGCACTGTGGTGGGTGCTGTCAGAGTTGATTAGTTATTGGAGTATATCGGTTTAACGGAAGTCGAGCTTTATTCTTCGAAGCATATTTCCATCTCCATAAATATGATATTTAGGTATATTCTATTATTTATAAAAGTTTTATAAAATGTAATTTACTATAACTTCTGTAATAAACATTTTTGTATCACTGATTGTTTAGGAATTATTCGTGAAATACTGATAAACCGGAAGTAGCTGATTATGTACTTTGTGGAAACGCTCTAACATGAAAACTATTTGTCGTATTAACACCAAATTTCATATATAGTACTTTAGTTGGTGTCGTTAGAATTGATTAGTTTTTGGAGCAATTTTACTTTGCTATTGGTTGTGCATTGAAACCCTGTTAAAATACTCTCCTATTATTTGTTGTATATTCTTAGCTATTACACTCGTAAATTCACGTACGGTTCGGATTTTTACCGATTCATATTGCGTAGTTACTTCTTGCTCTTTGTCACCAACTCGGTGTATACATTTTGGTTTAAAATCCTCCTCATTCGTAAATAAGCCACATTAACGTGCAAAATATGTTTTGTATTTTAAATTTACTCCATTTAATTCTGGCTCTACTCCATAATTTTTCCATCAGGAAACTGTGTATGAAATCTGTGCTCCTTAAATTATGCTATAATTAAATCTCCCGACGGAATTACGTGGGCAAGTAACGCAAGTGATCCAATGTTAATCATCCGAAAAAAGAAGACTCGGAAGCCGTTAAACGATTAGGCACTTCAATTGCGAAGGAAGTGAGGATTTTTCAGAAGTTATTTTCTCCTCGCGTAACCCCTTTCTCCGAGCACTTTGAGAAGCCTCTGCTAATTGCCGGCCCTTGGCATTCGACGCGAATTTCCCTCGAAGGACGCTGAACTAAAGAATGAATCCGTGGGCGAAAAGTGAGGCATTTGAATTGCGACTGCGAAGAGCGTTGTTTATCTTTTCGGAGGTAATTCCTTTGATTCTTGAGAAGGGAATAGGGATTCAAAGGAACTGCGATGTATCTCCCCGAATTAAGTATCGCAGCATATTTTTAAAGACGTTGAGTAATCAGAGTATTTGGGTATTATGTTTCATTACTTTGCAATTGAAAACAACGGCGCCACTAAAAGTTTTGTTTTAAATAGCGTGTAAATTTAACGACATTGCTACAAATTCCAGAAGTTTTAATTTTGAAGTGTTGTGCTTAAAAGCTCGCGAATTATTGAGTTTCTCCGTACAATGAAGCCCGTATGTGCGTTAGAAAAAATATTAGACAAATCATCTTGTTTTACGCAAATAACTGAGTAAATATTCATCTAGAGATGTTCTCAAATTGAGTTTAGATTATGAATTTCTCTTTTACTCTACTTACTCTTACTCTAATAAGCGAGTTGTTTTTCAACGTTCTCAGCAAATTTATTCGGGTTGGCTGTAATTCTGCATTTCCAAAATTTGGATTTCTTCCCTTTGACTTCCCCATCCAAAGGGTACATCTTCTACTTGACTTTAAGCGAGGATTTTTCTTATTATATTATTCTTAAAAGATGTCATTAATTTAAAAACAGCTTATCTTTAAAATGTTATAAAACGCAAAAATTCGTATACTGGGCCACATTTATCCTGAAAGTAATTCCCTTATTCTTCGAATTATCTTCTATCCGATCTTCCAATCATCTCCTTCTTTATGTAAAGAACCCATCTATTTATTTTTGATATGGTTATCATCGATGACTATCTTGAATTCAGCATGAAAAATCTTTGTATGTTTGTTCTTCATTTATTTCCTCTTGAATGAAGGTCGCTTTTAAGAGGCATTAGATTGATTGGTATTAATTGAAATTTAATTCTTAAGATTAAAGATTAAGTAACTATCTTTAGATTCAAGGAATTGCTTTGAGATACATGATGAATAAAATTTGAGATTCGAGAGTAAATCTTTAGAAAACCTATAACTTAAGAAAGTTAGGTATTATTGTGAATCAATAGTCCGTGTTTAATTTGGCAAGTAATTAATATGATCATGGATTAGATTCCGATTAACTATCTCACGCATTTACTTTCGTACGATATTTCTATTCTGAGAGAATTTCACAATCTCATCCCAATTCATCTTCCTAATGGTGCCAAGTTATTAATCAGTGAACCTGTTGTGTTTCAGATGATCATGCTGACAGCTGTTCCCGATTTGGTAATGTGCAATTTCTTTAATCTGAGTTCACTGTCTTTATTCGCGCTTGAGTGTGTATTTTTATCTCTCTTTGTCGTTAGTTGATTCAACTTCTTCGCATTCCCTTTTTTGTTGATTCTTTCATGAAATCTTTTTGAGAGTTTACTACTGAATCAGGTTATAAATTCAGGGTCTCTTAAAATTTTTACCCTTACATTGTCCCTTAAATTCCGTTATTTATTTGTTTAGTTTAGGATTAAGGGTTAGGGATTAAAAATTAATATAGACTTTTAAAATTAATGAGACGAAATATTTTCGAAGATAAAAGACGTTTTCTTACTATATCGCACAACTGGACTATATTTATTGGAGAAATTCGGTTCTAAATTTTTTTTTTTCGTTTTTAATACGCGAAATAAACCAGTTAGAACATGAAGTTCGAAAATGTAAGCACCACCCCCAGAATGACAGTAGTGAGGCATATTTGTAGACTTTGATAAAAAAAGATGCTATCTCTGTCGTATTGAACATTCTCCGCTTCGAAGTGGTCTAAATTAGCAGCCATTAAGTATTTACACTTTCAATATTCCGAGATCCGGATAATAGATGCGAGTCGCCCTACAAATAAATCTTATGTCTCAGTAATTGCGAAAGTACAATGGTAGTCAAATTTATCATCGCGGATATTAATTCCCGTTTCGCGAAAAAGTTGGCCATCTCTTGCGCATCCATCATTATAATCAAATGTATTTCGAATGCGGCCGATATGTCAATACTTCTCACTCTCCAACGAGCTCAATCCCGAATAAAAATGCATCAGGTAGAAAAAAAGAATATCGAGATCGGAATCATGTTTTGGGGAGCGCAATAAAGTGTCTTTTTTCCCCTCTCCATTTTTCGTCGTTCACTTTGCACTCTCTCCCTGATTTATGCGAATCCACCGCCTCACCTCTGCAAACGCAAATGGGAAGAGTGTGTTTCTGCAATGGATCAGAGAATTAAAAGAGAACCGGATTTAGGCTTAGCCGCCTAATCTCGTTATTATTATCATTTAAGTTGAATGAAATATTGTATCAATTTTCATGATTATTAGATTCGTTAATTGAAATATATTAGTCTACAATTAAAAATCAACGAAATACTGCAATGGAAACGAAAACCGGCTAGCCGGAAACACCTGATTATTATGGGGAAATGGTTTACAAGAAAATTCGAAATAATAAAACAGCAATATGGCTTGTAAAAAGTATCTAACCTAGTAAAATTTTTTGGATTACCGGCTTTATTAAAAAAAATGAAATAGGGTCCATATTTTAAAATCAACAACATACTGTAATTAAAAACCAAACGGTGGAACCAAAAATACGCACGAAAGTGGCGAGAAAAGGGTTAACCCTAAATATGAATTATTAGAATAATTTTATAGAAACAATAATCTGGTTAATATAGAATCTAGCTGTTGAAACCAGTATGATTCGTAAGTGTAATTGCTGAAACCCGGTTAAAGGCATTTAAATAGATTACTCTACAGGCTTAAAACGTGAGGAACCGATTAGTGTGTTAGAAAAACACTTGACACGGGTGTGAATCTCCTCATCAGCAATATTTATTTTGACCGAATATTTTCAGCGATGACTACTTTTAATGATATTAGTTGAGTGTAGAAACGATAAAAATCCTACTGCTTTTACCAGGTTAACCGGAATGCGCGTGAGCGTGATTTAACAGTAACCGGTTTTCATATCTCATAATCGCGAATGGCTTATCGACCGCCCTCTGATCTTCCCGTGCGAAATATTGGGTCGCCGATCTGTATTTTTTGCTTCATTTTCTTTCCCAGTTTTTCATTATTCGGGAACTTCGGTTCGGAGCGTGGAAGGCGTCATTGTCGGTTCGGATGAGTTTCTGCCGAAAAATTCCCTCCCCATCCCTCGGGCAGGCGCCATTGAAAAGGGTGGCGGGAAGGGTTTTGAGCCAGTTTATCGATTGATGTCGCCTGGCAACGGTCCTTCCCTTGCTACGCCCAACACTTCCTCCGGATTAGCCCTAAAATCGTGTGTCCGCGAGTCCCTCGCAAAGGCTCCCTTCCCGCCAATCACTTCCCTATTCCAATTTTATTACCTTTCGCAGCAATTTTTGCGTGTTTTTCCCTTATTTTGGGGCTGTTATTCTCGAACCCTCTTCGTACCCTCAGAGGAGGATATCCATTGAGACATTTCAAAGTGACTCGTAGACCTAGCGAAGGCATAGCGGGATAAAATTAATGATAAGACATGAAAGAAAGTTCTTGTTTTGAATTTGGAAAGGTAAATACGGAATTGAGCCCGATTCATTTAAACATACATTACTCCGACTTAGCAAATCTTTAAGTTACTTGCATACTTATTAAAATTTATCAAACATAAACTCGAATTAATACTCCGTAGGATTCTGTTCGTGTGACCCTAATTCTATTTTTGCATTACCTGAACAAAATTTTGATGCATATCGAAGTATGAAAAGCTCATTTTCATCGTCCCTTTGTTAATTAGCAGAAAGAAGCAAGGGTTATTAGGGTATTTTTAGATTATCGTTGGGCGTTGCATATTTGGCACCATAGTCCTTGCATCATTTTTTCGAACAAAATTACGGGTGAGCTGTTATCAAAATTTTATGTGATGAGTGTAAAGTGTAATCTATCTGAATGAATTGAAATTCTGACTCTAGAGAACTAAATGTTTGAATATAATTTCATAGCGAAATGGAAAATAGGCATCATGTTTTTGGTAATACCTATAAGTAAAGGAAATATTTATCAAGTTATATATATATATCCTGTGGAAATTTCTTATTTATTTATTTATTGACGACTTAATTGGGCGAAATTGGGACTAAAAAGTCCCATCTTCCATTTAATCCTTGTACATTGTGAGTGGTTATGAAATTACAAATAATTTTTAAATAACTAAATGATGAAATTACTAATATTTACAACATTAAATCGCTAAATAATACAGAGGTATATACAGGAAGTTATACAAATTTGTACAATTTCTTGAGGCCATATAATGTGTGAATTTTATCATTACTGCCTAAATGCTCAAATCCTTTCGAGTCTCAGTTTCAAACCGAAATCGGATTCCGAATTATGATTCAAGGCGGTTCATATCCGCCGTAAATCATCGCCGTTAAATCTCCTCCAAGTACATATCTAAAGTGCTCCGGAGATTGCATACAAACCACTCTTTTCGAGCCGTATTCCGCCGCCTCGAAAAACAAAAAGCCTCAATCCCTAACATTGGAATCCTCTTAAGAGGTCCTCGAGGGCATTGGGGCCCCGGCCCATTACCTCCCACATATATACTCTCTCCATTTCTCTTATATAAGCGTATCCCAAGAGTGACCACAGCCTCCCATTGCATACAAATCGCCCCTACCAAATTAACCTCCCCTTCCATTCTTTCGCATTATTTCCGCTTATCTTCCTTCGCTTTTCTCCTCACACACGCTTTCTCGTATTTCCCTCGCAATATCGGACTTGTGTGTTGCCATTTAACTATTCGACGTTCTCTATAAAGTAGGTAAATAGGATCAATTCCAAATATTTTCTCTCCGAATCGAGAATCCAATTTTCTCCTGAAATCCATCCAAACTAACTTACATGCGAAACAGTTTTAGAAAGCGATTAAAATCTCCAAATGAGTAATTAAATATTCTTTTTACTCATGCAACATTGTTTGTACAGCACGAAATATGAGCTCTTAAGACCATTAAACTATTGGGGAGACTGTTATTTTACGCGCAGAAATAATGAAACCGGCAGAGATGTTAGAGGAAACATGGAAGTCAAAATTAATAGTATAGTGGATATGACATCATTTAATACCTATTTTATCTAAATTTCTAATCCTATGTGATCAAAAAATCCAATAGTATATCCTTTGAAGACTTAGGCCGTCGTATTCATAGAAAACGAATCATTTTATTATTTTTCGAAATGCTGGTGGTAATCGCTTTACTTGCAGTCGATAGAGACCGAGAAATTACTCAATAAACCTTCATTATTCCCAATTTGTACTTTTTATTTTTTTACATACTCGCTCATGCATTATAGATACTCTATAGAAATGTTGAGTTATTTTGGCCATGTGATGGTAAAAAGTTATTTTTCTGCATGCAGTAGATAAGTAAGTGCTAATTATCTACTTTTGTGTGTGTTTTATCTGTGCATCTTTCCTTGTTATCATTACTAAATATCGCTAGCTACCTCTAGTATTAGATATAGCTTCTATATGTAGAAAACGTTTTTTTCCAATATTGTTTTGGTGTTGTACTTACCTTGTATTTACTTGATGATAACGTTTTCTCCTTGCTTTTATAAATTTCAATTAAGCAGCATGAAGACAACAGTTGAATAGGGTCGTGGTAATTATGAAAAGGGAACCTCAATAAACCTCAAACGTTTTCTTTTAGTACCGCGTAGTAATGAAGGAAGTGGGTATTGGAATATTTCCGTTTTTAATTGTCCATTATGCTAATAATGGCAACCTGAAACTCTATCAAGGAGTTGAAACATTCACTCGAAGCATTTTTGATAAAATTTAAGTAAAATGTTGGCTTTTTGGAAATATCTGTCGCCTTTCCTTATTTATACGTCTGAGAAACATCTGCGCCCTGTTGAGCAGGAGCCAAATAATTCTGTCACGTCTCTTGATCAGACCGAGGAAAGAAACAATTCCACTAACGAGAGGAAATATCGTTAAGTGAGGAAGAAAATGGTTTTAACTCCTTTAAATTATTATACTTTACTGACTTAATGGTAAATTTAAGGAAATGAAAATAACTGACTTAGCATATAAATGGCTCACGGGCCCATTTCTTAGTTTGGTCGCTTTACTTATGTGGATAAGTTCAGAGGAAGCAAAGCGATTGCTTGTATCAGATATATATGCCCGCAGAATTATATCTGGGACTGGATTGGTGCGTCGTTTCTTACTCCGACTCTCCACTCCGGAATTAAAAGATGCGATAAACTGTCTGCTTCGTGTTTTTGGCATTTCCGGCGCTGGTGAAGGCAGAAGAATACCTTTCGAAGTATTCTTGTGAGATAAGAGCCAATTAAGTTTATGCGAACTTTTTCTACTTTTCCGAATGAGAGGCTGTCACCATTCATTCATGAAAAAATTCCATTCATAATGCAAAATTCCACTTACTATCCTTGCCATTTTCGCTGTTTGATGTGAGTTTTTCCAATAAAACCTAATGTATATGCAAAATAATGGGATATTCCTCGTAATAGTTACCAAAGGAACGGGGGTTTTACTTTACCATTAAGTCACGGTTCATTTAAAGTACGGGACACAATATTGTTATTCAATTTTCCTCATTTTGCCGTCTATTAACTTAAGTGTACCAACATAAACATTTAAGGATATCTTTTGAGTATACAGTGCCTAGGAAGAATTAAAAAAAAAACAATTACATAAGGGACATTTTTAGAAATTCTTCATTGAAAACTATACCATTATAAAATGAAAGAAACCAATAGAAATTTAATCGTATTTCCATTGTGTAAATTTTCCAATCTTCTAAGTATTACGCATATAGACATTAGAAGTATTAATTCTTCCAGTTCTTTTATACGTTGAAACTTCAACCCCGTGTAGTATTGAATTTCCTCGGCTGAATTTCGGCGAGCCACTTGTTTACATAACACCGTTGTTTTATTGGGTCAGCGGAATTTGCATGCGCAAGGCGCTATTTTCGTCAACACCCGTGGAAAATAGGCCAACTTTGCCTTCATTCGACTCGACCCCATTCAAAGCGAGCATTTATTAATTTTTAATCCTCCGCGAACTGGACATTCTGTTACGTTCCGCCTTCCAGCAAACGTCTCTCTCCCGAGCGTATTATACATCTGCATCGATAAGCATCTATGGATGCATAAATTCTTTGGCACGGTTTAAGTGCAATGCGGATGATACCGGAGCCAATAGAAGTCAACTACATCCGGTTTGATTGCTCCTCGAGAGACACTTCCATATATAAATAGTCGCGTTCACTAAACCCGTCCCCGAGAAAAAGGCGCATAACTTGAGTCCGTTGGCAACATCATTTCCCGCGGCTCTTCTTTATTGGCCAGACCACAGGTCAATGACAGTGCTCGTGGTCCTGCCGTGATATGCTAAGAGGATTCCACAGTCTCTTTCTTTTGATCTCCCTTTAGCCCAGACAACCCTAATGTATATTCCCAATCTTCGCATGTCCCTTACGCATAACTTTAAACTCTTCCCCTCTCTCGTACAAGTCTTCTCGAACCCTCTTTCTTAACTCTCCGAGAAAATTCTTTCCTCCTCTTTTTTCTTCCCTTCATCTCTCTGTCGCTCCTTGTTTCCTTTTTCTATTTCCTTTTTTATCATCTCTTCGTATCGCTTGAACACTTTTTTCCGCCCGAGACACCCAAAGCCTTTTTCCCTTTGGGTGTTATTTTTCTCTCGTTTATTTATTCTCGCTCGTGTGTCTGTCCGTGGAATCTCCAGATATGGAGCCTTCACTGCCGACGTCCGTGCATAGATCAGAGTATAACTAGAGGAAATCTCTTATACCCTCCGTTCGAATTATTTTCCCGTCCAAAGGTACGGGGATGTCTTCGAAAGTTTTAATTCTTTAGTGGTTTTAGTTTCTATTCTGAAGTTTTTCTTACGAGACTCCATTTTTTGAATGAACTCTTTTCTACTGAGCATCTCGGATAACCATGGTGATGCGTTTAGTCATGGAAGAAGTTTGAGAACGTTGCACCAGATTTGACCTCGTGATAACCCTTTAAAAATACGTTTCGAATGTATTAGTCTTGGTTGAACTTCATTGTAACAAAAAAATTATCTTTCATAAAAACACAAAGTGAATTTTTATTCTCATAATTATGTGCATGAATGCATACTATTTGCTACTTATCGTTGTTCTCTTTCCATGTATGCATTACTACAAAATTTACATGAGAATTAAATTTACTTCTTCGAGGAATCAATATGCTGTACTACAATTTTTTTAGGAAATATAAAAATAAGAAATTAATCTTAAATATAATATAAACGGGATATAGAGTTAATAATACGCTCAGTTCTGTTTGGTTATAACTCACCTTAATTTTGATACGTATTAATTAGGGGTTTTGTAGTTCAATAGATAACAACCTTTCGCTAAGTTTTACAATAATCATCCTTTCTGTCACTTAATGAAAAAGCTTTTACTATGAAATTTTCGTTATAGATGGGAAATGGAAAACCCAATACTTACATGTAATTCTCTTTCAAAGCATCGCATTTATATTTAGGCAGTTGTGTGAAATATTGTGAACAGTTACCAATTGGAGTATCTGAACGTATTCATGACGCTGAACGATATCGAGTACGGCCAAAGATTTCACAGCCGAAGAATTCTCGAGAAATTTAATCGAAGCGTAAAGGAGTTGCATTTATAAAGAGTATCTCCCTTTGGCCATCTTGGTGCATATTTTTAACTCGTTCGATTTGAATGGCGATGGATTATATTCTTCCTTTTCCCAATCTGTTTTCACCTTTTTCAGCCCGTGATGTTTCAAACTGTCAGCCTAACGAGAATTCAACGTCGACCGGAAAAAAGCCATCGGAATGGGCGCATTTGCATAGGTACAGCGATCGCCATTAAGGCCTCAGTTATTAGAACCGGTCACCAATTATTCCCGCCAGTCGCTTATATCTGAGACACCGATCTCTCGCTGATGGAAAAGCGTCCGCTTCTTGTTTCCTTTCTTTGACGAGGAAGGCCAATGCCATAACTTTCCTCACGTTCTTTTTCTCGGACCTCTCGGAGATAACGAAATCCTCTCCCTACTCGTTAGTTTCCATGGCACCCATTGTACCCTCCTCGTGCCTCTCTCGTTACGTCATACTTTCGAAGTTTTAATTCCGAGGTGTGTTTATTTGGAATCAAGTTCGGTGATGTATATTTTCTAGGAATGAAGGAAGACGATTTAAGACAAACGTGGATGAGGGACTGAACACGGGTCTTAGAGTTTCCGGGAGGTCGATTCTCCATCGAATGTGGTGAAATAATTTAACTCGGGAAGCTGTGTAGGCAAGACTTACTCACTTCTGTTTATATGAGTTCTTCATCCGCGCTTCATCGGTGTCTAAAAAATGGCAATTACTAGACTTAAAATAACAAATTTACTATCTCTTTATTATTATCGCATATAGTTAGTTGAAATATTTCTCATTGAGCTTTAACCATCCTCACATCAGTATATCTTAAGCAATGAATCTGCTTTGACATCAATAAGTTCACAGTATAACTACTTGGAAATCGGACTACGTAATTTATCAAATTTTAGAGCTAATATTTCAACTCAAACCTCTTTCCTTTCCACCTAATATTGATTTTTAATGACCTTATCTACTTACCAACGAACTACTTTGCATTTGAGTAAAAGAAATCACTGATTTATTCATCTCGAAGTTTGGTATTTGTGTATTCAGCGTACCCTACTTCATATTCCATCATTAGCTTTTCTCTTCTTTGGTTATCATTTTCAATAATATACTACTGTTTCGATGTTTTATGCTGTCACACTTTTAAAAGGCCCTCACGTGTTTTTTTCCGTTTTCTCCGGTTAAAAGATGTAATTAAGGACTCTGGTCTAGCGTATCTCTTTGAGCTGTCCTCCCATCCTTTTCACTCAACATTTCTTATTGAGAAACCGTTTTATGTGGGTATTACAACCGCAATAGTAAACGCCGTCTCGCCGTAACTTTCTCTCACAATTAGCCGTAAGAGTTACGCAAGATCACAACTCCGATAGTATAAAGTTACTTCACGAGGGCGGTATAAAAATATCCGGTCCCACCGCCATCGTTTTCCCTTCAGAGAATATTTTAGAGGAAGAAAAAGAGACCATTGGTCCGTGAAGCACCTTGCGATCTTCTGCTCAGATGGATTCTCCCGATAGGGCGGAAACTTATAATCCGTCGACTCCCATCCCCAGGGCGTGTGGTTTGGATCTGAAGATAAGCGGAAGGAAGCCGCCCCCCGGGGCCCCCGACTGTTTTCGGGGCCCCCAATTTGACGCTGTTTCGTTGGTTTAGAGGACGAACGCTAAATGATGGTTGCCTTTATCTGGTCGCAGATTAATTTTAATTTTGAAGGAATACACGATGGAAGAGGAGCAGATGCAGCTCAAGAGTGATGATTCACCGTGACGCTATCGTTGTCGAATTGAGCACGACGTCTATTACGGCAGATCGAACAACGTAAACGTAGGAGATGACCAATTATTTTGAAACGTAACATTTTGGAACGGGTCAGTGGTGTTTACGTACCGGTCTCGCTTAGTTCAGAGATCGTATCGCTTTCATTTTAGAACATTTTGAGAATTCAAAAAGATAGTTATCGGAATTTCTGTCCTGTTCCAGGAATAGAAATAAATTCAGTCTATATTTCACTTTAACTTTTGATGAAACGACCAGTTTTATACAATTATCCCATCTTCACGACTTCCGCATAGTTAAGACTTCACCCATAGATTAGGTTTCTTGTATCAGTTTATGGTCGAAGAAAGAAAGCGATACTTTTTCTTCTCAGTGTAATGAAGGGAGTTAACGAACACACTAGTCATCAAGTTGATTTCTCTATCCAGAGGCTATATCTGACTGATATTTTCAGTCCTTTGCCTGTCTTTGTCTATAGGCACACATCTTCACCTTAACGGTGACTACGTAGTAGTTCACATAATCAAGTATCTGTTTCGTTTACTTGGAGAAATCATTTGAAAATTTGTGATTTTTCCATCTGCGTGAATAAAATTAAATAAATTCTCCACGTATATTTTCCACGGTTTAAAACATAAAGTTGGACTTGGGATGGAACATTAAAACGAAATTAATATACGAAAAAATCAGCCCCCGGACATTTTTACGAAGAAGAAGAGTAATAAAGTTATATAATTCAATTTAAATTATCATATTTCAACTAAAACGTTGGGGAGAGAGTAAATAGCATTTCAGTTTTCTATATACGTATTTACTAGGCTTTATACAATATGGCAATTATTGTGAAACAAAACTGGCGAATTATTAATTATTTCAAGTTAAGTAATATAATCGAAGTAATTTAAAGCGTAAAAATTCGGACGCAATTGCAAAAAAATGTTTGGTGGATGTGCATACTTAGACATGTGACGAATTCGTGAAGAAGAGTGATATTTGAAGGAAATGTTTCCATCCCTTTAGAAATAAAATCCACTGGAATTGTTGGAATCATAGCGAACCGTGTAAGCCTTGAAGAGGATTTGATTTCGTCTAAGCTTTCGTAGACATTAGTCCCCGCGTTTGGAGAATACAGTTATCCTCCGCTTTGTAAGGGGAGACACGTCAAAGATCGCCGCACAAATCCCGAATCGCAATTTTCCTTTTTTTGCGATGCAAAATTCGCTCGTTGATGTCTCCGCCGGATGCCAAAAGTTTTTTTATTTCTTCGAGTTTTTCTTCCTTCACTTGGCCGCTTCGTCTCGGGTGCTCACAAAACAGACGCAAAGAAATTGAACGCACAAATGGAATGGAACATACAAATGGACTTAAGGTTGCCTCCTTTTTTCCATTCATCCAATGAGAATGCCATCTGCATTTCATTTACTTTCTGTGAGCATTTTTGGCGTCCTTGACGTCTGTTCGGGGAAATAGCAAAGATTACATTTCTGAAGATTGCCAGATTACCCTTACTCCTCTACGTAAATATTAAAATAAGTGGAATGGAGCGAATGCGTCCTTTACTGAACAAAATCTCGATAATGATAGAAAGTGGGTAGTATTATAACGAGGTAAATACCAAAAGACTCCCAATTGAGATTATTGAGTAAATTTATATTTAATCTAGTGTTTTGGGAACATGTATTGGAGCATTGCCACAACAACCAATATCTGTCACCCGTTCATGGCTGAAAAAAGCAAAGAGTAATATAACAATTAGATTGTTATCGCTTAAGAAATAATTTGAATTAACTACTTTCATGATTTTTATAGCAATCTTTTTTACTGTACACCATTTGACTTCGTTTTATCTAGAATTTCTTCTTTTAAAAGATTTCCTTCGAGTTATTCGCTTCAACTCTTTTCAGCTAGTCCGAATGGTGTTGCCTTAAAAGATTTTATTGAAGATTATTTTCATACGCCTGAGGTTGCCGGACTCCTCCAAGGATATAGCTGTTTTTGTTCATAACATTATCATTACAACTGAGGAAATTGAACAGCCATGTTAGCATTAAATTAATCATAACTTAAATAACAGTGCATGATTACCATTATTATGATAATTATGGTAATCATAATGTCAGCTCAAAAGTGATGTTTGGCATATCTACTGTATTTAGAACAGTTTCAAACTCTTTAAAAATAAATTCTTCAAATGCCAGTGCCTATGATTTCACTTCTTAGATGAAACTACAAATTATCTACTTGACTCTCATTATTTTCTAATCTACTAATTTATTTCACTAGTCCTCATTTATTTCGAAAAAAGTAATTCAAGCACAGTTGAATTGTAGTCTGAGATACTTGTTTCGTAGCTACAAGTATCCTGTTGTCGTTTTGTTGAGTGTTCCTGATGCATACAATCATTGCAAAATCAGGTCGCTTTAAAGTTTATCACAATAATTAATGTCAAGCGCACACTCCGGAAGTGAAATACCCGGGTTCAACTCTTAGCAACCTTCTCTTTCGATTTTCTCCCTGTCATTAAGCATGTGTACCATCGCACGCCAATTGCAATAACCCTCTTTTTATTGACGATATTTCGATCGAATTCCGATGTTCTCCGTCCGTAGAAGTCATCTCTCCTCTCAAGAAGCGCCGAATCAGCGTCTCCCCCTTCCAAAGAACGCATCCGAAACGCTCTTCCGCGGACGTCTTTTTTTACGGCCCTTTGATGCGTTCGAATGGAGGAAAACACAGAGATAGGGTGAGGGTTATGCGTCCTCTAGATTTGTGCAAGTGGTGATTTCCGACTTAGCATCCTCGCGCGCGTAAAACGAAACAGCCGACCTGTTGCGCTTTTTCACTGCCTCCTCTCGAGTCTCCCCTCAAACTACGCACGAATATATTCATATATATATATATATATATATATATATATATATATATATATATATATATATATATATATATATATATTTGGACGCACTTGCACTCAGAGTACGCGGGATTCGGCGATCAAAAGGATGGCAAAAACCGCGGGTACATCCTGAAGAGGATTTTTTATGTGGCGGCTGTTTATTTCACGCTGCGAAATAATCCGCTCCCAACTTCGTAATGCCGCATTTTTTCAAGTTGGCTTTTTTACGCTGAGTGATAACGACGGAGCGGTGAATAAAGACGGGGATTTATGCGGGTCGCAAATTCTCCCAGGTCGGGAGTTTGAGTTTTATTAACCGTTTGGATATCTCTTAGGCGTTAGCTTTTATTTTAGAATGGACTACTTATTGCGGTATCCTTCGACAGCTTCCGAATTGGCGTAGATTAACACATATGAGCCAAGTATGCTTTTTATTTTTGAAACTGAAGTAAAGTTATCAGAGAACGAGCAAGTATTTGGATTTCATGGTTTACTATAAAACAAGCTTAAGTTAATTGACCCTTATTCTCAATTGATGGGTAAGAGATTCGTTATCTGTTGCCTCGTTTCAAGTATATACTTAAAACTGAAAAGGAGGAGTAAAGTGGTTGCCGATAAACCTTTTCTCTGGTATTTTATAGTTCTACAGCACAGATAAAACGAGTCAATCTAGAAATTATCAATTGAACGCCAAACAAATGCGAAATTCTAAAAGGATTTTCATTAATTATTCAGGAGACTCCTGCGTTCTATTTTTCTGAGGTAATAACTAATACATCGTTTCTCTCTTAAGAAAAGTATTAAGTTGTGGAAATTGGATGCGTTTAATGACTAAATGATCGTCTAAGTTACTTAATTTATGCCACTGTGGTTGTGTGCATTATAATCATATTATAAATTAATGCAATTCAAATCTTATACTTAATTAAACATATTATTTATAAATCTGTCGAAAGAAAGATAACAAATACTTTTTTGGGGTTGCATAAAATACGTTAAATATCTTCAAGCTTAAACTATATGCTGAGATCTTGAGATGCTTATTTACGTAGATTATTATTATATTAGATATTTTTTTAATAAAGAGCAGTTCCATCGGCTATATTTCTCTATAAAATGAGGAATGACATTTCTTCAACCCTAAACATTGCTCTTTAATCTTCCATCAGTCTTAAACTTAATCGCAATCGTTGATTAGTTATCGTTTAATCCACGTTTTAGCGTCGCATGCTAATGTGGCATCGGCGCATCCAATGAACTGCCTCACCCGCGATTTGCTCTCATGCATACTCCGTCTACCGACTCGGCTAAACAACGAATCAATAATGCGGCAGATATTGTAATTTCGCGAGGAATGATTAGAAGCAATTAGCGCTGAGGGTCGTTGTGCAAATCCCAGTCATCCGTTTCCTCGATTGCCTTGCAAATACCGCCGTCGCCCTTAAAGGATATGAGCGATACGTTTTATTTTTACGGCCAAAGGGGAGGAGTCGTTCGAAACGTGGAAATCTCCAGAAACAAGCTCCCTTTCCCAAACAAGCGATTTCCACGCCTTTTTATTCCTTCGCCCGTCGGGATAAATGTGTAAGGATTTTTTAAGGACACTTGGCGATGAACGGTTCTTTTACGCTCCGAAGAACTTCCCTCTGTTTCTGCTCTTTTAAACGGGGCGTCATACTTTTTTACGGCGAAATATTGAAAGGCGATTCAGAGTGGTGTTTACTGGCGGATTTTCGGGACCGCTAATTTTATTATTGAGGAGATATTTTTGCCATTTCGATCTCTTGAGAGCTAACAGCAGGTTTTATCATCTCAGTAAATAAATGAACTACTAAAGGGGAAAGGTCTAGTGAGATTTAATTCGGCCTTCGAGAGCCTACTTCTCGTTTTAGTATGTTGTTCCCTTTTTTCGGAGAGATTTAGTTGCGGGTTATTGGTTTGATTTTGGGAGGATGGTTAGATTTCGGCAATATCCGAATCACTGATTATTTTGAGTTGTAAAGAGTTGGGTTTTGTTCAATCAACTCTAAAGTTTTAATCACTGTGAATAACTGTTTCATTGTTCACTACCGATATAAATGCTTTATTCTAAAATAGCTCTGAAATCTTCATTTTAATCTCAGTCGAAATGATATAGAAGAAAGGTTAATCCTCCTCTGCAATAACGGATTATTTGTTATACGTTTAACAGTCATACGCCAACACCAGTGGTTTCTGTATCTTATATGTAAACTATTTTATAGAAGTTGTACGTCATTTTTTTCTTTATAGTGTAACTGTAGCCTCTACCACGACGATTTTGGTTTTGGTTATTAAATTTCGATTGGGAATATTTAAATCAAACGTGATAAATAACTTCCCGATCCATCCCATCGAGTGCACATGTCCGCTTTAAGCATTAGAATCATTAAGGAAAGCGTCTTCCGCTGTGCATTTGTGCCCTTTTCCAACCTCTTGACATTAATACTCAGATTTCCACCGTCATTATTCACTTTGTCCTTGCTAAATGAACGATGCCAATTCCGTCTCCTAATGACCTTCTATGATTATGGTTTTAGTCGTGAATGAGGCAAGAAAGGAATTAAAATGCATAATCGAGCTTATGCTTCGCTATTGCATGTTTTTGCATGACTCATGTTTATGGCTTTGATTTCTTTGAAATATCTTACGCTAACTGTAGTGTTTTACTTTGTATATTCGTCGTAATTATGTAATGCTTCTCTGTACTCAGTTACATAACTAAATGAAGTACTTATACCCTTTTTGCTTGCACTTTTATGATTATACCGGCTCATGATTAAATTATGCTTCGTAAATTGAGCATTAGTTGTAGTTAAGTGATTTTAGAATAGCAATGTATTGTATTTTGATTCATATTAATGTTTTGGGGTTTTAATTTGTGTCTTTGCTAACAGGTGACGCCAGTAACGCGAGCATCGGTAGTGGGGAGGGAACGGGGGAAGAAGATGACGATGCGGGTGGCAAGAAGAACCAGAAGAAACGGGGGATATTTCCAAAAGTGGCCACGAACATCCTGAGGGCGTGGCTGTTCCAGCACCTCACTGTAAGTACCAAATACTTTTGACAGATATTTTCCCAGAGAAGTTCCATTTCGTGTGGTAACTAACATGCCATGCGTGTAACCTCCAGAGACAACGTGGAGGATGCCCATATATTGACGTAGCTGCTCCCGATACTGACTTCAGTAGTGAAACCGTATGGTTCATAGGTCACGAGTTTTTTCTTCGTGGGCTCCTTTTAATTTTCCATGGACCCCCATTTTTTTTCTTCCTGATGTTGACCCTCAGAAAATCTATATATATACATATTTACCCCTAGGGGTACATTTTAGACCACTTTGGAAACCTAAGGTATAGTTGAAATATCCCCAGTTATTTCTCAGTGCAGCTTCATGTTCTAATCACGCCGCAGTTCCTAGTAAACAATTTCGCAACATAGGAATTTTCAATGAAAAGACTGAATTTTGCAACATTCTGCAGATCCCGCGAAGTGACATCCGAGATTATGCAAATGGGACGTGAATGGATTGCGCACGTAAGAAATTTTCACGGACTCGGGTGAAATCCGAATCCGTTGCATCAGAGCGCCGTAATTCCCAGTTTTAGCTGCGGCAATCGCCCGCGGCAGCCCACAATCCCTTTGTGCGCTGAGGGGTGCATACGAGGCGGGCGCTGTCTTTATCGTCGGGAAGAAAGCCTTCAAAAGTTCAACAAGCAGTAACCACCTCGGAAAGGTGCATAAACGGGAGGTTTCTGTGGATCTCCGAAGAGGAAGGGATTTGCCGGGGAAAAGAGCAGCTCGTTAGAAAAGATTGAAGCGGAGGAAGAAGGAGTGGCTGAGATTTGTTCTCTCTCTCTTGGGGTGTTAAAGGGGAGAAGTAGTAGGGTTGGAATGTTCTTGAATAACGTGATCTTCATCAAAGTCCGTTTTTCTCTGTCATCAACTACTTTACTCTATATTCATCGTGTCACATGTTAGTTGATAGAAAGCCCTTCAATTAACCTGCGGTAATATTGTATTGCAGGTGTTACTTTTGTCAACGATACCTAACCCTCGAGTACTCGCGTCCCAAATCATCCCGTCAGTACTCGCGTTGGGTGAAATCGACTCGACATCTTCCAAAGGGATAAATTGTCACAAAATGTAGTGAATAAATTTTTAATTCGTTAGTGATGATGTCATATTAATTATTGGTTAACCTGGTTATTAAAATAAAATCAAATTAACATTTTCAAATAATTTTAACATTCAGTAAAAATTCGATATCCCTGACGCCGAGTATGGCTGATGAATTTGGAATATTGCGGATAAAAAGTAAACTGTTTAAAAATAAAAAAAAATTAATATACAAATGATAATTATTAATTATATGAAATTTATGTAATATCTCTAAAAATTAAGGCGGAAACAAGGTCAGAAATGCAATATTTAACGTAAAGGTCTTTCATCACCTACCTTTCACTACCGCTAAAAAAAAATATTTAAATAATTAAACTTCCATTTCCCACCTGGCGAAAATGCATGGCTGGTTCAGAACATCCTAAAACTCAGCTACTATTAGAAAGAAGATGTAAAAAATCACTAATAAAAAGTTATGGAATTTTAAAATTCACATGGGTCGATTCGACCCAGACGCAAGTACTCGAGGGTTAAAACTGTGGATTTAAATTTCATTTATATTCTAAATACTTAAAGAAAGCGCGGCTCAATTTTTTGGTGACATAACTACTACTATTAACTACTACTAAGTAAATACAGAGGAACATAAATAAAGAAGCATTATGTAATCGTTGGACTGATCAATTATTAAGATCAACATTTAAGATCCTAGGGAACTTTGATTAGATAAGAAGTATTTCTGTTTAGAAACGCCAATGTGATGTAATTGTATGATTAGGATATGATGTAAGATGATGGTGTTTAATTAATGATTCATCTAATAAGCATCAGCCTGAGAGATCTGCTTTTCTCTGACATTTCCTTGTTTCCACTGACGAGTTGCATAAATGCATAATTTCTTTAGACTATTAAACATCGTTCGCTTTACATCATAAACAGATTGTGTGAATAATACTTCTCACACGTTTATCTGAGCGTGTTAGACTTGATAATTTTTTTTAAATTTATGCCTGGTAAAATATATGAAAGTCCTGGAAAATATATAAATTTTGTGGATGGCGTTGATGAAAGTAGTCCTTACTCCAGAGTCTTCTGTGTTGTTGTTACAATGTATAGATCAATTTATGACATATATATGCGTAGAGAATCGTAAAATTGAATTATAAATCAAGGAGAGAAACCGAAGAATAAACACAAGAAAATGGATATATAGTCCTAGAGGATGACAGCGTAAAGGTGAGCGAAAATGCGGAGAAAGAGGAAGAGAAGAGGGAGTTTTGAAGTTGAGAAGTTTTGGATGAGAGGCTGATAAAAATAAAATGTGGAGCTCACAAACTCCGAAGTTCTTAGCCAGTTGTTCGAAGGGGAGTTTGACGGAAAGGAACGCCTCCAATGAGCATGGCTCCCAAGTAATGGCCAAAGAAAGTTCGCCTTCGATAACAACTGGAAAATCGCGACCGTAAAGTTCGCTGTGCTTCTCCAACCCCTCTCTCGTTCTTCCCCCCTGCTCTGAAAAGACAGGGCCGGCTGGAGGGAAAAGGTTATATGGAGTGATCCGCCTCGGGGCAAAGTAGGGCAGGCTTCAATGGATGAAAATGCAGAAGATATTTTAGTTATTTTTAGTGCTAAAAATTCAGTTTCAGCTTGTGTCCTTTTTCCGCTTTTCAGAATGTTTCTTTCTTCTTCTGACAATTGAAGCATACAAACATGAGTATAGTTTATACTTTAACATTTAGTAGACGAAAGAATTTCATGTGTTTTTCGGCGATATTTTTGTTTCCGCGTCTTATAAAATTAAGCTTTCTACTTCCAGATTCTTCTGTATTGTTTCACCTTTCCAATCTTTGCACTAAGAAGCTTTTATATGTTCTGAGTTTAAAAATATACTTCAACTTTATCGTCGTAGAGGTAGCATTACTCACGTTCCTATTTGTTTTCAACTCCAACGTTATTTATAGCAACGTAAACCTATGTGGATTGTTGCCATGTTTTCAATCTATCGGAAGGATTATAAACAATATTTATAGCAAGGATTATTAGACTTCATCCCATAAATATTTGGCCTAAAGTATCAACCTATAAATCCCGATTAGAATGAGCAAAAATGGAGAGGCCTCTCCGAAGGCCAGTTCAGTTCAAAGAGTTCTCTTAAAGTCGTGGACTTATCCTCTTTCTTTTCCAATACTTGCTCTTACGGAAACCAAACCTCATGTGGCCACTTCGCATAATGGCCTCCAACTGCAGCCCAAATATATATGACCACCTCCATCCTTCCTTTCTTACTGACTTTTTCCCTTCCGAGAGAGAGAGAGATACGTTTGAAGAATGGCGAGTGCGTAAAAACCTTTTTTTCGTTCGGTGGAGCGAAATGATACATTCGGTTGTTGACAAAACCAAAAAAAGCTCTTCCTATTGCTTGGATAAACACGGCGATAAATTATCCGGGGAGTATGGATTTTTTCTCCCGCGCACTTTTACGTATGAACCGCGTTGTCCCCATAATTTTGGTTCCTCCAATTCCGGAGCATATTTCGTCATTTCTTCGTCGTCGTCGTTTCGCTTTGTAATCGTCTCCGAGATTTGATTTCACGCTCGATTACTCGAGAGGCCAATAATTCCACCGGCGGAATACTTTCTTAAACTCGGAGGGATTCATCTTGCGTGGGGAATATCTTCGGTCGGACGTTAACCGTCTTCTAACGTTTCGTTTTTATTTCCGAATTAAAGAAGAAGAGGGGCGCCGATAAAGGCCGATGATGAATAACATCGCAAACATATTGACTTTTCTCTCTTTCTTAAACCGACTTTCCTTTTAGGAAGGATAGCAAGTTTGCAGTTTTTGGAATAATCTAATCGGATAATTTTGCCGAAGACTGAGTAGAAATATCTAAATCGCTGGCCTTTAATCTAACAAGATACAGGAATCTTATCCACAGGGTGAGTTAAAATATTGGTGCATGAGAATTAAATAGCATTGAAATCTTTCACATTGTATTTTCTTAAGAACATTTGCAGGTAACCCATGATGTTACTTTATATCCGGTACATCTATAGCCTAATATCTACAATATCCTGTGTATATGCTTGATAAATATTAGGTTTTATCGAGAAAAATGTTTAAGGTTTGTGCCAAAAAATTCTGTAAGAGAAACTGGAGTGTAAATGTTCAATAGGATCGCGACTCGAATTCAAATATTTAATTTGCTTTAGAAGTTTTTCGTCGCATAGGAATATGACAGGACGAAGGGATTAAAAAGTAATGGCACCTAAGAGATAGAGAACTTTTCGCTTAAACTTTAATTCTAATCAAAGCACATAGAAAGCAGGGTTTTTCAACGTAGGTGGGTCTTTAGTCATCTATTTTTTAGACATCTGGTTCCTAAGGAAATTTTTCGCTTTCATCTCATAGTTTCCTTTCAACCTTCTCCAATTGATGATTCTTTTCGAGGAATGCGAGTTAATTTTATGGATGAATCCTTTCATTGCTCCTAATGCTTAATGGGAGCATGTAGATATGACATAAATCACGGTTTGGCGAAGATTCGAATCTATAAAGGGAGCACCTGAATATGATTCCATTCACGGACCAAAAAGGCACGTTGATAAGTGAGACGTCCAAACACGAGACCAAAAGTTTGAGAGGAAAACCCGGCAGTGCGGTGGCGAGTGTGTCTTGCATGTCTCTCGGAGATAAAGCGACTATTAAATGTCGTTTCGCTAGATGGAATGCCCTTTGGGGACTTAAACTCGCCTGCTCGGCGTTGTCGGGAGGAGGTTAGGAGCGTCCGCAGGGACGAAAGGGTTGATAAAGGAGGGTTGGTAATTTCAACCCCCCGAGGGATCACATTGTGCCGTAGTGAAAGGATTGAGATAGCGAGATGTGGGGTCGGCGGGAGATTTTTACTAATTTGCATACGTACGCATCTCGAAACCGTTACAATCGAAAGATTTATGCAAATATTTCGAAGTGGTGTGACTTATCCCGGGGGAGGGCGGTCGCTGTAATCCTGCCCATTATCAGGAGTCCCATTCATACGCTAGCGTTTTAAGGCGTCTTAAAGGGATTGGATGTTTAGGAGGAGTTTTCTATTACTCTTTTTTGACGTGCGTTAATAGGATTTGCGGTATAACTGAGATTAATGCAATTAAATAACGAGGAATGAATCCGAACTTTCATTTCCCGCAAAAATGACTTTGCTTGACAAATATCGGGTCACGGTATTTTTCCGAAATAGATTGTCCTAAATTATACGTACATATTTTATTTATTTTATTTAAAGAAGAGATTTTCTAAGAAATTAAATGCATAACTTTCTTCTCAGATTAGACTGCCTGTTCGAACAGCAAGTTTGCTTAGGAAACTGCCAGTATGGAATTTATTTTACAAATTTTAACTATACTGAAAATGATGAGAAAGGAATAATATTATCATGAAGTTGTCAATTCCCGTAAGATTTGCAATTACTTTATACCCATTACTGGAAGTTTAGTTGTCTAAAAATAGCAAAACTAGTGAGATAATAGAAAATGGAATAACGTATCAAGTAGAAACATACATGAATAGTAGAGGAAAAATAAAGATGTTAAAGCTTAAGTAAATGATACGTGTTTATGCAGGGAATTAGATTAAAGTCATATACTGGATTACGTACGTTATAATCGATATCAATTCAGAAGCCTTCAAGCGATCAAATCTACGATCAATTACAAGAGAATGCGAAACAGCAAGCAACGCTATCCACTTTATTTTTGACGAGATATTTCAGATAGCAATCGATGCAGACTATATTTACCGGAAAGCCCCTTTAGTATCCCGTTATATTCGTCATCCAAACCTTAGCTTAGTTAGTCTCTTGCACACGTTTCTGTATTTCCATCCAAAAGAGCATTCATACACAACGTACTTAATTCTGGTCTCGCACTCTGCGATATCCATTCCTGTTGCGTCTTTCTTTTGATATTTGAGTCTTCGATCGCCGCTAACAATCCTTGGACACCACCCACACAGCCTGCGCAGTCGCTGGGTGGTCTCGTGGGAAATCTTAGGCAGGAGAAAGGCTGTTTGGAGCGAGAAAGCTCATTGGTCCGTCTAAGTTGCGGGAGCCAACGGCTGTAAAGGTGCTGCTTCAGGAGGGATAAAGTAAGTTTTGGCCACGAAAAGAGGTTTTGTGTACGTTTGTGGAATTGGAGAAATGGAAGCGTAACTGTTGCGGAGGCTCGTTTGAGGCGAAGCTGTATTTCCTCCTCAGAGGAATGGACTAATTAATGCTTCCCTTATTAAGGGGCTGGATGCGGGTCACCTCTGTTGATGAATCAGAATCGTTTTTTTATGTTCTTGACGAACGGTTTTTGATGGAACATGTTACTGAAAATTCTAATCCGATGATGATAAGCTGTAAGATTCTGTTTTCATTACAAATACCTTTATATTGCTTAAAATATGTTTATATTAGTACAGGTTTTTACGTCCTAGTTTTAGACGAGTTTTAAATTCGTACACTGGCATTTCTCGTTTGTTCTATTTCTACTTCTATTCGAGCTAAGCTCTTAATCTTCCTCGTGAAATCTCAATAATCCTTCGCTCCTCCCTATTCTTAGTTTCAGACACGTCCATTCATACGGTTATTTTTAACCTTTTCTTGCTAGAAATAAGCGCATTTCTTCGGCATTTCATTAAATTTATTCAAGTAGCTTTTCCTCTATCTGATATAAGATTTAAGATTTAATCTAATTATTATAAATTTAATAGATACATGATAAATTGTTATCAAACATACATTTCCAATAGGACTAATTATCGAAAAAATCTATTTAACAACTCGAAAATCTTTAATAAATAAGTTGAACGTCTACTTGAAATTACAGGCATCATTTTTAAGCAATAAGACATTATACTGATCGAATCCTTAAAGAACTAGTTTCAAATCAGTCCTTTCTAATAATAATGATTCGCACTATTTATTTCTCGAATTATCGAGTTACTGATGTATCATATTCTAAATATAAATCCCACCGGAAGGGATTTACTTACCAAGCAGATTCAAATTCATTCCAAGATTTCTCCGTGATCCTCCATTGGGGTAGTAATCCTCACTATTAAAATGACCCATCTGAGCATAGGGTAATGTAATCCAGTTTTCCGAAACGATCATTAAAAAGTCGCACCTCGTCTTTGCAGAGGCGTGTTTATTGCTCCTTCAGTTGGTCTTCGTCTCCGCAAATGATAGGTCATAACTTATCGTGGCCTTCTTGTTTATCGGAAGATGAAGACGGGAATAAACAAGCGGTCGTGCCGCAGATGACTCCATTTTGCGGAGTTCAAAGGAGTTCGGAGGGTTGAGAGGATAAATCTCTTGAGGAGGACCACAAGGGAGACTTTCATTCGGCCGTTTCTCGAAATTAAACCCAAGTCTGTGAAGTAACCGCCTGAGTTTAATTCACTCTCTCACGTGCAGGTGTCGGGATCGGCGTATCGGGGAGAAAGTAGCACTTGATCACCTCGCGAAAAGATGCTAGGTTCGAGAGGGGAAATGAAGGGCGATGCTTCATTAGCAGCCTCTGTCATCGGGACAATAATTCAGTGCACGCGCAGGGAAACTTTGCTCTCCCTTTACGTAACGTATTCAGCGAAATGTGAGCTAAGAAGAAATTGGCGAGATTCTGAATTTGACGATGAATCGTTACATGGAATCAAGTTAAGCGGCTCTCTTTTCTGACATAGAACCGAATTAACTTTCGAATCTTAACTATTTAGTCTCCTTCACTAATGAAGTAGAAAGGAAATTCAGATTCACCTGCTCCGTTACTTGTGTAGCAATTGTAGTATTGTTAAAAGTGCTTCGATTGCTCATTACGCTTATTGGCTTCTATTGGATATCAAACCCGGGACCGCTTTTGCCATAGCCGAAAGCACTGTCTACATCCAATACTTGCGGTACAGGTCTGGGTATATGCTCTGGTTCTTACCACAAGCACAACGTCGAGGTGAATCCCTGGATTATCTTCTTCTATCTTATCAAATTTGTGATTTTATATTTATAAATCTGATTTGGTAATGCATAACTTTGTACATTACGGAATCATCTCCGCATTTAGGTATATGAATATTTTTGACATTACCAAAAAATCAGAAAAAAATATGAAATTAGATGAGAAATTACTTTTCTACTATATAATTATTTCTCCTTAGATAGCTGTTAAGATCCCGCTTATTTTATTTTATATTTGTTGGGTTTGGTTATTTTGTCATGATACGAATACACGCCAAAAGGTTATTTTTCTTTTATGCCAAATGTTTCGACAAATTTAGCGAAGGAATTTTTGGAAATATCTTATAAACATTCCGCTGGTTTTGCAGTTTGTGAAAGACAGAATTTTTCAAGAAACATTCGATTTATAAATTGGGAGTAAGGAGATTAAGATATCGGAGAAAGAGGAAGTACGGAGGATTTGTTGGAGTTTTCCCTTGTGCGGGGCTTAGCTAGTGGAGTGGTAATGAGGGGATGGGTGAAATGGAGTGTGGGAATCCAGAGCCAAATGGCCTTCCGAGAAGAAATGGGAAGAGGAAAGGGATTTGAGAATGGACAAGGATCACTTGCTTCCGAGCAATCTTCCTCCGGACGAGATGAAAAAAGTTCCGCCGCCCTTTTGCCCGAGAACGAAACCAACGGCTTACTCACGTACTCTGTACATGGATGCGATAGTATTAGGGATTGAAGGTTTATTTGAGCAGAGACTAATGAAGGAAAAATGTAGGGAAGATCGTATTTTTTAAATAATATTTCCGTTTACCTACGAAATGACTAGGAAACAAGGTTGTGAATGAAAACGATGGATTACGTGGTTAAGAAATTTTTTAGCTTTAAAGAAAAATATACCTACAACCAAGAAGGAGACGTATAGAAAATATTCTCTGGTGCAGTGCGCAAATTCATTTGATAATTGGCTAACTAAGTCATAAATAACGTTTACCCTAATACTAATGAAATCTAAGGTAAAACATATTTTAATCATAAGTATCTCAGTAGTTTAACCGGATTTACGAATCAATTTTAGCGCCATTCCTATGTTTCAGCAAAGTATATTTTATTCTAAGATAGGGCTAGAACTTCAATTTGTGAGCGATAGTGTTATAATTGTATATTAAGTTTAAAATTTTATATTTAAGCGGATAAAAAGTGAGATCTAAACTAGATACGTATCTCATCTTGTTGTCGAGCTAAGAAAAACTATAGTGACGCATTACAAGAAGCTCTGAAATTAATATTTATATTAACTTATTGAAATTTAGAAACTCCGGATATTACTGTAGCTCTATCTTTGAATTGGACCCTAAGTTTCCTATAAACCGAAAATAGTTAAGGATCAATGAATAGTTTTTGGTGTTATTTATCATGGTTTTATGTTTCAGGGTTGTTTATTATAAACAGAAAATAGAGAAAGATGAATTAATAATTTTCTATTTTGTTTACTATGGTTTTCCATGTTTCGATATTGTAGTCCAGATCGTGGCTTTTAATCGCGTAAGTGTCGTGGATGCAGATTCAACGTAAGCGATTCTCGGAAATGGTTTTCCTTACGTGTTTGTGTTCATACACACGCTTAGCCCCCGCACGTGCGCGCCCGTCGCCCCCTCCTTTCGCCTCATTAACCCTCCAATCGAAGGGTTCGAAGATCGTGCGTCACCCCAGCGTCCTCCCTTTTCCCACTTTTTAACTATTCCTATTTTATCAAAGCGGGGAACGTCGCCTTTTTTATTTTATCTGGCGGCATTGCCAAGAGGTCGGAAATTATTTTCGAATTGTTTTGCGAAGTGCGGACGAAACACGTGTGCCCGCTGAGGACGTTTTGGAGATAAATTTACTTTTGCTAAAGTGGACGGCGATTAATGCCTCTTGGAAATAACTCTCGAGGTGGACTGGAAATTCCAAAACCCGGACATTTGGGGGTGAATGGCATAGCAGTGAGGCTTCCGATCACAAGTTGCGTCCCGGTTGCTTTTTGTAACACGAATCACATTCAATCGATTCATAACACATTAAACTCAGAAATAGTAGAGCAGTTTAGCTTGGAGAAATTCTGAAGTAGTTGAGAGCTACAATATGTTTTACTTAAGTGTAGCACTCGAAGAATGTTTGTATTCATCTTGAGTAGTTATTGATTTCTGTATCATCCGTTGGACATCGATCTTTTACTCTAAAATATAAACCTATGGAGAGTAAGCAGAGTTCTACAGAAGTCGACGCAAGTAAGTGGTAAATATCGTATATTTCTCAGTGAATCTTACGAAAGTTTTATCATAAGATTATCCTTCTAAACAATCTTTCCTATATTTACTCATGATCAGGTTCAATTCAATGAAGATTTTTCCATAACTGCTATTATTAATCCATCTAGCAATCTTTTTGACATCCATACCGTTAATTTAAATTGCAAGGACTTCGAAAACGTAAGTAATAATAGTACCAAGATATTATTAGAGTGAATTTTGACCTTTTAATACCACTTTTACGATTAAATGGTAATTTAACAACACAGACGTCTGTGCTCATATCGGGATTTGAACCCGGGACCCGGTGTTGGTGGGTTAGCACCGGCAGGCCGACAGAAAGGTGGGGATCCTTACCACCGTTTCTCTTCTTGAATCCACCAAATGGAAGGGACTCCCACGACTTCTTTTACATCTGCAGAAACATTTCACCGCCGACACTTTCTAAGCCCAGACTAAATCTGTTCTCGGTTTATTTCCCAGTTCGGCCGAGCCCTTGCATCGCCTCTGTTTTCGGTCGCATACCAGCCACCAACTGTCACATCCACTTTGAGACGGAGTCTTAGTTAATCCCACTTCCGGAAGAGACAAAAGATCTCTATTTAACCCGCTCAAGACGCCTCTGGACATGTCTAAGAAGAGCCTTCTTTCGATATCCGATGTCCACGATCCTTTGAACCTCCTTATGTCCCGTCGTTCGCCGTAAGCGAACAGAAAACTTGGTACGATGATCGACTACTATATTGTATGTATCTTCGTTATCATGATTTCGGTCAAATCCGCTATTCAATAAAATTACACGAAATGTCAGCTTATTTGGTCAACAGGGTGTTCGTTATGCGCATAAGGAATGAATGCGTCATGCGATTTATTGGTGATTAAATATATCGTGTTACTCCTGTTTAGCTCTGGATGATTTCACAAAAGGATTATTGGACCTCTTTATGATATTAAGTGGAGAAGTGAATTTATTTATTTATAAAGTTCGCCGCAGTTAAACAAACATCTGGAGACAGCTAATCACATCATATACTAAATATAACTGATTTCAAAATAATAATAATAAAGAAGGTCCTCGATATTCAACGAATTAGTCAGAATTAGTAGAAATGCATAATAAATGTTTAAGAATCGATCAACTTAGTTTGTAAAAGACCTGTAGCCATGATAAAAATTTTCGGCAGCTCATTGCTTTATATAGAATATTTATTACGAACAATTTTAATAGTGATTCGGGCTTGCAAGTATCTTCCGTTTGTAAGTAATTATTTTGATAGTTAGAAAAAGGGAATTTCATTCGAGCGTGCATTGAGTAGGCGGTACTTGGCAATCTTTTGCGAAATCCTCGGCAATCGCATCTCAAATCCTTTTTTGCGACCCTCGTTACTTTCTAATTGATGTCCTTCCTGCTTCAAAACATCTCTCCTCCATCCCCCCTAACCCCATCCCATCTCATCTTTTCCCAACTCCATTTGGTCTCCGTGCCGTATTTATAGTTTTCAACGCGGTGATCTTCACACTGGGGCATTAATCCCAATCTTCTATCCGTCAACTTTTTTCCTCCGACTTAAATAAATCGCCTCCGATTTTTACTCGTCTCGCGCGCCTTGACAGGTTTGTTACCGCTTCTGTGTGTTATGCGGCGGTCGGAGAAGTGATTGGAGTTTCCGAAGTTGTTAAACCCTTTTTTTAGACCCCTTTGACGCTCTATAAATGAAACTTTTAGCGTTTTGGATGGGGCGTAGGTGTTTTTCCGAAATTACTGGTCGAGGGATGGTTTACTCAACCGGATGCTGAAATATAAAACCTCAAGACTTGTGTCTCGGTGGCGTTGTTAATGTTTATTTGCGGCGACTTCGGAATCGTCTCGCGATCGATCTGATGCTCCGAGTTATTTATCTAGACGTTGCCTAGCAAAGAGAGGGGATGTGATGATGAGAAGTGATTTGTAGTAAATTGGAGATCATTCCGTGGACGATAAATAATATCAAGGCGGTGTTTAAGCAGCCTATGCCAGATTCCCGGCTTGCAACGTTCTGGATTACTCCGCAAGATGCATTGCATTACGGGTTATTTTATTTTTATATAGATACATAAGAAGTGTATCCAAATGGAAAATATTAAGTATTAAAAAGAAATTTATTTTTGTAGAATTTTTCAAAAAGGAATGTGCTACAAGATTAATTTCCTTCATAATTTTTGTGCACGATATTTAACACAAATTTCGATTCATTTTGGAAGCTATGTTTACGAAAAGGCTAACTAACTGCCATTTCTGTATTATCCTGCATCTGTACCCCTGAAGAGTGAATAGAGGGAGAATGTTTACATTTAAGATGTTTTTAAGCCAAAATTACGTTCGATTAATTTATTGAAACCAGATTAATTTAACAGATTCAGTAACTCACCATAAGTGAGGCTAAGTTTATATAAACTGGCGCTTGAATATTAAGTGAAAATGTTGCACTCGGAAAGTAAAACAAAATTTGGATGTCTCTCATTCAATTCAGTTTTAGGGAATGTTGACGCTGAACTTAGTTTTCCTACGCGTATTTTCCAGTACCTAAAATTAGTATCCTATCTATGTAGTGAAGAGAGTCTCATTTTCTGTAATTTTCTATCATTTTCTCTTGTCTTGCCTTTCTATAGAGTTCATAAGTTTGGTTCGCTAAAAAGATCCCCAAGTATTTCTCATCCTCAACTCCGAATCTAATCCCAAACCAATTCTTCGGGAATTCTACGCAACTCGTACGCTCCAAATCAAAAAGTCCGGAGTAATTGCACCTCCGAACTTTTCCAGAATCCCCCATCGCGTCTTTAAGGAAGTCCCCCATCCGCTTTAATTCCCGAATAAAATTTGAATCAAGAAGAGATATTGTTCTGGGAGATCTCGCCCGGCGATCACTTCTCGCGAAAGAATTCCTCCGGAAATAAAAGGGACGAATAATAAGAGCGGATCTAAAGGAGCAGATGTCTCGGCATCTCAAGTAGAGAGATAAAGGAATTTCTTATTGCGCCTTCGCAAAAAAATAAGAGAGAGAAGAGCTTATCCCGGAAAAAAGAATGCGAGACTAAAAGGAGTTGGAGAGGAATTTCGGGTTCTTGGCAAAATATCCCCCTCCCCTTTTGCTCTCGTTGCTCTTGACGTATCCACGGGTATTCCGCAGCCACGAGATGTTTTCTCCGTTACTATAGCAACCATTGGGGGCTTTAATTCCCTCAGTTGTTACTCGTGCTCTTTTGTCAGTTTTCCTTGCACCCTTCCTTTAGGACGGTAACACAATTGGTGAAGTAACGAAGTGTTTGATATGTCCCTATTCTTATTAGGAGTGTTTAATATCCTCGTATCCGCCATTCGATGGTACCCACTCCAATTATAGTTGTATTTATCATATTGAATCTTCGGTTGAAATATATCTTATTATGCCTTCCTTTCAACTTTCGATGCTTTCGAACGGTAATTTTTGTGTATATCTCTCTGAATACTTACTCATCGACTTACACTTTTCAATGGCTTTCGTTAATTGTAGCTTTCTACAAGAAATTCAACTTTCTAGCCACTTTTATACATATTATTATTCACGTACATTTTTTAGCGTTTTACGCAAACCATTTACTATTCCCATTCTCAGAAATTCCGAGCGTTTTTCTTTTATATTCAATGTAAAAGGCAAGTTTTTTAAACCTCATGCTCTCTATTAATTTTTTTTGTCTCGTTCTAAGGATTTTTCATACCCAGTATGCTTTAATTTTCGAATTTCTTTCTTGAGAATTCTCTCTAAGTCTTTGCCCAGCGATCGTAAATCTTCATTGATTTAAATTTCAAATCAGATTCGACTTGAAATATCGCCTGGTGAGTATATTCAATTACAACGTGTAACATCTAAACGTCCCCATTAATTAAGATGTGAAAGTGCGACTTCTTTGAAGCGTATCGAATAAATTTGCGATGGATTTCCCCACCTTTTTCTATGAGGGATAAATGCTACAGATCACAAGTTTTTGTTCAACTTGTGCAGTATTTCCACTTCCAGTGTAACCAATACAGGCTCGGGGATTCCAGCATTAACATCGGATATCGTGATAAAAAATAAGTAGAAAGTAATTCTCTTATACGCATGTAAGGTTATTGCATAAAAGTTTCTGTCGTAATTCAAAACTAATGTCTAATCTTTTTTTTAATTCTTTCTGTATTTATTCGTGATATTAGTTACAAATTTATTTGGCTACGTCCCAAGTGGCGGTAACGGCTGGATCAAATTATTACATACACGAGCCATTTGCATGCGTGTGTTTCAAAAGCAGTGCTTCAGATAGATTTCCAATCATATGTTTCTCATAGTCAATGGATAATTAATTCTTGTTATGAATATCCATAGTTATAATATCCAGCAGTTAAAGAATGTCGTTTCTCGCATATCATCTCTAAGGAATCTTAAAGAAAGAATAAGTCATCTGTTGGATTGTTCTAAGGGAATAATTTGCCTCACTTACTGATTTAATCATGAATTTTTGCGACCTCATAAATGACCCTTTTTAATTACTTCTTCTAAGTAGGACATAAAAGGGAAATTTAGTCAAGTTGATTAAATTTATGTGATATTGAGAAGTTGAAATTTCTATCATATAGGCTGTAGATTGTCTTCTATGAAAAGATTTATACTACTATATAAAGATATATGTTACTAAATAAAGATTATATTGACAACATTTTAATATCGAACTACTTCGTTCGCGTTTCATGCATGAGTTGAGAGACATTTCAGCTTCCTTTCAGGATTCGTACGGCGAAATGTTCGAAGGATATCGACATCTACGGAATTAGGTTAGAATCCCTTATCCGAGATTTATGGCGAGAATCGAATGTGTTAGGATATGTCGGCCATCTTCGTTTCCCATGATCCCTTCTTCCGAGGGAAATGGCGGGTGAAGACGCAGTGGACTCTTGTTTTGCCATCCGGGATGCGCCCAACTGACGTCATTTGTTTGCGCCGTACTCTCTTCATGGAGCCCGCACATGTATCTCCTTCCTTTTCTTTCTCGGAGGGAAAGATTCTGATTGGAAGATTGCCATCTCGTCACATCCTGCTGCCGCTTAAACTCTGATGGAATGCGGAGGAATGTTAGAAGGGAGGACAGATTTGGATGGGGTTGTCAGGGGTTATCATGCAAAAGGGATGCTAGAAATAGTTGCGACTAATAACGGAATTCAACCGTCTCACTCAACCCCTTGGGCTAATTTTAGCTCGGTCTTGAAGTCCACTTCTAACGGAAGGTATTTTTGGTCAAAATTGAAATGTTTCTTCGTCACACATTGGTGACGTTAATGTTTGGGGGTTATTCCCACCAATCGACAAAGATTCACGATCGTGAAAAGGGAAAATTCGTGAAATTAGCTTTTTCGTGAAAGGTTTAAAGCATCCGTTGGTCGTGATATTATAGTGTTCCATTATGAAAATAAGTCTATAACGAACACTTTTGATAGGTATTGCTTTGCTATGGAATCGCAGTGTTCCAGATGACGGTAAAAATTAAAATAAAGTTTTATCGATATTCTATTGTATTTTACTATGAAATGAAAGTCTTACGGTTTACTAGGTCACTAAATTTATTCTAAAATGTCAATATGGAGTCAATTTTTTTATATTAAAGGTCTTATCTATTTTAAAGATCGAATTAATGTTAATTACATAACGAATTCGAAAAAGCTATGTAATAATAATGTTTCCATACGTGTCTTCCTTTACATAAATTTTATCGTAAGATGAGTAGAAAAATATCTTTTTATTATACTTAAATTGAAAACTAAAAGCAATGTTCAATCAGACATCGCTGAAATGCGAAAAGCGTAGTTGAGATACGGTGTTTGAAGGTACAAAATGTTTAATTGCCAGTGTGAGTTGTTCCGTTATCTTCCCTGACCTGAGCAAAGCGGCTCCTTCCTTTTAACTGATAACTCGCGCGTTACGTCACTCAAGGATGCTATCTGTTTCCCAGACTTGTCTCCAGAGGATGGCCTTTTTCGAGAATCTTCTTTTTTCATCTCTTAGTGACACTCCCCTGCCGGATATCAAATGCGAGATTATCGCGGAAGCAACCCTTCTCCGCTATCGACCTTCCATTCTTCGGCTAATTATCATTATAGAATAGCACGAGGAGATTGCACTACCGTCCTACCATATCCCTTCATCCACGAGATACAAATTTATTAATACATTACTACTACTTGGCTAACGAAACGTAGTATTTAACAAATCTTAACTTACAGAATTATTTATCATGGCTATCAAATACATCACTCTAGTTCAGATTATTATAAATTTCTTTGCTTTAAGTATGTCGGCTTTTCGATGTTATCATCTATAGTATCCTTCGTCTAGTTTTTGCTGAAGGTAATGATAGAGTTATTCGTAGATTTATAAAACCCGGAGGGAGCCTCTCTGGTAAAAAAAAAAAAATATAATAATCCTCCTAATTCTTAGGCTACCCGCACAACGACTCGTGTAACCTAAGTACAGTGTGAAAAACTAAAAAGCTCGGAGGAATTTTCTTTACACCTTCAAGCAGTCACATTCTTAGCCAATTGATGGTCTCAAAATGCTGTCAATTTGATCAGATAAAAAATTAATTTAAGTTGTTTATTATAAAATCGATATGTACCGGCGTGGCTGTCTTTAAAATTTTATAATGCATTATTCTTCACTGTGTTATTTGTAACTTATGAAAAAATGATTATTTTCTTATCTCTGCAACGTTGCGATAATATTTATATTTGTGTACAAAGTACAATATCACTTATCCGCGAGCAAAATTAGTCTAACCGGTAGTATAAATTATCGATTTAGATTCATTTTCGTTAGTTATTTATTATTTGACAGATAAAGAATATTTTTCATCGGGGTAGAGCTGATAGGTCCCCCAATTAGGGGGTCTCCGAGCTTTAGGGTTCCCATATGTATCGTTAGAGGGCCCCTTATTACCACAAGAGGCCCAATAGATTCCTCGGCACTTCACTGTTTTTCGTGTTACTTTATTTCCAAATTAATATAAGTTATTCCAGGGTATATGTATTGCCGATTCATTCCGTGCAGACCGAGCATTCCCCTCCTCCAGCAGCTGATATTACCATATATATATTCCCGCATTGTTTTTCCCCGAATTTACAGGCGTTTCAATCGCAGAATGAGCGTCGGCCAAATGGGGGAGGAAAGAAGAGCGGGAAATGGGAGAAACTCCCTTTTGAAGCGGCCCATATAGAGAGAGGGGTGAATAGGGAAAAAGATTAGGGAGGGAGCTCGGATAAGGGAGTGTGATGTATATGGGATTGAGGAATGAGAGCTGCGTTCATTCCCTGCGGCGCCCATTCCCAGGCGATCCCCAGGTGCGTCTGGGAGGCGTCCTCAATCCCTCTATATCCCCCATGATCCCTCTCCACCCAATCCCCAAGAAGATAGAATCCCCATACCCTCACCCCGAAAGGAAAGGAAGCGACGCACAGCTCAGCTACCTGACCTTCCCTTTGCACCGCTCCTAAAAGACTAAACCAGTATCCAATCTAAACCATAAAACCTTTTTAGCTATTAGGCCAAAATGTATTTGGTTACTCCAGTCCAACCACATCGATTTCAAAGGAGGCAAATCGGAAACTAATTTCGTTGGATACTGAGGGCTTGACATGGTAACATTCCGTAATAAATGTGCGATAGATATACATATTGTATGATACGTTCAGTATATAGGAACAGTTGACAAAGTTTATAACTTTTTCACTGTATACTTAAAAGTTTTTATTCGTTTTTATAAGTTACTTAAGCTTTCATCAAGACCATGCAAACTCGAAGAAATTAACTTAAAGATTTAATTTGATTTTCTAGATGCGATTAAAATGAAAAGTACACGGGATTTCACAGAGTAGAAAATCACTTAAAGTAGATAGCGTAGATGACTATTACGTTCTTGTAAAGCGTAAAAGCCACTTTTTGTAATTATAAGATATTTATGAACTTCATAGTTACAGGAACAGGAAGTTACCACTTCTCAATTCTGATGCTTTTGGCTAATTAGGAATCCAAAATCTGCTTACGTTTCCGAGACAGCATATGGTCGATTACTATCGATTCATCTAAAGGTCGATATAATTTCTATCTCTGAACAACATACATTCCAGCGCAACTTGTCTTTAAATTACTTTGGTAAGATCTTATCTCCATCAGATCATTTTTTATTGTACCGACATTGTAATTTTGAGCATTTAAATTTCCCCACCGTTCGCAGACTTCATGACCTTTACGAAAATATTCGCTAAAAATCGGAAAAAAAAACTTTTCCTTCTCGAGGCAATCCTCGATATCTATCGAGCTGAATCGATCGCAGCGTGAGATCCGCTGTCCAACCCTGCGAAATATGGAAAACAAGTTAACAAGGGCGCCTGTTGTGAGCTGCAATGGGTGTATGATATTAGGGTTGCAAGGGGTGGCTTAGGGAAAGATCAATTCGGATCCGAACCACGCAGCCTTCACCTCCGAAGGCATTTCCTCGTGGATTTGAGAAGAACCCAAACGGACACGTGTTTGTCCGAAACCCACTCCCCTCGTGCGTCCCTTTTTCCGGACAAATACATCCCGATATGCTTCTTTTGCGCCTTTGAGTGTCGCTGCAAGGATAAAGAGAGATCAAGCAGAAAGACCCTCCCCTAGATGTAAAAGTGGGATGGATTTAAATCGACCAATTAACGGAGGGGATAAAAGAAGGTACGTCGACCCAAATGATGGTTCAAAGGCAGGAAAAGTTCACTGAAATGGTACTGAATGTGCAAGACAAAGATTAAAACTTCGCCGATGAAGGGAATACTTTAACTCCGGAAAGTGTAAGAAACATTTGTCTCTGACTTCTTCCTACTAGGCATAATTATTTCTTATTTGACTCAAATATGTTTGAGGTTAAAGAAATACGATCTAGTGATCTATAGTGATCTATGTTTGGAGAATGTATTGAAATACGATAGCTTAGTTGATTTTGAGTTTGGATGTTAAATAAGTCATCAACGTTCTCAGAGTATATAAACTTTGCAACTAAAAATGTCTTACCTCTTACGTTTTAGAGCCATCTTAGCGAACACATTGCTAATCATGAATTTCACGATTTATCGTCAGTAATGTCTTGCTGGAAGGGTACTATGATTCTAAAGTAATTTTACTCATTTATCTAGGTTTAGTTTAGTTTTATTTTTTCCCAGAATTAGGCATATAAATATCCCAATCCCAATATTCAAACCTGTTAAATAAGAGAAAAGTTTATGTACTAATTATTCATATAGTTATTCATTTCCAATAATCTGAAAGAATACACGAAGCAGCTATTAAGTATACGCATATAATAGATAAGGGAAATTTTAAGACGAAATTGAAAGTCCACTTAACCTAAAATGCGTGTATACTTATACTACCTACATATATTCTTTCAGATTGTTGGAAGTGAATAACCATGTAAATATTAAGTATATTAATGAATTAAACTTAAATCTTCGTATTGATTTGGTCTCTTCTATTTTTCTGCTCTTATTAGGAATGTTGTGACTGTAGTAGTCTCCCCTCCGTCTCTTTACGTCCCCTAAAACCGGACCTCCTGGGCGGTCGCCCCTTGCTCGTACCGACTCTACTTACGACACCGGAACTACATTTCCATTTTCTTTTGTCTTAAGACCTCTCGCGGTAGAAAAAAGAAGCTCGGAAGACGTTGTTATTCTTCCGCATTCGTTGGAGTAATTTCATTCGAGGGGAAGGAAGAGGAATAAATGAGTGGCTAATCCCTTTTCCTTTTGTTCTGCATTTCCTCCATTTTAAGCGATTCATCAAACTTCGCCTGCTCGCTCGTCTTTTGTTCCCTTTTCACAAAAGGAAATTCCTTTTCTTCGCGCGGATGAAAAATGGTATGACCGCAGTCTTGTTATAAGACCGCTTTACTCTTTTTTTTCGAGTATTAACCCGCGTCTTCTAGCGTTACGTTCGCCATGTAAAAGAGTGAAACTGCTTCAAACGTCGTTTTTGCGATTCGGAAAAAAAGGAATCCGACGGATGAGGACTATTACGGCCCTTTCTTTCCAGTAGCACGTTTTTCTCTGTTCCGCGTGGGAAGTAATTGCGAAAATCGGGGCCTTTTTGCACTCATTCCCTCGTTATCCGAGCTAAATTGCATTACTAGAAATGCATCATTGACGCCCCTCACAAGGCTCTTAGTTCTTACTCATCGGTAATGACGCTCCAATTCGGACCACCCACGATTGGGAAGAGCTTTCGCGTTTATTTTCGACCTTGGCTTGAAAATCAAAGAATTTAAAACTGTTCCGAAAAAAATTTACCATCGACTTTTGTGGTATGATATTGGAATGAGATGAGTCCAGTTTCTCGTTTAGCTCATTTGGTTTTATTTATTTCTATTATACTTTGCTATTGATAGAACATTTCGAGTACTCAAAGCGATATATTTATTAAATCATTCGAATTTGATTCTGATAATTTAAGAAATCTGATAGATCCGTTAATGACAGTTTACTGTACTTTATAGCAAAACTGTGTAAAAATATATTTTCAGTTAAACTTATTTATTCCTCGTGGCCGAATTCGTATAAAAAGATGTCAATGAAAACTTGTTAATTAAATATGCATACGATGAGCTCGCGTTAAATTAAAACTATTATTCGTATTACAGTATTTCCATAGAAAAGATTGTAAAATGCTGCAGATGATGATGCTGAAACTTGCAAGACCTTTGGTAGGAAAGCGTTCTTATTAAAGGTACTACATTAAACCTAAATATGCTATATATATATTAAATATCAAACTTTTGCTTCCCCTAAAAATTCCTACTGTTTGTAGGTTCCTAGAAAAGTGATTCCCCGTAGAATCTTGTGTTCCCTTCTCCAAATAAATCAACGGAGTATAGAATACTTTAATGGCTGGCATCGTCAAATATGCTCTTAGTGATAGGGCAACAGGAAATATTTCTTTTCCCCAAATATGAGCCATGTTTTCCCCTCGGAGTAGAACCACACGCGGTCTCTCACACCGGAAATGGACGAATGTCTGTTGAAGGCATTCCGGACGAGTCTCAAGACGTTATTCGGCACTCATCTGTTTGCCATTAGTATGACGTCACTTCCTCCTAACCTGTGGGTCACTCGAATGTCCTGCACCCAACCCTTTCTCCGCATTCTTTTCCAGTGGGCGGCCCTTATAGGTTGATCGAAAACCGCACATTTTCTCTGGGCAGCGCAACCTCCTATTAGGTGCCCCGCCTCGTGGGGTGGGGGCCCCGGGGGCGGAAAAGCCTTTCGCCCGGGGGCTGTAGAAGATGATGTGGAGGAGGCTGGCTCTTGCGCCATTTTTCTTCCGACGATATTGCGTTCAGGAACGCCCCTTCTGCCCCATACTGCACCCAAAGCCCCCCGAGTCCGTGTTATTTTTATGGCTTGACTTCCAAGGGGGTGTGCAGGACGTTTTGCTGTTGTGCACCATTCGAGCACCACCGCGAGCTTATTGATTTTGCCTTTTCTCGGATTTGACTCGGAAGAGTTTTCGGGTGTACAAATGCCAATGCAGTTTTTATTGAATGGAAGTCTGTGTGGATTCGTAAAAGTATTTTGATGAATGTGTTTGAGGTAGCCACTAGGTCACACCGGAGATACCTGTTCAAAAATGTATGTTTATCTAACTGAAATAGAAGTGTAATTAGAATATTTAATATCACAAAATAGAAGATTATAGATAGTTGGAAATATTTAATATCACGAATGTACCTTTTATAAGGGTTTCCATCTTTTTAGAACCAATTCCAGAAAAAGTCTTTTTGTGCTTTAAGGTAATAGCTTACCTGACTATAGTCACCCATAGTGGAGATAAAGGTATGGGGAGCTGATGGGATTGATCTTACCTTTATAATAAAGCATCATTATGTTCAAAATGAATCAATAAAACTCTTTAAGCTGCATCTTCATATAATGCTTTTTATATATGACATTGATGTCAGGGCTCCTGCCAAACTTCTACAATCACGTACCTTCCAGGTAAAGCAAGACAGAGCTTTGACTCTAGAATACATAAATAGAGTAGTGAAAGCTGGTGACGAAATTATGAAGGCAGTTATACATAAGGACGACGACCATCCTGAGTAATTCTGTGAGGGGATTGCCAATAATAACAATTACACTAAATCTCAATGTAAGGCATTTTTAAATACAAATTATACGGAAGAAAAATTAATGCTAGCATATAGACTAATCGGATATCGTTTAGCACATTTTATTTATGGTAAGCTGTAAAAGTAGAACTGTTGGATTATTACCTTTATGTTGGTGCTCTTTGTTGTATTCTTAAAGAACGAATTCTCTCCCGTACGTAAGATCCAGCGAATCTATGTACATAATAGCACCTTAACAGTGCTCCTGAAAGTAAACAGCGGTCTTAACACAATCATCCGAGGAAAGGAACGATGTTTGAAGGATCCAGATGTTTGAGAATAATGTTCACCGCGCAATTCATCGCATGATTCACTCGCACACAAAACGCCCAAAAAAATCAAACCTTTTTTTCCATTTCTCCCTCTGCAAAGAAGAGAAATAAAGGCCCCATTCAATTTTAATCCCCACCCTACTCTTTTTCGAATCTTCCTCGAATTCCAGGTATTCTCTCCTTTCGCTTTTATGTTATGCGAATTTATTCTGTTCCATGCCAATGTTCCGCAGCCAAGAGGCATATTTTTCCCTCTCTGCTTCCTACGCCCTCTTTCGGGAAAAAAACAAGCCATCAACAACGAGCATCCTTCAGCTCCACGACCGCTATCTCCTCAGATATCCGCAAAATACACGCGTTTTAATTTTCCGGACCTTATTTTCCATCCGAACGAAAAGTAAATTCTTTCACTGATGAAGGCGATTTATTTTTAAACCCTGTCGTTACCGGACCTTTCGTATCTAACTATCCAGGCGTTTTTAAAAATCCCTACTTTTCGAGCAAAAGTTGATACGTATTTCCGAGAATTCTCGTCTTTTCTAATTGATTTCAATGGATAGCGGGGGCAGGCTATGGGAAGAATTTCTAGCAAACAGCAAAGAACATGTTGCCAGATTAAAACACTACAGTGGTTGTGCTGGTGTATAGGAACAAGTATTAAAATACTTAGACAATTATACACTAGATGCTCCTAAATAGATGCACCCTGGAGTATCATGGATACTAAGGTTGATTTTTCCAGGTTATCATGTTTCTGACAAGGTATACAGCTCTGGTTTCGAATATTTTATACTCGAGGTTTTCTCGTAAATGTAAACAATACAGAAAACGACCTGAGGCATTTACATGATTAAAAAACAGTGGATTTAGATTTTGTTATTTTCTTTGAGCTAATTTTAAGAGCGACTTTTCTTGAGCCATTTTTGTATTGTGTTGTGTGTTAACAATCAATTCAATAACTAATTCAGTCCGTTATTCTAAGCAATAGGATTAATGCAACGATAGCCAAACCTTCGAAACCACTCTTGGATTTTTCTCCATAAATGCTACTTAACGTTATGTTTATTGCGTGAATTTCGTGATTGGTACATTTGCGGTAATTGGGTTCTCAACGTGCGTACCCCCTGGCCTTCAAGCGATTTCCCGGCCCTCTCCGGATCTCGGAACTGGAAAGCACAAAAAAATTCCCGAAAACCCCAAACTAGCTCTCCCTTGAAGATCGCTGTTTTTAAAGCTGTACATTCCCTTATTCATTTTTTCCTGAACGCCCAGATCGCGCGGGGAGGAACAACAATGGTGGACCCAGGAGTCTGGATAGAAAGGATATAATCAATCACAGGGCGGGAGCAATAGGGGATGACGCCAAAGGGTGGTTCTTTTCTTCCCCACCCACTCATCACGCAAAGGGATGCTGGAAAAAGGCCGCTTCTGGCATCTACCGCTCCGCGGCGCTATTTATCAAGCGTTTTCCGCTCCAGCTTCGACGTCCTGACTCCAGAGTGATTCCAGGGCGTCCCTCTTTTCTTTTCTTCTCCTGGACCCTCTTTTTTTCCTGGAGAGCGGCGTCGCATGACTTCTAACCGGCGTTTCTTGTCGTCCCCTTTTTGGTACTTACGAGTGTACTTTCGACGTAAGAATGGATTAATTTATTTCCCGCAGATTAATCGCTCCCTTCCTGCATTTGGGATTCGCTCTTTCCGAATTCATTACGCGAAGAGTTTGTGGATCTGCTTTTGGCTGAAATGTGTTGGAATTTTCGATAGCAATATTTCCGTAGGATAATCTTTTTCCTAAAGTAATATTCATGAGCGATTATATGTGGAATTTAATATAAAACTTTCAATAAAATTAGTGACCTGTTTTAAAATCAAATTGAATTCTGCTTATTTTAATGCAACGTTTTTGCTCCAATATTTATCGCGCATAGATTATTAATTACAATCGAGATTTTAGATCATTAAGTACATAATCTAAGTAAGCTTGAAGAAAATAGAAAGCCCCGGTTCTAAAATGGATTGAAATTTCTATGAGGTGTAAGGAACGCCTTTTGCGATAGGCTTTGAGGTCGTTTTTGCATCACGATAACCTATTCGAGGATTAGAAAACCAAGGAAGACTTTCGTAATTTCTAACTGTGCAACTGACATTCCGTTGCGAATGGATAACTTCTTGCTTAGATCATTCCACCTCGCTTTCACTTGCTAATCAATCCCCAATTAAACTCCTTTCCCACTTCGGATTGCAACTCCTATTTTGCCATTGCTATGTATGCTTCTAAGAATCCCTTAAGATATTAGCATGGTTTAGTTTGTGCGATTTGTTACACACTTTACATAGGATAATTCGGTCTATGAATAAGTTCTGTTAATGCTTAACTGAGGCAAGGAATTAGTTTTGCTGCCAGTTTATTGTAAATAATATAAAAGACTTAAATCATCCACTATCGCCCTGGACTTTCGACCGTTTTTCCTTAATTATTTTTTCCCAGGTGATTGCATTTTTGTCGGGGTTTTTGTATATTTTTCTGAAAACATGGTGTTGATTATTGAGGAAAACATAACAAATTTATTATTTAGGTTTTCAGCCGAAGTATTCTTTATAACAAATGAATAATTAATTGTTCCGATAAACTCTCTTTCATTGAGGATATCCCTTTACTTAACAGATTTTCAAAAATTATTTCAATTTTAATTTTAAGAATGCTCCTTTCCGTTTAACTGCCTAAATAATATTTATTTAAAAACTACTTGATCTGACACTCGTTCTCGAAAATTGCTAGTCTTCGCAGAGGTTTTTCTTGTAGATTCTGCCACTATTCGTAATTTATGTGGAATAAATATATTCATCGCCAGGTTTGTCAGAGTTACATATGGGAGACTGATCTGTAGTAAATTCAGTGTCGCTTAACGAAATATCCGCTTAGGTTGTCGAAGCAATGGAGGGTAGTACTCCATTACGCGATAAGAATCAAAAGAAATGCTCCTGTTGCTTAACGCATGTCCCTGTTATTTTAATGTCGGGGAGCGCTTGAATTTATGTCGAGGCAGAATTTCGCCGACGAGTTTAATACTAAATTATCGCCGCTTTAAATATTCCCTTACGTTCGAGGCAAGTGAGGCATTCACCAGATGTTCATTTCCTGGAGTAACCGCCGCGGTACAAGCCCGAATAACATATAACGTGCACTTCTGCGAATAGAGCAAACGCATTCCCGTGTAGTTAGTCATCTGACTCGCAATAAACAATTTCCGCAGCCCACCTTTTCACCGCATTTTAAAGCCCCTCCCCGGGGACAGCGCTAAATGTCACTCGGCCAGATAAATGAGATGCGATGTGCTATATAGGAATCGCGGTGGACACGGCAAAAAGAGAACCCTGATGAAGAATTTGCGATTCTGTTGCACAATGCATGGAACGCATGCATTTCTGTCTCCCCGCAGAAACGCGGTGGTGTGAGGTTCCCGTGCTATGTCACGCTTTCGCACGTAATGGCGTAGCGACGGCTTGACCTACGTCACGTCGGAACATTTCGGCTCGTTGTCGGCGAGCAAAAAAAGGGAATGCGCGCTGCGAAACAAGAGAAAATCGAGTCGCGTGATGTGGGCGTGTAGCTCTAGGCGTCACGAAATAAAAGCCGCGCTCGTTTTTTTCATTCGGGCGGGAAAAAATGAAGTGGAATTCACGGCGACCGAAGAGAGATTTTCGGAGTAATGCGCCCGAGTTTTTTCGCCCGTCGTTTGTTTCTTTTTCCGCGCGCGAAAATGGGGAAGAGAATCCGTAGTTTCTCGCGTATTACGGCATATTTTCGATTTTGCTTTTTTCCGCCTTTTTTCCCGGTCCGTATGCAAACGAAGTGCGCCGGGGCGTCGCAATAATAAAAACGGGCAGCAGATAGCGCTTCCTGTAGCCGATGGATGGCTGTCGATAGTATCGGGATGATGTACTTGACAACCAATAAGCCATTCCGTGCACATCGACGCCGTAATTTTACGTTTTTCGTCCCGCGCCTTTCTTTTGTTTTCGTTTCGTGTTTTTGTTTCGGTTTCGCCCCCTGGTTCGTTATGCGCCCGCGTGTGTGTCTGTCGTTGCGTCCCTTTTCGATCCTCTTTTTTTTCGAGAGCGTGCTGATATACGCGCCGCCATTTTCTCTTTTTTCCCGCCATTTTCTCTTTTTTCCCGCCTTCCGTATTTTTCGCTCGTGTTTTCTTTCCCATATTTTCCGCGAGAGTGCACCACGCGCGGGATTGTTAAAGAGGAGGCCTGAAAAAGGACGAAACGCGCTAAATTAATGAAATTCTGCGGTCGATCCTTTTTTCGCCATTCCCTTTTCCTTTTTCTCCGAAAATAACGCCCTTCTTCGCTGTGAGGAGTGGAATTTATACTTATGGCGTCGAGGGAAATTTCCATGTAAATGTTTACTGCGCTGTTATTCCGACATACGCCGACATTATTTAGTAGGTTATGTGTTTTGTCGTTTGAGTTGCGACTCGCAGGCTCCGCCGTCAGATTAATATTTCTCCTCAGCAAGAATATTTAGCTTTTATAAAAGGCCACTGTAATTCAGTTACCGTAAGAGAATGTTGTATTAACCTCACATGCATTGATATATTTTTATGCCTCTATATTTAATTTTAAATGCATTTATCGGAACATATGTTTCTGCTAATATCAGTATTTCATGATATGCATAAAATTGCACTACTCGAGTCAAGATCTTTGAATTATATATGATTTTTCAGTATACATGAGCGTTATTTCATTGCTTCCAGCAATAATTTCAAATATTGCATAAATTTCTTTAGAATTGTTTACGGATAAACCGATATAATATTGTGCTTTGTAAATATAAAATTAGCCTGAAAAAATATTACATTATGATAAGTGATAGCAAGCTTAAAAAGTTAATTTGTCAAAGTTACATTCTTTTGAATCATTTCACATTCGTTTGAGACATACGAAAATTATGCGTTTTAATTTTATTATAGCGAAAAATTAATACCTTAGCCGTTTCATATATTTATCGTTATGAAACAGCAAGTTCAGTCGATTGTAGAGCTCATCTCGCTCGGTAGGAGTCGTGCTTGACCTTCTTACTTAGTCGAGTATACGACTCAAGTGGTTTCACGACCCCATGAGAATCCAGCTTAATACTTTTTGGTTCCTACCCTGTATCTCTCTCCTCCTTTTATTCATTGTTTTTGTTGTTTATAATGATATGCTGACAGCAATATGTTTTGTTGCTGATATTATATCAATGCTTTAGCTGATAATAGCGATTCCTTGAGTTTGGGCGTTACTGGGGCACTTTAGTCGCATACGTTCTCCTCAGGAAACAGCCATCCTTTCAAACTGTAACCTTCGAGAGATAGCAATGATGGGTGAGCGTAGGGTATCACTCCATGAATCGATTCGATAAATGTCTCCTCATCTGCAGTCGATTGTTTCTCTCCGAAGGATAATTCGACGTCTCCTCGGTGTTCTTTTCACCCTCCGGATGCAGCTTCTCGTTTCCTCCGAATCTGCATGTCATGTCTTCCGTTAGGGGGAGCTGCGGAAGGACTGTTCCAAAGCGACAAATTTCCTCCGAGCGGACTGCCAGTTCCGCCTCCCTCACAACACGCTTTCGGTTTATGCCGAAAGAGGAGCCTCGCTAATGCACACTTTCGATGTTTATATTTAGCCATTTTGCTTGCGTCAAATTTACATTGTTGCGTGCTAAGTGCTCTGGAATCGTTCCGTGGAGAGAGTAAATCCTCTCACGCAGGTTGCCTGCTTTCGAGTTGTTATCTACTTGGTTTGTTTCTGGTATGTGCTGTATATACGTGAGCTATTTCAGATAATTTCACTGTTAGTCAGATTTACGTCGATGAATTCTCAGTAATAATTTCATAGCATAAGAAACATAGATGGTTAATTCTCAATAGATCTTTCGTTTGCATAATTTTGCAGTATCGGATGCCACATCAGGGTTCTTGTCTCGAGGAACGGGCCAACATAATACAATTTCGTTAAAGATTCTCCTAAAGGCAACAGTCACTTTAGTGAATTGATATCAAAGCTCTAAACATTCTTCTTCGTTTTGATAAATGTATTAGATGCACAGTTATCTCAGAAAGACTTCGCAGTCAGACAGCTACCCTCTCACTGAATGTCAACGTCGAGGCTTGAGGCCAAAGGAATATCATCAATTTTTAAGAGTTAATATCTCATTCTCAGCTTTCGTTCTTGCTTGCTCTATACGTTTCTTTTACCCCCTTGCGTTATGATGTTCCATTTCTTCCTTTTTTGACTCGGCTCATGCAATTTTTATTCCACTACTTCACTTACTGATGGTCGTTCACTTCTATCTGAAGTCTTCTACCAGATGTTGTAGCTTGGATCATTAAAACGGAATAATATTTTAGATATTTTTGCATTGGTACCGTTAGTGGTGGATATACTATATAAATAGTCCTATGAATTTTTAAATTTCCATATTTATAAAGATACAGCTATCTCTTGTTAGTGAGCGAATTATTCATTCACTCACCATAGTTAGGGAGCTTCGTGCATAAAAGTTATCTCCGTCCCCATGGCAACGTTTTGAGAACGGAGACAAAATTCGAGAAAGAAGGGCAGAAGAAACGATTAGGATTTTGAATGATGACATGCTATATTGACGCGAATGAGAAGGAATGGAGGGGGCAAAGTTTTTCGGGGGCGTCGTGGTCCCCGCAGGGAGCAGCCCCCGCAACAAAAAGGCCTCCATCAACCCCCGCTCGGATTTCAACCCCTTCCATCAAAAAGCACCCCTCTTACGCTCCCCATCACCATTCATCTGCATTTTCCACCAGCCAACCCCATGTACCCCATTGCACCCCACCTAAACACCAGCGGCGCATTCGGCGGAAGAGTTAACAGTACGCAATGAGTATGTCTTTGTGCTGCGGTCGTCTCCCACGCTCTCCTTATTAAAATGATTTTCGGGAGCATCGTCACGCTGAATGGAATATTCGAGGGAACAATGCAGGAAGTAGTAACCGGTCGAATTCGGAAATGCACGAAAAATCGAGTGGTAATCCTCTGTTTTCTGCGAAGTCAACAATGAATAAAACATTATCATAATGTAATGTGTAAAACATATGAGATTATTAGACTATATCTACGTAGTTTGTTAAAGCTTGCGTCCGTAACCAGCTAGGAAAAGATTCAGTTTCGACTGACTATATTTTATAAATAGATTCAAACTGAATTATTAAGTCAGTACCGTAAACACCAAGTATTTAATTTTCTATGGAAATGATATATTTAGTACAGATATAAACATGAATAATTCGTTGTTGCGCGTAAATGTATTACTGAACTAAGAAAGTAAAGATAAACGTTTGATTTTCTATGAATCAAAATAAAATATTCTTGAAGGAAACATAATATTAAGAACCTGTCTTGAATGTCTTACATCTATTGTAGAATATATGAAAAGCAATACTATAATCACGCTGACTATATTACAGCAAGGATTAGCTTAGGAATTTTTTCATTGTAAGTACAAGATTACAATAAATAGAAAGTTCAGGAACTGATTCATAACATAGTGGTGATTATGGGTGGAACCACCATCGAAAAGAACTACGTGTACTATGAATATGCAGTGGAATAACTCTTAACGGCTGCTGTTTAGAAATTTGTCGAATTCCTTTCAGAAATTAGTTCAACATTCACCCTTGGACTATCTCAAGGTTCTGGAATTTCCCTCATCCCCTTAGACGGACAGAATCACTTATTGGCTTGTCTTCAATCGCCTTCAAACCCGCCGAATTAAGATTTTCCGAGAATCTGAATATTCGGAGGAAGGGACCGACAATGGCCTCCCACCGACTTCGTTTCCCTGAGATCGCTTCCCATTATTCCCCTTCTTAAATTGAATTGACTCCAAGTGCCATCCTGTAGCGAATGTTATAAGCGTATTGGTTTACAGGGGGGCTAAGATTCATCTGGGAGCATCTCTCTCCGGGGAAATATACATTCGAAGGCCTTATTTTCCTACGGAATTTGGTCGAAAGCGAAGCTTGTGCAGAGAGCGTGGGAGAGTCCGTTTACATTGTATGGATTATAATAAAAATCGGTTGCTTATATTCAATATATGTGGTCGAAAGTTTAGGCCCTGCGTTTCTTGTCTTTGATAATGTTTATGGTTACATAAAATGAAAAACAATCGGAAACAAAAAATTGCACTTAAATCTATCTATCAAATGTAATTGAATTTATTTTTCCAATTTTGTTGCTGTTGATGTCGAATGTAGTCTTCATAATGGTGGAATCGCTCTATGTAAATAATTCTACAAATTAATGAATAGATGAAGTATAACTTATCTGAACTATAATTTGATATGGTACCACATTATCGCATTATTAACAAAGTATTTGATCAATTTTACCACGTTTTATATTTCTTTGTGTGGCTGAAATACTCAGATATATATGCTTAAATTCCTGATTTTTTAATGAAATCGTGTAATGTATGAAAATTTTAATCTTCCCCAGTCATACTTTAACGAAGGAAACCCATCTTTAAATTTTACTCGGTCAGGAAAGAATTACGTTATGTCCTAAATAAAGGAAACTGCATATTTAACTATATGAAGCAGCAGAACTATTGTTTTCTAAACCGATAAATATCAGTATTATATTCAATATTGGATGGCATCAACATAAAGATAATGAATAGAAACAGTGCAGTTTTCCACACTTTTGTTTCTATTCATTATCTAAAATGGCTTTCCACAAAGTAACGCCTGATCATCTAGATTTCAACATAAAGATGATCTTGAAATACAGTTTGTTGCCAATAGTAAGTCTAAACTACTCGCATTACTAAAAATTCGTAGAATGTGATTCTCACATTTTCTTAGACATCTAGTTACTTTAATATGTTTTTTATCCTGGCGTCAATGCTTTCCATTCAAAGAAGAATATAATAAGAATATGCTACGAGCAGCATCACTCATTCTCCAGCATAATTCAACGTAAAAGCAGCGTTTTTATTGCTTTGCTTGTTATTTACTGTTCGAGAGGATTTCGTGAAATATTGCGTCGCGCAAACATCCAAGTTCTTTCTTTCTCAGCGGGAAAAAAGCCTCCCCGAGGAAAAAAAAGACGGCTGATAAACAACTCGCGGTGGAGGAAGAAATAACAAAAGCGAGGAGGCGACCGCACCATTTCGAGCCGTTTCTTTCTCTGGGGATCACGTGGGAGGTGTCGCCTCCTGGTGAGATGGCCCGGAATCATAAAAATGTGCGAATGGAGAAAAGGGGTGGGGGCGTGAAAGGAAGTGATTTGTTGTCCTCCCCAAAGCGGGCGGACAGAGTCCTCTTGTGGAAGCAAAAGGAACGAACATATTTCCCAGACTCCCGAACTGTGACACGTAGTGCGGTGCAGTAAATAACCAAGTTTCGTGGAGGCGAAGGTCTCGCGGGGTTTAACCCCGGAAAGTAGCAGAAGGAGGCTTTTTCGAGGGATAGAGAGGAAATAGAGACCCCGGATCTTTACCGGAGGATCCTGTCTTGGGCCTAAATGTTCCTCGGGAGAAGAGAGGACTTTTCCAGAATGCTGAATTTTATATCGATTTCTACTATTGCGTTCTAGAAAATTCATCTCGGAAATCTCATTATTAAATCAAAAATATGTTAACAGAGTAACAGAACGAGTATTTACCGCTTCCTAGCTCAAAATACGGTTCATCATCGTACATTCGAATTCATTTCATCAGTTGAAGCGGCAATAAGATCGATACTTCGGTTGTCGATAGAAAAATGCAATGTTTAGATTATAACTAGGTCAGTAACCGTAGTGGCTGACAAAGTTTTCAAGCTTTTTTGTGGTTGTTGGTCATTCTTTCTCAAGGGGAGAAGAGTCGAAATCTTCTAAATGTTAATAATTACAAAATTGTGCTTTTCGCTACCAAATTTAAATCTATATTAGCTCTGTATATTACCGTTAAAATTTTTATTATAGCAGCTATAGACTTATATTTTTTGATTACTTAAAGTGAATCAATTAAAATAAAACGAGCCGTCCTACCATATTAGCTCCCGCTCAACCACTCTGTGATAAGTGAATTTGTGACCGTATTACAAATTTTTACCTCTTTCATGTTAAATTTTGAAGTTTAAAATTTACCGTTTAGCAAGTACCTGCAGCGTATACATAAGCATTTAGCACAATGAGGATACATTTCGATATTCTTTTATCTAAAATGTCGTGGAAAAATCCCTGATTTGTTTATAACATCAGCGTCTTATTAGGCGGAATTACTCCTCGGAATGGTTAAAAGGATTCTATTGGAAAAGTTAAACCTATCGACGAAGATCGGCATTAGCAGTGGCGAAAGTGTGAAAGGGGATGACGGAGAATATGAGAAAGGGTTGAAACAAGGCCAGTGATCGCTTTTGTAAACTTGACGTAGGCGAGGGGAAGGGCTTAGCGGAGGAAGGATTTGTGGAGAAGGTATATTTGTTCAAGATACGTGACATTTAGGGCCAAGTCGCCGTGGTGTTTTTCTGCTGAGCTTAATCCATTCTGTCAGCAAGTTTCCCATTGGCTACCGGATGTCTCGGAGAGGCAGTTATTGTGTTTAGACAAGGAGACTTTATTGAGTTGCTCCCCGGGATCGATGCCTTGTGCCACGGAGGAATTGTGCAGATTTGACATCTATTCGAGCGCCCCTAAGTCTTTAGTTGGAATTCCGCCAATGATTCTTTGTTTCTAATACGACTTTATATTTTTATTTGCCAAAGAGCATTTCATGACCGTACTTACCCTCTTTAAAGTTAAAAAGACACATTGCTTTAAAATTGTTTAAACTCTACAGAAATACTCGCAATAATTATTAACTACAAAAGTATTTATTTCAGGTGTAGCAAGTCGAGTATTTCTCATTTCCAAATTAAGCGTATCCTACTTCCAGCAATATCTTCTCAATATTCATTTTATATTTACTGAATGTGTACCCCTAAAACTAAACGAACCACATCTTCTGAAATCAAAATCTATTGGTTCCAGTTAGTGATTCTTCAGCAGGTGTCTTTATTAGTTTAAATTCAAGAATATGAGTGAGAATGATTTCAGAAAACCTGATTGAAGGGAAACCATGGGAGCGGTATTCACCAGTAATTAACTTAAGGAATATTTTCCAGTTCTTACGCGTACCTCTTTTGCTAATTACTGAATCCTTGTGGTTTATTCTTCAGTTTTTCTTATAGTTGTCCTAATATTGCTGCTAAGTATTGTGTTGTTTAATTTTTATTCTTCCACGTCATTCTGGAACTATTTTGGCTAAATGTTAAATCTTCAATATTCAATCCAGTGTCTTTTGTTGGCCCATATGTTTCTCCGTAGAATGTGACCTAGCGACGTACTCGAACTTTAGTGTTTAAGAAGCTAATTCTAGCCTACGGCTTAGTTAGTTTCCCGATGACACGGTTATTCATTCGGGAACCCATGCTGTGAAACAGCGGACCAACTTAGAGCCTCCTTTTGAATCCCCTTTAAAAAACAAAAGAGGTCCTTTTCCGCGCAGTTTCACTCTTCATAATCGATCGCGTTTCCATTTTTTCGGGGGTTTGTCATCCGCCATCCCGGAAATCAAAAACAAAATCCTCTTTGTATTTAGCGCTCCCGATTTTTTCCCGATACATTTGCGACGCGATCGGCGAAAAAAAGGCCATCCCTCTAACAATTTTAACGTCACGAACACTCCGCCTTCTCGACCGACGCGGAATTTTTTCCACGGTGTCGCTTCCTGGTCATTGTCGTGGTGGATCCGGCAGTTTATGGGGGGCGCAGGTAGGAGGAAGAAGAGCACCCCTAGGATTACGTCTGGTGTGTGTGGATGGAGCAATCCTTTACCCGAGCTGTCCAGAAAGCCCCTCTTTCGCTCGGGGGCAGAGCGAGTTTATTTCGACGTTGGATTACGGCCCCTCCTTCCCCGCCCACGCCCGCGATAATAAAACACCCGCTCAGACGCTTGTGCTGTTGGTTTGGGGTCCAGGAGGTGTTCCAGGGATCGAGTGGGAAAAAATGGGAAGTCCGAGGGATTTTGAGATTCCTGAAGGCCCAGCCCACGTCACTTTTGAAGCCTTTCCCCCCCTCCATTATATATCGCACCCTTTTCTACACTACCATGGCTTGCGTTTACGGGCGGTTTTATTCCCTTAAATTATTCGCGTTCTTCTTTCGTACGTCGTTTCACTTTTAGTCCGCTGAGTAGTTATTCCTATTCCACCGTCTAGTTCGTTGGAAAGTATTCATAGTCCTCCATCTTCTTTTGTTTATTCGGCATTATTGCGGTGAAAGTGGTCTGTTAAAACATGTTGAAATATTCCCTCGCTGCAGTACATTTATGCAGAAATATTCTAGTTTTTATTATGTAAATGAATTTGGGTTACATACAGAAGTATTCTTTCCGAACGCCGATTTAGGGTAGGCTTTTCATTAATAAATATTATCCTGTTCAAGAAAAATGTATGTTTACGCATACATAGAATTCTTTCGGTTACTTTATTTTAGATGCCATCAGTTATTCTATCAAGACTGTATTCATTGCGATTCTTTCTAAAAAAAACTTGTTCACTTTCACCAAAGAGAATTCATCTTCTAATTTAGCATTATAAACTTTCTAATATTGCTATTAATTGAAGAAAAAATTCTCCTTCCACAAAATTAATCCTGAATTTTGTCTGAATGTTAAATAATTCCCTTACGTCGTTTTAATTTTATCATTTATGCCTGATACGTGTACGTAAAAAAACTACTTTTTTCCAAGTCCGTTTTCAGAATGTGATCTCTTATTGCTTATAATTTCAACCATTCTAGAATACTCTAAGAACGTATAAGGAATTGTAAATGACTCCATATACATAAATACTTGCTTCATTCGAAGATATACAGAAATACGGCGTTTTTCTCTTCGTAAACCTTTCTGAATAAATATGTACTCCTATTTCAATAGATTTGCAATGGAAAGCAAAAGTTGGAGCATCTGAACCAGCAAGGAAGGGGTAGAACAAAACATCTCGGGGTGAATCTATGAATGAAACCCGCTCGGAGTGTGTATGGGCAGAAGGAGAAATGTATTGCATTCGAAAGAAGGGGATCCGCTATCGCCGACTTAGGCATGTTTATGGCACATGCGAAGGGCCCGCGATTTTATTTCGCTCCCCATTCCACATCCCCGAAATCATATTCCTTTTCGCCATCCTTCTTCCTCATCCTATCAACGCTGTCTTGCTTACACATATCGTCAAGAGGCCGCCATAACTCACCGCTTTTCATTTATTTCTCTCCCGATTTCGGAAAGTCCCAAGATAATGCGCTCTTTTCATTTCCGCTTTTAGTTTTTAAAGCGTAGAAAAGAATCGCCTCTTTTATCGCCATTCTCAGGATTATTTCCCTCGAGAGGCAAGGAATAAAAAGGTAGAAAAGACATTGTTTTTTTAGAGATGAGGTATCCATAGACTTCGGATCATAGGAGTTTTACAACTTATCATGCCAAATATTCATTTAATTAAAATTTTGTGAACTGTGAAAGCAGCCCTGTAAAATTGAAGGGATAGCCATGAAAAATATTATCTGGTTAATATACAACGAATTGCGAAAGTTTCCCGTAATCTATAGAGAGGCACTGTGTCTGCAGGAGACGCAAATAACTACTTACGCTTTTCCATTACATAAATAAGCTCCCATTTATATATATGTTTATCTAAGGGGAAATTCTGCTCAAAGAAGGTGGAAATTATATTGATTACAGAAAATATGATTATCCCTAATACAACTTCAATGAAGTTACATATCATGATCGGTTAAATCGTCGGTAGTTTTAATTCGGTTTCATTCTAGATTTCATGTTCTCTTCCGTAATATTAGGTTTTGCTTCAAGATACTTGCTCAGATGGAGAAAATTAAGTAGAGATATGTAACCGAAAAGGCAAACGTAGGCAACAGCGTAGCAGAAACGAGAATTACTTCCTTTTCGTACCTGTAAAATCTCATTTCTTTTCGCCGAATTCAAGGTGTTTACTCGTAGTTCAAAACGATTATTATATTAATGACAAATCAAAAAAAAGTAGAGTTACGGTGTAAGAGAAACTATGGGAAGGATCAATGCTGAAAACGAAAAATCGATTCATTAGTGACCGAATTTAACTTATGAAGATTAAACTTCACTGAATCAGGCGAGGTGTTGTGGAAATCCATAATGGAAATAATTTAAAAAAGATTTGTACTTTTATCACAATTTATTTTTTACAAGAAACATTCCCACGACCGGTTTCGTCTATTTATCATCATCTTCTGGAAATAATCTTCGAAACATTTGTACTTTTACCAGAATATGGCGATTAATTGTCGAAACCGGTCGTGTGATTGTTTCTTGTAAATAATAAATTGTGGTAAAAGTACAAATCTTTCGTAGATTACTTCCATTATGAAGATTAATCAAACCGATTAATTGATTATTCAAGGTTTTCTAAGCGCGGACTTAATTTTATTCAAATACATTCTGCCTCGCTGTAATACTTTCAGCTTCATAAGCAATATGGAAATTGCGCAAAATTTCGGAAGTGCAATGAGGAAATGGCTTTTTCGCATCGAGAGGGTGCAGACAGATTCTCTAGGGGATCCGCTTCAGCAAGGGAGAAAAGAGTTTCCCTAAATAATAATGCAGACTTCTCTCAGACGGATGTGTTGGTGGTGTATATTTGTCGTTCCCATGGCTGCAGTGCGCGGCCTTGGAATTGCTCCTGTGGGTGCAACCCCTTTCATCTCACAAGGAAGGGGCGTTCTCCTCCAAGAAGGGGATCGATGACACGTTCCAATTTTTTTCGCGTATTCGATCGCCCCCTTACATTTTCGGGGCGGAATTTAAAACATCCGAACCTTTTCCCTTATCTTTCCCTTTCTTGTTTCCTGCATTTCTTTTCGTCGCTGGGGGAAGGAAAATTGCTTTTCTCGCCCAAGGAGCTTTTTCTCATCCCCTTTTTTATACATTTCGGCTTATTTATTAGCGCCCCTTTTCGCGGTGTATTTATGTATTTTACTTCGCCGACTGGTGTTGAAAATGAAAGCGAGGTGTGCTCCTTCGGCTTATGCGGCTCCAGGGATGCTGCGATACTCATCTCAAGACTCGTTTATTTTCTCTCTTCCTCGGATTTTTTTTATATTTTCGGCATGCATAACGCGGTGCTTTATGGTTTCGCCTTTTTAATACGTAGGCTCTGAGATGTTTTTTCGGTTCCTCCCGGAATTTTTTGGTCGGAATTCATTAAAGTCTGAAATGTATTCGTCTGGATTTTCTGTCTATTATTTTTTGTCTTCCAGACCGTCTATATATCTATATTGATTATCTTACCTAGACTGAAGCGAATATTTTCGAAAATTATTGGAGATTTCTAAAAATTGCGTAGCCCAAACAATTTAAAGTAATTTTTCTTGGATTTTTAAACTCTTAAAGTAGATTGATGTAATTCATCAAAAACCCTTACATTTATAGTATTTATGGTAATACTATGACAAAAATTCGCCATAAATAAAGTGGATTAATATCATTACATTTATCTTAAATTATTTACATTTGAAATTTATATTACCAGGAATTATATGTCATAAGAGGCATCCCGGTCTTCTCTTAATCAAAACAATTATTTTATGAGCAACATTATTACTTCAAATTTGATGAAGAAGGACAAATTGCCCTTCTTCATCGTGACGTATTTCCACAAGACATCGCCAGAGACTGAATTTTACTCCAGATTTCTTTCTAATAATAATAATAATAATAATGAATTTATTACGGGTATCAAACCCATTTACATAATAAATAATCAATATAAAAACACATATAGAATTAAGATAAACACACAAGTAAATTCAAATGCATCAATAACAAAGAAACGAAAAGAATATAAAGCAATAAATGTATGCTGAGATCACATTTGCAAAAATAAATCAATATACATCTTCAATCTTAAAGTTCCCCCTCCTCCATACAGTACTACCCTTAACCAGTAAGCATATGGCATCTCCTTCAACTCGATTTTAAATATATTTACCTCCTTCAGTGATGATTGCAATGGCACGGTATCACCGCATCGTTTCCAGAAATTCTCCCACGGTCCACGCACTGCCTCATCCATCAACATGCACACCTTCCTTTTCTCCTTTCTCCACTGATTTATCTCCCGCCGCTGCATCTTGCCACTAAGGCGCTCGCCTTCTTTTGTTTTTCGCCGACGCACGCATTTTTATTCGCGCGCGACCGCTCTGTGTCCGCAGATCGCAATCGGAGGATATTCTCGCCCACTAAGTGCCGCCCTTTGCGACTTCAATTGTTTATCCTCCGCCGCTTCAGATAAAACTCGTATTCTTCGCGGTGTCCACGAAACTTTGAATTTAATGGTTTGCTAAGTGAGTTCGTCTACTCCACGAAGACGGGCCGCGGCTAAACGCGAGGCGTTTCGAAACCTCGGCAAACGCGTTTCCGTGCCATTCATTACTTGGATGCAGTTTCCAATCTTTAAAAAGATTAAGTCACGCCGTGAATAAATTTCGTTCAAATCTTAATAGTTAATACCAAATTTATTGTCAAATGCGCTTAGGTCGAAGTGGGAATATTTATTTTTGGTTTGGTTACTATGCCTTTTAGTAATAGAAGTAAAATTGTGCGCTCAGCAAATAATATCTCACGCACAATAATGTAAAACATTGTGATGGTGGACTTGGTATTAATATATAGTGTATACTAATGGTATTTAAGTTGAAATGTGGGTCATTTAATGAAAATACTTGAATTTATAATATTTTTCTTCACTTTTTAGAATCATAGTGACTTTTGCGGCTAGCTTAATAATTACGAGAGAAAGTTACGCGATGAAGTATCCAAGTTATTTTTTGTTACTGTAGAAAACAAGTTTGTTCAAGTTTATTGAAAGGTTTTGTTACAAGGAAAAGAAAGGATGGGTACTTTATGAAACAGTTATAAACACATAAATCCATAGTCTAGAGAAGAAATAAAAACAAAACATTTATCCATAGTCTAGAGAAGAAATTTTCTATGATCGTTTAAAGTACTCTCCAGTTCCGAAACTTTAACGACGAATTTTATTTCCATTTTTTGCGATGGTTAAAAACGGGTAAGTTCCTAAATATTCGTAAATTTAAACGACGGAATTCTTTTAATGGATCTCACGATTATGTGCATTCATAGAGAGAGTTCTATAAGGGTAGGTGTGAGAGCATAAATGTAGGAAAGAGTGAAGAAGGCATAATTCGTGAGGGGTTTTTCTTTAATTCGCGTCGCACTTGAGCCTGCCCATCCTCCTCCCACCAGCCAGGACCACGTCCATTGTCATGGAGATGACGTTAGAGCATTGTTCATCGACTCCCTTCAGAATACATGAATAGCAAAGAAGGGGAAGGCGCAGAACATGTTTTGGTGGGGGCGGAAATGGGAAGAAAAGGGTGAGAGGGGAGAACTGTGATTTGTTGAAGAACAAAAAAATATGGGGATGAGATTCCGTTAAGAGTTTGCGAGGGAGGAATTGTCTGTTTTGTATCGAACGAGCCAAAGTCCGCCCTAAGCTTAGCTCTCTGTCATTCCTCGAATTAGTGTAATAATCCTGGAAATTTATTGCGTCGTTTAAAACATACATTTATCCATAGTGAAGTTAATTTGACCAAAAAGTTTAATTTTCAGTGATAATTTTTTCTGAGAAAGTTCATTCTAACTAAAGATGCATGTCCAAGGAAATTTTACAACATTGCCCAAAATTTATGTTTGATATGTTTTTCCTATTCTTCATGTTTGCCCTTTAAATATGATTACGTACGGTCTGTGAAAAGTGAATTAATGAGATTTTATGAGGAAATTTATGTGTTACTCTAAGAATACACAGGTTATTGGGTATTTACATGTTTAGAACCCAAGGGAATTATAATAATCAATTTAATCGTGAGGATTCTGCTGCGGATGTTGTTAAAGAGATCCGAGAAAGCCATAGAATATCTTATCGACAGGGAAGCGTGTTTCTGAGAATTAACATGGGTGACATTGGCTCACATATGTTTATAGCTAAGGAATATTTGTTGCTGAATAATTTAGGGGTTTTTACAGTCAATACCTCTAATCGTCTCTCCGATTATGTTATAATGCTATTAAATTCATAGCTCATTTTACACTTTGAAGGCGTTTTTACTGCAACGGAACTAGTGTCGGAGTATGTCTTCAAAAGTAGCAAATGTGGCAACTTCGGAGAAGTATGCTTATGCAGAAATGAATGGATGAGAGAGAGGGAAAGTAGCCATGCTTTATGCTTTAGCTTTTAATAAATGGCGGAGTGAAATATAGAAATAGCTGGGTATAATGAGAGAAATTCTTGAGGGTAGAACCATTAATAACGATGTTTGGCGTAAGCAAAGGCAGAATTGCCCTCCGTCATTGAGCGACATATGACGTCATCCCATTGGACCACCCCTTCCCAGCGGACCCTCTTCTGCCGTTTTCTCTGGAGCGGATGGACTTCTGGAAATAATCACCAGGGTGACTCTTGGACGCGTATTCATTTCCTGGTGGAAAGGGTTTTTACCCCTTCTTCTCACCATCGGTTTCTGCACGTCTGCTGCCGACTCCGCCCTCCGCTGACCGCTTTTACAGATTAAAATGGGGAAATTTATGGCCCAAATAGACGCGCTTAGGACACAAAAGACGACGGTCGTTAAAATTTCTAATTACGGGAGGGTTGCCTCTTATCTGGACGGAGGTCAACTGTGTCTAATTCGTAGGTGATGGATGGAAGACAGATGGGTGCGCTCCCCATCGCCACTGACGTGTTCTTGCATGGACCGTGAAGTGAGTGGATTACTTTCTTAGCAGTTCGGATTCGATAGAAGTACCTCGATCTCGCGAGTTTTCGGAGTATGGTCGATTTCTTAATGCGAGAGGGTCTTGTAAGCCGCGACTAATGGATGAATTAAGAACGCAATAACCATGTCTGAAGTATCTTTCTTACGGTTAGCTGACTTGATAAGATTCTCTTTATAATAAGGTGGAATCAATTGTGTTTTATAACTTAAATTTTTGATTTTTCTCTTATAACCCCTAATGCAAGACTGCAAAGTGTTATGTACTTAATTTAAGTTGTGTGTTGCATTTTCATAATCCCTCTGGTACGAATATCAACTATCCCATCGGCCCGTTAATATCAAACATTTAACTTTCTTTTAGTCAAAATATAGGCATAAATTACAAATAAGAACAATTTCTCGAGTTTAAGTCAGCAGTGTATGGGTTAAGGTCCTCGTAAATCTGGATCGGTACCTTGTGTTGATGTCAGCGGTGACGATATAATCTTCCAGGGCTCTTTTATCAATTTAAGATTATTTATTAATCACAAAGCTACATAATAAAATTAATTTTAACGAAAATAACATCGCTTTGAGGTTGGTAAGGAAAGGTGTATTTTTAGAAAACGTTTTTATGGAAACACGTTTATGATAGGAACTTGATACTTAAAATGGATGCAGGTGTTCATAAGAAAGAAATCGTGGATGGAATTATAAATCAGGCGCGACTTTTCCTATTGAAGATGATTCTGCTTTGAAATTCAGCTTATCATGAAGGAGTCGATCTCATGCCAGCCTATTTTACCCGTGGAATGGCTCGTGCTATACGTGAGCCAATTTATCTGTAAGGATACCGTAGAGAAAAGTCGGGGCAGTAAAATAATCTTTATACATGAGGCATCCTATTATACCTGGAAAGTAATGCTTCATTTCCTATAACGCTACACATATACCATTACGGAAAGAAAACCTCCATCTCGAGGCTTCCTTATTACCCATAAGGGGCAATCCTGCATGTGTCTTCCTTGAGCAGGAGATATAGCAGAAAAAGTAATTTCCATCCGCCATTACGTCGCCGTCTACGTAAATGGCAATCCGCGTATTGTGGAAAAAGAGGGAGATGCAGGAATGCTGCTCGGGTGCATTACGGACCCAATCTCTGCACCCTTCGGAAGGATCCTTTGGTATGCCATTTCATCTCCCCTCATTTTGGTCCACCAAATCCCTCTTCCCTCCAGAAGGGATGTAAACAATAAGCTCATGGATTGCTCTCCCATTCGCCGTTGCATCATGGGTCATGTCATCCACCCTCTATCGATGCAGCGGGATATGCCATCTAAGGAAAATTCTAGTTTTTCGATAAAAATGGGGATATGTATGAAAACTGAACAGAATTGTTGTTCGCGAGGAAATGTTGATAGAAGAGTTCTTCTGTCGGAACAGTCATATGCAGGTCCAAACGTAATTTTTTTAAACTTTGCTTTATATTCGTTTTGTGCTTTATATTTTACGCTGATAGGAAGCAGGCAACTATAACCATAAATTAATTCATAATTTTTTTTTAAAGTTATAATTATCTAACCTCATTATTAGTTTTATATTTTAAGCTGAATGGGAATACGCTATTAATATCGTCAATATTTTCATATAATTTCTGTAATTAATGGTTATCTTAATTTATTTTTCTCTAAAATTTTGATATTTCCTTTTATTAAATTTTTACGTAAAACTTAAGTCAAACATTAGCATAGAGTAACATTAATATGTTATGTCATCTATTCAAATATATTATTTTACAATCAATAAATTTATATATGAACCACCATTAACAAACAAATTTCTACCGTTGAAATTATTTTCATTCTATCCTTTGATCGAATGTACCGAAATCACGATCATGTAAAAAATAGGAAACTAAATTCTTTTACCAATATAATTAATTGAATAGTGCATGCCCAAATTCCTGTGTCTCATTGTCAACTTTTGATCATTCATAAACAAAACTTTAAACAATCGCTGTCATTTTTATTCGTTTAAAAATCTATAGCGTTCTTCTGTTTCTTGTTAGAGATACCATCTTCATTTCGGATGATAGATCCGCCATCGTTAATGTCATCCGACGGTCGTATCGACACATCTTTATAATTCTCCCACAGAGGGCAAATCCGCCATCGGAATATCTTGCGTCTACCTCTTGTCATGCAGCCCGAAAAGGCAACTCGCCCATTATATGCTAATTGGCAGATGAGGTTGTTCTCGTGCCATTTCAATTAACGTTCATTGTCCATTCACCCCGCGCAATGTCAACCGATGCAAATTTCCGACTTTTTCTCGCCCAGTCGAAATCGAGTGCACTCGGCGGTAGCACCCACGGAAACTGTCGACACTCGGAGAGGTCGTAAGAGGAAGCTATAAAGTGTATTACGGTCGGAAGGGAAGGAAGACGTATAAATCTCGGGCTCGTAGAAATAGATATTTTGTATTCCGGAAATGCGGTGGCGAGAGGGGGACATCTTGGGCCACTCTTAAGACCCCGAGAGATCCTCTGGCGTGTAGCTCACCAATCTCAGAATGACAATGGGAGTGGAAAGGTGTGGTAATGCGAGGGGCGTCGATGGAGGGGATGGCCTTTCCGTGTCTGTAATGATGACACGCTCACGCCTCTCTCTTTCCTCCTAATTCGCCATCGATCCTCCAAACAATTGTTTACTGCTTCAGCGACTTACGGATGCTTAAAAGCGGTGCGCAGATTTTTCTTCTACATCATTTTCCGACATCCTTTCTTTATTGTTTATTAATTCATTTATTAACACACTGTCTTCGAATTTGCTTTGCCTATCTTTATTGCTTTTGAACTGTAGAATAAATAAGAAAATCGCCCTTAATTTTTGCTTTTTCTATTTTTATACATTGTTTTTTCCACTTTTCGGTAATTCGTTTACAAAATAATTTACCCAACTAATGGAATACTGTGCTTTTGAGAGCTCTTTTTAATGCGCTTACGCTCAAAATGTATAGACGAGAGCATCTTGTAGAAGATTCAGGCTGCAAAGTGTTTTCTTCTAATTAGGCTTGTGATTTCGATTGGATTAACTGTATTTTTAGCAGTTTATTCTAGCTGTTAAAAATTCTGTATTTTAAGTCCTTATTTGAAAAGTTTAGTGGAAGAAATTATCAAGAAAAAAGATTTAAAACTGATTTTATTTTCGGGGGAGTAATCTTAGAATAATTGGATTTAAGTTGGAGTTAATCGAAATCTCCAAGTACAATTTTACTAATTTATAAATTTATAAGACTTATAAACCACGTTTGATGATTTAAGTAACCATTTTCAGGGCTCTGACATTTCTTATTCTTAAAACAAATACTTTATTCGGCCTCTCTGCATCCTATTTTTCGTTAGGCGTCCTTCGTGACAAAGGAACGTCTGACACCAAAATACGACTCCTCGCACTCCGTTCTTCACTTGTTTTTCTTTTGAGCTATCTTCCGTTGGCTCCACCCTTCTTCACTTCTGTAATTCTCTTTATCAATCCATTCCTCTCTTCGCCCACCATTCTCTCCGAGCTTTCCCATTCACTTTCGCTTATCTTGTACCTTTCTATCTCATCATCTCTTATCTTCCTCCATTTACCACACATTTCCATTTACAATAGTAGCGCTCATTTTTTCAACACCTTCCATCCGCTCCTATCTAAATCAATACGTTATTTCCCGTGTACATTCAAGGAAGGACCTCTCTCTACATTTGCATCTCTCAGGTCCTTTTCAACGTGACTGTCGGAACCCATTACATCATGTGCAGAATATAATCTCCCTGCCCAATGTCACTTTACGTGTCACGAGAATATAGATAAGTTATTATCATAATAGTTTATGTATTTGTATGCCTAAGTTTTGCCATGAAATGGCGTCTACAAATATAAGTAAACGACTGTTGAATTTGAAAAAGCAAAGCCTAAAATTGTGCGTGTAGAATTATGAGCATGTATGTGATTCTCGGTGTTGAGAATAATTCTGAGTCATCTTAGGTTTAATAGAAGATGTAGTCTGTTGTCTGCTCTTAATTTTCAAACAAATAATACTGTTATCTTTTTCCGCTTCTTATTTGGAAAAAGATTGCACTTTCCCAATTTAGATGAAATATTTTGCAATTTTAGCCTTAAGAAAACTAGCTTTTTATTGTTCATCGTTCTTTCACGATCATACGGAATTTATTCACAATTTTCATACGTAATTTATTCATAATCTGTATGTATTTATATATGTATTTCTTCATAATATTTGTTGTTATCAACCTCAGACACAGGCATCTTTTAAAGGCTTCGACACTATTCACACGTGAATTTCTTTATGCTTAAATCGCTTCAATCATAAATTATTCCCAATGCACTACTTTTCCCTTTCTAAACCTTATGAGTGCACTTTTCTTTCTCTTTTATTCCAATAAGCGCACCAATTTCTTCCATAGGACCCTTTGGCAGTTGGTCCTTACGAAGCGATCACCTCATCCGTCTGAGAGCCCGTTTTTGACGCCTTGTCTTTTGCCCGTCTCACAATTAGATCTCGCTCGTATTTCTCCCAATCCCTCTCGGCCCACCTTTGCGTGTCGAACCACGCCCCTCCGAGGACACGTGCCGCCTTCTTCTCCATTACTCTACCTCATATCTGTCAAAGATACCCCTTCCGTCGTGGGTGGTGCCTTCTTTCTTTCTTCACAGACTCCTCTTCTGCCGGAAGTGTCGCCTCACGTTCCACCCTCTCCTCCCGATTTCTATGACTCCTAATGAGTCAATTCTCGCTTCGCTATCCCGTTTCATACACTTCGATTTATACTTTATAATCAGGGCGTCGAACCATTTTAAAATTCGTTCTTTTTTCACTCCTTATGACGTCAAACCGATTCGAACCGTTTTCTTTTTTCTATCTGGATATTATAATATCATATCACTCTCAAACTTTGTTTTGTTAATTCTAGTTTTTTAGTAATTAATCAATTTCATTATTGCGGGCTTTTCAATATCTCTTAGTAGTAGTTGCAACTTGTGGTTACAGCGTTAAATAAACGTTCTTCCAATTACATTAAAGTAAAATGTTCATTATAAACGCATAAGATAAAATAGATTATTTTGTTTATTTCACAAGTACAATTTATGTATTGTGTATTTATTATTTATATATTTACTGTGTATATATAGAATTAAGTAATGGTTAATTTTTTCTTATATGTTTAAGATGAAGTTCCCCCAAGTAAAGTTCGAAGTGATTTAATTTGTTAAATATGTTTATTGTTGAGAACCAATCATCGGAGGTTTTTAGTTCTGGTTCTGTTCCCTGCTTATAATATTTATTTCTTTTAAACTTTTCATCATAGTATTCATTTCATCATATTGAAATGCAATATGCTTTACGATTCGTAACTTTTTACACCCTGCGACATTCGAATATGTCAACAAAGCCATACGAGTATCAATGTCCAATTACAGGATCTGATTTTTCGCAGTAGATGTAGCAGACTGTATCCTCGTTCCGTTTCTCCGCTTGATGTTCTTAAAAGTTCTTAAGTCTTCGGCTCGAGCAGATTTAAAGTGAGACTCCGCCCTTCAAGATAGTATCACTTGGATCCCCGAAAATCCCGCGATAAAACAAAAGAAAGGCGATTCGCTCGGTCCGATCGGAGCCAATGGTCTCGTAAGCAGTTGCCCCCTTCTTTAACAGCGCTGCAGACCTCGTTTCCCGACAGATCCACTTTGTGATTCCTCGTAAACGACCACGCCTAACGATTCCTTTCCCTCCAATTGATAACTCCCTCTGGAGCCCTCTTCTTTAGACTCTCTTTCAAGGCCATTCATGAAGAATTTGCACAGTCTTGCTTTGAATCCCTTTCTGAGATATGTTTCGTCAATCGAATATGTTAATTTTCATGGTTAGGTACTGACTATAATCGTTGAAATGAAGCTTTCGATAATTTGCTTAGTTTTTATTCATCCGAAAACATACAAATTATACATAAGATAAGTCATCGATTACATTGTAACTTGGAACATGATAAACCACTTACATCGATATCATTATGGATATATTTCATTACTAAATGACATATATCTTTCATTAAAGAATTCCTCTATACTATAAAATGTCTTGCAGAGCAAGTATTTTTTGCCGTTTAAGGAAAAGTTAATCTCCTTTAATTTACCTGGCAGTGAGTGTAAATTTTCAAATACTTTAAACAAACTATTCAAGCGATGAGTAAGCTTTTGATAGATATATAATTTTTCTGAACAATGATGATGGATCTTCAGCGTATAAACTGGTGAATAAGGATGTCGTAATCCTTAATTTTGAGAAATATCTCCTCAAATATTTCTTCATTCTATTAACATGCTATATTCAATTAGACAAATGATCTCAAAGTATATATGATGTAATCAAGCGTAAGGTGATAATATTATTATTAAGACGTATGGATGTCATAGTAGTGGTTTTAGTCTTTCGGTATCCTCATTTGATTCTTTTCTTGATAATAAGACGTTGCCAATGCCTAGCAACCCATCGTATCCCCTCGTTACACTCTGGTTTACATAGAATAGTCCCTCATTTTCTTTCTTACGTTCTAATCTTTAAGTCACATTTCATCTTCCACGATATGAAACTTATAATAATATTTGGGCAATTTTCCTTCCCTTCCCTCAGGCGTTAATAAGTTTCTAAAAGCTTTTCCACCGGGGTTTCAGGGTAACGCCATCTAATCCTTTGAGAGAAATTGGTATTCGTGAAATATGTGAGAGGGTACGGAATGTGTACAAAGGGAGAGAGGTGTGGGATCGCACCATTTGGTTGTCCATCTGATTCTCTCACTCGTGCCAATTACGTAGATTGTTTGGGAATGGAGCTCGTCTAGGGAGAATCCAATCCACTTGCCGCCCACACACGGTCCTTCCTCACACCCCCGCTCTCCTCGGCCACATTTATTATGAATTTCCTACCTTCCAACCTGTCCGAATCGTGTGTTAAAACGTGCCTTTTCTCAGTAAGAGAAAGGGCGTCGCGTGGGAACTAAATCATATTGCCTATTCGCTGTTTTCTTTTACTTCTTATTGAAAATGTCGCGTTTCATCTCCAAATAAAGGAATCGTTCGTTGCAATGAGATCGTTCAATACTTAATTCTCAGTTTCATAGTCCTCTTACGTTACTATGGTTATCATCAGATACTCAACTAATAAAAAAGTCTTCAATTAATCCTCTCAAGATTAAAAGCTACATTATTTGGATCTATGCACTTAGACGATGACTTTAACTATATATGTGAAAATGCTACTCACGTTCCTGCATTTAGGAAATGTAGAACTTACGTGTTGATGTAATGATTTATTATGACTAACGATCAGTTAACACCCTAATAAAAGACGTTTTATTATTATTATTATCATCAGTTTCGATTCTCACAGTTTACTTCTGTTTATAATATTATAATATTTACAGTCGTTCGATTGACCGTAAATATCTAGATTATGTCCACAACACATTTCAAAACTTCTTAAGAATTAATTATTTACTAAAATGTTCAACCTTACTTTTCTGAAGATAAAGATTATTTGATTAAACTTGGCTTATTATGGTTTTAGATGTTAAATCAATATCTTGTTTGAATTATGAATTTTAAAAATATATTGTGATTTTAACAATTGTTTTCTTCAACTTGATGTTTTGATATGTATTCATATATTGACATATATTATACATGTGCATACAATGAATGTACACACAATGAATGGATTTTAAAAATATCTCTCCTTCTTTTGCAGCATCCCTATCCTTCGGAGGACCAGAAGAAACAGCTGGCGCAAGACACGGGATTAACGATCTTACAAGTCAACAATTGGTAAGTATTAAATTCCGTACTCTATTTTATACCCCCCCTCTATTTGGGTGGTCCCTCCATTTGTGCAACTTCTCTTGTTTTTCGTTTCGATCCGTCCGACCGTAGCGCCGATAAATCTCCTCCCCCAAAGTCATTGTTCTTGTCAAGAGCGTCTGTCTTTTTCCTCCGAAATGAGGACTCCAATTTCCTCGGACTATTGAACCAATTATCCTAAGCTACCGCAGTTTCGCAGCGCACCGAGCCAACGGTGGAAAAAAACAAAAGAATCGAGCGAAGCGTACGGAAAGCAATGGAAAAATGCTCTTTTTTGCCGGTTGATGAAGGAATCGGCGGAAATAGCCTTCGCTTCGGATTTTAAAAATGTTTTTAAAAGTAGGGCGAAAACGGTTTTATTTTGCTATTTCTATGGCGCTGCCTCCGTGCTTCACTCCCCCGATCGTGTTCTTCTTCTTCTTTGTTCTTTCCTATTCGCCGTTATTTGTAGCTCTTGTTTCTTCACCTGCGATGCTGTGAGTCCAGTTCCCATAGTACCTATCTGTGCTGTTCTTTCATTCGTTCTAGAAGCATTCGTTCTGTCCGTACCTTATTGGATGTTCAAATGGATACTATATTCCAGTAATCTTCAACCCTAACTGGGAAAAAGTTCAAACTTAATGTTTTTATTGATACAGTTCTAATAATGGACAAATACGATGATAATGACTCTATAGGACTTCCGAAAACTGTAGAAAACTAAAGAAATGTTATTATATGAGTTAATTGACGATCGTGCTTGTGAATAGAGTAAAATAATTCAAACCGTGTAGGAAGTATAACATTGTTTAGAAAAAGAACCCCACCTCTAAAAAAGCTTGAAACTGTATTTATTGATACAGTACATGTACTGGTCAAACACAATGATAACGTGTATCTAAAGACCTTCCTATAACTGTAGAAAACTGAAGAAAAAATATTGTAAGCGTTAATTGGCAATAGTGCTTGTGATAGAATAATTGCAAGAATTCAAACCATGTAGGAAGTGTAATACTGTTTGTGCTCAACACGTAAAATTTGTACATAGAACTCAATAAAGATATGTAAACAACTCTTTGAATGTCATAGTAATCAGATATTGAAATAAACGACTCTATCGAACTATTAGGCGTTATCAAAACGAAATCATTTTGCGTTCCCCGTAGATGCACTGTAGGAAGAGTGCAAGTCGCCCATCCATTCCCCCCCTTTTTTCCTGACCATCATGTGCACTATTCCCCCACCCCCACGCACGCCACTCGCAGAACCTTCCTACGCGCTCCATCATCTTGTCACCACTGAAATAACCATCCACTCTCCCCATTCTCTCCTTTCCCTTGCGGTCTTTTCGTTTCAGCTATTTTCTCCCTTCATCTGTCTCTTGCCGATGCAAACGCCGGGGATTACCGTGGGGTTGATGCGTTCCCAAAGTGCTTCTCCGCCCGAAGAGGGATTTTTTTGCTCGGGCTTAAGGGAGGACGGGATTAAACGGGGATGGAAATTAAGTCCGTTTAAAATGAAACTATTTTGGTGGAGTCGAGGATCGCCATTCGAGACTTATTCCCCGTCTTAACTGCCTCTGGATTTGCCTTTAAACACGAATAAATCCATTTGTTCGCTTTCGGGTCAGCGAGCTACGTGCAGCAAGAACAGCGGAATTCTCAATTATTTCTCATTGCTGCATCATGGCGTGATCCCAGAAAGGCCAAATATAGAAAAATACAGTTCATAGAACGATAAAAATTAACTAACTAGATATGCCCTAAAAATGAACGACGGGAGTGAGGAAGAACTGAAATACATTTTGAGACTCGTCAAGGAAGATTGATGAAATAATTATTGATTGTAACTTTTAACCCTTAAAGGTCCAACCTTTTTCTGGTTACTCCGTGGACCAAGGGAGGGTCAAAAATTGTCCACTTTTGTTTTTTTCTATAAAATAATATTGAAACATAATATCTCTTCAGCAATTGCCTTCTTGGATTTTTAAAAACTTCTTACAATTATTTTTGTTGCTAAAAATTGTAATACGGCGATAAAAATAATGAAGCGTTTATTTTTCTAAAAACTCATCAAAGACGAGGATATGATAAAGCTTCTTCTCAATGGTACCGGCTTCAAATCTCTAATTCAGAAAATAAGTTTTTAAATCACCGTTAGTTATGCTTATAAATCAACAACAAGGTGTAATAAAAATTAATTAAATTATTAAAATTAATTAAAAACTATTTGTCAAAATATATGACTCCATTTGGTTCAAATGTATGTCGCAGGTTGGACCAAGGGAGGGTCATTTTGTGTCCACCGCCTATCTCCACTCTCATTACGTTGCTTTAAAAAACGTACAAAATGCATCAACTTATAGTTATCTTTAACAACCTATATTTGACAATGTAATGAAGTTATAAGACTGTATAACACGATTAAGTTCTTAAAATATTGAAAAAGAAAAGTGGTGGACATTTTTTAGCCCTCCCTAGGTCCTTTAAGGGTTAAAGAACAAAAATGAAAAGTTATAGAAAACAATTTATTGTAACAAAAACCTTGTACGATACTATTAAGAAGCAAGTAGAATTCCACGCGATTTACAAATACGCTACCACTATCAGTTCAATAGTTAATGGTTGGTGTTTGGTAGGATAATGTTAATTGTTTTGAATGTATGAAAAACAGTTTTGGAAAACTAAGAGTTAAAAGTGAAATATCAAGGAGTAGAAAGGCTGTACTTTAAAGGGTAGGTAACAACTATTGACATAAGAATGACATGAATTATACTTTTGTTGGTGAACTCAGGAGCTATAAATGATTCTCCTTTAATCGCTACTACGTATCTTAATCGCACTGTTAACGGTAAATCAAAGTACAAGTAATGGTATAGTATCTAACCTTTCATTAAATTGCGGTTTATTCTCAAATAAAATCGAAGTTTGGGCGTTTTGTATTGAATTAGGCCCTACCGAAACTTGCCGCAACGACTGCCTCAACCGAGGGACAAGCAGACGTTGATTCCCCCTTTTGTCCGGTTCCCACGGAAATCTAGAGAGGAAGAGGAATTTCCTAGGAAATAATCTCATTTGTGAGGGGTCTTCCGACCGGGATGAAGAAAGGACCGGCATTGTTGTTCCGTCCTGCGGGATGTAATTAGCAATCTGATCGGTAATTACTCGATTAATCAATCTGGTATCCATTTGTGCCCTCCCTTCCGATTCCTTCTCTTTGTCTAGACGGGTCAGCCTTCCTTCCCACGAACTTCCCTTAAAATGGATTCCGTCTCGGTGGTAATTCCCCGAGATCTGCACAAGGAACTGACGCCCTGAAATAGTACCCAATCCGCTCTTGCATCTACGTGCGATCCGTGGTAGGGAAATGCTCGATAAAATTGCAGATCGATCTTAGAGTGGCGTTTAAAAGGCTCGTGTGGGTGTTCTGAAGCTGTCACCCGTTGAACGTCCATTTTGCGTTTGTGCGGAGACGGGAAGCCGATTGTGGTGACCTTAGCAAGAGAGGGAAATTGCTCTAGGGCGGCGATTGCAAGCGCCCTGTGATTACGCCGCTTTCTCCCGTTTTTGTACTCCCTTTGAAAGCTCTTTGATCCGCTGTGAACGGTCGCTCCAAAGACCAGGGAGGCTGAAATATGGACGCATACATCAAGGAAGAAATAGGGACTATAAATTCATGCAGCTCTCAAATTTGTGTTTCTTTCAATGTGGTTTTCAAATAATAGCTAAACATCATTTAGTGATATAGGAGGAATAATAAGACAATTCAGATTTGTCAAAATTGGAAAGATAAAGCTCAATTTAAACTATCCCACCGACCCAATAAAGAAATTCCAGAATGATGCAGACTTAAAAATCCTAGGAGATATTTAATATTATTAATACATAAATTTGATTGGTTTGGATCAGGTGGTAGAGTTTGAATACGTGAAACTACCATTATGGTCAAGATATGTATGTGCAAGTAATGAATATAAAAGAAAAGAGCGAGTAGTAAATAAAATACTTCATCGAAAACCAAACAGCATCAACAGTATTTTTTTTAAATCATCTAAAAGTAAAAGTCATAATACGACGTAAAGTAATAATACGACGATACTAGTCATATTATATTTTTCCATCACTCATTCAACACTTAGTTATCAGTTAATTTATTAATCATAGCATTATCTCACTACTGTTCACTATCATAACATTTTCATTACAGTTCAATAATTAACTTCGATATACTTTTACGATTACTCAAGCATTAACGCGTCTAAAGGTTAATCGCTCACAGAATTAAATTTGGGTAATGAGTTTGTCGGAATAACGACAGAAATGCGTGAGAAAAGGTTCGGAGATGAGGGAAAGAAGCAATTTGTGTTGTGAACGGGCGATCGAGTGTGAGCCCACAATCTGCTCTCTCGGACAAAAGGGTTGTTGGGCATACGTCTCTTTGTTTGTGGGATTGATGGCGCGCGACAATATTGAGCTCCTCTGTTAAGGAGGGATTTCCTTCCCTTCTCATCTGAAGGAGATCTGCTTCTGAAAGCTTTTCTGGGCACTTGCACTTGTGCTTTCTTGATAATCGAGCACGCTTCGCTGATCGGCCGCCGCTTGCAGAACTTCCTTTTATTATTATAAATGTATCCCTTGATTGGGATTTCCTAAGGAGCGAATTTTACCGTGAGAGAATACAGGTTTCCGTCTGTATAATTAAGGACTGTTCCAATTCCTTTCTGGTTCATGATTTCGAGTTTGCAGTTATTACAGTTAATATTCTCCAGCATTGCTGAGGTTCAACATGCTCAATATTTTTGTTAATTCCACCGTTTAAATATCATAATCGAAAATAGAGCGTTTATAATAAATAAGTATGCCATTTGCAGTTATAAAATGCTCAAGGAAAACAAATTTTAGCCTGCTTAAAGTAGTTAATAGTAACATGTTTTTCAACAAATGTTTTGCTAAATCCGCCTAATTTTCGTAAAACACTGATATAATGTACACATCATCTGCAGCAATGCTTATGAGCGTTTGTTTTTGTAGTATCTTTGCTTCTAACGACATTGTAGAATAGGTATCACTTTCTTGTTGATGTTATTGGAAATAAACGCTTTTGGAAAATCATAACCATTTTACGCATGAAAATGACAATCAACAGATTGTAAATGGAAATAAAAAAGTACAGATATCACAAGTTTTTTATGAACAATAGGAACAAGCATTCCTCGCGGTGAGTTGGTTATGTTATGAAGATGCATTACGTGTTTCCCTAGCTTCCCCTCTTGAGGACCATCTCCTCATACGACATTGCCAATCTCTTAGCCTTAACCGGAGTTTTTTTGATGCGAGGAATTTCATAAGGTTCGGGGCAATGAGTAATAGTAGCGTGCTATTCCAACCGCAATAGTAGAATGGCATTGCAGAGTTAATGATGCGTGTGACAAAGATGCGCCTGGAATGATTTGGAGGGGGGTCCATAGAGACGGGGGAGATGAAGATGCTGGGGGAGAAAAACCGAGAAAGATATTACTCTGTGCGACTCGATGAAATCTTCCCGCCGTACGCATGATGAAAAAATTGAAATGGTTCGGTGACGTCTTCAACCTTTGTCAAATCTTACCTTTTCATAGAGCCTGTTGTTAATAATTTAAAAGTAAGAATAAAATATATGCTTTAAATTTCAAAAAGCAGTTGATTTAGATTTTATCTAAAGTCATATTCAGCTTTGACATAAATTTTGTCTTACATTTATTATGTTGAAAGCTGTAAATATATGAATTTGTATACAGTAGATCTAGAGTTTAACGAAAAGGTAATTAATATAGAACTTAAAATGAATTCGCTTTTTTATACTTAAAGATTAGTTAATGCTCTTCTGTACGTGTTTAGAGAGCTTGTTTGATAATATTTCCAATTTCTCTGAAAATGGTAGTGTCTTTATGAGCAACATGATACGGTTTTAGCCATTCGAAATTTAGTTTATTTTCGAAGATGACAAGGAACTGTAATGTTTTGCATCATTAAATGATAGTTTTAGTGCTTATCTGGAGATACTTTATGTTTATTATGGGGTTGAACAAGGGAGTCAATCAGTATTATTTACGGAGAGGAAGTTGATAGATATTTATTTGTGAGTTACCAACATTGATTGTTCTATATTACATTTAGATCGTAATTTTGTGGCTGAGAAACGATATCTAAATTCTAAGCATGGATAGTTGGCCATTTTACTAATGCGGGTCCAATACAATCCACATGACATCATCTTTCCCTTTTTTTAATTCGGCGAATCCCCTTCGAAAACAGAGTTTACTCCCAACGACGTCCTTACTATTTAAAATGTGGGCGTCCGAATCGGTTGCTTGGAGGGGGATGATCAGCAGAAGATTGCTGCTGCCACCAACAGCTGATGGATCTCCCCTTTCTCGCTCCACCGATCTTCCTTCCGGACGTCCCCTTTCAGTCGCCCCATGGTGCGTTTGAAATAACAACAAATAGACGTGCTTTTTAGGACCCCTATCATGCAGCGCCACTTTTGGCCCTGCGGATTCCTCGAAAAGCTCACTCTTCACCACAGAATGCGACCCGAGTTTACTTCGCCTTCCCATATCCTTCACAATAATCTTTTAATCTTCATCTTCGCTCGTAGTTTCCACCTAATACATAGGAGAGTAAAGATTTAATCTTTTATCCTTATATTCCTCTCCTTATCAGTTCTGCTATTTATTTTATCTGTAAATACCTTTTGAAATGAGACTTATCTTTTATTTTGTGATCCATCTTTTTCTTTGTTTCGATCTTTGCTAACCTTTTCGCAGATTTTCACACACCCATTCCCTTTGTGATTGTTTTTCTGTAGTGGATAATTATTTTCTGTGATTAAAATTAACATTTTTTTTTGTTTTCTCGGCAAAACCATTCTTCCTTTTCACATTTCCACATTACTTGACGAAAATCCGTATTTATTTCTTTTTTGATTCAATTTTGTTTATTTATTCTTCTAAGTGTTTAAGACAGAGGTTAAATGGAATATGGGAGTTCCTAGTCTCAATTTCATCCAATTAAGACGTTTGTATTGTATTGGCATGGCGCAGTGTAGTTTTTATTCATCCCCTTAATTTTCGAAGCTGCACTGGACTTCAGAAAAACGTTCGTTTATCATGGATGGTAGTCCTTCCATTTATCCGAGAAAATCGTGCCGTTTTTGATTAGAAGACTACTTTTATTTATAACATGTTTTTGATATTGCTTCTATTCACATACAATGGAAATTTACCATTTTAACGCAATTACTAATTCTTCCAGTTTGCGCTGACATCGGCGTATTCCCAGTAGAACAGAGTCGTGCTTTCCTTCCTCTGACCACGGATCTTTAAAATAAAACAGGGGCGTTATACCGTTCGCTTTATTTTTAGCACCGTGCACATCTGTATTAGAGTGGGCCCAGACATCTGCTTCTATTTACTTTTTACTCTCCGAGAAGAAAACAAAAGGGCTTCCGGTCAGTTGAGTTCTCTCTCTTTTACACCTTCGCCTTTGATTTTTATTCCAATTCACTTTAGCTCTCTTTCTCTCCCTTTTACGACTCTTTTGAGGCCGATTACTGCCCGCCGGAAATGACGCTGACTGACCTGTGACGTCACTTCCTACATTCCTTCCTCTGTATTGGACCATCCATCCCCCCTTCCGTGGTCACTTAATCCTCAGACGAGCGGAACTTACGGCACTCGAATGCCATCGCTTCTGCACTCGGAGGCAGAATGGCAGGAATCTTCCGCGAAAGTTTTGTCTGAATTCATTTCCGTCCCATTGGTGGTAGAAAAATAGATGAAGGTGGGATACTGTTAGTGAGAAAACATTCTGCGGATGTTATGTTGTGCATTAACTCTACTTTAAATTATTTCAAATCCATAATTGGTATTAATCGGGAATTTTATATCAAATTCGCTGTGAAATGGTTTCACTGATTATGCAATTTTCCATGTAAACGGTTGGAAAAAGACCGAATGCCTTGTTGATTACCTACTGCGATCAAGAGTAAAATGATTCTCTCGTTGCTTTCTGTATGCACAATAACACCATTCAAGGTAAAACTTTACATCATTATTAGAATAGTTAAAACAAAATTGAGAAATTTTATTGGAAAACATCCAAACGACAAGATATCAAAATCATAGACTATTCGATGTAAGCCATAAATGTTTCATATATGTCCAGAAACCTCTAGATATACGAGTATCTTATTAAGCCTAAGCTGAATGACTTTATCTTATTTTTCATTGTTCAAAACGGTCATACGAGAGTCTAATTAGAGTAAATGGGGATAGAATTGCATATGTGAGGGTAGTAAAAAAACGTCTTGAGTAAAATCAAAGAATAAACATGATAAAGAAAGGTATTTTACATAATCTCCAGTAGAAAAAAGTCTATAAGAACCTAAATACGATTAAAGGAAAACTATTCCTCGACTGAACTGCTGGAGAGAAAGGCAAGACGAAGGAACGATAAGAAATCTACGGATCAAAAACATGATAAACTGTAAAAGTAAATAATATACATAATTTTGCTATTTTTGAATGATAATTTGAGTGTGATCATCATAAGAGTGAAAACGGCTTTCCAAAAGGTGTTTTAATTCCCTAGAAATCTCAATTACGGGTGAGTCAACATGAGTAACGGATTCATTTCCTTATCGTGGGCTAATTTTGCACCTCACCATTACCAAACTCGCTTTTGACCCGTCCTCGACTCCATTAACAGAAATAATTTCAAAAACGCAAAGTTTGTTTCAGCTTCGTTTTCATTTCCAAAGGACGCCATTTATTGCGGTAATAGATGTGTTTTACCTTCCAACTCATACTCTAGGGGAGGAAAAAATTCATTTTCCCCGAAGTAAACCTTCAGAAAGGACTAGGGAAAAAGAGTTATCTCATAGAGACCTTTTTCTCATTGTCTCACGAGATAAAGGGGATCATCGGAGGCTGTATGAACCGCCACACAAGATTCCATAACATTTACGGTCGAGGTAATCTCTACCTGCTGCCCCCTGGTGCTGAGATGAACAGGTGAAATATGACGTTGGCTTATCAACCTTCCCTAAATCACCCTCCCCCGCGAAATTGTCTCTTGAATATTTTCCATCTCATTCTCCCTTTCTTAACTCATTTTCCACTTGCCGCCTATCTCCCATCTCTTTTATTCCCTCTCGATTTCTCTGTTTCTTCCCCCTTCGCCTCCTTCCATTCCCCACGCATTCCATCTTCCTTTCATTTGTACCTTTTTCGCGGACCATTTTCACCGTGAGGGCATATTTTAGTGGAATGAAGTAGCGTAGGATTTTACTCACTTTACTGGTACTTCATAACCCGCGAATATTTATATTCTGATTTATTTAGTTATTTATTCGCTTATGACGAATCTATTTCTTCATGAAGATATTCGAATTGTAGGAATGTAATTAGCCATGAATGCGATACGTAATACAGTGATTCACTTGTTTATATACTAACTTCCAACGAATACATTTTTTCGTGAAGTTAGTTCATTAGTATGAATTTAATGACGAACTGTCAGGCGTGTCATTTATTTTCTAATTTTTGTTGTTCTTACGCCAAGTTGAGAACCAATATGTACCGGTATGAATTTATATTTGAATATTTGTAGATGGTAAACAATTTTTACGTGTTTTTATGTAAAATATTCTTCCCATTGTTAGATTTAATACCCACTCAGAGAAAACAAATGCAGTCGTCACTTCACCAATACCCCATTTTAATTCTCAATTTTCTTTTAAGTTCAAAAAACAAATATGATGCACAAATATATCTCCTATCGGTTTTCTAAGTATCCTCCTTCAAGAGACTGCAATGATCTATAGAAGGTTATAAAACAATAAATTATCGAGTAGAATTTTAATTACATTTTATAATATAGACTTTAAGGTGTAAAAGATATACGTTTATGATTCATTTCGGCGAAAGATATTCCTGCTGCAGTAAAGTTCAACAAAGGTTTTGAAAACTAGCAACGTAAACTTCAAACGTAAAATCATCGTCTCGTAATAAAGCGTAAGGGAACGTTATGAATCTCTTTCTTCGTGTGATATGACGTCACTAGGTAATATACAAACATTTCGAAAGACCCTCATGTTAGCATGCATTCCAAGGAGTTTTGAGGCGTCTCTAAAAAAAGAAACGCCCTCGGAAAACGCGTTGGTTGTATGCATATCGTTGTTTGACACCGTTTGGCTTCATTAATCAACCCGTTTGTCTCCCAACTTATAGATTCATAGTAAATGAAAACCGCTCCCTTCTGCCCAGAGTCATTCCATCCGAGGGCAAGAAATATTTCTCCCCCCTCGCTATTATATTTTTCTCATTTTCCGAAATTCCCCTATCTGCAAAGCCCCTTCGCATCATACATCATTCCCCCACCCCTGCTTCCTTTCTCCAGCTCCTCGTGATCATTTCCCATTCCAACTTTTTCGTCATTTTTTATCTTCCTTTCTACTCTTCTCCCGTCTTTTGTTTTTTGAATAATTTTTTCCACGTTTCTGCGGCCTTCCGAAGTCATTTCCAGGCCTCCTTTCCTTGACCCCTTCCATACCTCATCCCTACCCCCTTCCATCCCTCAATCCCCCTTCCACTCTCCATTTTCTTTCCTTTCATTCTTAACTTAATGCTTCATCGGAATTACCCACTCTCCTCCCTCTTTTTGGAGCCTCAATTTTGGTTCCGAATAAAAAAGGTGGGCTGTTTTTGCGGTTTGGTTTGTAAGCTGTTTTCGGATCGTAGTTGTTTAAAGAAATTGAAATTATTAAGCACGTTCTCAAAAATTTCGTTCAATGGTTTAATCACCATGTTGTCTGGTACAATCGAGATACATCAGGTGACTAGAAAACCTTAACGATTAAAAACAGGTAATCAATAGTAGAGGAATAAATTCAAGACATTTGATTTCGTTATGCAAATCAAGCACTGGTTCAAAATAAATCAAGAATGTGAACATTCTATAAAATTATTTGAGGGAATATTTTCGGTAAAATATTCAGATCGTAGGCCGGTTAACACCTCATCCTCTTTAACACTAGCCACCAATTAGGGAATGAAGCTTTGGGCAAGATGAGAATTGTTTTCTCATACTAAAAGGAAGTAAATTTACCTTTTTACGTATCGCAGAAAAAATTAAACATTCTGTTAATTCCATATTCTGGAAATTTCTAGATCACTAGTCTACGTTTGGACTAGATGAACTGTTTCAACGTAATATCCACTTTTTAGATATGCAATCAATCGCTTATCAAGTCTTGAAACAGCTATACCTGTATATAATGTTTCCCGACAAAATCCCACATTTCCTATGCGATACGCCTTTCATCGCATTACTTTCTCTATTACTTAACCTTACGAATAATCTCTCAATCGCTAAAACCTTGTGTATAGAACAGCTATTTCAACTCCCTCTCTTATTTCCTTAATGTCTCTTTATCAGAGGCATTCCATCTGAGACGCCTTTTTATATTTCCTCTCTCCCATTCGTCCTCTTCATTTCCACAATTCTCGGAGGAAGTCTCAAAGGGCAGAAGGAGATATAAAGAGGGAGAGAACGCATTTTCGCAATGGTGAAACCAAACAGCCTTATCTCCGCCGTAATATACTGTTCTCGTTTTCATTGTGTACTCCCCACTTCGCTCCTTAACCGCGCTCTGTTCGGATTCCACGTTTTCAGGTTTTTAATTTCGGAGGCTTTCTCTCGATTGAGTTTTTTCATATCGATTCTCCGCCACTTTTCAGTAAACTTATTCATCTTTGCTGCTGTTCCTTTCTAGTAGAGTATTCACATAATTCATTCGTACAAATTCTCTTGTGGCAACGCTACCGTTAGAGAATATTCGTACGTGTTCTGTGGTATTGGCTTTTGTGATTTTCCTCATAATAACCAGGTACTGATGAAGGCTTAACATTCCTGTTTTGCTATTTACATTCCTTTAGATTAATACTTCCCATTCCCTATATTTCCAGTTTACGCTCTCCTTTTCATATCGTTTCGGTCCTCCTATTTCCTTCGTCAATTTAGGTCCTCGGCTGTCTTGCTGAAAATGAAATCTGACTCATATTAGTAGGATAATGTATAACGTGATGAATAAATTGCAAGGTTCAGTAAAAATAAAATATAACGCAATTCTTCATAGCTTTCAAAATCCGAAGGTAGGTTTAAAATACACAACTAACCGATGAAGGATTCATCCATACTTTATCATTTAGTCAAGGATTAATCCATACTTTGATAGTTTTTAGACTCAACTTTGCCTAGTTTCCGGCATTATACCTTTTTTATTTTAAACGTTTTACCCAACTACCTCTACCTCGATTATTTTTCTGTTTATTTTAACCGCTGTCATCGATACCGTTTAACGATACTTAGTATCCATCTTTCAATCATTTTTTCTTCGTACATTGCCCTTCACATTTTTTCCTCCCAGTCTTCCTTAGCTCTTCCGTTTTTATCTAAAAGAAGTTTTCCTCCCTCACTCATTTCCTTTTTCCCTATCGCAAATCGCAGTGTTTACTAGATGTTGAAATCACGAAGAGTGCTAGGCGGAAAGAGATGGAGTTGCAAAAGAGCTGAGTTTTGCGAAATAGAACCCGAAATAGTATAAATCTGCTCCTCTCCGGGCGTCGTTCCTCTTTTTTTTCTCCCCCCTCGTGCGCCACCCCCCACGGCCTCCCAACGGCCCCCGCAGGAGCAATATCAGGGGCCTAATAGCGCACCAAATGGCCTCTGAAACACCTTTTTAATGAACTATTGTAGCAGGAAATGAAAATGGGAGGTGAGCCCTCCTCCGGATGTTTGGTGCCGCTCGTCTGCAGTTGGACTCGAATAGATAAAAAGAGAACTTCGCTAAAAGTTTGCTTCGACAAACTTTGGCTCTTGGTTTACGTGACGATTTGGATGCAGTACAGGTACGAAGGAGATTGAACGCTATTCAAGGATCGTGCTGATTTGAAATGCTTTTAAAGAATCCTCGTGCTGATATTCTCGCTTCTGATTGCTAATAAATTTGAAGTTTGTTTATCTGCTGTTAGATACAGGTTTATAATGTGCGTTTATGCTGATTAAAGGATTACTTTAATAATAGAGTACTTTTAATACTTAAAGTTTTATTCAAACAGTGAGATTTAAATAGTCTGCTTCTAATCAGAAAAATATAGTAAATTTTGAGCAGCATTTAGTTAATCAATTGCACCTACAAAAAGGGATATTGTTTCTAAATTTCGTTTAACTGTATCAAGCGTATTACTTTTGGCGCGTGCAATCATTATCCTCTAAATCTAAAAAATATAAGAGAAGGTAAATTTTATTTCTTCAAAACTCGACGCCTCACTCATATTGAAGATTCAGGACGAAGAAAAATATGTGTAATATGATTGTAATAAATGAATATCATTCACTTTATTCCCATATTCTCAATACTTTAACACTCTCCTATCCTTATAAACATCTTTAGCTTCAAATAGATACATTCCCAATTTATGTCCATTTTCCGGCATCGTGTTCTCTCTTTGTAAACATCCAGTTCTTGCGTATACACCATTTAAATCGTTCTATTTCAACTTTCCTTTCGGTATATCTAAACCATTGTAGTACGGCACTAATCCTGGCCGCGTTTATTTTCATCCAATCCCCAATCGACGTAATTTGCCAAAGGGTAATCCCCGCTATTTTTGGGCAATGCTCGGAATGAACACGCGGAAGGTTTGAATTGTAAATCGGTGATGTATGCTTCGGATCCCGTGCTTCCGTTACGTTTCATTCAACGCGACGTGTGTGCATGACTCACGGGCGATGCAATGCGAGCACTTAGCAAAGAGCAAATGGACAAGTCGCCATGCATTCCATTTCCGGCGATGGTTCAATTCTTCCCCCTCTCGCACTAAGAATCCGGGGGCTGACCCCCACGTCTTGACAAATAGCCTCCTCTTCTATCTCCCGGAAAACTCCCTCTTGCTCCGGCTGCCTAATTTGCCGGAAAGCTCCGGTTGAGCGATTTTCGTGTGCATCGGCTTCGAAATAAAGCGAGAGAGAGAAACTTTTTCTCTTTATTTTCGGCACATCTCTTTCTCCTCCGTTCCTTCATTTCACTCTGTGCGTATTCACCTCTGCATTGTTTTCGAAAAGGGGTTCAACAACATTCAGCAATGACTAACTGGAAAGTTTTAAACGTTCAACGAGTTATCTGAAGATGGAGACGTTAGTTATTCAGCTGAATGCATTTGTATGTTTTTTGGCTGCGATTCGTTTGGCTCAGCGTAGCTCAAAACTCTTTTACACAATTTCATAGAATAATTTGCAATTGCATTCCCAAAATAAATCAAAAATAAAACGTAAAAATATTCTTTTCTTTGGTATGAATTCTATGGAACAGAATTAAGAAGTTGAGAAGGTTCAATGGAGAAGCAGATGGAAGTACAAATCTTAACATATTGTGTAAACAAATGTTTATCGTTCAACAGAATGTTCGATGATCAAATATAAAATGTTGAATGATATTAGTGGTGGGTTAATTTTTTAAGACGAAAAGGAAAGGTTTTCAAGTGGAGAGTTCTAGGTAAAATTCTTATTGCATGAGTTAACTCATATTAGTGATTGCAGTTGGTCTAAGATTGCAAGTATTTTTGGGCTAGAAAAATCAGCTTAAAGTAAGAAAATGGGCAATTGCTTTAACGTAATATAATGGTTTCACTATTGAAAGAAACGTACCACTTACCAACTTTTAAGAAAAGATTAAACGAAGGATACTGAGTAAGGACGGGCATTGACTAGATGCAATAGTTAATGACTGAAGGGTGAAATTCATTCTCCATAGCAACTCATAGAAAGTAAACGCAGGTTTTGCGGATCCTGGAAATGTGTTTCCAAAGAGATTACAGAAACATTTTGGTCGACTGTTAAGGTCTTCTGAGAAAACGGTTTTAAATGTTTCCTAGGTTGTCATTTTTGAAATTGGATTTGATAACGCATTTAAGGTTGCAGTTTTTTCCTCTCGAGCATTGCATCATTGTTAGATCTTCAAGCACAATTCCCTTCTAACACTTTCTAGTCCAGTTCTCTTAGGCGGAGCACAGTTAACGTTAATACCCTCGGAAATGATTTCTCCGAGGTAAGAAACAATAATTAAGGCTACTGAGTGATTTATAAGATAGCGAAAAGCTGTTTTCGTTCTTTAGTGTGGAGGGACATGCGAATGCTATCGCCTTTTTAATAACCCGTTTTCCGCCCTCATTTTCATAAGCAATTAAAACGGTGCGATTATGAGAATTGTTTTGGCTCTCTTAATTCTTAAGATATGGGAACAGCCTGCCCTCTTACTTTCCTGTAGTTTACCTTAAGGTTTTCAACTTTAAGAACTTTAACGAAGTCATTAAACACCGATTACCGAGCCTTTGGAGTTATTTTAACAATAGAAGACCTTTGCTAAAAATGGATGTTAAAATATAAAGACATTATTGTATTCATTTCAGACTGTTATTGATCGATAATTAGCGAAAATCTGTTAACTTTAAGTTCTCTATTTGATCCCTTTTAACATTAAAAATAAAAATTCAAATATTTGAATCTTAAATATGTTATTTTTTAGTCTCTGCGTTCAACGTGAATAACCAGGTTCAGAGAAACTTTGACCTTTAAATTCCAGAAATTTCTCTCTATATATTTTGATATTGACGTCTTCCCTTTACTTCTTTAGAAAACTCCTCTCCATCGAGGAATCGATTCCCTGTTGCATCGATTGTGACAGGAATCAAGCCCGCCGTGGGAATGTATTATAATTGGAGATATCGCCACCACCCGTTCACCTCTTCCCTCCATTCTTCCCTATCTTTACTGCGGCGGCGTTTATTCACTATGCCTCACCCTTTGAATTTTTGAAGATTTCTTTCTCAAACTCTTGTATTGATCAGTAGAAGTAATACAGACTTGCTGTCTCGGATCCTGAAGTTATTCTTATTACAAATCCAAATCATCACTTAGGTAGTTGAGTTTAATTCGTGAGTGAACAATGAATAGATCAGTAAATATTTTATAATGAAGACACGGAAGTACTTAACCAAATGTAAGCATAATCTATGGTCATCGCTGTCATCTGTGTATCAGAGACGAGTTAACGAACAGGTGAAATTTTAATGAAATGAATTAGACAATTGAAACTTACAGTTAGAATTAACTCCGGATTATTTTTTCTGCCTTATTTATTATTAGCTCTTTATTTGGACATGGATTAAGATTAATATTGCCTCTTCTTCAATGTCACCTCTTGAATTAAAATATGAATATAATTCGCAGAAAAGGGTGTGCATTTTCAGCTAAGAATACTCTATTTTCTCTTTAAAAGCCTTGTTATTCATTCTTTTCTATCGGTTTTTCTTTTTGAAGAGGATTAAGCCGACTCAATGAGGGATTTGTCCTATTTTCCACTTTGATTTGTCGATCCAAATCCACTTTTCAATCATCCAAACACTTCTTTACCTCTTTCTCTCTGCGGAGGAAAGAATGGCCGCTGAAGAAATAATATCCGCAGACAATGGCCGGATTGAAAGAGCCAATCAGCGGCCACTCTCATTGTTTATTCGCTGGAATCAGAGGGCATCGCCGTCCAGGGAACATCGAGGATCAAAGAGAGGATGATGGGAAATAAAAATGGAAAGATGAAAGGAAAACAGTGCTCGGTATAGTTATAATCCTTTTTACCTCCGCTGGGATACGAATCCAGGCATTAGCACACCCGCGGAGCAGAAAGGCTAATTGGCGTGGCATTCCTTGGAAAGGGGCATTAAAGAGTGGAAAGCAGCGCCACGTGGTGGGAGAGGCGGGACGAATCCAAGATGACGGCTGAGGTGAGAAAGAAGGGGTGAAAAGGAAGAGAAAATGTGCGGAGATTAGAAAAAGAGGGATCGTAACATTAAAAGAAGTCCGTCTAATGCTTCCGTGGCCTCCCTTGCACCGGCCTTTCCTTTTGCGGCATTATACACTTTCCTCAAGAGGTCCTTGCGGTAGATCGATTGAGGGCTCTTTCGAAAGGAACTCCGTCAAAGACCTTTTTCCCTCAATTGGCAACAGCAACGACCTATCCTCACCCTTGCCTATTGGGATAAAAATGAGAAAACGGAATGAGGGACTGGAATCATGGTCTAAGACTTTATGAGTTAAGTTTATGGTTAAATGTTAGTTGATGGTTTGCTTCTTTAAATGTTGTTGCCTAATTCGTGCTGTGTTAAATCAGTCTCGAATCAATTCATCATTCGAATAAGTGAACGTCCTTAGAATTATGTTTTGAAGAGGAGCCACAACAAATGAGCCAAGTAGTTAAGTTGTAAAAACTCCATGATAAACAAACTTTTACTAGACCACTATTTATTTTCAGAATAACACCACCCAGGTTTCGTAGTTTTCCAAACCTGGGTCGTGTTACTCTGAAAATAAATAGTGGTCTAGTAAAAGTTTGTTTATCATGGATTTTTTACGAGTTAATAAGTACCACAACATTAATCCTGAATCTGTATCGTTTAAGAAGTTTAGCTTTAATTTTCGATTTTTTTCTGCTAAAGAAATTGATTTTGGGATTAGTCTTTCCAAGAATCCGCGTATCCTTAATTTTTACAAGTATTTCCCGAACAATTCCCGATTTTCTTCAATAGTAAACCGAATGGGAAGATAAACTAAAGCTAATCCAGCAACTTAAATTACCTAATAATAGTCTTCTGCAAAAGAAATTTTTTTAACCATAATAGGTCTCCTTCTTGTATTGGTTTTTGATATCGAAATTTCTTATATCTTTGGATGTAGGGTAGCTTTTTCCTCTTACGTATAAGTAATTTTGTTAGCAAAGAAAGTCGCACTCTAGAGTGAAGTTGAGTTTAAGCTCATGTTTATTCCCGTCTAATTCTGATCGAAACTTGACCTTTCACTTCTCATTAGGTCGCTTATTTTTTTGTTGTTCGTTCATTTGTGAGTATTTGCATTAGTTTTTGGCTGGAGTATTATTTCATTCTCAACTCAACGGTGTTCTCTGACCGGGTTCAGATCCTTTACATCGACGTGCTCTGCGCGTGTCCATAAATGGGAAGCTTTCCTTGCTCTTGTGATGAAGCGTCGTGTACTGCGGCACTGCCCAAGATCCAAGGGGTGGATTGTTAGAGGAAAAATATTTTCACTTACAATCCAGTCAAAGCACCGCCAAGCCTAAAGTCTTTCTAACTGTATCTTGTACGACTATAACGGTACAAATATGCCGGAAGATACTGTACTATGCAGTGGTAACGATGCTATGTACTTCAAGAACCTAATCGCCGTATAGTTTCGTAGATTATAATATTTTTTTAACAAATCACCTCTACTACACACAACAGCAGAAAATGTTCTATTGAACTCCACGGGTTTTGAGTTTATACGTTCAAAATAACCAATCTTGTAAGGAGGCACAATTTAAAAAAAAATCAGAAGAGAGCAGAGTAATAATTTCATTGAATTCTGAAAAATATATCCAGGATTATTATTTCACGTTTGTGCATTTTCATCCTGTTTTTCTGAAAATTTCACCTTTCTTTCTTTGCGATCTAAAACATTTCGTATATCTTACATAAGGTTCTTTTGTTGGTTATCATAATTAAGTCTTATCTTCTTAAATTTTCCCAGGTTAGTTCCCATATTAAATCATAAAATATACCTTATACTTTCCATTCTAAATTAGGTTTATAGAATCGGCTTACTTGAAATGAAATTTATGGCCACAGGTTATTAATGTTACTTTTAATGGAAACGGAGTCGTGTGGGATTTTAGCTCTCCTCATGATAAAAAACAGTAATAATTTGGAATCCGATCATCTCGGATCGAATTGCATCTACATGACAAAGGATATTTTCGGCTCTGAAGCGGTTCTCGAATTTTTCATCATTGTGGAGCAGTTCTTATTCTCATAAGAAATCCTCTTATTTCCGACCGTTCTATCGAATCACAGCGCCGAGGGTTAAGTTAAATGGAACGTCGAGTTAAATCATTGTTTCTTTCCATCGGAGGCTCTTTTCGGGGAAAAACTCTTCGCTCCAAATCCCCTTTCCCATTGCATTACTTTTGGAGGGGAACTTCGCCATTTGCGGAATTGTATCGATTGACTTACTCAAATAGGAATTTTTGAGAATTGCACCCTTGTATATATATATATCTCGATTCTACGAAAGTTTATATTCTGTTTTTTAAATTTCGTTGAACCGTCTCAGTGATATAGGAATGCAATTTTCCGTTTAGTATAGAAAACATTAATATCATTTCGTATCTCCACTGTCTATACCTTTTTATCAAGTTCATATCCAATAAAACGAATATACATTCATTTTCCCTTAAATTTTATTCATTACGCACAAGTTTATCATATGTCATTTCTCCTAAATTCCAATTCTATTTTTTGTTGATTACACCACGTAGCATGATTTTGAACATGAATGACATTGTGCTATTACCTTAAATAAATTTCCACGTTTTGATGTTTCAGCTGTCCTTAAAAGAGAAGTTGAAATAGAATTACAATTTATTCTTCTTGGTTTTCTCTTTTGCTCAGCTTTCTTAATGAAAGAATGTATAATTATTATTATTAGGGGTCTTTATTATAGGCGAGATTGAGACTAAAAAGTCTTCTCTTCCATCTAACCTGTCGTTAAGTTGTTACATTATTACAAGTATATTACATGTATCAATGAAACTTAGAGGAAAATAGAAGAAAATGCAAGAAGGGATTGCGGATGTAAAAAACACCTAAGAAAAGCTTAGGAAAAAATATCCGCTGCAGGAAAACACCCACAAAGAAGGGGTGTGAAAAACCTGCGCAAACCTACCGATAGCAAAAACTAAAGACATTAAAGAAAACAATGTCCATACAATCTGGAAAATTACAAGATGTGTTAGAGACATATTAAGAAGACAAATAATGAAAGTTGATAAAAAATGAAATGCAGAGAATACAGTGAGTAGATACATACACTTGTGATAAAAAATATGACTGAACTAGAAAAAAGCAAAATAAAACACGATTATTCCAAAATAACGCTCTAAAATAATTAAATAATAAGGGTTATGGAAGTTTATCTATGTTGCACAAAAAACCGGTTGCATTTTGCACCGTATCACCGTAATACCGTGGGTATGAGCACCAATAAGGTTTAAAACCCTTATATTAGCACAAATATTGCATTGTCTGTGAAAATACTTGTATTCAGATCATTCATTCATATTAAAACAACTAAATTCAATATTTTAGTGTAATCTTGACGCTCTACAGTTTAATATCGTCGAGATTCAGGAATTTCTCTACATCACTCTTTACCGGCATGGTTCTGATAAATGCGGTTAGAGTTACCACGGAATGCTTTTTTTTCGGGAATAACGTTGTAACTCTTTAAAGCTTTTGGCGTGGAATCTCATTTCATAGATTTCTTGGGCCTTTTCCTCGAGCGAGTCGCTGAAGTTTATAGCCATTCGGGAAACTTAGTTATGGAGTTTTATTCAGGCCGAAATTGGAAGAATTAGGTTGAGTCTCTTCATCCGACCTCAAGACTGCGATCTGTTTCCTTTGTCCCGCGGGTGGAGGCGATCGCGAAATAAATTTCGTGCCGCCATTCCCTATGATTTCCTCCGAGACTGGAATTGAAATTGCCAGCGGCGGAAGGGGGATTAGAGATGGACGGTAAATATTTCTCCGCTTCCTTCTTCTTCAAGTTTACCAAATGTGCAAAGTAAAGATGGGAAGATACGCAGTTTTAATTTCGTTGTTCCCTGTTTTGGTGTAAAGTTGAACTTGAGCCGAACGGACACACGAAAAAAGGTTATTTTAGTCGGAGTTAAAACCGTGCCCGAACCGGGAAAGTTCAAGTTTTAGAACCCGAATGAAAAACGGAAACGGTTAATTATTCTATTCTAAATTTTAATATAGAATAGTAACTACTGTTGGATTTAAATTGGTGTTCCCCGGGACTTTGCGAATTTACTGCAGGCTTTCTCTAAAACGTGTTTTTGTTTTCCTTACATCAAATTAAGGATTATTTAGAGTTCTTTTTTGGAAAAGTTTCCGATTATAAACTTTCAAAAATGTATTAATTGTAGTAATTATAAAATATTTAAACTAAGGCACCCGAAAATCAGTCTCTTTTGGGAGGGACAGATTTATAACAATATTTAAAATTCAATGCCAAAGAAACGGAGCAACTTTTGTCGATGCCATTTTATGCCTGTTTACAACTTCAGTGAAATGAAAGTATTCTTAAATCCGAATATTTATTAAATCATTACTAATTTTATAAATTCAATTCCAATTATCTTTAATCGTGTAAAAATAGTGTTTGTGATGAAAATGAAACATTCACACGACGAGTGACTCGGGCAGTCCCGTTCTTGAACTTCATAACGCGAGATTTTGCGGTTGTCCGAAATTAATCCCAAGGAGGCAGTGAAGAGGGAAAAGCATAGGAATTGATAGGCGGCGGTCGACAATAAAATGGGAAAGGGGCGAAGGGCTGAGGATTTAAGTTATTTCTCCGTCATTGCGGGAGGTGGGCCCCCTCTGAACGGGGGCGGAGGAATGTTTCATTTTTCTCGTTTTATTTCAGTTTTCCGAAAGGCGGTCGATTGGGGAGGGCTTCACTCAAGGCTCAATTACTTTGATACGAAGGTCGTGTTTTTTTAATAATATCCACCCGCGCGGTTAAGGGGAGAAAGTTTGGGTATTTTATGCGAAAGGCGGGGGAGGTACTTATGAGATGGGGGATTACGTAGGCGGATTTCTTTCCCTTTTTCTGTCTTTTGGGAAGGATTAGAGGGTTCAAATAGGGCTCCAGAAGAGATCGGTTTTACATTAATATCTAACGAAGACGCTTCGGGATTCCATCAGCCTGGACGTGATTCCGTTTTTTGACAGTTAATTTGAAGGATCCTGATTTATTCCTTGAGTCCTGGATGTTACTGAGATTCGTAAGATGCTGGACGAATACAATGGGTTCAAGCACAATGGATTTGGCTTAGTACGGATGACGTAACACTAAAGTTGATTTAATACGAACTGCACCCTCAAGTAGGTTTCGATTCTTGATTGCTTCTTTATACGAGCGACATTTTAGTATTGAATTACCTCGAGACTTCGCTTCATATCCATTTTCAGTGAATTACCTCCTGTTATAGCTATTTGATAAATGATTTTCTATGAATAACTCAGCTATAAAATAAACTCTAAGATTCATGTGTATTATAAAGATCTGCCTAATCGTTGTTTGGCTTTCTTTCAGAAGGGTGGTACATTTTCCGTCGTTAGTTCCAAATAATTACAGCTAACACCTACAGTTATATCTGTTTAAATTTATAATGAGATTAATCGCATTATATCATTGACTATCTCTAAATAAAAAAAGAGAATTTTCTGGCTCAATATCGCTTACACGAAAATCTTACTCATACAATATTTCATTTTTATTATTTACGTACGAATTCCATAGTTTTATTAGAGGATATTGTCCTAAAAGATTATTATATTAAAGGTTATCTAGAATCTATATTTTGAATAAAGCTCGAATTGTACTCAGGTAAACTGTAAATATACTTAACGAAGGAAACTCCATGTGCCCAGTAATCGATAAGGAAACGTAGTTCGCATACTAAATGAAGAATATTATATCAGAGATCTTAGCGCCTCTTTTCACTCAGAGAAAATTAGGCAAACAGACAATGTAACAATCGGATGGATTTATTAAAATAGATCGTCTTATACAGGGCGGCGTAACCTCACTCAATTTCAATTAAATTCCCTCCACTTGGAATATCTCGAGAGGAGGCGGTCTTGTGGGTGGGCTTTTTAGGCAATCGAGAGGGCTTCCGAGGGAAGGACCAGTAATTATATCAGAGTGGGAGAATTAACCATTAAGGATTATCTTCCCTTCCTCATTTGGGTAATTGCGCGGCAGAGGGCAGTGCGAGCTAAGACGGAGACGGTGAATACGGGATTGGCGTTTATGAAGGAAATGAGTGACAATGAAGTTGAGTGTTATGTCGGAAGACGGGCTGTTTTCGTCATAGAAAAACGGACGCGAAGATCTTATCCATTTGCAAATTTGCGCAGAAGTAGTTACGTTAATGGAAATGGTGTCTAACTCTGAAAACTAGAGATATGTAATAAAATACATTATTAAACAATTGACTTTCATATGACTGAGCAAACCGTAATGAGGAAAAGGATATAAAATCTTATAAATAGATTATTTTATTTATTCATTCAGTTTAACACACAGCATAATTGCCAATTTAAAGTTAAGATACAACAAAGAGAAAATTTAATTAATTATTACAGTAACAGAATATAAAACAGATTAATTACATAAATAAATCTTTAGAAAAGGGATTTACTTAGCGTGAATCAATTACATGTGAATAAATGCCCCTTTTAAAGCGCTTCTGAAAGTCATAGATTTCAGCATCACGTACGAATAAAATCATATCTAGAATATGGTTATGACTTAAAAGAGTTACGATTTACGCTGAAGTTGTAAGATCTTGACATTCGATACCATGAATCAAAACGCCAACTAACCTACAAGAGAAATACTTAGGAAAAATTTTGCGGAGATTTCAGTTAAAGTTTTGAGGTTCTAGAGAAAGTGCGTATGCATTTACATGCGAAAATGTGTTTGGTCGCAGCAGAATTGGAAGTAAGTGTTCCGTTTTAGTGTCGCCTTAAGCTCCCCTTCTCTCCCTAATTTCTCTATGCCCTTCTTAATATTCAAGGCCCTTCTTCGCCTTACTTAGCCGCGTACCTGCACTCCAACACCTTTTTCCCTCCTCTTCTTGTGGTTTCGCACCCTTTTTTATTTCTAAACTCCCCAATCCGCTTACGTCTTCACACTGCCAAAGAAGGAAATGTTCCTCGTCTCTGCCACAAAGGTATCGCCTCCCCTCCTTGCTATATCATGGTAATACCGAGAAGGTGTTTTCAAATGATGATTTTGGTTTTAAAATTGAAACATTAGCATACTTTGTTCCATTACATGCTAAAATGTATTCGATCTAGGAAGATTTGAGAATTACAAAAACATTAGTTAGAATAGATATAAGATTAATAACAGATCGCTGTAATTTGATTTAGTTTTATTATTGATTTGCGCACTACTTAAAAATTCAAGAAATTTTGTTAAATTTAATCTTATAATAGCCTTAAATTTCATAGTATATATGCTACCAACTCCATTGAGCAACTCATAAACATTTTAAATCTATTTTCAATGAGTCATCATAAATATTATATTCTTCTCATAACATGAAAACTTTTAAAGATAAATTTTGTTTTCTCTGCTTTATTTATCTACTTTATACACCACGGTTCATAAATTCAGCTTTAAATTCGTAAAGATTTGTCGTAGACGCAATCAGAGATAACTTGATTATAATATCATTGAACTACATAAAATGGCAGTTTTGCTAACTGGGAAGGCAGAAGAATAATAATCGATTTCGATATTAAAACATTGAAATTAAGAAGAGTGCGTATTTATTTTGCTCTCAATATACAAATTGGTTTCCTTTTTCGATAGGGCCCTAGATAGATTCGACCTTACACTTCTATAGAAAACTATTCTCAGCGAATTCCTTGTTCGATCTCTTTTTTATAGCTTCTGGGCACCTTAAGATGGCCTCAGACTCTCTTGGAAGGGAAGGACATCCTCTTTGACTAATTTAAATTCATTCCCCGGAAGTTAAAGGAGTTATGTAACTGAAGCCGCTTTCCCGTTCGGGACGAGAGATAATTAAAAGCTCATGGCTTTTAGGGATGGATGCTCTTCATTCCTACTCTTTAATTGTTTCTCGCTTAATGTAGCATCGCCGTCTCCCACTGATACGGCAGCGTGGAATTGCGTCTTTAATGATTTTTTAATTGCCCGCTGAGGAGCGCCTTCGTCATGTTTTTTTGTATCCATGCGTCCGAACATAATGTTTCACATCTGGCAGTTTGGAATGATCCATAACTAAAAAGTGAATCAACTACTCTTTCTTTGTTTCTCTCTCATCGGCGGCATCAATTTGGTATCACGAACTTCGTGTAATTGGTGTGCCCAACTTCATAGAATTAGCGATTATTTACTCGATCCAGTTGTTAACAGCATCTGGTGCCAATTGAAATGGGGAATAAGATGTACGTGTTACACATTGTTTCTTAATCTTTCTATCTCGTACTTTAAAATTTTATTATTGTGGGCTTCATCGATTATTGAAGAGCTTTTTTTTAGAGTTTTGAACGACTTTACACTTCTTAAATCAAGTATTGTAATTGATAGCATGTCTAGTAATCCCCTTAGAATTGGTTTCAATTGATTAAACGACAATGTTTGAATTATTGTGATGAGTTGTTGATTTGAGTTGAAGAGTCCATCAGATAAATCATTCCCCTTTGCAATTACTTTGTACCAGTAACATATATAGGTTCAAATGGTGCATTCATTTATACATTAAAAAGCATTTTTACTCTGTATCAGATATACATCGAGATTCTGTAGGTACATACAAAAATTTATTAGATACAAAGCGTTTTAATGAAACTTTTCTTTGGTCAAGATATTTCTTGTATTCAGATTAACTGTCACAAATTTAAAAAATAACCAACTTCAGAAATTTAAAGTTTGTGAAATTCCTCAGTATTCATTACATACTTCATACATACTCCTCAATATCCTGGCAAGTAACTGCCTAGAACTTTTCTGGACTTGTCCATTATCTGAGGCTTTTTCTGCCATATTACTCTTCTAACCCCATAACTTAAGAAAACTTTCTTTAAGTCACCCATCTTGCCCTCTCCTGAAAAATATGATACAATATTGTTAAAAACATCAAAAGATGCAGAACAATAGATAATGGACAGAAACTCTTCACTTATATCGAGAGATGTGAAAATAGTATCTCAGGAAAGTAAAGAGCATAGTGTTACAGCGAATATGAACCCTATGATTCCTTCCATTTCAGTCAGTTACCCCGATGGTGCTATTGCTTTGAAACACGGTTATCAATGACTATTCATTGCGGTATACCAATTTGTGCTATATACTTGTGGTGAATACATTTTTACTGTGATTTTGTCACACTTCCATTCGTTATTAAAAGGCACATTCCTTTCTTGACCTTACATATTTTACATCACATGAATAAAAACATTGTCAGAGCACGAGTTGCATTTGTCCACGCCTCGTTCGAAGACAATGGAAGTGCACTAAATGTCCACCACGAGGCAGCACCGTGAGACACTCAAACTCTCATTCCCCAGACAGCGTGGGACAGACTCTTCTAACGTATCTATCAAATTCGTTTATCGCCGAGTACGAGGAGAATACCCCACCGCTCAAATTTATAAAATTTAGAATTCCATCGATTCCCCGCCCGTGGAATCCCGAAAAAAGCTCCATTCGAAAATAAAACACGGCTGACATTGAAGGAGAAAAGGAAGAAGCTCGCAGGCACGGGCAGGAATCATAATGGATCCGCTAGCCTTTTTTATATTTCCCATCTCATTCTCTCGACCATCCCGATTGCCAGCGCTACTCCCACGCTTCGTTGCCATCGCGTCGTAAATAACTTCCATCTCGGAGACGTCACTTGGACCTTCTCCTCAGAGAGGTCCAAGAGGTGATAAATTCGGGGACAGAGGTGGTGAAAGAGAGGAGTGATGCATAGGAGAGGCGGAATAGGACGCTGGGGAGTATCTGGATGAATAATCGCCCAAAGAAGAATGGCCATTTCCATTCCCACCTCCTTTTTCCGAAGCTTTTTTCGTCCCCTTGCACAGTCTCCCCTCTTTCGGGATCAATGGGTACACTTCGCTCGCACTTCTCCCGTCTTTTGTCTCTTTGCGTCTTTTTATCGCGACGTCGGATGCAGTGGCGCCACTTTCGCCGATTCTAATTTATCTGCCATCTTGGGTTTTCTGTGAATGGTGGTGCACTTGGGTCGTAGAGGTTCGTAATCGTGAGATATGATGTTTTGAAGATTCATCGAGTTTATTCTTATCATTCTAGTCAGTATTGGTCTAGATTCGATCATCGATTTAAGGAAACGATAATTATGAAAACAATGAAATTGGCATTAGTTGTGTAGTGATTGCTTTTAATCGTATTTTTAATGATTTGAATTTGAATTGATCAGATATAAGAAAGCATTTGGATCAGTAATATAGTTTTTCTAAAGTTAGTACATGCATGGAATAAGAAATAGAAGCAGTCGCTAGTTAGACAATATTAAACTTAAATGTAGCTATTGAAGACGCCAATATGGAACTATTTCCATGAAAGGAAGAATAGGTACTTACATAAAAAACTTCACGCGTATATGAAGAAACTGTTCTGATTGCTTCATTTACAAGGAAATTAAACTATTTAAAAACGATTATAGTGCAATGAAAATTAAAAATCAAGCAAATTTTTCTACTTTCTCTTATAGTTATTAAAATAAGCATACGACATCACCAATCTTTCAATGTGGCAGTAGTGGTTGAAAACATCAATTTCGTAAATAGAAAAATGTTTAGAATCTCGAAGTAGTAAATCCAAATGATAGTCCAAACGGGAATAAATGTACATCTTATATGTGCTTGCATCACTCACTTACCTGAGCCCTATGTGCGCAGCTTAGAAGAAATTTCTGTCCGGAAGGATCTTGGGATCCCTCTCCGAAATTTGCGTCGGTAACCTTTCCCCAAATCCGCTTTCGGTAAGAGGCGAAAATCCGGCAAGACGATAAATTTCCGCCCCTTTGTGAAAACGTTGCACTTCCCTAAACCACCATCAACAAATGGAATCCGCAACAAAGTCCTCACCCTAAGCCATCGAACGGGCGTTCATTTTTCAAAAACCCATTCATTCAAGAATTCGGGAAGAATGAAGATGTTTCCAAAGGCTATCGGGTTGATACCGCCCATTGCGTGCGAGGGAATATCAGGGAACTTCAGCACTCCTTTCGTGTCTTAAAGAAGATGTTGAGCGCACTTTCGTTCGTACAGCTTACTATCGTACCGATTCAGAGTAAGTCAGAGTATCATATCATAGTTCTCAAATTTTAAAACATATTGAGTGCATTTTCATAGAAAGTACAAGTTGTTGCATTAAAATCCTAGGTGTATGTTAAATTCGTTGAATATTTTTAAAATTATATTTCGTTTCCTCAGATATAGCTTAAACACCTACACATTAAGAATTGTTATTTGATTTCAATCTTAAAAATTTGAGCAAATTCGCTTTTAGCCGTTTAAAACTAAAGATTTATTCCCGCCGAGAAATGTCATATTCGGGATTTAGAAAAAGTAGAACGGAAGGCGATACGATTTGTAAAGAATTGCTTCGGTAAAACAGCGAGTGTTACTCAGATGTTGCAGTACGCGGGATGGGAATCATTAGAAGATAGAAGAAAAATTCAAAGGATAAATTTATTGAATAAGTTCAGAGAAATTACGTACTCAGATGATGTAACCGATATAATGCAACCCCCCTGTTATATGGGCCGTTCTGATACTGCCAGAAAGTTTAGGGAAATAGATGCTAAAACGAATCGTTTCAAAAATTCATTTTTTCCGCGAAGTATACGCGAAAGCAACCGTTTAGGAAAATAGAGTCAAGGTGCTTGCACCCTCTGCCACACGCCGAAAGGCGGCTTGCAGGGTTCTTACATAGACATAGACAACGACTTTAATAAAATCTTACTTACGATCGTCTCCAAGTAATTTGAATCTCTCATCTTTTAATTCATTTGAATTCAGGAAAATTTATTAGTTGCATTACTTTATTTTCTTATGCCAATTTGTTATCATTTTTTAGGGTCGTGAGCGGCTTTTTATCAATAATTTAAGAAAATCAACGAGGAAGTAATATAACTAGAAAGTTATAAGATTACATTCTTGTTTCATAGTATTTTACAGGAAAATCAAAGAAATTCTTTTTATGTATTTTATTAGACCGTAAAAGATTCATATGCATCCACTAATGGACCAAACAGTGCCTTACATCTTCCAATGACGAGAATAAATTACACCGGCTCACGCGCTTATCTACATCTTCATTGTTACCCTTTGGCTCGCTTATCTGCAAGCGGCAGGGGGTAGACAATTCCTTTAGAGGGAAAAAACGCCGAATAAAAACGGAATCAAAAGCGCGGAGTCGTATGAATAACCATTAGGCGGAGTACCTCCATCGATGATATAAAGGGATTTCATCCGAGACTGCCATTTTTATGCGCTATGAAACCGCCTAAATTTTCAGACGTGTTGCATATCCGTCTGTCTCCTATTACCCTGAGGATTTCTTCGGTTTTCGTGAGTCCCCTTTTGTGCAGCGTAACCGAGTCCTCCCCAACGGAGGGGAGACCCATTGTTGTGCTTATCCGTCATTACAGGAGGCCCCAGTGTTTACAGATTTCCCCTTTCATCCCCGCTATCTCTATAGATTCGGGTTTCACCATTGTTGTGATTCTCGCCCCAGGACCTGGATCGCCAATTTTCTTCTTCCCACGCTTCCGATCGCTGCAGGAAATCGGCTCTACGGATTTTGTGGGTTAGCTTTAAAAGTTGGCTCTTTTTTAAAGCAGGCATATCTAAACGCGGCTCCATTATCCTCCGACGTCGGACGTAATAAAAAGAGGAGGTTCGATTCATCGCCGTTATCGATTATTGCCGCGCGATATCGTTCGAGGAATTGTCTCGAAAGAGATGGAATTGTCGATTGGGGGAAAAAGGGCGAATGTGGAAAAATCTTTGTGCGGTTAAGTTTTATCGGAGGATGATCATTTTGCGGGGACGTATGGGTTGTGCAGTCGTAGTTTGAATAAGAGAGGGACATAAAATTTGTCCATCTTTGGATTGATCCATCGTGAGTGTTACCGAAAATATATTGGTGTAAGAACCGCAATGAATATTAGTCATCTCGTAAAATTATGTATTTCCTCTTTTTTGTTACATAATTTTAACAAATCAATACCCAATATAAGTAAGTAGATAATATGTATTACTACATCATTGAAAAATATTTTGTGGCATAATAATATCTAAGAATGGTGTGCTGTCTTGCTGGTTTTAGTAAGTGCTTCCAGCTACGTGTAGAGCTCCTATAGTAAAAAAGATGAAAACAAGTCTTAACTATAAAAAACTTCTCTTTTATCCTACAATTGCCATTTAGATACATATATTTTATCAGTTTCATTTTATAATTTGATTTCCCAATATTTAGCATTCGAAATAGATTATGGACTTTGTTTCTGTACAAAGTCCCGTTTGATTGAAAACCTAAACGCCCTGATGGCTCTCTTTTACCTTTAAGTACAATTTGTTTTAAGATACTTTGATGAAAATTTCATTGAATTTGTCAGTATTTATTTCTTGGTTTTCTTTTTTAAAGATTAAAAGATATACTGTCATTATTATTTTCACAGTTAAAATCTAGTAACACCTTCTTATGTGTTTCCATCAGCTTCATTTCCAATTTTCCTTTTTCCACTGGTAGTTTATTGTATACATATATTTCCTATAGTCACCGTAACCGTGGACACACGGCCAAGGTAGCGACGAGTCAATAAGCAATGCATTCCGTATTGTTCCCCGTGTAGTCTCGCACTTCACAGCCCATCAAACACGAGCTTGATTTATGTTAATGAGGAGACACGTTTCCCTTCCATCAATATGCATATTCGCGCTTGTTTTCCTTTACCAAGAGACGAAGTTCTTTTGTCCTTTTTCACTCTATCGTATATTCCACCCACGGCCCCTTTTCCGTCAAAGCAGCTCAATAAACCTCGCAAAACTCGGAGGAAAACCATGGAAACGGAGACTTATTCCGAAACGAGCTTGTTACCAGAGAATCGCGCTTAAATGCGATCTGCATAGCAAAACCTTCAGGATATGTACGCCCTCCGCGCAAAACCTAATTAAGGTCTCCTCCGTATACATAACAGCGCCCTCTTTTTTCTGCCCATTCTTCCTCGTCTAGATTTCAATTCCGCTCATTCCACATTCCAGACACCGTCTGCCCCGCCATTAACGTACTCAACTCATTTTCGATGAAGGAATTGAGAGGCTCAATGAGAACGGATTGCTGCGTTATTCTGTTTGGAAACCGCTGCGGGATATGATCCGCATTTGTTCGTCGAGATTTGCTTTCGGAAAGGCGCGAAATTAAATAGGCGTTTCCCTTCTTTTTCGGAATTGCCTCGGACGTTTATCCACCCTCATTAAAAGGATTGACAATCGGAAATGGACGTCTTTCTGTTTTCCCCTATCCCAGTCTATTTGTATAACTTTCCGTTCCTTTTCTCTGCTGAGGATGGAGTCGTGAAATTAAAACTGTAAACCTAAGTGTTAGAGCGTTCTATCTCGACAAACAATGGCGTCACTGAGTGCAATTTATTTTATTAGTAATACAAAACTTATCGTTACGTTTTCTTTCAAATGGCTACTGTTTTTAATAATCAACAAATATATTGTTTATTGACGAAAACATAACTCTTAGTAGGAATACAGAACCCTCTGTTGAAAAGATGTTTTAAAGAATACCTGTAAGGTAGCATTGTAGTCTTTCGTACATTTCAAAATATAAAGTGATTTAATACGATATAATTTCATATTTAAATGGTGTTAAATGAAGGAGGATGATAATTAAAGCCTTTCTCATGCATATTAGTTTATTCAATACGAAGTTACAAGTTAGTTTAAACAGGGTGGCAACAAATATCCACAAGTTATTAATTGACATTAACTGTATATTTTTGTATAAAAAGATTTAACAATATGCTATGTCATAAAAAATATATGCTTCAATACAAGAATGAACCTTAAGGAAAATACCGGAGAAACTGAATTTTCTTTTTGAAGAAATAAGTTTTTAAACGAAAAAACTGTTTCAATAGAATCCATTTACACATATCTTTTGTATATCATTATATATTTTGTATATCCTGCCACAGACCGATGTGGGTTTTCCAGGGTATGAATTTCGAAATACAATTACATGCAGATGTTTGAATAATCATGTTGTTTGAATTGTTTGTTGTTGATATTGCGTAGATAGTTGGAATTATTCTGTTCACCATCAACTCAGCTGACCCTCAGCTTTGAGAGAAGCCCAATCATTCTCCAATTTTCATTTCTAATTTGGCGCTCTAGATCAGACCTTATCGCATGATCATCTAACAGTTTGAACCGATTTGTACTGAACTTTTTCCCGGAAAGGCCTGCCTTCCTCGAACCGCGCCAAATTCCGCGAAGGCAGCAATCCCCAGCGCATAATCCGAGCGCGTTCATATATGTACAGCGCGGAGAGGGAAAAAATGCCCGCCATCAACGGCGAGTGGTAATGCATGAGTAACGTCTTCGAACGCGGCTCAAATGAAATGAGGCGAGCGCCTACCACACGATATCTGAGGCACACCCCGCACTCCCTCGGGAAAACGTTTTGTTTTCAGTTTTCAATCACTGTCTCGAGCGCGGCATCTCCTCCTTTGAACCGCCGGGAAATGCTTTGTCATAAGGTCCGTGCGATCTCCCTTCATTCGGAATTCCGACGGGAGATGGGCCGGGATGGGGTCACGACTGTTGAGATGCGAGATAAGGCGACTGCGGAATGCTCTATGAGTTGACCTTAAAGAGGTGAAGGTCGCGCTTCTCCACATTCCTCATTCGCGTGATCGCTCCCATCCTTGGCTGCTTTCTCCGGGATTCGCGTCAAATGGTCTCCGATAGCCTCGCCATTTGTTGTCGGTCCCTCGGTGGATCTTAAAGGCCGTATCCTTTGCGGTGTTTCTCGATGTCTTTATTGTTTTAAATACCATTTTCTGAGAAGGATTAAATGTGGGAGAAAAATCTAACATCGCCTGTTGAAATTACCGTCAGAATCAGTATAATTAGGTGTAACAATTATACTGATATCAACATATTTATTTCATTGCTGCGTCTTCACCTTCAAGAAAATGCATTTAATTTGCCTTGCCTTTGCCTAAAAATAGCGTGTGACAGGAGTCTTGGAGGGCTACAGTAAACCAAACTTTGAGTTGAATATCCCTGGTGATAACAAGAAATTCCTAAATGAACTTCTTTGGTGTTACGCATTAGGAATCATTAAGGATAGCGATAATAGAGATCGAAACACGTTCACGAAGTTACATAATTAAGTTTGAAAATAATAATCTGGTGATTCGATTATAAATGTGTTGATGTTTTTCCTACTCTCTATTAGGCGAGTTTGGTTATGTGGTATCTTGTAGTTTCATGATTTAAAATCTGATTGATTTAAATTGTTTTGTTTACCACCGATAGCTGACAGATTGATGTAATAGTTTCAGAATGAATCCGAATTATTATGCATTAAGTAGAACTTCAGCTGAATGAATTTGTGAGATAAGCTTATTTTCAATGTAAGCTAACTCTAAATCACTTATCGGATTTTGAACTTGTATGCATGAATATACATTAGTTATTATTTACCAGTGGTAAGTATATTTATTTCACGAATGGCTTCAATTTAATATCGTTTTTGTCAATGATTAATATATTTTGATACTAATGTTTCCTTCTCTCTTTTCAGGTAAGCATTCGAGTCCAAATAAGGTATCCATGCAGGAAGGAGAGGCCATTTGGTATCGTTGAAAATTATTTGTCTGCATTTCTTTTTTATCGCCATTTACGTATGACTCCTCGGAGATTTCAACGACAGCCTTTTCAAGGGCGTCTCCATCACGGACAGAAAAAGATAATCAAACCATAAGAGACGCGTGGGAGGGAAATCTAATTTAATTAGCGCAGCGGTGCATATCGTGGCTTATTGACGTTGAAAAATGCTTTTACCCAACCGATAGCCATCGTGACGAACCGCGTGGGAAGTCGTTCTTCTCCGTTCCCTTCGTTTTTTGCACCGCGTCCTTCGGCTCTTCTAATCCCCTCAAATCGCGCCTTTAAAAGCCGTCAACAGATACCTGTTATTAGCCAGTTACACGAGGATCGCTGTCCAGTAAGACAGACATTATGGGGTGGGTTGAGGTTGGGATCGGAAACTATAGTACTGATAAGCTATGGATCTATTAGATCCGTGTATGAAAATGAACGGAAATCAATTGTTACGGATTAATTTTCTCAGAAAGAAACGATGATGTTGGTTAATAGTGCTTCGACAGCTTAGGTCATTTCACACATGAGCTCCCACCGAGAATAGAACCTGGAACTGCTTTCACCGAAGCCGAAAGCGCTTCTCACATACCGAAAGTATCGATTTTTCAATTTTAAAAATACTTCTGTAAAAGATAGGAATATACACACTTGCATGTTCATGACAATGCAAAAATTAGTACTCGGCAATTAATTCTTTTGCTTCGTTAAAACTCGAAAAGAAGGAATTCTTAGCAAAGTTTGAATGATTTGGCTCACTTATCTATGCAGTTAGATAATGTTTTACAAATCTTTAGTTATTTAATCTGCGAAGAAATTTTTGTTCTCTCATCTTCCTATTGGATTTTTCTTCTTTATCTTCCAAATAGTAACTGCTGTTTTTAAATCTTCGTTTATTAGTTCATATGTAGGTGCATATATATAGTCTCAAATTTTAGAATATTGAATCCACAAACGAACGAATAATTATAATAACTGTTATGCTGGGAAGGACAAAGGCGATTTCACGCAAGTGCTTTATGCCAGGAATTCAAACCACCGATTGCTTTATCATTGCATAAATACAAGTTGTTATTCCGAACTACTTACGTCGGTAACCGCTCAAGAGTATGCGAGGAATATTTCCATCGAAGCAGTTCCGAATCCACTGCGCTACGACTTGCATTAAGTGCATTACGAAAGAGTGAAAGTTCGTGAGGGAAAATTACAGCCATTTGTTCACGAGATAAGGTGCATCTAGCCAATGCATGGGATTCATTTGAGACACGCTGACGGAATATCTTCAGCTCGGTTGCGTAAGTGAGATCAGGCACTTCATGCGGAATTCCATCACCGTTTTGATAGTTTTAGATATCGAACGGCTTATATTCCGACACTTACGTTTTCAGCTCACTTAAATGCGAATCGAAAGCATTTAACCTTTCAAGAAATGTCTTAAGATTATAGGAGATATTTTTTCTTACTCTGTATTTCTTGTTGCTATTTTCTGTGTAATTACGAAAAAAATACTGTGTTGCAAACATGGACTGGGTTTGATAGACGTGGTGAGGTAATGTCTACACTTTTTTAATTCACAGATATATTCACTGACAAGCCACATTTTTACCCTCTGTCCTACTCTGTTGATAGATCAAAATATAATGCTACTGCCAAATCAATGTTTGTTTCGGCTATTACAGCAGTATCATAATGCATCTATTCAATCGTAATTCATTGTTATTCCCATTAAGACAATCGCAAAGAAAATCAATGTCAAAGAGTCTTAATCCTACCGTTGCTATCTCCTCATTCTAAAAAAGCCTTCCCTAATCCATTAGTGTATCTGAAGCGATCTCAACTTCGTTGGTAGTCGATTTCAATCTCGGAGGCCTATTTAGCAACATCGCCTTCGTGATGGAGTTGTCTGCAAAAAAATGCAGCCGAGAGAGTTCCAGGTAAAAGTGGTTGAATCCCTCGGCGTCTGCAGACTTATGGGTGAGGACTGGAATCCTCTTCCAGTACTCCATTTCTTTGAGATGGCAGATAAGGGAAAGTACCGAGAACTGACCATTGCAGCAAATAGGCTGCCAAATTGAGCACCAAGGACCTCGGTGTGTTCCTGGAAAGCTTTTACGCGGAAACTTCTTGTTAGGCACGGAGGCCATTTATTTGAAGGCGCCAGTGGGAACTGTTGGGGAATAGATATGCAGGAAGGGCGCAGGGATTATAAAATGGCGAGGTCTCCTTTCGCGGTGGACGTTGAATTTTAAAAGGGAGTTGGTCAAGGACTGCGGGGGCCAGGGTGATTGGTTGGCGCCCACTATCAATGGACGGACCGACTCGGTGTCTCGTTCCGTAAGCATCTGGCTGAACGTGACAAGTGGGGTTGCGATGAAAATGTGGCGTCTTAATAAATCTAAAAAGCTGCAAGATTCAAGCAATGTTATCAATATGAATACGCCAAGACGTTTCTTGACTGAATTACTTTCCCTGGATAAAATTCGACGAATAGTCACTCTTATGCTGTACGTGCTACAGTAAAATTCAATAACATCTCTTCCATTTATAGCAACTTTATTTTAACTTTCTTGAGTCTAAACTTAATCGCTCTGTTCACTAATTGAATATAGTAAACTTATCAATTAAGTTTTCAAGTAAAGTAAATAATATTGAAAATGAGGTTCATCATAGTTACAGGCGTCTAATTACATTATGTTTGAATTATTTTTCAGTCCCGCTCGGATAATTTGTCAAAGGATAAATGCGCTATCCGTCCTATTTATCAATTCTCTGGTAAGATATATTGTAAACGTGGCATAAGCTCAGACATGACTTCTTCTATATCTTGAACTTAGTAGTTTTTTGTTGTCAGATTCTTTTGAATAGTTACCTATTACCGTAGTCTCCCTCACGAAGACTTTCTCTTGGAATCGTTAAAATACTCAGAAATAAAAGCAAATATATTGATAAAATTTTAGAAAAGAAACATTACCTCCATTAGGATCCCATTATATTCTTATTCAGTCGTAGATTCAGAGACAATAGCAAATAAAGTAGATATTTAGAACGTTTTCGTGAGTCTTGGGGAGAAGCGTGACTGTGACGGGTTTAATGTTTGGACCCGTCGTCGGATGAGATGAGCATCGAATTCCGCATATCCTATTTGTCCGCTAAAAGCTTTGTTTGCTACGCGTTTGTGTCCATTTCCGCGGCGCGTCCGAAGGTATTTAAGTTTCGCGTGTATCTCATTGTATGCGGTAGTAATTTTGAGTAATGGGACGGTGCGACTCGGCTCCGGTAATCGCGTTTCATTTGTTATGCAGTCACGGCTTGGAATCCTCTATAATGCACCTCTCGTTCTTTCCTCGGCCTAAGTGGGTTTGGCTGCAAAGAGATGTGACACAGCGCGATGCATTGTGGGTAGGAGCATTAATTTCATATTTGATACCGAAAGCCCTTACGCTACAAAGCGATCTCAATTATGCGTGCACTTTCACAGCCCTCTTTGCGAATCCCCGTTGTCAAAATTAATTATCTTCGCTTTATACCGATTTCCGTTCACTTTTCGCTTTCAAAGTGATTTGGCAGTCGAGGCCTTCTCTCTGCGGTCATTCGATCATCTGCGATGGATACTTTACTTCTTAAACAGACTATTTATCGCTTATTTCCTTCCATCATTTAATTACCTTATTTCTTTTTAAACCGCATAATCTAGACTTGAATTATACAAGCTAAATAGGAAAACGATTTACAAACATCTACGACTATTTTGTAGTTGAAAAGGCAAGTAGAACCACGGTTAAAACTTATATTACCTCTTATGCCTGAACTCCTAGTTGAAGACCATGAAAAACTACTTTCTTTTTTATTAGGTTACTCTGCAGTTCAAAGATTGTCCGCTTGTTAAATAAGTGTAAGACAAGAATTATGCGATGATTTGTGATAAAAACGTCACACTAATTGAATTTAATGGCAGTCATGTCTTAGCCGTAAACTTCTAGCCATCACACTTAGTTTTAATTCATGCATTTCATTTTCAATAAATCCTTTTATGCGTATGAGATGGAATTTCAATAGGTATTATAGTAAAGGTCCCATGTATCATTGTGAAAGTATCAATCAAATAGTTCTAGTTGACCATGTCAATATAAAGTTTTAAACCTTTGGAATACCGTGAACGGTATTTTTTCAAATATTCTTCGAAATATTTACCTGTTTAAAATTCGAAATACATTAAAGTGGTGATTCAATTCTAACCATTACTATTAATTTATTACCGTATTGTAACGATTAATTGCATAGCTAGCTTGCTTGTTGTGTGGTATAACACCTTCAGTATAATTGGAAATTATTCTTTATCATTCTCTGACATAGGTACTATCATTCCGGAGTCCTGCGCTATTTGAATTGAACTCATACTGTGACCGCGGTGAAATAGGTCTCAGAAACTGATTAAATTGCATCCACGTAAATATAAAAATGGAATGAAAAACTCCTCTAAGTGTTATTTCAGCTTTTGCGAGAGAACACATTATTTTATTCTTTCTCCATCTTAAGGAACGCAGACGTCTAAACCAAATAAGAGGATTCAGCCTTTCCTTGAACTGCCGTCATGTTCTTGGGACGAACTCTCTCGATATACTCGTCATTTGCATTAAAATCTGAATTGTAAGTGGTACGAGGCCCTTGTGATGAAGGATCGACGTCGTTTTCGTCGAATCCTTAAAAATTCCCATATCACGGACGAGATTTATGAGGGATCGGCATGGAATTGTGTCACGGAATTCTTTCCATCGCTGAAACTAGTTTTGAGATGGAGTTGTAAAGTCGCTTTCCAAATGCTCGGGTTTCTCGTCCGTGGAATTTTTGTTTTTCGGGGGCCATTCATCCTATTTTAAACAAGCACGTTCAAGTGTGTGTCGTACCGAAGAATCCCCTCTATGAAATTGGAATGAGACACGCAAACGAGTTTTTAAAACTCATGAACTGGAGCCCTTCCCGCGTTGACGTTTTATTTATCTGTTGGATTTTTTCAAAAGGGGAGCTTCTATCCGCGCTCCTGCCTTCTTTAATCTCCCTCCAGACTTAATTTATTATTTCGTTCCTCCATTCTCGCCCCTCCTTTTAGCAATGCTTCTTCCTCTGCGATGTGTTCTTTTATTCTTCATTTTCTTTCCTTTTTACTACACAGCGAATACCACTTCATTGCAGGGTATCCGTTACTCCCTAGAGTAATAGCAACAGAGCCTGCCTACCTATTCCTTCCTTTTGATCTTTTACTCATAGACTCAATGAAATAAAATAAATATGTGAATTGTATATGTTGCCATAGTAAAACATTTTCTAGCTCATAACTGAAAATTTATAATATCTCCATACAGTGGTAATATGCCCTATATCGCTTAAACTCCATTCATTGCGTCAGTTTAAACTCGTTCTTAGATCAGACTCTATGGTAAACCTTCGTAAAAGCCTTCTGTAGACTTAAATCTGAGTTCATGCTTATAGCTATTTTCAAATCAGTACAGCTAGTGGTATTAAATTTTGGAGGTCTCCAAATTATGAGGTTTTGCGGTCCCTTTAGTAAGCCACTGTTTTTATTTTCACTTTACTCTATTGAAATTCTATAGTAGAACATTTGTAAAGCACCTTAAGCCGAATCAAGTCTTTATAAAAGTAAGCGTATTGCTTTATCACATTTCCTTATTTATGAAACTGATGTTTATTAATGATAAAAATAATGAAATTCGGCCAGGTATGAAAATATGGTGTAATATGATAAAGGAAATGATTATATATTACGGATATCCCAGATATTCTAAAAACATTTCTATCAATGTTTTCTTCCATTTCCCTAGCATTTTCTGTTCCCTCATTCTCCCATCCCCCCATACGTGTTCAATTCTCCCTTCTTTCTTAAGACGTGCATTTTCTCGATTCCCCCTCTCCCTCCGCCCCAATCTTCTCTCCCAAAAAGTCAGGAGTGATGGACCTCAAGGCTGCTTTTGCGCCACCATTTCTGCAGAAAAAGTGACAATCGAAATGAGGAAGGAATCCCTAGAAGAATGCTACTTTTTATTCCCGCGTTGAGTTCAGGAAGTTTCCGTCCCGAAGTTTTTTCGCCCCAATGTAATCCCCATTTTAATTTTAAATGCTCTTCTGACGTTCTGAATCATTACTTCCGAGAGCTCCCCTTTTCTTCATACGCGGTATTCCATCTTTGTCTTGTCAGTCGAGGAACTTTTTAGAAATATATAATCTAAATGCATATAAAATTAAATTACTTCAAAGTATACTTCTGGCAAGTTTGATTTTTTCGTAATAATTTTGATTCACGTTTTGCAATAAGAGTTACGATTTTATATCCCTGAGACTGCCTTAGAAAACAGTGATTGGACGATATTAGAGTTGAGTTCAAGCTTTTCGTGCATGGTTGGCATTCCGTTAAAATTTACTGAAAATGGAATTCACAGATAAAAATATATGATAAATTGCGTCGTTTTACGTCTACTTACTGTGAGAAATTTAAAATGAAGTATACTTATCACTAAATTATATTTTAATTTCTTAATTTCCAAAGAACTCAAACTATCTAAGCAAATATTTGTGGAAAATACTTGGACGACAAAGAGAATTATTTATTACGGATATTATTGTTATATATTCTCCAGTTCGAATGTCCTTAGATAATGGTTACAACCAATATCTAACAACATTAACAACACAACTACATCCGCATGCCTAAATATATACAATTCCCCAAGCAATGCCTAAACCGGAAAAAATTACGAATCCCAATTTATACTTCAAATTCATTTAGAACTCATCCGCTGCTCGTTTATCCGAAGAAGAACCCTGTTCTACGAGGGCCTGTTAATCGGTGAACCGTCGTCGATATGATTAAAAATTGCGTTCTGTGTAACTCCCAGTTGCAACGTTCCCTAAAAGAGTAGCAGATCTCCGTCTTCATCCCACCCCGCGTCAGACATTGCATCCCATACACTTCGCCCCTTCTTTCAATTTTAACAGCTCATTCCTCACGTCGAGCGGCGAGAGATTTATAAGCGTTTGGAGGCGAAGGTGGATGAACGCCCCCCGCAGAGAATTCGGGGGCGAGATACAGACATCCGCCACTGCATTCATACAACCGCGCGGCATCTTTCAACTGTTTCCCATGATTCCCTCTGTCCGAAGATAATATTATTTGGAACGTGAATGCTTCTGTTGAGTTCTCCTTCGCCGTACCTTTCTTCATCTTTTGTGTACCCTTTCATCATCAGCTGTGAATACATCTTCCGAAATGAAAACAGTTATCCCCTTTTGTCTTGGGTAATATTGGACTTTTTCACGTTCCAAAGCGTAGTGCGCAATTCATCTAGAAATGCTTTCTTCTGAATTTCGATGTTCATCAATTTTTCTCTTCATGAATTAAAGGGCATTTTATTATCGTAGTGTAGAGGATTATAACTAACGGGGGCTATCGTATGTTTTTGTTACGTACGTACGATTTTTTTGTCGTATACATTCATTTGATGGCTCAATCGAAGCTGTAGTTTGCGACTCAGAAGTTGGAATATGACGAGCTTTTTGCTGAATTGTTCATACGTTAAAAACGTAAGAAACGCACGTGATAATTGTCACGGAGTTAAAAATATTACTGTGGATATTTTGGATGAATGAAAAGCGAAAATCAAGTACATTTGTGCACTTTGAGGTTTGTTAAGGAAGGCGTATAAAGTAAAGTTTAATAATTCATCAGCTGATCGACATGCATGATATTTTATGAATTTCAAAAGGGGGCGATATTTGGAGCGGTGCTGTATTTTCTACCATATTTATAGCGTCTAGTCCATAAACCCCTGTCCGGGATTTCTTCGTAAAAAAAGAATGTTTTAAAACCTTTGCTCATCATATAAAATATTTATCTTCAAATAAATTTAGTAAATATCTAATCATCACAGGTATACAAAGTGGAAAGAGGCACGTTATTTCCATCTGAATTCTTCGAAAAAATCACTCATCTCGATTAACTTCTTAATTACGACGTTGTTTACTTATCGCCATGGTGATAGCTCTCGGCGTCGTTATAGTGCGATGGGGGCGAAGCAGATGACTATCAAAGAGATTCGTTCCTCGAGGCGATTGGAGAGAATGCTCCAAGAAGATAATCATATGATTAATTCCATCCGAGCCATTATGCGAGTTCTCGCTATAATTGACGATCTTATCGTGCCGCGGCTCATTATGGGCTCTCTGTTACGTGTTTTCAACATTCACATTGCAGGATTTCCCGAAGAGAATGGATTTCATAAGAAGACCGCCGTGACTAGCGTATGACTCGTCATACCTACCTGCGGCACTACTTCACTTTATATTCATCACTGTTTACCTTGAACGAATTTGGAAAGTTTTGAAAGCATTTCTTTCTTAACTTTTTCTTGGTTGAAGTTATTATTTCCTCTTTTGGAAGTCCGTTTGAAGTTTAACTATAGATCAGAAACTATAATATTTCCGAGGGGAGTGTTTGTTATCAAAGGGAAGAGTTTTTTTTGTTGTTTTACTTTCTATTTTGAATTTGCCAAGGAAATTTAACAATTGATTACATTTATTTTGTATAGCTAGCGTAAACCTTCCTGTTCATCGAAACTCTTTAATATGATTCTCACTTCAAATAATTTAATATCGAATTATTTGTTGTTTTACGTACTTTGCCCTGCGAAGATTATTTAATGATTAATTACATATTATTTGTGTAGCAAGTTTAAACCTTCCAATTAATTATTACTTGAATAACATTGGTTTCAATCTGGAAACAGTTTCGAGCCAACATTCGCACTTTATGCAAAAACTTGATATATTTAATGTGAAGAGCTTCAATGGGGTATTTACGTAAAATTATTTAGAAATGGATTTCTCAAGACCATTCACTTGAATCTGGAAACAGTCTCAAGCGCTCATTTATGCAATGACTTGATTCAGTAATCGGAAGCAGCTCCTTCCTCTCCTTAGAAGTGCATTTCAGAGTAAGCATTTCCCGGGATCACCTGATCACTTTTCTTTCGTGAGATACTGCCTCAACTCGCTCATTTCCTCAATCCCTCTTCATTTTTCCCTCCTCGTTCGGATTCCCCATTCCCTCGGTCCCTCTATCTCCCAGATCCAGGCGAACCCTCCCTCCGCGATAAGGGAATTGCTCTGTCAAATGCCGATGATGTATTTAGGCGACATTTACATTGCATCTGAGCTCCGAAAGATTCTTGGAGTGTGTAGCGGGGCTGAGTGTATGCATTGGGATTTGAGAAGGTTTTGAGTGAGGGATGAGTTTTACCTGTATAAGATAGATGGTTTTCCCGGGCCTGTGTTCCCGAGCGATAAAGCGTCGCAGTCGGGGTAATTTTAGTCGCGGATTAAGGATATTGCGGGGATTTGGTGCCTGCAGCGAATTTAAATAAAATGCGGGGGTACTCTCGGGCTGCGAAGCCATCGTTAAGAGATAGGAATTCCATTAGGGTCTCTTCATCTCTGCAATTAGTTGAAGGAGCTCTCTCTCGAGAAAACGGTGGCGACTTTAATGATTTGCGTGTTAATTATCCTTGAGAGCTAGGGTATGTGAAATGGGAAAATTTTCCCGAAAGACGAATTTATAAATTTAGATTTTCATACGTAACACAGATGAAAGATTCAAACTTAGGTTACTGACTAGAAGAATCTTCCAGAGCAAATTGTGGTGGTACACCACCCGTAGCCTCATATAAGAACTTAAATATATCCGACAAATTCCGAAAGGAGCTATAAAGAGTAAGAGAGTTAGTACTCTTTGTTCGACTTAATAACTTATGGTAAAGACGATTTAATCAAATTCTGCTATCAACTTTTCAAAGAAAACTTAAACCATTTAATGTTAGCGCAGTAATATCCGCAGATACTCTTGCATATAAATGGAAACTTCTTTGGAGTAATCGCATTGTTATTGAATCAGTTTTCCATAAAAGTCGATTGATGTCTTCAATTTGGTCCTAGAATTTCGCCTAGTGTTTCTTCACTTAAATTGAAGGTTGCTTTATTTAATAGTATGAATTACCGGAGTACAACGAACTCCTCTTAGGATTGAAACGGAAAGGAAGCGTTGATTTAGAGTAGGGTTGCTTTTATACGCCATCATCTAAGCCTTAGCGAATTGTCGTCTAGCAGTTGAAATGTTGCATTTACAGAAATGCGAAAATCTGGAATTGGATGTTAGGATGATTGGAAAGGAATCTCCCGGAGGACTTTGACGAAAGTGTGATTCTGTGAGGCGATAATGTGTACGTGAGGGGTGACACTGTTAATTTGGATTTGGAGATAAGGGGGCGGTGCTAATACGTGCCACGGAGACCCCACCAATCCAGATCTAGCAATTAGATACGATCCCCTCTATTCTCTATTAGCGATCCGAGACGAGAATTTCGTGAGACGTGTACTCAGCGTGAGGATGAAATAGCTTCGAATGATTACCCATTTCCTTTGAAGTAAATACGTGCATTCGATACGAGATGAAAGGATTCAATGAACGTATAACATTTAAATTATTTTCCGAAAATATAAAAGAGAGAATCGTAGTAAGAGCAAGAATAAAAATATATTTTAATTAAGGAGTAACTGCTAGAATAACGTGATCTAATTATAGTGATAGAATAATATCTTTATCTCTAAATGGGTTAAGCATATTACAAAAGACAAATGAAAAGCAAAGCTAAGACATTGGTTGAAAAAAATAGTGATATTATTTAATCGACTTTTAGAGTGTTGTTGTTTGCTTATTCTGAGCGAACGACGATTATAACAAAGGGATAAAGAGGAGGGTCTGCTTGAATTGAAGTCGTGGAGAGGTTATTTTATTCGAATAATGGTTTTATATTATCCTTTTTGTGCTAGTTCTTACATATCCAGTAATAACGGTATTCTGCTTATTACTGGAATCACCGATTTTTTAGAAATAGCAAAAAGTATGAGGTTATCATCAAAATCAAAGTTTTAACGTTGTTAATACTAATCTTACTCTACTTTTGAACCTAATGCGCAATTTTTAACAGTTCAAAATATCAAATAATCATGTTATTTTCCTATATAAGAGTAATTTTAAGAATGACATTAGCTACCCGTGTTCTAATTCATAGTTCAGACAGGAATTCCACCTGATTTTGCTTCATATGCGAATTTTTCTTGTAGTTCATCCTTTATTTTCGTTTACGATTGCTTATAGTGGACCCTATCCTGCTAAGTCCACTTGCAACTGTAGCTCTTGCATACCGTTTTTATTGAAGTATCCTGGAGTTCGATATTAGCCTCCATATAACTCTTTGCCCTTTGCAGCATCCATTTCAATGCCCTTCGGTCAGAAGCCTTCGTCTTCACTCCAAGGATTTCCAGTTAATCCTCCCGTCGCCACTCCGTGCATTCATTATAATCAGATAAACAGACACTTCCGTCTTCTTATTGTCCATCTTCTTCACCCCTAAATAATTAAGCGACGTTAGATAAAGAACACGTCACGCGCGAATTAATACCGTCGAATCGAAAGCATTCACTTTTGCTCCCTTATCACGCTCGTTCACACGAGCGTGATTTATTCGGCTTATCTGCCTTTTTATTTGGCTTCTGCCGTGATCCCGTGCATTAATCCCGCCTTCTCAGTGTCCACTCTTCGCCAAGATTCAGCCCACTCTCCGGAGCATACATCATTAATTTATCTGTCCTCTTTCTGGGTCGGATGAAAGCCACCCTTTATAAAGCTCTTTTATTTGTTGTGTCTTTCGCTCGGAGGATCCTGTGTCTCAATATTTATAGACACTGGTATTAATCTGAGAGGCGAAAGCCGTCTGTTCACGGATAATCATTTCTTCTTCTAAGTATGCGATATCCTTACATTCGATCGCTACTCTTTATGTAGTAATTTATTGGTCGATGCTTTTATTTCATCCCCGGGGTGATGAATTATTTTCTGCCGCGAATCCCAAGGCGTAGGACTTATGTTTCTCGTTTAAAAATAGTCTTCTTTGTTTTTACCTTGGGCGTATCTTCTGTTACCGCGGGTCTTTGGTGCTCGATTTATCTCGTTCTTAAAACTATTATTTTCCCTTAGCATTCATATCAAGTATTCTATTTCTGTTGAAAGGTAGCGGCAAATGATGGCTTTGCTGAGGTAGCGGGAGGTGATGCTTTCTTCTGTCAGCATTTCGTGGCTATAACTCTGCTCCTGTTATGTGAGGGGGTTGATAACTTTTTAACTCACTATTATTGTCAGTAAAATCTCCGTTATTGATACCACGATATAATTACTTTTTATTTCAATTCCTACGACGTTTCACTATCTGCTGTTGTTTATATTGACTGGTTATAAATCTACGTTGAACGTTTTAAGAAGTATCTAGTAGAATCTAGGTAACAAATCTAATTTTTTATTTTAAGGAATTGGTTATTTTGATAGTCACTGTAGTATAATCAATCGAAAATTAATTATTGAAGTATCAAAATAAAAAATCGAAACTATTTCAATTTTCATACATGATATATGTATTCATCTTTAACTCTTGTCTTCATCTTCAATATCTTATGGCGATACTTTATGATATTTATTGTTAAATGATGATGTAAGCAAATGGGAAAACACAATTTTTTCAAAGTCATGGACATGGCTTATGCTAACTGTTATTAATAAGTAAATTATCCCTCTTGGATATTGTTTTATTATTGAATGCTATAATACTTTAACTGGTAGAGCAACAGGGAACCGCGGCTCATTGGGTGAGAAGCTCTGTCTTAGACGCATCTGAAAGAAGTACTAAGAATCCCACAACCAGGCGCTGCATCCCCTTCAGGGTGGGCCCCCTTTTTCCGCAATTGTTCCAGTCTTTCGCAGTCCCTGTCAGATGGGTCCGGAGGCTTATGTGCCGGCAGATGAGGCGGAAGCCCTCTTTCGGAGGCTCCATCCACGGGGGCGCTAAACAGACCTCCTTCCCAACGAATATTCGTTCTTCTGGGAGAGTATTTACACGCACCAAGAGCGCTCGTCTTATTGTGCGCTGAGCTACCTTTCCCGGCGTCTGCGAGGGGGGGCCTCGTGATTGATGTAGCACTTGATTCGGGGAGGCAGGGCGGAATGGGGGGCAGAAAACGAGGGAGGCGAGAATGAAGCTCTAGTGTCGCATAAAACGCCTTGAGGAATTCGGGAGCGCCTTTTTGGATTCTCGGAAGCAAGAACAGAGGAAATTATTAAATCGTAAATGTTGCTGTGCTTGTTTCGGTTGGGTAAGGAGTTCCTAAGTTTATTTCCTAGTTGATTCCATAGGTAGTTGTTAGAATTTAGACCTTTTCCCTTCTTCAATTTTTCTTTTCTGTCTAATTTTCTCTCTTCTTGCAACGTTGCCATATTTGCTTCTTCCTGTGGCAAGTTTTTTGCCTTCTGGTAAGCTAAGTAGAACATTATCCACAGGAGAAATTGTAATCTGCTAAATTTTAGCTCATATTGTTTCCTGTAATTGAGCATTACCTTTATCTAATGCGAAAGCAAAGTCTAATCTATAATCTTACCAAGTTTATTTGACATTAGTAACGAATCACAGCGGGAAAAGAATTTTGCGTAATGTATATTATCATAAATCCATGTATTTGTATTTTAGTGGTACTCGTGGTAGCTCTAGTATTTAGATCTTCAAAGCTTGCTCAATCACCAATTCATATATTAAGATTACTGAATAATATGTGCGTTCGGCTACCTATCTTTACTTCAGCAGAACAGAGAAGGAGCGGTAGATTCTTCAGAATAACGGAAGCTCACGAATTCCTTTTAGCGAAATTTGCTCCAAAAGACGGCTAAAATCGGAGATTAACACGGGCGATCGAGCCCTTAGTTCAATTTGAGTTTGACGTCAATTTAAATCCATCCAATTACCTTCATCGGATTAATCTTTAACGAAATAAAATTCGGAGGAGAATTACATTTCCGGCGAACGCCGATTACCACCGAATTAGTGTCTTCCGTAAAAAGGAGGTTCCCCGCCCACCTCGGGGGGGGCCTCACATTCCAAGTTTTCCAATAGCACTCAGAACGATGTACATATTTCAGGCGCTCCTTCCGCCCGTCGAGGAAGGTGTGTGTCAGGAAAAGGAAATGCGATTTCGAGGAAGGGGTAACCTTGTTTTCCAATATGCATGGAACGTCACTCAAAAAGGGAAGCCTTAATATTGTCCCCCGAAAGTTCTGGAAAAGTAGGAAGGTTGCTAAATCAAATCAATTGAGCAGCAGCGAGATTTTTTGATGCGTGCCGCGAATATGTCGGTCAGATGAGAGCGGAATTGACGTTCTCACCTGAGAAGGGCATATGAAGAATTCCACCCAAGGAACGCCTCGAGATTCTTATATTTGGGGACATGGTAGTTGGAGCGTATGGACAAAGAGGTACTCATTCTTATCAAATTGTATCACTCATACTTCGCATGGTTCATTTGTGAGTGACAAGAGATTTATATTGAATCATCCCATGAAATTCAATAAACTTACTTTTATTTCTTTGTCTTGATAGAATGTGCTAATTTGGTCTGTTCTCCATAGTAAAACTTGAGAAAAGAAAAATAACACTCATACCTCACTCACCTGAGGATGATCTATACCATGAATCTCTCTTCTTTTTCCCAAGTTTTATTCTCAGTCTTGCATTGAGAAAATACAATATTTAAATTAAAAGACCCTGTGAAATAAAAATTAAACATTCCGGAAATATAAATATTTTTAGCCACGTAAATCGCGTAGAATTTCCATATACCAATAGCTTCCTCAATTACTGTATTACTCTTCTAAATTGCCCAAATAGTTCTTTCATTCCGAAGCTGACGTTGGGTAACTCGTACCTATTTAATAAATCTAAATATTAGTGGGTATAGTTTCATCCTTGTGTTTTAATATTGAATAATAAGTGACAGTTGATTTTGTGAAAAGAAAACAGATTTTATTCTTGTCCGGCAAAATTCCAGAAATCGCATGGTTTTTAAATCAGTTTAGGAGCTTCTGAATTTGGCTATCCACCGCTATATTCCCATGACATTAAAATGTGTTATGCCTTACAATTTCCTTTCGTATATCATATCTTACGCTATTAAATGTATCCTTCCTTGTTTGCGTTGTATAATCAGATAGAACAATAGGTATCGAGTGACATCGTTTGGCGGGGGTGGAGTACTTGTATAGTATTCGACCAATGATTGGAATATCCAGGTTCGACTCCTGTTTCCTCATAATCTTCGCCAACACCGATTTTGTATTATTTTCTAAGTGCCATTTCTTGGAATCAGAGCGTTGTAAACATTCGCTCCTTTCCTCGTAAAGCGACTCTCCGTTCAGATTTTCCCTTTTTTGTCTTTAGGGAGCAGTAAAAAGTAATTTCTTCCTCTTCGCCTCGTTTTCACGCTGTAAAAAGGCTATTAACTGAGAGATTTTCCGTGCGTGTGCCCTCTAGGACGAGGGAATGTGCTCTGTTTAATTATTTTTCAAATAAAAAAGCATTTACTTTATGTAATTACATTTATTGCTGCCCGAATGGGTTTTATATACTAATTGTTTGATTAACAATGTCGGGACCGTAGAGAATGTAAATTAGCTATTGATGTAATTGTTCAAATGCAAGGGAAAGAAGTTAGTACACTAGCTATTCGACCTTCATGTTGAGACATGAAATACAATTTTCCTTATTTAGATGCGGATATATTTGATATGATTGTTTCTCCGTTCTGAAGTTTAAGTGGGTCTTTCCTTATAAACCAATAATGTTATGATGATCAGTCAACAAGCTTATCCTAAATTCCAATCCTTTTACGTTCTATTGACCCATTGACCCCGGACAGTATTGAAATGTAAATATTCATTTTACGGAAACTATAGCGGTAAGGGAAACGGGAAAAGCACTTATAATTAAATGCTCTGGAATAAGGACATATATATAAGAGTATCAACTGTTGTATTATGACAAATGACTGAAATATTAATTGAATTTCACGCCATGATGATAGTTCCATGGAAGATTTTGAACCGAAAGTGCCAAGTATAATTGTTATTGGAAGGGAATTTCTTAATTTTAATGGCTATATAATTAAAAATTTGTGAGAAGTTTGTTGTCTAGTTATCTTGCAAATTATTGGATGCAATTTGTTTATTATAAACGGACTTAATTTTATCCAACTTCCATGGGCCAACATGTTAAATTCAATATTTAGAAGAAGGGCATTCGTAGCACATATTTTTGCGATTATCAGGTGAATCTGTTTTATGCGAATCAAAACACTTGCGTATTATGATGCATATGTATGTCACGTGATCGTCGTCCCAATATAATTGTTGTTGGGTCTTTATACAGTCTCTTCCGTCGCCTCCGCTGGAGCTCATCTTCTTCCCCCATCGGCGGAGGAAACGACCGTGGAGTCATTACCCAAGTAATGTCCTTTCCCCCTTTCCAATCCCACGAGCCCTCTATCTCATTTCGCTACCAGGAGAGGGCCTCCTTAACGGGCCATTGCGCTCCCGGGGAGGAATGGATGGGGTCAAGGGGAATGAGCGATTGCCCACGACGTTAGTAAACGAATTGAATGAAATGTTGCAATTATGCAAATATGACAAATGACGAGCAAGTGATATCTTCGAGTACGATTCCGAGATTGTGTTCGGCTTAGATTAGCCGAATTTTCGTAATAATAGCGGGTCACGTTTCCGCGAATCTTATTTTCATGAACTTCAACTTAGGAGGCGAGCTCTTGGGCAGGTCGCAAAGGGATCAAAGGTCAAGACCCTACTGACTGGAGGCCAAGCAGGCCATTTCTCTCTGAATTCCGAATTTTTGTTAGATAATTTGTAATATATTTCTCAAAAAGAATGTGTCGGAATTTGGTACTTCAGTATCCTGATTTCGAGTTACTATGTTGTACACGTGAGTGGTGGTCTAGACTAAACGGTATCAATACCGCAACGGTCTTCACAAAAGCAATTGGCAATAACGATATCGTGCTTTTTCCAGTAGACTAACTATCGCGAAGATTTAACGGAAAGTTAAAACTCTAAGGATTCCCTCTTAGAAAGTCAGAATACAACATCGTAACCTACGCATCGGAAATTTCATTGCAAGGATACGACTTTGATTATCTTCTTGTCTTAAGGATCTACCATGCATTACATATTGAAAGGCTGAGTCTTAGAAGCTCACCATAAATTCCAGTCTCAGTAGAGCTGAAATCTATATTCCTGAAGACATTCTAATCAATAGAAGCCATTCTATTTGATTAAAGTCATCCTTTTCTAATAATTATTAAGAATGCAATTTTCCATAACTATGTTAATGGATAAGATTGCATGGATTACAAAGTCTTAATGTTATAATAGCGGTTTCCTTGTTCTGTTTAAGGATGCCTGGCTCATTTAATGTTTAATGTTGCGAACACATCGGCTTCATGTCTCCACGCAATATGATTCATTTTTGAATTCTTCTTAATTAGCACCAAAGGATAAATTAGAAAATTTACTGAACTTCTTTACGGTTGAAATTTTATCCGAAGCGGTTAATTAACTGTCACTTATTAATCATTCCCCCTTTTCCGCTGATGGTGTGACCACAGCAAGTCTTTTTTTAATCCGGTGTAAGAAAAGGGGAATCAATCGAGAGGCAATCTCGCAACATTTTTAATATAAGCTTCAAAATGTCTTTGAGGTAATCCTTTTTGCGGAGGCCGTTTGACCACTCTTTATGACGCCCTCAGGCTATGTGGCGTAATTGAGAAGTAGCAAAGTGAAAGTGATGCGCTGAAAGTGACAGGAGGTACAATATCGGAAAGGGAGCGTTTTGAATATACGCGTTTTGTTTGAGAGGAGTTGTCAAGGAGCCAATAAACAATGATCACTTCCGTCGGAGATTTCCATTAAGGGAACGAAAGGAATGCGTGGGAATACTAAACAGGCCTCATATGGGAAAATGCTAACTTGGCTATCATAAACACGTGGGAGGGGGACCCCTCGTGCGGAATCTACGACGGCCGATATGAGGAATGTTAGGTAATAGAGGTATGAATACTAAAGACAACGGGCTGTGTGTAGAGAATTATGCACGCGCAGTAGTGTGTACTGGTTTTTCTTCAATTGAAGAGTCAGTAACATCTTGACTATGCTTTCTCTTCAATATTGGTACCAATTGTGTTTTGTAGGGTGAATTTTGCACAGACTGTTATATTTACACATTACGTACATTATTTATCATTGTGTAAAATATAACATTTATCAAAAATCAAGCTATTGAAATAAATAACGGAATATAAACATGTATTTAAAAATATATTGAGATTCAATTCATGAGATTTCACTGGCGACTTTTAACACACATTTACTCTTCATACTTCAATATGAAATACTGAAAATATTGATGGACATAGATTTTCTAAAGTAAATATTTTTTGACATGATTTTGTTACGAAGCTTACAAATAATTCCAAGAAGTTTCAGAAATATTTAAGAACTATTTTCGTAGTTATACGTATATTTACGCGTTTTATTCGATATCTTTGTGTGATGTTAGGTATCGTAAATCGAGTTACTATATCCTATTTTACCATGGAAAATAAATGAATGAATAATAGCAATAAATGAAGTAATAGCATCAGTTTGACCGATATAAATTTCCAATGCGCATAAATGTAAAGATGAATTCAGTTCCTCCTCTTTAAATCCTCATTGGTGGATTACAAAATCTAAGACAGTTTGTTCCAGAGAGGAATCCTGAAAGTAGATCAAAATTTTCTTAAATAGGGGAATTTATGAATGAATTAGAGGGAATCCTTAGAGTGCCAGATCACTCACAGAGTCAGAAACATTACCGAATGAAATCTATGTATAGAAACAGTTGTAATCCGTAAGTGCGTTCCATTCTCAATCATCCGAGGCAATGAACCTCGAAGGCCCCTTACAATCGCCTCCACACATCGAACTTCCCTTCTTGAAACCTCTTTTTATTCCAGAAATAAAGGCATACATGGAATCACTCTGCGGAAGGCGCCCGTATTAAATTAGCGAAGTATCGTATCCTTTCACTTCTCCAATGGAAAAGCGAACCCCTTAATCACCTTGCCACTCGCATTCAGAACCCTTGAGCAAGTTCAGCACGCATTTCAAAAACCACCCTTCACACTTCCCTCGCGGATTCCCCGCATACACCCTTTCCTTTGTCGGTGGCCACTGGAGCGACGAGGGGGTCCCCCCTTGCAACCCTCCGACGGGTGCATATCCGTGGCAGCGGGGAAATGCCATTTGCGCCTCAATCCGCTCCCCCCAACCGCTGATATCTCCCTTTTTCCCTTAATGCGCACTCACTAATTCACGTATGACCCGGGCTAACTCATTTGTGCCCCGGGTGATCGATGTTTTAGGAGAGGATCACAATAGGTGCATTAGCAGATTGGATTTGCTCCCCGTTTCCTAGTTAATTAAGGCCCGCGCGCGGTTATCTGCCACGTAGTTTAAATTTCAACCCGGAAATGTCCCAGTTTTTTCCCTCGTCGAACCCCGGCGTATTTTTTGCCTTCCGCAGGAGTCGTCGGGTATGTAAAACACGATCCTCGTCATGGTGTGATTTTTCACGGATTTTCTTGTCGGATGCTGTTATATCGTGTTGCCGGGGAAACAAGGCGGCAAAGCAGTGCATTAGTTTGGTATTATAGGGAGAAAATGAGCGTGGGAACGAAACGATTTTGTTTCGCGTTTTTAGCCTAATCGCTTAATATAAGGAGGATTTACATGTAATCTCTAAACAGTTGCTATTTACTTAACAGAATATTTTCATTGGTAAATTGATGGTAGAGGTTTCCGTCACTCTGTGTTGTTTCTGTGTGGAACTAAGGTTCTCAATTGCAAACACATGTAACAGAGAAAGATAATGGCTAAAATGAAATGGATCTTATCAGTCTGTAGATGAAAATATTAAAATATTCGAGAATTGCAAGTTGTAACCCTTGAAGCTATATAGTCCCTGAAACTTCGATTTTTTTTGACCGAACATGTAATATAAATAATCATAGTACGAGTATAAATGTAGTATAAATAATCATAGTATATCTCCGGCGACTTATTATTTCCTCGAAAAGTGTTTAAGTTCGTTTTTTATTCATGAAATAAATCTGAATGTATCATTTACGTCAGTAGTAATGATTCTAACTGAATGAAACCTCGGCGATTTTTTTATGAACTAAATCGAAAATTTTCAAATATGATTAAATTTGACTCAGCATACAAAAGCTTGTTCAATAGTCGGTACCCCAGAGGATGACGACAAAGTTGCTGTATTACAATATTATTGAAACTGTGGAGGAATCCAAAAGAGAAATTTAGTATTACAATGTTAAAGCCCTGAGTTGCTATTCCGTAAGATCAATGTAGCAACTGTTTGCATAGGAGAAGCACCCTTTTTTTTCGATCTCGAGTTATTTGCAATCAAATCCACGTGCCTCTGAATTAGTAGATGGAAGCTATTTCAATTGCGAGCCGTAATCTTGCGCGTTCATCCGTCCATCGAAATACTAATGCAGGTGAGACATCTGCACTCTCCCGCTTCCATCAGATTGATGCACTGCATTTTGGATCCTCCATTTGCATCTTCTTAAACCCTTCCCTATTTCCTCTCGTTCGCAGCTGCGCCTACATCATCAGGAGGAAGTGCTTTTGCTAATTTCATAGCGCTTTCTTTTCCTTGTTCCGGTGTTCTCTCTTCCGAGGATTTTGCGAATATACTTGTTTGAAGCAGGGATAAGTTTGCAGATGGTTACAAGTTACGGGTTAATACATCTAACGAGAAAATATTTTCTTCTCGAGGTGTTGAGCTGAATTTTTTTTCCCTTGTTTATCTCCTACTATGGAGGAGCTTTATCGCTAAAAATTAATTTTTCAGTTAAGAAATATTTTGAAAAACTTCAATATGGTAATTTGGTTTTCTTCAAATTGGAACCTTTATGCTCATCGAGTGGTTGAATTCCATCCGTAATTAAAAATTGAAATTTAAAATCGCACAATAAAGTTATTGATTGCATTATCTGTGAATGCAGAATCAGCTTTTATAGAGTTCAGGAATTGGGATGCCTAACTCATGTACCTCAACATGTAATGATCGCCATCTAGTATTAAATAAAGAAAGAGAATGGAACAATGTTATATACGTTTATCTACACTTATATCCCCTACCAAAAATATACTTCCTAGGTTCAGTATTGAAATCACCAAGTAAGAACGCGTGAACCATTGACAGAACTGAATTGTTTTTGCTTTAGAGTGCATAGATTCTTCGTTCAAAACCTAGCTAACAAATGATCTTGTTGTTCATTGTACCTACATAAACTTTCAGATTCCTTCATTCTGCCCTTTGCTTTGGCTTACAAGTCTGGGGAAAATATGGACATACTGAACAAATGGATCTTTTGAAACCCTTCCCTAACCTTAAATAACTCACCCACCGAAATAGGCAAATGGACTCTAAAAGCCGACAGATCTTTTAAAAGCCGAGTGAAGCGAAGCCGACGTGTTCTCTTTTCCTTCTCGTCATCTTCACGTTATCTCTCGTCACTCCCTCGCATTCAATCCTTCTCGCCCATCCTTACATTCCTCCCTTTATCTATCACTTTCTCTTTTCACCTCTTCATCTCTGCAACTCCCACTTTTCCCCTTTTACATCTACTGTGCTTTATTACGAAGCTTGTGGGTCCCAATTAAGGGGCAGCAGCTGTGAAAATTAATGGGGCTTGGCTTTTAAGATGTAATTGGGCACATTCATAACCGCCCCTCCCCCTCCACGGACCGACGCCTCCCCTCGGCATTCCCTCCCTTGAAAAAACGCATCCCTTTACCTTGTTCGCGGAGTGAAACCCTTCCCTGACACGCATGTGCGGCCCCCTCGTGGGAGGGACCGGGAATGGCTGTTGGGGTGGTTCAGAGGGAGGGAATTTTAGAGATCGGAGATTCGTCAATGCGGGGGACTTTGCAGTGAGAAAATGGACGGAAGGACGGGCATTCCGCAGGGGCCCATTCTGGGTCCAAGATATTTGTCATTTTACTCTCCCGGAGTGCTCTGCCGGAATCAACCTCTCCGGCTTATTCCGCCGCCACCTATGGATGGATGATTGCCTCCTTCTCTGGTTTAGTAAGCGAAAATCGCCGCCTGCGATTTGAATTCCTCATTAATGGATAATGTCCATTTCTCCGCTGGGACCTGGAAGACTTTGACTGATAAGTAATAGACCGTTCAAAACGTTAACCACTTACTTAATAATCACTTCCCTTCATCTGAATGCTATAGTAATAATAAAACATAGGTTTTGACATTCTCACGGTGTCAATTTCGTGATATTATATTTGCGTTTGTAATCGGAGATAGTCTAGAGCATTATAACTTAATGTATTAATTTGACTTCAGCTTTAAAAAAAATTAGAATTCATCCCATGACCCTCTCTTATTTATGGGTTGATGAAAGAAGAAGCATTTAGCCTCAATTTTGCTCGAAAAAAGACGATTTATTATTATTATTATCACTTTTCTCGGTGAAGTATTGTCTTAAGCATACGTTTCATCGCAGATCATCTTATCTCATTATCTTTCTGCTCTCTAATGTCATATAGATGGCTTATAATCCACCATTACCCTAAAGAATTAACCATATACTTTTGGAAATAATGAAAGGAAACTTCCTTATGAATTACTTTTTGAAGTAATTGATAAAGTGATAGAGTCTTTATTGTTCGATTAATCTACCTGTGTTCAGCAATCTTGAATACTTGGTTTTTTGTATAAGAGCGAATAATTAGAGACGTTCGCACTGCTCTTAATCCACTTCATTTATTAAACGTCGATTCGACGTGCATTTTCGTGGGCTAGATCCAATTGTGGTCATTTCGTCGCAAGTAATTCCTTGTCTCCTTCCGTTGCATTCATCACGGGGAACCGAAAAGCGCCATTCGGAGGGAGGAGTTGTTGTTTGGGCAGTGTATGCGCGACAGCATTCGTAACACCAGCGCATGTCAACGTGAGGGAATAAAAGCAAGAAGTCGGGGGCGGGCAAATGGGAATATTGAGTAATGGCGGCTGCGGGGGTGGAAATTAGGGAATATCGAGGAATGATGAAGCGAGTGGGGATAATTTGCCTTTCTGCCGGAAAGGGGAGTGCAAGTGTAATAGGAGTCGTCTGATCCATCAAGGAGCGGCACAATATTGTTGACGTCTCGCCAACCCCTTTCCTCCGGCGCGTGGGAATGTTGTAGTGGACCAATATTTAGCTATCAGTCATCCCCTCGACACTCAACTCTTTTCCTAATACACTCCTCTCCTCATATTTGCTGACTTCACCCTTCTGCTCGTGAGCAACCGTCATTGATTTCCTCCACTCTGCTTGCTCCTCCATGGCTTTTCGTCTCATCTTTCCCAAAGGGAAGTACACGGGAGAGTTGATGGAAGGGTTTCAGTTATCCAGGTTATCGAACAAAAACACCATTCGTTTTTCACCGCCATCTTATCCAGCCTTATCATTGAATAAACATAGATAAATTGTATTTATCTTGCATATTGTTATTCTTGTACTGAAAGATTTAAAATAAAGCGAGCAATATTTTGCAATGAATATTTTTCATTTCTCCATTCTTTTATGGATGCATTACTTCATAATAGTTACCGGAAGAACACTTCGTATTATGCTCTCTCATAGTTCACTGATATTTATATTTTAGAAATTTATTCTATTATAGCCGTTAACAGTTCATACATTTATGCAAGAATCCGACATGACTTTCAGAAGAAACCTCTTTACGAATCGCAGACTCTTCGTCTTCGTTTTGTGTAAATGGTTTCCTTGAAGAGATGAAATAATCGCATACATAGGCTCAGAGTGTGAAAGAAAATTGAGCTGAAAATGGAATGGTAGCCCATCAACGCTAAAGACCCTTATTCGAGTCCCGGTAAGTAAATGTGATGTACTCCAATATATGAGACGCTCGAAAGAAGAAAAAATCTGTAAAACCGTTCTCTGAGTATACTTTTGCGTCAAACCAGACAGATTAACACGCCGTTGCATTCATCTAGGATAGGTGAAACGGTAGTAAATTTGGTGAACCAAAGCGATAAGTGCGATCATAACGGGAATGGAGCGACTGAAAGCCGAGTCACGGATTTCCATCGTCCCGATCACGGAATCGGTTCATCAACTATCCTTTCTATTTTAATCTCCTCTCAATACCGCGCAAATCTGTTATCGCGGACTGATTTAAGTCTCGGCCGCAACTACATTGAAATGCACTTATGCCCACTCTCTGACTTTTCGCGAGTGTATCCCAGAATGCTCTCCTTTCCCTTGGGACCCCCTCCTTACATTACTCCCACGATGGATAATCCCTGCTAATGATCGCTGGCTATCGCAATTTGCTGTGGACCCCTTTCGCTCCCCTAGCAAACATCCTGTGAGGCCGTCACGTGGAGGGAATGGGTCCACTGGATGAAAATGGGGTGGGAATACACAGCGATGAAGGAAAGGAGAAAAGAGAAGATGAGAGAATGCCTGCATTTTTTAGATGCGGTATTACCAAGTTAGGAAGGATTATTGGACCCATATGTCTTAGCTCCATATTATTTACTACCAATAAATAAATTCGTAATTATTTTTTTCTTTCATAATTACATTGAGTGTGGTCCAGATTTAATGAAAACGTGTAGTGGAGAAAGAAGATATTTTATTTAGCATTATTCAACCTTTGTTTTATACATAAAAGTTATTAAATCAATTTACGAAGCATGGAAGAAACACATTTTCTCATAAATTATTACGTCTTTACTGAATATACAGGATCAGTGAATCCATCACCATCTACTGTTCTCTTAAAGGTAAATATTTTTCAAGTATAGAACATATTTCCTCAGGGTTAGCTAGATGGGATTAAGATTATATTTAATATCAGCAATTTTACAATATTACGAAAGGACTTGCTCGCGATATCTTACGTATGAATTGTGATTATGTGTAAAAATTACACACTGATATTATTTTTACATTCCAGACAGTGACCAATGTTTCATTTAAGTTGTTCAATTCGATGATTTCATCGACTTTCACGACTATGGTGAACATAATTCTTGGATGATATAAAATGTATTGTCTAATTAAATGAACTACTATAAGAGCTATTCAAACGCTCAGATTCTTACGAAAACCATTCATTTTTCACGTAACATGTGAGTTATCTCATTGAACATTGATGATTGACCAAACGTCGCTCGTGTTACGCAAGACGCAGAGTCATCATCCCTTTATTCCAATGCCCCATAACGCGATTCAACGCAACCGTATTATTTTTCACACTCTGAATAGCAAAGCAGTTTTCAATTCTCCCTTCGGCACGGAGTAATGGGCGACAGTAGACCCTCTGGCGGCGTAATTACCGAATTAGAAATCGTATACCTTGGGGGATATCGAAAACTTATTAAGTATGTAGCGAGAAAGGGGAGAAAGCGAAAAGTGTCGGAATAAAAGAGATAAAAAGATTAACAAGTTTACAATGTTTGTGGAAGGGGGAGCCGAGGGGAGCGATGGGGAGAGAAAATCGTATTACCGCCCCTCCTTCACTCCTTAATCACTCCCATACTGGCCGAGGGAAATGCATTATTAAGGCCTTCTCCCCTCTTTCGGACACTTCTCCAATGAAGTTTTGGGCTCAATTAGATCCGTCACAAAACACTGTTTAGGCGGCATCCAAACCCTTCCTTCCCACGGGAATTTTTACCAATTCTCTCTATCTCCCGATTGCCCATTTCGTCCTCCGCTAATTCATTTCCTCCTCTGCAATTACTCCGGGTTTTCCGGTGCAGTCCCACAGTACGTCTCCAAGGATTTGACGACCATTTAAAACGCGTTTCATAAGATATTTATTGTTATCGCTCCTTAATGAGTGAAACGTTGATGCTAATCGAAAGTGCCATGAAATTATCTTGAACTGCGAAGTATTCGTTTGGTTTCTTTGAATTTCTTCAAACGTTAAACCCAACCCCTTTTTCGATAATCAATTTTTCAACGAAATAATCTCCATCTTTTTAACATTGTCTATTTGTCTTTTATTTTAATTCGTATTTTCAACTATTTTTAAAACAATGGGTTTTAACTACTTTATGCGATTTTCCGTATCTTTAATATTAACTCATAGATATTCTTGTGCAGATAATCGTAGCTAAATCTACTGTGCATCGAAAACAATATAATTAACTCTCACTCCAGTTCACTCACTTTTCGTATTTTCTATACAGTTAAAATGTATTGCTTACTTCCATAGAGTTAAAAAATGTTTCTCATTTCCATATAGTTAAGCACTGCTTTGATCACGATTTTTCTACTATCTATAAAACCAACTAATGCGTCCTGTAAGGGCTAGAGAAGTTTAGGACAATTTTTATTACACATCTAGCTCTTTACTTATTTAAAACTCAAGATTACTCTTTTATACCCTTTGATCTAGTTAAATTGACTACGCAGTGTAATGTTTTGTCTCGTAAGTTATTTTTCTAAATACTTCTCCAAGAAAACATGGGAGTACTATGTTATGATTTGCACGTATTTGACTCCCTTGTCCATTCCCTCTGCGATTATTTCCTTTATTCGAATGGCCATTGCTGGAACGTTTCAATCTTTATCCCCTTCGTTCATTATCTGCAAGAAAGCCCCCTTTCTCCAACAATGTCTTTTCCTCGGCTTATTTGCCTATTCCCCTTCGATTCAGCCGAAATTGAACGGGAGTCCCTCAAGGTTCCGTTCCTCGCCCTCTCTTCTTTATCGGCCATTTCCATGCGCCTCACAGAGGCCGTCCAGTATCGGCCCAAGAGGGTGAGAATAAGGCTCTGTATGATACGTTGCCCATTTGGGGGCGCTCTTACGTGAGACGGGGAAATTGGAGGAGACCACCAACGGATCGTGTCGTCACCACGTGAGGTGCTTCTTAGGTGTTTTGTATTGGATTTTCGTAAGAGTGGTCCGCCGACAAAATATTTTATTGCGTATTATTCGAATGCTCTCATTGAGTGGGGAGAAATTCGCCCTTTGGATGGATTTGGGATGCTGTGTGCATTTTGGCCGTTAAGAGATCGGGGAAATATTGACTGATTAGTAGCAAGGCTTTTAATGTTGGGAAACAGAGATAAATCATATAAATGAGCTGGCCTTGTTGAATGAGTCAGTGCATAGTAGATATCTGAGTGTATAATTTTGTAATTTAAGATTTAGACTATCTGTTGTTTTGATTTATTCTAACTAAAGTAAAGAAGGCAGTTTTATTGGTGAATTTCAAGTAAAAATTTTGAAGAGTTTCATCGAATCAAGTTTGTTGTTCACTTACCATATTGGTATTAAGGCCTTTTATTATGTATTTACGAATTTATATTTTTTCGGCACCTAATTGTGCTTTTCTCCTTAAAAGAAATTTATAAAAGCTAGTTTCCATTTGACAATCTCAACGTACTGTAATGCACAGCCAATTCACACAGTACCTCGTAATTATCAGTTACTGCTTCACCAAATTTATCGTAAATTTTTAAACTTTTATAAAAATGCCCTAAATTGACGAATCACCAGATACTGCTTCTGTAGATAATTTTACTTAACCTTAAATCATTTAATTAAATTCCTTGCCTAGTCACTTTTTCCCAATCAGTGATATCTATTTCTTGAAAATACCGTCAATAGTGCGTTCAATAACATCAAAAATCCCAATTTCCCTTCTCTGCTCAATGTGTTCATGTAGATTAACGAGCGAACGAAATTATCAAAGTGTCCGAAATGTTAACACCTCTCCGATTCCACTCGCATTAGCAGGAGAAGTATGTCGCCGCCAACAATTACAGCGGAATCATAAGTCATCAAACACTTCACTTGTCAGCCCGAAACCGCCCTTATTGGACACCATTGCTGATTACGGCCTCTCTGCATGCCCTTTACGCTTACATATCACGAAATTCCCCTCCATATTACACCCACTCCTTCCAGTGTTTTGATGCAGCTGTTACATTGCTGGCTCACGTCGCCCGGACTTCATAAAGGGCTGCTCTGGGGTCATGTGTCACTGCGGAGGTCAGACTCATCCAAGAAGCAATCAAAACCTTCTGTTTAGCACCCTCCAGATAAGGAATGTCGCAGCTGCCGTCTCAATCCTCGCACCCCCCACGAAGCATTCGAATAAATCGCCATCTCAGATGCTTCAAGATCGATTGCTCCATCAATACCCGTTTCTCAAGTTCAAATTAAGCTGACTTACATTTACTTCTTCTCCCAGGGTTATGCCTCTTTGTTATGCAATCTTGGAATGAAATTCTTGATCATTGGCCATTCATCCAGAGATCAAAGTTTATGTTTACGTTTCTTTATCGTAGCTTCATAATTCATTAATAACCTTTCAGTACGCCACAATTGGTTTAAATTGTGTCATATATAACGTTACCGTAAAGTTATAGTTTTAATTATGCGTTTTTATTGTAGATCGTATTTTTAGACGATGACCGTTCTTACAATAAACCCGTGTATTTATTTTTCGGTTTTACTCCTGAAACAGACGTAGTTAAGGTTAACTAATAATTTTTGGAAACAGAAGGACTTAAAATAGCAGCCAGAAAAAAATATATAAACTTGTAAAGGTAAATACGGTATAAATTAACATTTAAATGGCAGCAGTTGCATTATATAGACTCCATAGTTAAATGACGAAATTAACTGAAGCATCAACAAAGAATTATCATCTGTATGGTTTTATTTGAATTCCAATCAAATTCATCCATTTAAAAATCCATTTATCTAACTTTCGAAAACGGAGACCTATGATTCTCAATTTAATAGGTAAACCATTGTATTCATGTCATCGATTTGTATCAAACCTAGGGACCTCCGAATATATCCAATCATCTTGCTTAAAATAATATTTTTTCCTAAATTTTATCATAATATTATATTCCCCATTATCCACCAATGTAAAGAATTTATCCCAACATATTTTTCACAAAAGAGTTGATGAATGTGGCACTGCTTGTCATACAGCAGCAGACACGTTCTTGCAGCAGACCTTTTGCATTTTCTTCCATCGTTTATTTCCCTGCAAAGGTGAGCTTCCCTTTCTTCCCGCTTTGGCAGCTCCGTCGCACCCCCTCCCCCTCATTGTAGTGCCATTCTTGAAATCCTCCAGAATCCTCGCAGAGCTCCAGCAAGGCCTTATCGCCTCCCCTCTCAAAACATCCTTCATAAGTTCCCCCTTAATTCCCCCAACACACTCCTTCCAACTATTCGCGTAGATGAAAACCTCCGCAGATTGCTTGCTCCGGAAACAACAACCGATGTCGCATTTCTCCCCTTCGATCCGCTCATCGTCACCCCTTTTCCCCCATTCGCCCCCCGAATATATTTATATCAACACGTCCCTAACAAGATAGTCTTCCGCTTTGCTTTCTCCCCGTTTGTGCTTGTCTCAGAATTATTCGTCGTGACTTTCATCTCACTAAAACATCCCTCCTTATACTTTAAATTCATCTTTAAAACAACTACAGGGTAACCATGAAAAATATACTTCTATTGATCCTAAGTAAAGTAAATCAACTGCAGAACTACAGAATTTAACTATAGCTATGAAAGTTTACTAGATAAAAATCAAAAACTTATCATCTGCCACAGATTTAATATTGATGGAATTAGCCATCACATGGATGCTATTTTAATTTGTTAAATCTGTGGAAGTTAGTAAGGGTTTGATTTTTTATTTAGTATAGCTCTTGATCAGATAGTTATCTGATCTGCTTATCATATCTCACGTACTTCTTTTTTATGTGTAATAATTTTAGATAGCTTAGCTACCTTCTTTGCATCGTATAAGTCTAGATTCACCTTTTCCTCCATTCATGTGAGTTAAGTTATGAATAAAAAAATTAAATGCATCTGATAATGCACCCTTTGATTCATTTACTGGAAGAATCTCACTCTTAAATGGCGAAGAAGGTTTTAAATTACATTCAGTATGATTTGTATCTCTCTCATTGCACCATCAATAAACATAAGGTCCAATTTTATGCCCAAAATAAGAAAGTTCATTCCGTTATTTTAATCAAAGTAAATAAATATCTAGCAATTAGCGATGATAGTACATTTGTAGTAATGTTTGAATAATTATGAATAAAACTATGCATAAAATCAGGTTCTTCTAACGGTATACTCTTCCATAATGCAATTGTAAGCCTCTGGTGATGGTTTGGATACAGTATCCCTCCATCTTGTTTATACTTTAACACTTCAGTGTTTTCCCAGTTGCGGGGCCAAATGTTTTTGTTCATAAACAAAGATAGTTTCCGTCGTCCTTCCCCGGCAGCGCTCTCCCCTCTTCTTATCTGCCCTTCCCTTGATATGTGTGCTTCAACGGAGCGTGTTTTTCGATTAATGTTCCCCGAAGCAAATTGTCCGGAAAAACTTTTCATCCTTCCTCTCTCCCCTCTTCTCTTTTTTTCTCCCTTCCCCTCTTATTCTCTCTCTCCCTCTCTTTTTCTATCGCATTCCTCAAATCGGGATCATGCATAAGCGTTTGACCCGTAACGCCATTTCGCACTCGAGATATATTTAAAGATCGATCTAACCGCCCTCATTTGCGTCAATAAAAAAGGTGCGGAATGCGCTCGTCTTTTCACTCTAATTTCGGCTTTCAATCTTTTTAATTCTCTCTCTTTCTGTTTTTTCCTCGTCTATCGTCTCCCGCTCGGATTTCGCCGCTCATTTTTTTCCTCGTTACTTTCGCGTCGCTCCGGTCGACTGGAGGCCATTTCTTGGCGCTGATTTCCTCTCGGAAACAGGTGCGCGTATTTTTTTGTCCCCGATAAGGAGTTCGCGCAGTCGAGAATAATTTCCGAGAAAAAGTCGTGTTTTCGCGCTACGATATGCGTTTCGCTGATTGGAGAATGCCCTTCCGCGTCCTCCTTGGATTGCGATTCTATGATTTCGTTCCCGGAAATCTCCGAGATTTGAAATGAAGCGCGTGAAAATATTGAAAATCTGTCCCGTTTGTGCAAGAATGCTATTCTTTCCAGCCGTGACAATGGCAAGAGAATGAACTGTTGGAATCATGTCTTTCCTACTTCCTCAATCTAATTTTACCTCCTCATGTCTTATATCTCCAAATACTTCTTGGTTAATACCAGTTCAAAACTAGCCTTATGCATCCATATAAAAGTAAATTCTGTTATATTTAAGAGTAAATTATGTTAGAATCGTTCATCTCTGCTGATGTCTAAAAATCAAACATGTTCTTTCCAGTAATGAAATAGTAAATTAATGAAAGATTTTTTCGATAAGTATTCTAACAACTCAAGATATTCGTTTTTCTCATGCTCTAAATTTCGATAATTGATACTATTTGATGCGTTTGGTAATCCTCTGTAAATATAGCAATTGCATTGCATTCACTGAGTGAGGGTTGCATCTATTTTAGGATACGAAACTCCTTTTTCAGTTCGGAAATTCTGATATAACATACGAAGTCTTTCTTTCATGCAAAGACATTTTAGGCTTAATACTAAGTCATTGATTATTATCTTCCTTGTTATTTGATCCTTTAATAAAAATTAAACTAAGTATTTTAACATTCTTGAAAATATGATCCTTCTATGAAAAATGCAGGAAATAATAGAGTATTCCTATGCTATTCCTGATGTACCACTGAGGCTATTCCTCTCCTTTACTTGGTCTCGCATCCATTCTTTCCCCTCCCAAACGCGTCACTTCCGATAACTGCCCATCGTCAGCTAATGCATTCGGACACTCGGTGTGATTGGGTTTTCAGCCCACTGATCGCCACTCTCTATCTCCTTTTCTATCTCACACTTCCGCTTCATTCTCCTTATTCTTACATTCTGCATCAGCTGTGCAGTTCGCCCATTTGTGGTGCCTTTTCCCTTTTATATTCCACATTGTCACAACCACGCAAGCCTGTTGTAAGCGCATAGCAGGTGATACTTGCACCAAGAATCTACTGCACCTACTTATCTTTTTCATTGATATAGCAAAATGTTTTTTTAAACGATGATTCTCTTTACATATTACCTTTTCTATTTATTTTAATGAACGTTCACTGTTAGTTGAGGCTTTAGTGGGAGTTTCGTAGCATCCATTGTCCCCTCTGAATATTCACTTTCTATAAATGTATTTACTACAATTAACCTAGCTTCCCACACTAGTGTTTACCGTAGTTTTTCATTGCATTAACAGTTACTCACTAATGACTGTGGAACTGTCTCAAAATTATATATGAGTCAAATCCTAATAATAATCGGGTTATTTTCATGATTATAATATTATTGACCTAAGGGTATGACTCATGATTGTACTGCAGCGAATATTTGGAAGCTATTAGTTTGTCCTTTATATTCTCATTACCAATCCAATTCCTTAAAATTAATAACTTATAACATTATCTATAAATAATAAATTTGAACATTTTAAATTCGAAATCGTCATCTATTCACTTAATTTCCTTCTTACTAAATATTATAAAACAGCTTGCTCTATTGTTAATTTCATAGTTGGATCGTGATTCTGCCGATATAATTAAACTCGCCTGGTAGTTTGTGTACAGCGTGCAATATATATCCTATAAGTTAAAGTACGAATTGAAACAAAACTTCAAAATCACAAGAAAACAGCATTATGAGAAAAGAGAGAAAATGCTGGTAGAATTCATGATAAGTTTTGAAAGCAGAGCTGTGCAGTATCGTTTTCTGTTCTCAAAGTAAATGAAATTCGTCTTACCATGACGATGCTCTAGAAATGACCGTATGATTCATCCATTCGTCCACGTGTACATTTTTGGCCATCGCCACATGCTGCACACTTACACCCAGTGTAAGCAACCGTGCGCCAGCCATGCACACCCTTCCCACTATTATTAACCTGTTTTGCTATCTCACTTCCTCCGAGAATAAAAAAGCCCTCCATTATCATCTTCGACCCTCCCTTTGGGCCCACTAAAGACTATCCCCTGCTTCGTCACGCTCCCATCCACGTCTTCATAATATCCCCGTTTTTTCCCCGATCGTCCTTCGCCTGTCAAAGGCCCTAATGCGCCCCTCCACGCCCTCTGTCGATGGCGTCAAAATCGGTCGTTTGGATGCGTGGATAACTCGCCTGTGCTCATTGAATCGCCTGAAAAAAAGGTCGTCTGTGTCGCGTGGGGAATGTGTTTTGCTTCCCATCGAGCTCGATCTTCCAGGATCACTAGGAATCTGGAAATGATCTACTTTTGGCTTTGAATATAGAATCCGCAAGTTTTTTCAATGCTAATTGTGGTGCACATGTTTCAGTAGGTTTAGATAAAGAGAAGAGTTCTAGATTGATGGCGCAAGGGTCTTTCGTCGAATTTGGAGATGTTGAATTTTTAAGCTAATCTATTTTCTGTTTACGCTAAGGTTATTTCGTTTTAATATTTTGAAAATTTTGGTTGCATTGATTCAAAATTTTATGGATGCAATTAGGAATCATTTATTCTAAATCTCGGTACTACAAATGAAAACACTTCCAAAGTGAGTTCCGAAGAAGATTTACATCATCCGATTGTAATAATTACATTAACAGATAAAGAACGAGAAAGATTCACTACTAATTTATGATTAATTCCTCCCATTCATTAAAATAGATACGAACGGACATATATTTCGCTAACTTCGACTAAAATTCAGTTGCTTTAACCACAAAATTTTTGGTGCATGAAAGATTGGGTCTACCAAGTCTAGAAACACGAGAGGTTTATCACCATATTTCAACGTAATAGTTGCTGGTTTCGGGGATTTGCAGACGTGTAAGGTTGGACGATTTGGGAAAAGCGGTTTCTTTTGGAGGAAAGAAAATGCGGAACTTTAGTTCGACGACTATCGAAAACTTTTCCATTACATCCAGAGCGAGAGGCAAGTTGGAGAAACTCGCGGGATTTTATGTAATATGCCAAGTTGTGTGGTCTCCCCCCTCATGGCCACCTCTCGGACAAGATCGATACTTCGGCTTTTTTCGGAGCCAATCCAAGACACAATCTTCGCAAGATGACCCACTTCGGCGTGACTTATTCCCCCGGGAGCCTCCCTATCTCGAAGATCCCCAGGGAATATGGGCCAACCTCGCATCACACCCGCTGACACCTCCTATCGACCATCTGCAAACCCTCGAATGCACTCGACTGTGTCAATGGAACGAGCTCCGGAAGACTCTTCCCGAGTGTCTTTGCGGTTCTCCTTGGTCATCTGAATTTCATCTTCGATGTGCGCCAAATCGGCCGAACTGCCTTCCGCCGGCAATTTCCTCGCTCAGCTGTCAAGAATCTTTATGGATCGAGAATCTGCAATGGTCTAGAGGGAGGAAAAAAGAGCCGAATTTTTCATTTCATTTTCTACGACAGACGCCTGTTCCCGACCGAGAGAGCACGGTCGTAAGTTTCGGTTAAAAATTGGACTGAATTATCGAAGTTTTTATATATATTATTCGTCACGGGTGAAACCGTATCGGTACGGAATCCGCAAAAGACTGGGAGGTTGGGGATTTTCGGATTTATTCCTGAGTCGAGTACTTGAGTATTTTAATTTATATAACAGGACTGCATAACGTTTTGGGGGCGTACATTAAATAGCCATTATGATCTACCGAAGTATTTTTCTCTAGCAGATAAAACAATAGCTACTAGATAACTTTAATACTGTTGTAAATGAAGCGCTTGACAATATTTTTTTCTATTACTAAACACCACTTTCATGAATGTAGCAATTTTTATGAAGAAATGGATACCTAAGTATGTTTTTTAGGAAGACATGCATTGAAGGAAATTGAACTGTTTTATGTCCGCCCTTATTTGAAATCATTGCGATGTGTGTGAATACTGTCACAAAAGCATTGATTAAAATTTGAGAGAACGTTCACAATTGCATCGAAAGTTATTACAAAAGGCTATTTCCCCAGAAATACCTCTTTTTAGTAATGTTTACCTCCTAGAAGGAATCGGTGAGAATGAATATGTGAGTCATAAAAAATATAATTTTTGGTTTCGTGAAATTCACCCCGTTCTTTTAGCAATTAGAGGTGGTTGTGCATCATTCACGGATCCAGTAGAGACTAAATCGGCAATAACAATGGAAGTCACACATCCCGATGCTATTTTTTCCGCCCAAATTTGAAACTGATCCAGCACAATCCGGTCGGAGGACTTATTTGGAAATCGTCGCCCCTTTGGAGGCCATCACTTCTCCGGAGAAGGACTAAATCACTTTCGGACGTCATAAGTGCAAATTTTATATCTCCGCTCCTTTTCCGTGTTTTTCTCCCAAACATCCCGAGTAATCCCACCGAAAGAAGGACGGCTTTCGGATCCTTTCAGCTCAATAATTTCCCCTATTGCTTTTACCGCATTTCCCCCTATCTCCTCGGCCATACATCTCCCCATAGAATCCCACACCCTTTTATCCTAAAGTGGATTGGCCACTATTTTACAGAGGCCTTTCTTCGGCCAAATCTTGAGCAGTTTTTGGCCACCGTAGTGCGGAATGCTTTCCGAAGAGCAGTGCTCTTTGCCTCCGCTTTACTTCTTTCCAACGGCGTCGTTCCGCTTTATGAGATGGATGGACGACGTCTTGATAAAGAAAGAATTGGGGAAAGTCTCTTTTATCGCCGTGCGATTGGAGGAAATGCAGGAGGACCATTGAGGAGATAGATGAATAGGTTGTGTACGCAATCTTGATGGAATTAGGACTTAAAGGTATCTTCTGCCCCTTTGATGCGGTGCGATTAAAATATGAAAGTGAAGGTGTGGGAGAGTTACTAATCAGGTGACATAAGGCTTTGTTTCTCATAAGTAAACGGAAGGGTAAATATTGGATCAAGACCGGGACTCAGATCTTACATTTCTTTACTTAGTTGATACCATTACAAACATCCACTTATGGATAATAAATAAGTAGCATTAACAATAGACGGACACTTACGATCATATCCTAAGTAGGAGAATCCTATTAGCCGGGATTCGAACCAGGGACCTTAACACCATGCTAACCAATTCACCACTGCGGCCGGTACAAGGCTGATTGAAGCATAATATTTATTATACATAATTGAACTTCTATAGGAAGCAATCTGTTATTCTTTTTATGATATCAATTTTATTATAATTGACTTTCATGTTACTGCTCCGTTGAAAAGTATCTTAAATAACCTGTTGACATCAACGATAACAAATGAATACATCATCGACCCAGCTTCACTTACTCCGTACTTGATTCTACAACAGAGGATCAGCTCTTTTTATCTATGTTTTCAGTTTGACGATCTGAAGTACTGTTCCAATGGGAAGCATCATAGTATTAGAATCGATGCAGTTCGTTAAAGAAGTCGTCTTCGTCTAGAATTTGGACTTGTCAAAATATCCCATCGCATACCTCCTCAATCTCCTCAGTCATCTCAATGATTAAGTTCTTTTCTGTGACGGTGCACTTTCCCAGCTTGAAATGTAGGCCTCCGTCTAGTTTCGGGAAAGATGGGCTTCTCGTGTTCCTTAATGTACCAGGGGATTTGGGTGACTCTGTACTGCGTCTAATGCGTATACCCCTCGCATACGCATGTGTGTGGTGTCCTTTGGGGCGTGGGTGATGGAAAAACGCTCTCGATTCCCCCGGTGCTCTTTTTTTCCCATTTCAGCCATATGCATTTTTCCACGAGCTATTCAAGCGAAGCCTTTTGGGAATTCCGTGGGGCTGATGTATGACTAACCAATCATTTCTTCTTTTTTTGCTACTGAATTTTTCCGAGCTTTATATATACATTGGAGGCGGTCATAAAATATGCATTAACTCTCCTCGATAATGACTTCTGAATTCTCCTCCGGGACCATCGCCGCTTTCCGAAATATATCGACTCCTCGATGACGGACGCTTTTTTCAGTCGCAAGGTCCGCTTTAGTTGCGAAGTATTTTCGAAAAGTTTCGGTGGAGCACAGTGATATATTCTTTCCGTAAGCTAAGTTTTGGTGCTCCGTATTTGAGGCAACGATCACAATTCTGAAGAAAGAAGTGCCTTGGAAAAGTTATCCCTAGTCATGTGGATGTTTATGCACAGCTAAATTCTTCAATTAATTTATTTATAATAACGTTGGAGTATTTTTCTGTTGTGCAACTTCTTTTATTTCCATTTCTCTCACACTAAGGGAACTTTTTCAAGCTATATTCCTGTGCAGCTTTGGAACAATCAATCACCTTCGGCTCCTGCTTCAGAATAGGTATATATATATATACCTTTAATGCGAAGTTTTCTCGCTCGATATCTTTCCAGGATCTCACTTCTCACTGTGCCATTTCAAGACGTAGAAATAATAGATTTCATCGAACAACTACAATGGTTCAAATAAAAGATTCTGGCAAATATTTAAAGAATTAAATAGTCAATATTGAATAGCCTTCTAGCATCAAATTATAAACTAGAACATTTTAAAGCGAATTCATGGAAGAACTTATTATTTTTTATTAATTGCAATGGGAGTCTTGGGATCGATTACGCTTGGTCGATCTCGGGATGAATGAGAATCCAATTATAAACGAAAGGAGATACTCCCAAAGAATTAATCAGACGTGAGTGAAGAAAGAAGGTAATGATGAGAAGCTGCTGTACACTCTCGCGAGTGCTTTTTATTTTTGTGCTCTAAATTCAGTGGTAATGTGAGAAATTTCTATGGCAGCGGATTTAATTCTCATTCGCGAGGTTTTCCTTCCGCGCAGACAATTAGCTTCTTCCATTCGAAATGACGTTAATTGGCAGTTATTTTCTCGTAACAACAGTTGCCTTTTACTTCGATTGCTGTATTTTATGGTAAATGAGGTATGCTACTGAATAACGATCTTGTTTGTTCGGAGATATCTTTAAGAAGCAGCTGACGAGCCGAACTTTCTTTATCCCTTTACTCTTCCTGTCAATGTCTCAGAAAAGCTAGACCCGTCTTTTCTTACGTAATTAGGTAATAGAGTATATTTGTGTACATACATGATTGTTTACATACAGAGAATTTTAATTTATATTGAAATTTTACGTGTTATCAAATGTTAATAAATTTCATGTAAACATTTTGTCAAAACATATCGTCTTAGATACGATACCTGGTCTTTCAGAAGGTTTACAATAATTAATACTTACACAGTATTCAGTCTCTATGCCTAATTTTTTTGTGAGATAAGTAATAAATGGTAGATATAAGAAATTTCTATAACTAACTAAAAGACGGACGGTTTGTTGTAGAGACTACAGCATATACTCGACTAGTATTTTCCGACTCGAAAGCCCCCAAAATTTGTTATGGGTTCACGAATTTGGTCGCGAAAGAAACCTCAAGAAAAAATCTTCTTATTATCTTGCTTTTAGGACTAAATATTATGATGATTTTTTATCTTGGAGCAGAAAGGCATTGACTTTGTATCCCTGTAAAAGCGTACATTACATTTTCACTTCAAGAAAGGCACTTTTCTGCCACTGCATTTCCTTCGAAAGTTTCCTTTTTGTCTCAGAATGAATAATCACGGGATACTCGATGTGTGGCTCGCGAAATCCCCGCTTGTCATTTTTAACTACCAATCTTTTGTCACTCGCTTTCCTCGAATTATTGCTGGATGGCGTATTTTTCACCCGCAGGCGTCTTCCCGCAGATTACACGGTGCTCGGCACTTGGGCGAACCTCCCTTTGTTTATCGCGCGTCAACCCGAGATTTATGCAATGCCGTTTGACCCACCCCAAACACCCTCCATTACTCCGTGCACGTCGAACGATTTGCGCTGCTTTGGTAGTTCTCGTTCGAGCCGCCAGGTCGCGCCACTCTCCGGAGGCGGCGTCGGAAAGAATGAAGAAAGGGGAGGCGATGGAGGCGGGGCCTCCGGACCACGCCCACGCTTCACAAATGTCTTCTTTCGCTCTTAAAACTTTGTTTGCTCTTTTGTTTCCACGGCTAATGCGCCAAACGGCCTTCTTCCTCAGATCTTACGCAGATACGGCGTTATGACGGTTGTATTGAGGTGGGGTAACAGCCACTAAAAGATCTTACTGGTTAGTCCAAATGTTGCCCGCGAGCCAGGTACAGCTCCTTGAAAATGTTTACAAATAAAATTGAAAACAAAAATTTGTACCTTACATATGTATGTGGTGATCTTACTCAAAATGTATTTAATGGAATACGTTCTTATTTAAAACTTCAAAGAATCAATTAGACAACCCAGATATTTTCTTAAATTAAAGAGATTTATTTCTGTATGTAGACTCGGAAAAGGCTTATACGACATAAATAATTCAAGATTTATATTCTTCGCTGAGAATCTGTTAATCGTTTGGCAGTATTCTTTGTTTTTATCTGAAATCAATTACAATTTTCCTACCAACTTTGTCCATAATAACTACATAGAACATTTTTCTACTCGGTTATCAGTTTAAATAGAGGACAACGATTTCGTTGAGCTTTGAGGAATTAGATTTTCATAGGAATCGGTCCATCCATCTTTTCCACAATTCCCTAATCACCCTAAAAGTCATTTCTTACGATAAAAATCATGAAATCTTTCCTCATGTTTGAATCCTAGAATATATTTATTTTTCCAATAATTTGGGAAGAATGTTAGGATTCAAATTTATTCATAAGAAAGCGATGTTAAGTTTGTTTTCAAATCAACAAATTGTGGGATTTTTGTTACTTTGCTTGTTTATAGCTCAAAAACGTAGTAAGAAAGTTGCTCTTAATCTATAGGGAATCAAACTAAATCTTCGGAGGCTCTTGCCTAATACCCTTCAAATCCTAAGTAGACCAATGTATCTTGATTGGAGAAGAACAATCAATAGATGCGTCATAGGGCTCTTATTTACCTTTGCTTTTCGTTCGCGAAATCAGACTCCGAGCCTGGAATGTCTCGATCACCTTAAAGAGGAGAGGTAATGAAAATTCTCAAGACTTGGTCGGCGACTTGTTTTCTTTGGCGTCGATGTCTTTTTTCACAAAAGAAATTCCCAGCACGGGGAGTGCATAAAACTCGCTGAGATAGATGAGGGAAAAAGTCCCTCTTTATCACATTAAAAACTTCCTCCTTATTTATCCCTCCAAATGGAGCTCATCATTCAAGGATTCGGTGCACTGGTTCAGTTGCGACGGACCAGGGGGGAGGAATAATAGGGGCGTACGAATTCCGAGAGCGGAGTCTTTTTTCCGAAGCCATTAAAAAAATTATAATGGAAAGAAGATATGGACGCATTTCTTTGCTTTTTTTCTTATTTCCTCTCCCCCTTTCGGAGCTGACTTGAATGCCGGCTGAAAACTATCGATTTTGCAATTAATGGCAGCCGTGATAAGTGCGTGGGAAGAGTGGGCGTGTTTACGGCGGATGAGGCGTCGGATAGTGAAGTACTTGTTCGGGCGATCATGTTATTAATCTTCACTCCATTACCTTTCTCTCATCTGGATTTACCTATTATTTCATTTCCGATTTCCTTTTGCCTTTGATTTCCTCAAATTTAATAGTAATTCTAAAGGATTGTTCGTATTTTAAGTAGCAACTGACCGAAAGTGCCTTACATCCATATGCAGACAACTACTACGTATTTTTCGTGTAAAACGTTATTGGGCTGTGGATATTCATTGTAATTACACCACTAGGGAGATTAAAAACGTATTTTTATTGCCTGTATGTTCTTTATAAATATTGAATGAGGATTTACTGTACTTACGCTTACGAGCTGTGATTTACTTTTTGTATATTTTATGGGTAATCATATCAGTAAAGTATCTCTAAAAAGAATATAATTATCTTTTGATAAAATATATGCAAGATTAACTATTATTATTTTGATTTGATTGGGCGTTAACAGAATCTACTTTTATTGATTTTATAAGCGTTATCCACAATATTTATATCGTTCAATATATATCGTTTATATAGCTAGCAAATAATTTCCGTAACCATCGAAGGGATAGTCCATGAATCGACCCAATGGCTTTGCCATAATTAGAAGAAGACTTCTTTCCAGAGCACCTTTTCCTAATCGTTTACAATGGCTACCATCATTTTCCGATGTTTTTACTTTAACAGGAAAGTTGTATCCATAATTGGCCTCTTCTTTCTGCATTTATCAATTCAGAAATGTTTTTTCGGTAAGTTTAGCTTTAGTAATTAGCATAAAAGGAGTGATAAAATATTGCATTCTATAAATCGCCTTCAGCTTAAATTAAAGTAAAATTTAAATCTGTTGATCTCCTTTCTAAATTTATGATAAATGAAATGCTGAATGATTAAATTTTTAGATATAATTTATCTTAAGATATGTAATCTGGCTTCCTTTTCATGACCGGAGCCAATATTAATGGCAATTTGTAATTATTTGTTTTAATAGCATAATGTGTCAGTGATTCTGTGATCTCAGAGAGCTTTGTGTTATTGTGTTCAATTGCTTCATTTGTGGACGGCCCTACTTTTAGGTTCATCAACGCAAGGAGAAGAATCGTGCAGCCCCTCATAGACCAATCGAACAGAGCGGGCGCGAGCGGTAAGTTGAGCGGGACACCTCTGACCTAACCTTCCCTTCCCCACCACCAAATCCCCATCCAGAGTTAATCACAGATCGCGAGCCAGCCAATGCAGCTAAATGTATGTAAATGTGGAACGCGTAAACATGGCCTCCCGAAGCATCTTAGAGGAGGAATCCCTGTTCAGTATCATCCCTGTCATCGCCGCACTTTTGTTTTATCTTTATCGCCCGCTTTACGCTTTCGAAGTCCTTTCCCAATCGCTTTATGGACTCCGTAAATTTCGCGCCGATTGAGCTCCCTCCTCGAATGATTGGAGCAGCGCGAAGGGGAGATTTATGGCATATTGTTGAAAGTTACGCGAAGAAACGTTCGGTTATTAAAAAGATTTACGGTCTTCGCAAATAGTCTTCTCTAATTTGTCGGCGGCATCACGTACGCACACTTTTCAATTATTAGCTCATTATTCACGCCTGGGAAGCGGTTATGGAGTTATAAATATGCTTTTCAAATTGCATACGTATGCCATTAGCGTGTTATCTCCTGCTAATCCGAAAACTGTACAGATGTATTCGAATATCAATGATGATACTGTAACATACCATATAGTTGTATATATTTTTTTAATATTTCACCTGTTACAATTAATTGGAACATCATACGATGATCAAAGAATCGATTTTGTGTTGAAGTTGCAATATAAGATATAGTAATATCTTTGATAACTCACTTCTTACGATTAATAGAAACATGCGATAGTGAAAAGGGAACCGATTGAAGTTACAAATCCTAAAGAGCAACTTGGTTAGGTCAAGGAGTATAGTAGGAAATTATTATTGGATATTGATACGAAATGGCGCAATCAGTACTATTTCTTTACTCCCTTTTACTATATAAATGGGTGTTTAGTTTCGATAGATCCAGAAACGGAGATATCCAGCTTCAGAGGGATATGAATTAAAAAGTAATGCGATATAGCATAGTATAAAAACCCTTTATATTCCTCTTTCAACGCTGCCCACTCTTTCGCTTCGCTGCTTATAATTCCCGCTTGGCACACCCTCGCTGCTTGCAACCCATACCCTTCCTCAAACCCTTTCCTTCACCCGTCTCGCGCCCTCGCCTTGTACAAGCTCTTGTCTTTCGTCTATCAGGGGCTAGGTTCGATTACCGCCGAGCCGTTGATGAAGGGCCATCTTTTGTTTTTGTAAATGTTTCAAATCCTCTTTTTTTCCTTTGGACCAAATCTCACCTGGAAACATTCCTAATCCGAGCGCTTGAATCTAAACCTGTCCACTTTTCAAGCGCCTCTAACTCATCGATTGTGGTACAAATGTTTTACTGCTATTAAAGATGCATGGAAGATTGAAAAGAGAAAAGTTAATATTTCATTACTTAGTAGCATACGTTTAGAGTGGCTTGAGATAACACATGGAGTTTGCTAAGTTAAATTAAGCTAAGTTAAATTATTTGTAAACTATAAAAAAACTTGTTTAAAATTACATTTTGCAATAAATTGGAAAGTTTAACTCGGATACAGAAAGAACTTTGATTTTTCGAAAAGTAACTAAAGTCATAGCAATTTTTTACCTTTTAAGGGGTGAAATTTATTTACATATTGATATAATTTAAGGTAATTTTTATTCTATTTATTGCTATAGTCAATTTTATACCAATATTTTTTATCAAAAATAATAACATTGTTCTGAATTTAATATATTAACCTGCGTTCAAACGTATTAACGTCGCAAGCCGTTTTAAAGCGACGTCAAGAAAGGAAATTAGATTAAAAATATTTTTGGGTCATTTTTGACCTTTAATCGTCTTATAAATCATGTAAATATTGTACCACAATCCATGCGTTAGCATCGCTTTTCGCAAAGGTGTTAAAGTATCGAATTGATACAAGTGTTCTGGTTGGAAAGGTTTCCTCAACAACAAGGAAAAAAACACAGTGCTCTTTGTGATCCAGAGTGAACAATCTCCACCCGCTCTATCTCTACAACTCTTCTTTCTCTTTTTCTCCGCAAAGGTTCATCAATGCTCGGCGCCGAATCGTGCAGCCTATGATAGACCAATCAAACCGAGCGGGTAAGTCCGCAGTTAATGAGGAGAGAGCCTTGGAAACCCTCTTTTAACAACCTCCTCTTTCTTTACCTGTGCTTCGCCTATAAACACACGATCAGTGATCACGAGCAGGAATTCGTCGGCTAATGACGTCGTCAAAGGAGCGATTGGAAGCTGTTTGATCCTAGAAATTATGTGCGGAAACAATGGCCTGTTAAGAGTCAATCGCGATTGAAACTGAAGGATCGAATTTAAGCTCTAAAATTCTCGCAGTGTTCTAAATTTCTCTTAAGCGGATTAATCTTGTTCTTTTTTGTGCCTCCGTCGTCTAGCGAGTGATAGACGTCATAGAAAAGTTCTCTGAATTGCATTTGCCACGCGATTGGGATAATACAATTATCTGTAACTCGAATTTTCAATAAAATTGAGCTTAAATCTATTACTCGCTTATTTTAATCATTGCTTCGGAAAGAAAGGCGTATTGATAAATGCAATTGAGAAAAAGTGATTTTATTTTCGTCTTTCCGGTTGATTAATTTAGGAAGAAATATTCTTATTGCGTAATCCTATTTCTATTTATTTAATACAGACGAGTTTTTTAACTTTTGCATAGTATTTAAACTAAAATTGAGGACCAATAAAATCATTATCTAATTTAAAATAACTTCTCATGACTTCATTGGTTGAAATTTTGAAAATGTATTCATGCAATTTTTATGTTACATTTAATGTAAATTTGTAGACGGATGTAGTTCATGTCGATAGATGTTGCGTGAAGAACTTTAGCCGCATAGTAAGCATTTTTTAAATAAAGGAAGTGAACTAACGAAGATTTGAGTCATCATGATTGCTATATCGTAGGGTTTTTGAAAATATACAAGTAAACATGCCCTCTCTTTGTGCTAATATACATGATCCATCCGTTTAATCCTTGCGTATTTTAGTCGTTTCCAGGCTGCGTCAATATTATTTATTTATATAAAAACACTCAGCAGTTTCTACCAATGTTTTTAAATTTTGATCATACATTTGAAGTAATCGTGTTTAATCTATTTGAATGAAAAACTAAGTAAGCGCAAATAGAGATGTAACAAAGCAAAGTGTACAACGATATAAGAAAACAGTGTTTTACTTCTTCGGTAGTGCGCTGCTGGAGGTAGAAAACTTATTATAGAACTCCTATCTACCTATAAAAAATACTAAGATGGAACGCTGAGGTGCTGTTAATTTCATCGACTTTTCTACGATACATGTATTTTCGTAACGTAAGGAATGTAAACTTATTAGCAGTCTGGGAATAACGTAGGTGTTTGCAGTAAGAAGGAAAAGGAAAGAGACCGCAGACAGAGCGCGTTGTTGCGAAAGAAATCCCCTTTATAAGACATCCCCCTTCGTAGGGAAAAACCCTCGAGTTTTAAAGTCCACCTGATACCAATTATTCTAGATCTTATCTGTGCGTACCACCCTATTAGCGGCTGCGGGGCGCATTGCGACGCCTGGGGGAGACTTTTACCCCCGCCCCTGAGGGGGCTTGAATTTCGCATCCAAGTGCACATTTGGACCCTTCCTTTATGGTCTGAGGGAGGGAGCAACTTTTATTTTCACTTCCATCGCCATTCCCAAGACGCGTCTGAGGAGACTCCGCATAAAATGAAACTGTTGCTCTGTTCCCTTTTTTCCGGTAACTTTTAAGTCGGGGGGAAGAAGAGGTTTTCACGTTTCCGGTACGTGCAACGCAGATTTTCCTCGAATCCGATGGGCGGATAAACGGCTGGGGTCCGATAGAGTGCCGCCCAAGTATTTCCGAAGGTGTTTCTTTCCCCCTCTCCACCGCGGGTGTGTTTCTCGAGATTCGTATCTGGTCGGGTCCGTTTTGTACGCGATTAATTCTCGTTTAGTTTTCGCTCAAAACGATTTGCTCATTTAAATGTAATGAAAATCTTTAGGTAGATAATAAACACGTTTGGAATTCAGATGAAGATTTTTAGCTTGTAATAATGTGTTTTGATTTATTACGAACACCGAATGACAACGATTTCAATGTTGATTTCTTTAGCATAAATATATTTCGTCATTTACTAGTAATTTCAAAAAAAATGAGAAAACTTAGTATCTTCCACAGAAAATTTATTTAATCACGATCGGTTTCGTCACCGCAATGACATCTTCTGGTGAAGAAACACTTAACAAAAAGCCTTACATAGGGAGCAGAGAGGAAAAGGGGATTAAATAAATTTTCTGTGGAAGATACTGAGTTTTATAATTTTTTTGAAATGTCTATTCCATTCCACGAAGTCACGCTTCAGCATATCAATTTTATTTGCGAGTTACCTAGTTTGACCGTTTATTTACTACTCATTTCAGCAGGTAAAGTCAAATTAAGATGATTTTATTCAATAAGATAACAATGATAACTGGGTAGACAAAGTAGATAAGTAAGCAATAATTAGTTGCGGTTGGTAAAATTGTGGTTGGTATACTATAAAATGAATAAAAATACTCTTCTGTATATTTTAAAATTTGATGCCAAGTATCGCAATCAGATGAGAAAATCGCAGTAAGTGAATTGAAGCACGGAAAATGTCTGAGTAATAATTCCCATTGGATATAGTGATAATCTCAGGAAAAGGAGTTATCATTACGGAATAAAGTAAATCCGAAGGAAACGTATAAATACATGAATAATCAATGAATTGAAGAGGAAATCCTTGAATTTTAAAAGAATAGAATATTTTTTGGTATATTTGTAGGAATTTAATCGTAAAATAAATTGAAATCTTGGTAGAAGGAAATTGCAGTAATTTTAACTTCATTTTGTGATTCAATTCATTTCGATGCGTGTGTATTTATTGCAAAATGAAATATCTGGAAGGTTTTATTCATGCATCGACAAACTGCAATCTATTTCCAACTCCGGCGTGATAATTTACCTCAGTCCAATGTAACTTTCTATTGTATTAGAGATTCGAGTCAGAAGTTTTTCAAAGCTAATACGTTCTTAAATGTGATGGGAAATATAAACACGTTTCAATAGTTGAAAGAATGTGGTGTTTCATCGTGTTTAAAACATGATTTTCACATCGTTCGATTCCACTGGACATTTTGAATGCAATATTACCATTTTAGCTGCAAATGAAGTAGAGAAGAAATGCAAAAAACATTCTAAAGTCACGCGTAATGAAATAGGTTAAGACGACGTTTAAATCACGTTTCATAAGCCCTCTGAATCTTGGAGATAAGTGGGAGCACAATCAGAGAGGGGCGGAAGAGGCAAAACAAGGATAGAGCGTCCACCCAACCCAACCATAATAAATTTTCCTCCATGGTATCTTTGAGTGTGGACTCCACCCACCTTCCCAATCCCTTCCCGTTTCCATAGCGACGGCCAATATCTCGCCACCAAACCCTACGTCCTGATTGTACTTGTGAGCCAAGTCCACCCTTATTTCCCCTCCCCAAACTGGACGAGATACCCTCGGCCGTCCATTTCCTCCCTGGAAATCTTCGATATCCTCGGCGGACCTCTTCAGCCCATAGCGTCCCTTCGGCTAATTCCCTTCCCTCGGGAATACCTCTGCACGTAGTTTATGCACGCTTTTAAGGGTGTGAGCCGTTGAGGTTTCGGCCGGGGATTGCGATACCGCTCTGCATCGTGACTGAATATTCCCCTTTCTTTATGTCCGGCGGTTGGATTTTGAAAGGATAGGCGAACGCGAAAACCACCCGGTTGTAAGGAAACTATTCTTGCGTATGAAAACGCAATCGTGAGGCGCTTGCGTCCATTGTGGATGATTAAGCGAGGCTTCGAAACTATGGTTGAATCTATTTCCTGATTACTTAGTTGTATATGCAGTTTTCCCATAGAGTTTTTCTTACAAATTTGTATTTTAAGTGTGGTACTACTTCATTGTGGTTTTCAATTTCATTTTTTATAGACGAATAAGTATTTAGTATCCTATGGAAGAAAAATGTCGCGAGTTAGAAGTAAAGTTTACCGTATTAGTAATCTTCATCCTTACGTCTGTGAATCTCCTTGAATGGTCAGAAAAGTCACGCAAAGAAATATAAATGATATATTCGACTATTTCAATCGGAAAAACCCAAATTTTAAAGCACGTATTTAATTATTTTAGTTGATGATGGCTATTTAACGATAATACCTCAAGAACCTTTTTACTTCAACTTCTAAAGTATTATCAGACTCAGTAGTATGATTAAGATTGTTGAGATTATAGTCTATTTTAAGAATAGATTCAAACAAATAATAACTGAGCAAAATATTTCAGTAATTCTTGCTTTTCCGCATATTTCATTGCGATCGTGTTAAAACTTAACTTCGGGATAATATTTAAGTTACTGCTCAATCGTTTAGAATAAATCGACGACTATTTATTTCAGTTACATTTAAACAGTTATCCAGCTTTCTTCTTTTGCTTGTTTTAAATCCAAACCCTGTTATTTCTGAGGAGACATTCGAATATGGTAGAACTAGTTGCTGGTTTACATATCGTAGTAATACTTAGTGAATTTTTCTGTGACATGAGGGTCCAATTACTGTCTTGTATTGTTTACCATAATAAAGATTATACCCATAGCAGTAAGAGTAATGTGACATGAAACTTTAATCGTGTAATATAAGCGAAATCGGCGCATTTGCAGAATTTGGGTTAGGATTTCATCATCCAGAGCATAAAGTAGCACATATTGCGGTTATGTCTTGTTATTGAACGTCTTGGAGGTTATTACGAAGATACCTCGTATCTTTTAGCGGCGGGTTCCGTCGTAAAGATTTGATTTCAGAGATTTCTTGGACCATAACCCTTCGCCTCATTGTCGCTTCCCTTTCTTCTCCCATCAATCATCATCACGTCCACCGAAAAAAAAACATTCTCCACTTCACTCTCTCCTAATGCTACTTCGTATATCCTTCCTCCGCAAAGCGCCTTATTTCCTTTCGGCCTTTTTATTCCAAGGATTATTTCCATCCCCAACTGCCGTCGATTTTCGCTCTCCTTGAAATGTTGGGTGCAATTAAGACCTGCTGTCAATATGCTTCCTTAATTAGCAATCATCATCAAGGGCTCGTTTACGGCTGAATGTGTTATGGATTTGAGTGAGTGGAGAATTAGGAGAACTGTTACGGAGAGAATCTGTATTGCTTTAGGTTAATCAAATCAATAAGTGCATCAATTGAATTTGATAGATGATCGGCTCTCGATGATGTATGTGCTCCCGTCGGTGCTGAGAAAGTTACGAAAGCGTACAGTAGCTGACTTATATCCCTGCATTTTTCTTTGACGAAGACAAATTAAAAACATTTTCAGGCATGAAGGCATTTCTTCGCCATAATTTTACATTATAAATTTGCGACGAAAATAGTTCTATTTCTCATTTAACTTTAGGATTGTACAATGCACGTACCGTTTCATTTTCTTAGCAATGAATACTATTAGGAAACTCATTCAAGAATCATTGAAGAGCATACATTTTAATAGTTTCTTCCAGTTTCCACTGAAATTAAATTTGTTGCATTTGAATTTTTAGCTATTTACTGTCCCACTGCCACAGAAAATACAAATAATAATTGTTGCAAATAATTATTTATTCTCTATTTGAGCTTATCTAATAGTTTCCATTATTTTGGCGACAAAAAATCTGTCAATTTATAGATCTCTTTTTCTGTTTGATTGAGCCAAGTTTTGCAACAAGTTTTATTGTTATTTTAGAGGTTTTTGTGATAAACGTATACAATAAAGTCTGTTTCTCTAGAACGCTAAATAGTACCAATTTTTCTTCAGTTCCAAAGTTTTCCTTCAACGAATTCGTTTTCATATTTTAGTTAACTAAAGGTTGTCTATTTTCGATAGCAATCATTCCTTCGAGGAAGGATCATCTATGATACGTACCAATCTAAATTTCAATCGTTTGTTAGATGAGAAAGATCAGTCAAAAACAGAAGGAACGGAGCAAGAAAGCATCGATACCGCTGAATCTAAATTGACTTCTCGAATGGACCAGCAAGAGCGGCCGATAAAGTAATTCCCTCCTCCGAAATAGGTTTTCCGAGTCAGAAATGAACGCCCGTCCGAAATCCGATCCATTTTCCTTTTTTCCCGCATGCGTTATGCAAATGTTTCTCTGGACGAGACGCTTTGGGGAAATCGACGTCCTCCCAGTTGTACGGACCGTGAAATAAGGAGCTTTAGCGCACAAAACAGGCGCTATATGTTGACCTTCTCGGACGAACCCCATTCCGGCCTATCTCCCGAACCCTGAGCCGAAAACCCCCAATTCAGAAAATGAAAGACTGTGTTCCGTCCAAGAGATAGCTTCTTCTCCCCTCCGCCTTCCCATTCAGCGGCGCTAGAATCGGAGAGATATCTCGTGTAGCATTAGATAGTGTTCCTCCCCCCGTCAACCCCTGCCACACTCCGACCCTCCCTAGGCCATCCATCAACCGTGTCAATTTGTAATGGCCCCTGGTCACCCACATGACCATTCTCTCTCCCTTTTCTACTATCATTGCTCATCCCCCTTTATATAGCTTTCTCTTCCGTTACTTCTATCTCGCTTTATTTCCTTCTTCTTTTATGCCGTTCTCCAAGGCCGCAGTTTGAACTGACCCATCATTTTTGTGCCGTGTATTTTAAGTTAGATAAGGAAGGACTATTTATGCGAGCAAAAAGCGAGTGGGCTTAGGATAAGCTTCTATCAGATGAGGTTTTGTTGCTTTGAGGACCTTCATACTCGCGTTGTAGACTGTTTCTGATCTGTACCGCTTCTCCCCGCCGAATGGGTGTTTTATGACGAGCTATTTCTCTGCCAGACGATGTTATTATAGTATTGAGGCTAAGAACGGTTTCGATATATTCGCGGAGAATGTTGATGTCTGATGAGTTGGAATTGAGATTCTTTCGACTAAAAATAGATTTTAGGATAGTTAGAACTAGTTAGAAAATTCTTCCTTCCATGGTTTCATTGTGACTATTCTTCATTTTATATTTAAGGGTTATTCTTGTTAAACTTCCTAAGAGTTCCTACGGTGTTTTCCTGTTAGTATTAGAATTACTCTCTATCAAAAGGAATAGAACACGCAAGCCCTCAAATGAGCTGGTCCAGATCTTAGGTTGATGGAATGGCATGAATGAATGAAATGGATTGAAAATGAGATTTTTCTGGAATATTAGATTATTTTTTCTATCTTCCCGGAAAGTGGAGCGTCTTAGTTCGTTCCTGGTCTTCATTGATTTCTTCACCTCTGCTTTCCCTATTGGTTTTCTTTGGCGCACATTTAGTGTTTTTCTTATCAATTCCTTCTTCATCGGCAATCTACTACTGCTGGACCCAATGTCTCTGTTCTCCAGTTACTATTATCTTGCGTCTTTTTCATTTCTACACATCTATTTCCTTCCTCCAAATCGCCAATCATCTTTATCTTCCATTTTTCTCATCTTTCCCTTTCGCAATTCCTTCCGTTACACCTTTCTACTACAAACCCAGTCCTAGGCCATTCCTAATAGATCAGTTGCGAAATATTGACAGTATTGTCCTAGAAAGAATCGGGTATCAACCGCGAAGGACATAGTAAATCTTACCTTTTTGTTTATAGAACAACTCACTTGTATGACTCCTATCTCCATCCTATACGAATCTATACTCCAGCTGATTGCAGTGCTCAATACGTCCCTCAATCGGTTCGATCGCAAAGCCGTCTCGGCCTCAAAAATTCCCAACTTCCGTTGCCTATAATTGGCCGCCAGAGTCCCATCAATTCACCTCGGCCCACACCTCATCGACCATCTTATAGCGAGACACCCCTTTATCTCATATTTTGGTCCCGACTCAGCAGAGGATATTGCGAAGATTTCAGATAATCCTCCCACATATTTCGACTTTCCTAAGACCGCCATTCCTCACTCCCGCAGACTTCTCCCGCCAGAGGTCTCATCATTCGAACCGGCGTCCGATCCAAGAAGTTTTGCTGACTCCCAAAACGACTTTCTCCCTCCAGCTACATGTATTACATTTTTTTGCCGTTCCTTCCTGGCGGAGAGAGAGGAAAAGAATTATATATTTTTTCTGCTGCTGCGGATGTGTCTTGCTTTATCGGCTTCGCTGCTTTTTTCTGCAGCCGAGGATTCCTTTTTGGCATGTTTTGTTGTTTCTTGGGCGAAGATTTCTCGACCGATAGGGAGGACGCAAAAAGAGGATTTGGGCGAGTGCCTTATCTTGTTTATGCGAGTTTGGCCGATAAAAAAGGAGCAATTGCTTTAATAACTCAGGGCCCAAAGTGCTATCGGGGCGTAGAGTGAAATTTGTCCCCGGTTGAGTCTGCAAGGAAATCGGGGATTTCTGTTCGATTTCGAAAAATCTCGGTCGTGATTTTTAGTGAGCTTAGAAAAGAAAAGGGAAAATATTTATGAAATCTCGCTTTGTTTTTATAATGAATGAGAATTAGGTAGCATTACGCCAAATGAAAAAAACAAGAGGTCGAATATTGTTCCATCCTTAACTATCTTATTGTTTAAGTGCTCCAAAAATAAATTTTATGGAAATATATTTCCTTACCGTAAATTTTCCATGTTAGACATACGTTCCAAGCATCTTAACAAGTACATTTTTTAATAACTTCGATGAGTTCCAGTTTTGTAAGCGCCTCCGATAAGAAGAAAACAATGTTAAATTGGATACTTTTATTAAATTAAGAAGTCATTCTAAACTTAAGATGAATCATGTTGACTCTGTTGATCTATATCAGTAATGTAATGCCTCATTAAATTATAATAACCTAATTACATCAGTAGTAAGTTGATTTTGACGATCTAGTAATATGTTAGCTCATTTGAAAACTTTACTACAAATTTAATTTGAAAACACTACTTCAGGGAAAAAATCTCATAAAAAGATTTTGGAAATTATTTTCGCTTTATTATTTGTCTTATTTCACATAAATTGAGCACCCTCCTACGTAGGCAATGTGTTTATTGGAGGAATTTCAAGAAAATTTTTCGTGGAAGAAATTCTGGTTCGTAAAGTAAAATTAAAGGGAAAATTAATGAAAAATATTCTTATGGTTCATCATTATTCTCTGTTGAAATAACTGCAGTGTGGTCATTTTTGAAAATCTCCCCCTTTTTTAAATCCACCCTCTTTTTTCGGAGTAACATAAGTTTCCGAATCGAAAATGATTAACGTCCCACACGGTTGCTAAGTAACCCGCCAGCCTTAAAAACTCCCTCGAAATTTTCGACCGGAATTAGCGAAGAACTCGGAGAGGGCCGAAATTTTCCTTATATTAAACATTCCGAAGCGCACTTAGGGCGGCCCGATTTACGGGCCCGAAACCGACCGTAGATCTTTCGCATCAATAAAGTCCCCCTTCGGATCGGTATGACGTAGTGGCGCGATACCGTCGTTTTTCCGGAAAAAATCCCGAAAGAAGCAGTTAAGCCGTTTCATCGTCAAATACCTTTCCGGATATATGAGAGGGAGCACGTGGTCTTAATGCCCGCCGATCGATGCTCCCTCTCAATTTTGCCACCATTCCACCTGCCCTATTCAACACCTGCCCACCGATCTCCACCGTTTGACATTTCACGCCAAGGGTTCTCCGTTGGTGCTGAAAATAATTATGTGCCAGACCAGAGCTGCTATATATTTAGACTGCTTTTCATTCTCCCCCTTATACCGCTTTTTCAGCCTTTCTATGGGCGAGCGGCCATTCGTACGGATCTAGTGAGAGATCCTTCGGGATTTTTCGCTTTTTTCGTCAAAGGCATTCTTCGTTTGATTGAAGACTTCGGTGGGCGCTGATGTAAAGGCTTGTAAATTTGTACACGAAGACAATCGAGGGTCTATGAATGAATCCGTGTTCCAAAGGGGAGAGTTATGAAGCGTGTTCCTCTGCTATCGACGGAGGTAAGCTCGTCCAACATCCGTGGGATAGACAAAGGGTTGGAATCTATCAGAAGCAATATAGAACGTCTAGGACTTGGAGTTAGAGCTCTTTTCAAATTATTTCCATGAACAATATATAAAAGAAACCTCGTCACGATCAGTAGCAAGCCTTAAGTAGCATTATGTAGTTTCATGTTTATTAGTAAAAGCGGTTTATAGTATTTGTTCTATGATCTTTCTATTCTAAGTCGAGTATTACGAGGTTATCACTAACCCTATCATGTTTAGGAAGAGCACAGTTTCATACTTAAATCTGAAAAAGCTAAATATCTATTTTATTAGATTTGGAAGATTTAAGTATAAGTTAAAATACATCATTTAGTTAATATTTACATTATATAACTTCTCCAATTACTCTAACTTCAATTGCATTATAAATACACATGATAATGTGTTGTTAAATATTTTAAATGTTCAAAATAATCATTTATTTGCAAGTAGATCAACCAATTGGCAATTATCTAATATCTTTCAGTAATCGAAAAGTCAAAAGCAATGAATTGGTCGAGCCAAATCGACTAGATCGACCTATCGATTCAATCTAATGATCGATCTATCGAATGGCATAGAAATTAATTTTGAGACTGATCTATGCACCAGATTTAATTGAGAATAGGGAACATACCCATCCGAAATCTCTAGCTCGAATCTCCTTGGCAACATTGATAGAGATACATTTCTTTGTCTCATTGCCATTTTTATTGTCCCTTCGTTGTCTTATATGGAATGTAGTCGAGTCTTTTGCATTCCGGAAAATATAAAATATCAAGTTTCGCACATCCTATCACTTCTCAGGCCCCCTATTTAAAGATCCTCCTGGAGGAATACCGCGTTAATGGTCCCAAAAAAACCACGGGCTATGAGTTCTCCATATTGTCAGCGTTCGTTATTTCGAAGACCACCGCGATTTTTCCTCCATCTGCGGAGGGATCCACAAATCGCAGGTGCGTTCAGACAGCGAGGCATTAAAAAAGGAAGAGGGCCATGTTGTTGACGCTCTTCATTACCTGAGACGCAGGCGGTGCTGTCTGTGCAGACTGTGTCGAGGGTAGTGGATGCGAAAGAAAAACGCCTGGGTGGAGTCGAAGCCCGTAGGTGGGAAATAGTTTACGAAGAGAGCACCAGATGGCAGCAAGGGTGAGGCGGAGATTTTCGGTGGGGAATGAATTCTGTCTGGGGGGTGGGGCGGAGCGGGGGTGGGTTAGGCGGAGTCGTAAAAAGGAAGAATTTAAATGAAAAATCCCTCGGTAACGGATATTTAATTCTAGGGAGACGTAGGAATGGTAGATTCCGTTGGGGTTTATTCTATATCTATGCGTGGGATTTGGCGAAAGTGATTTTAAGGGATTTTATGTATATGTCGAATTCGTAATACGCCAGATATTGGCAAAAGAGGAAGGATTTGATTGGATTCAGTAGATAAAGTTATACAGTTATAATAGATAAAGTAAAAGTAGAAAAATAGGAATTCTTAACTAGGAAAAATGTATTTGTATATAAATGATGATTTCCTGGATTCCAACTCAGAAAAATCGGCTATAGTTGTAGAAAAAAATATTTTGTAAAATTTGATATAAAAATTCTATTTTTTCTGCGCCAATTAATTCTCTTTTATAATTTTTTTAATATTCAGAGATTCGTTGAAATTGGTTAAATCGGAAACCTGTTTAAAATGGGGCTCCCGGGCAGTGTTCGGCTTTGTTGAAAGCTGTCCCGGGTTCGATTCCCGGTGGGATCTCATGTGCGAAAAGACCTAAGCTGTCGAAGTACTTTTAACAATACACCTACTACTTCAGAAAAATGCTTGCGTTCATCCCAATCAATTCAATCTTTTAACATCTTGTCCAACCGCTTAGAAATAGAATAAGGATTTGATTCCAGTCCAATCATTCCATTCACCTGGAATATCCGTTATTCAAATGCGATACATTCTCTTCGCCACGAACGGAATATATCCGAATGAGACTAGTCGGAGGACGTTAATTCATCTGTTGAGGTTTAATCACCCCGTTCACAGTTTCGATAAAAAAAAGAGAATCGGATAGTAATTCGATCGAAAATGGAGATTCGAAGAATACCCCAAAAGGCAATCACTCGACGTAAAATCCTTTTGCCCCTAACTTAGCTCGGAAAAAGGCTTGCGATGGGCTTGTGGGTTGGGTCGGAGGGGGTTTTTAACGCTGGACGTGGGTAATTGAAATCTACCGCAACACAGTTTTGCACTAGCCAATACTGCCAGCGAGCGATGGAAGGGATGGGTTGTGCCAATAAATAAACCAGCGCCCTCCCTCTTTACACGCCGCTATCTCTTCTTCCTCTTATCGTTCCTCGTCATCTTTCAATATCCTTCTCGCCCATCCGCAAAAGTGCTTCACCGAAATTCTTTCGTTTCCTTCTTTTCTTCCTATCCCATTAGTCTTCCTCCCGTAAGTGGGTTCCAATATTCCTCGCGTTAATTGTATTCTCTAGCTTGCTTTTAAGATGACTTCCCGCGTTTTTCTGTCCTTTTTTCGTCTGGATTTATTGGAAGGGATTAGCTCTATCGAGTTAATAATTTCGGCTATAGGTTGACAGTGAACTCCTTCCATGAGTAAGGGGCTTCGGAAAGTTCTTTGTCTTTTCTTCCTAACTGCCTTTTCATCGCAGCAAAATGATTGATAGAAATAGCTCAGATCTTCTGTTTTGAAATAAAAAGAAGTAATGTCTAAGAACCAATCACAACCTTACAGTGGAAAGAAAACCAGGTTTGGTGAAAAATTTAGCTGTTTCAATTCGATTAGAAATTTGAAACAAATATTAATTAATGGTTTCCGAGCGGTATTGTACTAATTATAAATCACAGGCGAGGATATAGCAATTGGACCCATAAAAATACTAAATATTATCCTTGCAAAATTTAATCTTTAAGTAATAAATGAGCAGTCATTGCGAAATAACTTTAAGGCGAAATTTGCAAAGTATCTGAAAGAGTTAAATGTGCTGAAGGGATCATTAAACTCCAAATTCCGTGAGGCTTTGAACTTAGGGCGATCTTCTTTTAGTACAATAGTAGTTGCACATTTTATTACGCGTACGAGTTCGTTTGTAGCGGTATTCATGTTCCTTAAGTACTCAATTACCATATGGAAATATTTGTGCGAAATCATATTCAATAAGCCTTTATGTATATTTATGTAAATCGATGTATTTCATCGAGTGAGTATGACAGAGGTAGAAAAGCTGTAAGAAGGTGTTGGAAACTTGTCGATAAAGAAAAGGTTTTTCGACTCGGTGCAGTAGATTAATAGTGATCCGTGTGGAAGGATATGCATGGAAAGATATACAGATGTTCCCGAAGCGGGAAAAGTTGAAAAGTATGTAGTGTTGTGAATAGGAGAAGGCATCCGTATGCTTAGTAGAATGCCACGATTGTTTTGTGAGCACATGTTTTTATGTTCAGAGCTCGATCTCCATCGCAAAGAAAGATTCAGAATAGCATTCGCTCGGAATGCATTTGAATTTTCGGAATGCTCATTCCAGTTTCGTGATTAACAGGTCTCCTATCGACTGGAAGCAGCGTAGCTAGGCGACACAAACCGTTGCGTCTTTTTTGCACAAGTCTCGTGCACAAAGGGAATCGAGAGAGGCGTTTGTGAGAGGCACTTTGGGCTGAGCGGCGGTCATATCGCGCTGGAAGGAGGCGCTAAGGGTCCCATTGTGTTCCTATCCCTTGCCCTTTTCACTGGAATCGAATACCTTCTCACGGATTTCCCACCATAGACCCTCCCATACCACAATGGAAGCCAACAGCGCTTGCTGGCAAGGACCCTTTCAACTTGATGGATAACCGCACGTCCTTTGCGGTCAGTGCTTTTTCCAAGGGATGCTCCTTCTGCCGATGAATGCCATTGGGCCCCGATCATTTCAAAGATTTCGTTCCCCTCTTGCGATCGTGTGCGGGCTTCGTATGTCGCTTGTTTTCAGAGAGGATTAGCTCTCTCGAGGGTGGTATGCTTCGGACAATTTCTTCTGGTGCCTTCGTGATCGCCGTTTGGAGGAAAGAATTGGTCATTAAGGTGCGATTCGAAATGCGCCGATATTTCACTCTGGATTTCTGAATGCTAATGCGATCTATGTCCAATAAGATTAGGATGACAGATAGGACAAATCTCTAACATTCCACCTAAAGTAGTACTTATAGGGAGTACTTGTGGGAGAAATCGAGGGAATTAGTTCGATGGAAATAGCCTTAATCTGGTTACCTTAAGAAATATTTAAGGAACTTTGGCTATTTTTACTTTCGGTAGATGATATTCTTATCAATTCTGTGCAAATAAGCACACACGAATTATTCGGGAACACTGATTTTCATTTTTTTATATAGAAGCGTTCAAACTGTTATAAATATCATCTCTAGCTGTAACTGCGTTCTAAAACAATAAAATATTCACTATCGTTCCAAAGATGCGTAAATAGTAACAGATGAATACGCGAAAACTAACAGAACCTTTACAATTTTAAAGCGCATTTACAGGCCATTCTACGGATTGAAAGTATAGATGGAATTGAAACTCACTCTGAGTCGTTCTAAGTACCTTGGAAAATATACCGCTACTAGTAAGTTGATGGTAGACTCTTTCAGATGTTAAATAACTTCAACTTTGCCTTTGTTTCCATCTTTGAATGCGACACATTTATTCCTGTCGCCAATGGATATCAATTGATATAACTTCAATGAATTTCCCACTTCGTGCTGAGGATTAAATGTTGGTAGTGAAGTCTTTTCCGCGATTGAAAAAGCTGAGAGACTCGATACTTTGTTATACTCTTCCGCGTGTTGAAAACGGAGAGCCCTTCATTCAGTTCGATGGCTCTTAATGCGGTAAATAAAAGATTAAAGGGGGCGTCGCCCCATTCTTCAGCGCTAAGTCCTTTTTGGAAGAATATTTCTAGCTCAACGCCAAGGGGATAATCGAATTCGCCCGGCATATTTCAGACTTTTAGCGAACTTTCCGAGGCCTTCCATCAAATCAAGGCGCTTTACTTTCTCTTGGAGGAGATTATCGATGGATTGCTGACTCTTGGTTAATTCATACTGCGCGGGATTTCCAGCAAATATATATTTTTAAATGCGGAAGAAAGATGGATGAACGAGGGAGGCCATGAAATATCGAGGCGAAGAAAAGGAAGGCTTTTACGTTCGTGTGTTAGCTTTCAAAATATATTAGCGTTTATACGCGAGCGTAGACCTCTATGTCTAGGGATGCTTCTTTTCCATTAAAACCAGACGTATTCTCTGTCGAAACTTTCTTGAAATAACACATTTCTTTGCCAGGCTGCTCTCGAACCCCTATCCATCTTCTCCATCTTACCCCAAATGTAGATTGTATCAGTAGTATTTAAGTTTGAATTGTTTTTGCTACATATTTGCCTGACTTATAATTCATATTAATTGTTGTGATATACTTTTCGTGGTTTAATGTTCACTTAATATTTTTAATAACTCCAAAGAGTTCTCTTCTTAATGAGTCTAAATATCACACTATAAAAAGAAATAATTTATATTGCATTTCCTATAGATATATTAGAATGTAGTTGCCTATGCAAATTGTATGCTGCATTCACTTAAAGCTGCAGTGACCTCCTGCAATTTTTTATCATACCGAATTAATGCACCTAAAATGGTATACTCTGATTCCATTCCGCTACTATCGAATGCTTTGGTCGCGTGGGTGTCAGTCACCCCATTAGAGGTCATTAGCGAAGTGAATGCAGAATCCCCCCCTCCCGGTTCGCCCGGCCCTCCCCTGACCGGGAGGGCCTTGGGCGGGCCACCCCAAGGACTTGCGAACGGGGCGATGACACCGTTGACATGCAGTTTTCTCTCCGCACCATCCGCACCACCTCCCACCGCCGCACCACCCTCACCATCCCCATCACCCGCACCACCTAAACGCAGGGCCCTCCGGCGCCTACAGCCCCGTCGACGGCGCTTCCATGGGGTACATGATGGACGGCGTCCAAGGAGGAGGCGGAGGAGCAGGAGGCGGCCCCCCCATGATGCACCATCGCCCCCCGCCACCCGGAGATCCAGCGGCGGCCGCGGCGGCTGCAGCAGCGGCTGCGGCCTTCCAACACGAGTACCACTACCCGCCTCAGTACTACGGACACCATCTGTAGTGCGCGGAGGAAGGAGCCGGGGGAGGAGCGGACACACCACTCCCGGAGAAAGCCCCCGCCATCTGCAATGCATAAAAAGGTAAGCTTCAACCTCTTGTGATGACCACCAGAAACATTGGGAAAATTCATAACGCATACATGCGATTGCAAATGTCAAAAGAAAGGTGCCTTTGACTTTTCAGTACTATATTTCCACTCTTTAATTTTTGTTTTAATATTTAGAATAGAGTTTAATAAAATCTCAAATGCAAAACAACTTCATAAATACACAATAATGAGGATTTAGAACGGATATCTTTAAATTAGATCGCATCAATTCTTTGGTTTCTATTGGGCTTGATGCTTATTAAATTTTCACTTTTGCATCTACCACTATTAAGTACTAGAATCATAGTTAACTCTTAATCCAAACAGGGATATTTTCTTTTTGAATGAATCAAGGATGTATTAAATTTCATTCTGATTATTTTTCTACTATCATTAGTCTACTTATTAATTTAGCTGGTGAAAATTTTGCAACATACTCAAGGTAATACTCACGCATCTGAATTTGGAAGTTATTTTCAGGCACACCATTGCTTTAAATATTGTTCACTGCCAATATTGTCATATTTACGCTTAATTGAATATTAATATAGCAAGGACTATTGGCTTTCGATTTAGCTAGTTTTTAATACATGTAATATTTATCCACCTGCCTAGACTTTAAAAGAAATTAGCAAAATTACAAATGGGTTTTACTTTTTATAATCCAAAAATTAATTTTTGATAACTGTAAACTATCAATTGAAGTTACCTATTTGAAATTTGATATAAATAGCAATAAAAATTTTTGAATTGGTTTTATTTTCATATATCTCCATCATAATAGTTGTTTTTTATCTGATAGGTGGTGAGAATCGTTTTCCTTCCACAACAACATCAAAACAGAATAATTGTCATTTACATTGCTTTTTCTTTAAAGTTGATTCTAATTTCTGTTTCTTTTCGCAGCCGCACCCCCTGGTCCAAGAACCCGCCCAAGGACGGCGCTAGTCCCATTCTGTCCCCTGTCAGCCCAGATGACCTCAAGCAATCGAGGGATGGACGAATGGTCTGCAGGGGCCGGTCATCTTCACAGTGTATACGGGAATCTACAAATTCTGATCTGTGCGTCTCTGCGTTGCATCACTTCGGACTGCACCTCATCTCCCGCTGGGCTCCATCCATCTCGAGGATCAGCTGCCTCTGGGAGGACCCGACATAACTTAATAAACCAATAGTTCCGACGAGCAATCGGAACGTATACCAGAGCCCTCCGAGGAGAGCAACGAGGTCGGGAGTGTGAAGTGTTACAAACTCAGACCCACCAAGCTCATGTTCGATATACGTCTAGACACCTGGGAAGTGTGGAACTCATTCAAGTGTATACGAGGGAGTTGATACAAAATTATAAGTGCAGCTCGAAGCCGGTGTGTGTTCGTCTCGAAAGAGAACAATGTATTTTGTTTATTTTGTTCTAAGGAAAAGTGTCACGCCGTGTTTTTTTCTAAGGAGACTCCTTTAAGAATAACTTCCCTGTTAAATGAGATAATTGTGTGTGTTTAGGTATCTTTGTTTTCTTCGTGACAGTGTGACTGGGGTGTGAGGAGATACGGCGAAGGACGTGCTAAACCCGCCGCCAAAACTTTTCTATGAGGTGTTGTTCTCATCCAATTAAAGGCACAATTACTAGAGAAGCGTCGAATGTTAACCGTTTGAACTGTGCTATGAATGGTAGTGTGGTAAGACTGATTTTTGGCTATCTTCGGCAAAGTTGTTTTCAGCTCATTTCACTATGGCTGGTTTTCATTTGTGAGGTACGGTTTTTTATAACTTTAGTTCTAATGACTTAAAAGTATGGTTGTTTTGATAGCCTTACAAAGGTAACCGGAACGCTTTTCACAAGTGTGGCATCCACTCAGTGGGTTTTTAATATAAACTTCTTTCGTGTGAGAGTAAAGAGAGGTAGAATAATGGATTCGGTGCAATCTCCGTTGAACGTGGAACCTTTTCCTGCAGAGTGAAGAGACGTGAGTGTGACACGAGTGTCGATGTGCCCTTTTTCATTCCCAACCGCCCCTTCATCTCCCTTTCACATTTCTCATCCGTTTTCGTTCGGAGTGGAGCGTTTTTTCAAAGAGCTCGGGCAATACAAGAAGCATTGCAATTGGAGAATTCATCAGTAGCGCGTTAAAGTCACTCTCAGTCCTTCAGAAATGTACGGACTGCATCGTAGTTGAAAAGTGATATACCTCCGCCGATGTTGATTCTCCGGGAAAAAGCTACATTTCGTTCTTTGATGTCCCTTTTGATTTCGAATCCAGTGAAGGAAGGAGGAAACTCTTAATTAGCGTTTTGATTAACGTCGGGTGGTTCCATCCGAATTCAGAGACTCGGATCCAAGTAGTTTCGCTCTTCTCCCAGGTGTGCAAGAATACGCGGGAAGAATCCCAGCCGAGGACGTAGGATTTGAAACGAAACAAACATTTGTAGTAATAATTATATATATTATATATATTAAAGAATTGAATGAACAATATAAATACCCCCACCCCGAAAAATAAATTCGGCGATGGGCCTGAAAGTCACCTGTGATCTCCAATTGCGGAGAAAAATAAAGCAGACCTCTGTCCCTTTTGGGGACAATTCAGCCGCGAAGGAAAACGAAAAAGGTTGGCAGCGACGTGTGGAGATTCGACGAAACTTTACGAAAACAAAGGTACATACGTAGTGATTAGGTTTGAATCTTGTCCTTCTTTTAAGAGGAAAAATTACCAATAAATTTGTCCGTTTTATAGACCCATTTCTCTCTTTCGCAAGTTGGAACCTTTTAAAATCGAGAAAGAGCTCCTCTGACCCGTCCTCAATGGAGAAACAATCTGCCCTTCCCAATCCTTCTCTCATCCTCTACCTCTCCGTCACATACAAGCGTAATGTTGTGCAAACGAGTTTCAAAGGTTGTGCTGTTGTGAAGAGAAAAATCCATAGTTGTTATAACTGTTGTGCTTTTTGATATAAAATGAAACATGGAATAATTTCCGCCTTTGGTAGCGATCTTAAACCTCCTTCTTCAAAAACGAGACGAACTCCAGTGAACCAGGAAAAGAGAACCACGGGGAATCCACTACACCACCATCCTCGTGCAGAACGGTAACATCTTTTTTCATTCATCGAAAGAAAAGGACAGTTTTTTCGTCGCTCGGCTCAAAACCGGGGAAAGAGTCGATCCTTAAAGAAAAAGTATACGAAATAATGTACGAGTTGGGCGAATTTTAAAATAGTCCAATGTATATTTAGTGTACAGCATGGCAAAGATATTTTGATACAATGTTATCCGTAATAATAATTAATTAATGATAATCCTCGATAACTTTTTGGAATCCCTAGGTGAGCAGTTAAAACTTAAGCAAGTGTCGCCTAGTGATATCTCCAACCACGTCCTTTGTCAATTTTCGTCAGCTCTTTCCCTGCGCCGGGCCGAGTCGTAGTAATTCAATCGATGTGTGTGCTGTGTACGCTCATTTTCAACGCAAATTTTAAGAAATTTAAGAGATACGTAATGAAGTATACGACTGAACTTGAGAACAAAAAGAGTTTGAGATGCTACGTTTTTTAAACATACACCCATTTGGAAAGTGACGAGTGCACGGAAGGCTTGTGTTTCGTGAAGTTTTCAGAAGTTCGCCGTCGAAAATTATATTTCCCTGTATTCGGAACATCGAAGAGTATTCTTTTCTTGGAAAACTTTCTTCTGTTGTTTTCTCACCCGGAGGGAGAATGGAAAAGATGTGCAAATTGTTGGCCGCTCGAAGCCTCATTTGATTCTGTTACTTCTCTTTCCCGTTTGTATAATTTATGTCTTCTTGGAACGGAGTTCATGATGTCGGCTGTTCTCAGAAAGATGGTGATTATACGAGTAGTTGGTTAACGAAAAAATGAATTCGAGAATCATATATTTGTGATTATGTTGTTTTGAATCATGGTGGAAAAAGTGTCGAGTTGCATGGAAATTATCAATAAGTATGAGAAAAGCATAAAAAAATTAAATCGGACTGGGACTTGTATATAATTATACATATATAAAAAACTTTTGCTGTTAAAAGTGTGCTAGTTTTTTTACTTCATCATCGTCTAAACCCCACCCATCGAGTGTTTTCCTACAAAGTGGGCTACAGTGTAGCCAACCCCTTTTCCAAATTTAGGCACAACATTAATGCTGAGGAAGAACAGGTAAGGCTTCTACAACAACATTTTTTGTAGAATTTCTAGGTTGTTAGTCGGTTGTACTGACTACATTGGTCGTTGAGTCATGAGCGTGGAATAACATTCTTTTAAAACATCTAATGTGTATGAAAATGAAAAAGAGATACTGTAAGCAAACTTAGAAAGTTCATAATATTAATATATCGGGAAAACTAACCTATTGAATGTAAAGAATTAAATTACTGGTTGAGCTTAAAGCTTAAGCACATAGAGATATAATTTATATATATACTTTCTGATAACTTTCAACTTACTTAAACTTCAACAAACGTAACCTCTAAAACTCTGCTTTGCTTTTGTCAAAACTCTACTGTTTGATTCCCTCATTAATTAAGACACTTTATTAAACTTATACATTTAATATTATAATTAATGCAGTAACTCATCCACCCTATTCACTCATTTGGTAGCTTAAAATTTCCTTCCTTTTTTAAAAATTAACTCTAGATAGAACTATCCAAATGATAATTTACTCACTGTGAAGTACACCATAACAAGTGAAGGAAATGTGCAGTATGTCTATAAGGTAGACTCTAAATTTTGTTATTAATTGTTATTTTGACATCTTAAGGAATGTTTAAGATCATTAAATAATTTTGCTTTAAATGCTTTCAAATCAGGAATCTGTAATTAAGACAAAAATGTATAATTGTCATGTGAGCGAAAACCTAGACAGATTCTCTAGGACATGGGGCCAAACAAGATGAAAAGTTAAGAGACCTTCCTATACTTCTTTTACTAAGTAGAAGGGGAAGAAGGAGGTAAGTATTTTGAATATATATACGTGAAATTAAACCTTTATTGAGACTATGTAGCTAAATTATAACTATTAATAAATGTTGCAGCCGTCTATTGTTGGAACTGTGATCTGGCCTATCGGATTTCACAGTGGGTTTCGTGCTAATACGCCACCAATTAATTAAAGTTGCTCTCAAATTTTGCCTCGATGCTTAGTCAACAGTTGTGTCCCCTCTTGTAATGGTAACGGGTTCGCGAGCGTATTTTTCTGTCGCCTCTTCATTAAATCTATTGCCCGGTTGCTTGGCCTTGGTGATCGTTCACAGTAACTCGCACCACTGTAAGGAGTTGTTATTTTTTAAATATATTGCTCACACAAATTTTCTACAAAAAACATTGTCCTTCACCGCCTTAGATTAGCTAAACGTAACACCAGTGATAACATCGTGTGATAAATTGTTCAAAGAATAACGAATATCAGGTATACATGTTCGCTTCTACTCGTACAGATCACTTTTGCTTAAAATTCATCCACACATTTTTCAATATTTCCTCGAACTATCCAAACCCTTTCTCCCACAGCTCGTCTCGACTTTTTCCTTCCGATCTCTGCCGTCTTCTCCTAAGGTACAAAACAACGTGACTTTAAAAGTCCCATGCGTTATTACTCTTCTAGCCGCGCAACCTGTCATTCTTCTTTCAGCCATGGCCCAGTCATCACTAACTCAGTCTCGATTTTGACACCCTTTCTCTCTTTATATCCCAAACCTAATGAAATCGTCTAACATGTCGCTACCTCACCATAAGGCGCAAGGACATTGGCATTTATGGGTTAGATAAAGAATAGATATAATAGAATAGAATAAAGACGATTTATTATTATTTCCGCGTAATATTTGAATTTTCAACTTCTTTAGTCAAACCTCGCATATCATCGCCCCTTTGCTTTTAAATTCACTCTCCCATACTTCGGAAACAATCTTCTCAATGATGCCCATAGGCTCTCATTTTCCTGAAAAGTTTAAGAGAGTGATTTGCATAAATTGGTGTTCGTCTGCATCGGCTGACCCCCTTCGATTCCACGGCTGAGGAAAGTTTGCCCGTTATAAACTTATAAATTTGCATAGTGTATGATGAGAGCCGAAGAAAAATACCCGTAAGTAAAAAGCTTGTCGAATTCCCGAGTGGAGGGAAAGATAGATGCGTGGGCGACGGGCATTTTATGCGGTCGAATGCATTGCTTATGAAACTTTTCGTCGAGCAAAAAAGAGAGACTTGGCAAAGATTTCGAAAGGAGAAGAAAGAAGCGGATTTGGTCTACGTCCCTTTAAAAAATGCCCGTTTGCGAATGAGATAATGTTGGTAGCGAATATTTCGGTAAGGTTAAGAAGGGTCGAGGACTTTTTTTCGAGCGGAAAAGAGGTTTTGTGGAAAATGTTGGTTTGGTGGAGTCGGGTCACATATTCCGCTATCTCTCTACGGTCGTATAAATAAGCGAGTCTATAAACAGATGTTTCCATTGGGAGCCGTAGCGGGGGGGATGGCGCTGGCGTCGGTTTCCGCCATGCCAGGGTCTACAGCGATCGTAACTTTCCCCCGCAATCTTGTTCCCTTCACCTAGATGTCGAGATCCTGACCAATTCCTTCTGCAACCCCTTCATCCCCCCTCCGAAAATAACGGCCATCAATCTCAGAGCAGCCGACTTCGAACTTTTTAACCCCCGCAATTCACGTTCCCCGGCATTAAGAGAGCAGTTGGAATTGCGCGGAGGTCTTTTGGATTGGACCCAAAATATACGAAGGCCCTTTGTCTTTCCGTTTTAATTGAACTGAAAAAATGCCTCCCGGGATTTAGTTCTTTTTAAGTCTTTAATTTCCCTGCCATATTATCCGAGCAAATGTAGCATTGAGGCATTGCTTTGCTCCGAAAGGAGAATCGCTGCAGGAATTACATTACTCCACTTTTTGGATGTTTGCGACGATGTGTTTCCTTCATTTCTACTCATGCCAAATTATTACCGCGAGTTATGGGCATTTTACGTCAATTTATTCACTAATTACGTAATTTCATTCGTTTTCCTATGGAAGAGAGTTATGCGATTTGCATGTTATATGAGGAAATATTGCCTGCGAACAAGTTGATGTCAAAACACAGAAATATCGCGAAATATTCCAACGGTTTTGATAAAGAGGAAAATAATGAGTGTTAAAAACGTTCGAAATAAAAATATATTTTCATTAATTGTAAAATATCTATTCCGGGCTGCTATTTACTTTTGCTACCTAGTAGAAGAAAGATAAGGATAGGGCAACATTAATTAGGAAATCTAAACTCATATTAACACTGAAAAATCACAAGAAAAGATTAAAAAATCCTTGAAATGGAAATGATATTATTTAACTATCTAAAAGACATTATTTATCAGTTTTGAATGCGTTCTTTCATTAAATTCAATTGACTTAATTTAGAACTACAATTCAGCTGGATTTTAGCACCAATACTGCTACTTTTATGCAACGTAAGTAGGATTTATACAATGTATAAATCATTTTCTACTTTTGGAGGCTCAGGTTTCCTGATTTTTTTAGAACTACTTACGTCTTTCTCATATTATTTTTCTTTGCTTTGTTTGTTATTCTCCACTAAGCTTCGTTAATTAATCGTGCTATTTTTAACCACTCAATTCGATTCAGACATCATAATCAACTTTTTTTACTATTTATCATCACCGACTTGATATTGTGTTTTGATTTGAAAAATTTAGTTCACAAGCATTTTAAATTTAGGATTCTTCCACTCAAACCTTTCCCTGAAAATTAGTAATTGCGTATGATTACAAAAGCCATAGTTCAATGGGATTATCAATTTACCTAAGATTACGAGTAATTAGATATTGTGTGGCTGAGAATGTTACTTTAAATAATCTTAATGCTCCTGGAAAATAAGATCAATAGCGCACTGCTTCCAACTATTCCTTGCTTCCAACTGTTTCCAAGTGGTATTCCTTGAATATTATATAATGAGAGCACTAAAGCTGTGTTACAGTACCATAATGAGTGAATCCTGTAAGATGCACCTCTTATGAGAAGTGAGCTTCTGAAGTGAAGCCCATTTAGGGGTTCATTAAATAAGAGAAATCTAGAATCCTTGGCAATGCAACGAGGGTTCTCTAAGAAATAATTGGCATTCTTTAACTATTCTTCCTAATCCATTTTTAATAGTTACGAAAGAATCCGTATCTAGGCCTCCATCCCGATTCTTAACGCGCCTTTAACTGAAACTTGCAGGCAGCGGACGAAAATTATGGCCATTTCATTTTTTCCAGCTTTTAGCTACAAATGAAACGGAATTAGGGTCGAAAAACATCAGGGCCCCGGAGAAAGTCGCAGCTGCAAAAGTCGGGGGTTTTCAAGGGTATGGAAGAAGAAAGGTCTCTTTGGAATCCTGCTGGAATTCTCTCTCTAAATTAGGGGTTTGGAGGAAAAAGTGTCAGGATAACCACGTAGGAGGTTCGTTAAAAAATTAGCTCCTCTTGAAGAATTTCACGAGGGGAAGAGGTATGCGTTTGGATGAAAATGTTATGAGAGTTTGGGATTCTGAGGGGGGCATGGGGGGTCGTTTTGGGGGGCTCAGTTGGGGGAGCGTGCCGATATTGTTCCGCCCCCTCGCAATGCGAAAGCACCTGCAATTTGGGCGGTTGGGAAAAATTCAGCCGAGGCCATAACTCAAAGGCTATTTTGGAGCCCTCGTCAATGTAACAATCTGCCGATACGGCTTTAGGCGTCAATTACAGATTCTGATGACTGCAAACTGCGCAATGGGTCCGAGAATGGAGGTGTTTTTCCCTCCGAATGCGATGATAGATATTTGACTCAATAAGGCCCCCATTCAAAAGCGCATAAATCAATCCATTATCGAACTTATCTTCGCAAAAAACAGCTCTGTTGATTTGGCGAGGCGCGAATTAAAAAAGGGCCTTGAAAACTGCCGATCGATCCGCACAATTACTATTTTCGCTCCTTTTCGCGATTCCGTACTGACGCGGTCGTAGCCCCGGTTTACTTGCTGACGAGGGCGGCGATGATCCGCCCCTCGATATTGATTTACCATATTTATATTTACGATATTCTTTTAACATACTCATTTCTTTTTGGTGTACTATTATCAATACTGCGGTTTGCTACAGTTTGGCTGAATCAGTAGCAACCACATACCAACACTAATAAAATTAAAAGCATTGCCTACATCGGGAATTATTAATTGAAAACTGATGACATTTTCTATTAGGAGAATGCGTATTACATTCCCCCCTTTGATGTGAAAGTCATCTTGATACGTTCTTTGCGGTAATTCTGTTTTATAAATCGGAAAGGCTGATAAATGTATTGAAAAGTAAAGTGTGTTTGAATTTCAATAAATTTACGATGTATTACACACACCTTATCTCGGCCGCCTCCTTGGTTTTATCAAAAGAACACTTTTTTGAGACACTGGACATAGCCGAGAAGAATATTCCTCGAGCAGAAATATTTTGCTACGTGATGTGGTTTTGAATGTTCGTCTCTCTCAATGATAATCGACTAAAGTTGATCAAAAAATGATTGAGTTCAAACGAAATACACAGTGAAAGAGCGAATGTAGTTTTAAATAGTTAATTAACTAAAACATCATAACTCATTACGTTGTAATATTTACCTATAAAGACGCATGCTTCCAGGAATCCATCTAGGGTCGAGAGGTCAGAGCATTTAAGAAGGAACCTGGCTCACCCTTTATTCACTTATGGAGAGATCTCATTTCCTTACTTTGATAAACATTTGTTACCGCTTTGTTTCCAAAACATTACCACTTCTTCAGAACGAACCCTTCCCCATTCAACTTGAAGCTCAGCCTTTGAGTCCTAACCTGGCGTTGAACTCAACCGCAGGTAGTAAACACACCTCTTATCTAAGAGAGCAGTGGTGTGCCTGTGCACTTGCCCCCTCCGTACCGACTCAACCTCTCCCCTCAGAGACACTGCTTTGCGCTGTGCAGTTCAGCTACGTGACACCTCGTGCACTGTGCTCTGCAATGAGCACTCGAGTCCCGTCTTTTTTCGGAGACGGACGTCTGCAACCTCCACGTCCTCCTCAGGCGGTCACCAACCACCGCAGCAGTCCATCCCCTGCATTTGACTGTCACCATTGACCAAAGGTAAGGTTGCTGCCTCAGTCTGATGGGGTGCATCACCTTAAGTCGATACTTGCGGATACCGGTTGTTAAAATTCTGTCACTGCCAAATTATCCCCACTAAGCAAATTACACATTTATTCGCATCGCTTTGTTTACTGTGCCCAACCTGTTTCGACGACAGAGTAATTTTGATTCCCCCGTCGGAGTGCAGATGAACTCATCACGGGAAAAGGCGTATTTCATTTGTCATTTTGATGGATTCCTCGGAATCGCATTCCGTGCGCGTCTGTTGATTTTATCTTCCACCTAATGTCATTAACTATTGGTGTGTTAGGGCCTGGCGTGCTTGCCTAGCGTGACTGGGTAGGGAATGGTTTCTTGTGCTCTTTATTAACAACAGATAACAGCTAGATTTGTTTTATATGGAAAAATTCCCTTAATGAAGTCGTGATTGTTATTATCATGGGAAATATTTTTTCTGGAAGTCGTTCAAAGAATCTGGGAAGAATAACTCGTTACTTTCCTCAAGTAGAATTATTTGGTATCTTTCATCACAGACCATTCCGATAAATAAAATAACAACGATTGCGTAAAATATAATAAGAAGCTCACAGTAAAGAATTTAGATGTAGATTGTAAAACGCTTGAATAGATAGGCACTCAACGTAGGATAGATAAACGCCTGCATACGATGCATATTACATTAAAATGTGGTCCTAAAAATTTGTGATCACTCAGTAATGGAATCGAGTCCTCATTCAGAGCAGCATTTCGTAGCTGTATGTTGAGAAGAGATTCTGGGGAAAATCAGAATTGCTGTATACTTAAAAGTGATCTCGGTTTTCCTGATTCCCTTCCTTTGGAATAGCCCTGTTTATTTTTAAAATACAGAGACTCGATGGCAAATCTGTTCTGGTTCAACTATTTAAGCTCCATTTAAGCGCATACTTCGAAAACCTAATCTGCCCACGGAGCTCTTTGCTCGAGGACATGATCTAGCAGTGTTTCTCAAACGGCGCGGGGCTGTTGTGACACGAAACTGTATTGAAGGACTCGAGCAGTTCGATTTATTATACTCGTTTTCATTTTTTCTTATATCTTGCTCGATTGTAAATAAATCTTCCAATAATTTCACTGTTACTCATTAGCAAGCTAATTATCCAAACTATAACTTATTAAATAAAGCAGTAAGTCGAACTCATTGCTAATTGGTGGTACTTGGCTGTGCTGAGGATACGAAAAGTGGTACTTCAAAACTTATAGGGTCACCAACACCGGTCCAAAGAACTGCTTTCTAGCTCAGTGTTCAAAGTGAATACAGTAGGATCAGGATTTAACGGCTTCGCATTTAACGTTTATTTTTTGAGGTCACGATTCATTTCGTATTAAAAAAATATAAGAATTATTCATATTTAGTGTTACCGTACCGTTTTTCCTTATTCTACGTCGTAAAACTTTTTCCCGCGCAAGATTTTCCCCCGATTTAACGTTTTTTCATGACGGTTTATGCAAATGATTATCCAAACATAATTGAAGTTTATCACCGGCATTAGTTTTCAATAAATCGACGGTCCACAAGGTTTCGCTCGAAGATTCTTATACATGCAGAATAGGTATTGAGCATACGAACATTAAGATATTATATGTTCTTGGTAATACAAACATAATTATGTAACTGCATTTTCCCCCATAGCAGTTTTAATCCAATGATGATATGGCGTGTAACGTAGTTGAAATTGTCGAAAATTTCCCGGGAGAGAAGCGCTGTGGAGAAAAAATGAATGGCGAACTGCGCGCCATACGAAAAATTTATGCGCGCAACATCAATTTAATTTCCCGGAGCTGCAGATCAAAATTGATTGCTAAATAAGGCATTCTCATTATTTCATACCATCACTAATATTCTCACAATCGGAAAGTATCACTATTTTGCAAAATAAAATATCTTTATTTCGCTCGTCCTTAATGATGCAATTCTGATGATTTCTTGAGTACTTAGCCACCTACACCTCACTTTTACGGAATAAAATTGTAAAAATGTATCGAGACGACTAAGAAATGCATAAAAATGGAATTATTTATGTTGATAACCGTCCACAGTAACATTCTCAGTGGGAATTTTCCTCAACTCCATATTTCTTAAGAAAGCTTTCAAAATGGTGACGCGGTGACAATGATAGGAACATTTTACCCTAGAAAACGCTGAAGTTAGCTTGATGCCATTATGATCTTTCCTAAGTCATTATACAGCATGACTGAAAATGATGATCTTATCGAGAAAACATGGAAAATTTCAATGCAAGCGAAGCGCGAATTTGGTTGGCAGCAAGCAACTAAGAATTTGAATCCATAGATGCAAAAAATATTTTGGGATATAATAATAACTTTTGGCCATTCATTACTAAAATACACTCCACGTAGAGTATCGTTTTAAATTTCGAAAGAATTGCAACCAGTGGTGATCGGTAAATTTGCTAAACCCAGATTCTTCAATCATGGTCGATCATTACCTTGTAGGTATTTCAATAGCAAAAAGGCATGGATTACCGAAGATTTATTCTAGGACTTTTTTAAATCCCTTGCCAATGGGGATCAGCCAAACTTAAAAATTGTCCTTTTTATTGACCATTCTCTTGATACGCATTTCTTGAGAAACGTAAGGGTGGAATTCTTTCCAGCTAACTGCACGAGGGTTTTACAACCTTTGGAAATGGGTGTTATAAAAGTTTTCAAACAATTTTATAGAAGTGCATTGATTAGAAAGGCTCAATAAATTGTTACAGCCAAAATATATTTGTTACAGGCCATCTATTTTGTTGCAAGCGTATGGGAGAGTATGAATAGTGCAACCATCAAAAATTGTTTTGCCAAAGTGGGTTCCTGAATACCACTGAAATAGAATTTGAGAATTGTTGAAAACAATCAGTCCCCTTTTATTGATTGCTTTTAATCCTGAAAATTAGCTGAAGTGACGCCTTTAAGTGACTTAAAAGTATACTTTGTATTCATAGAAAGCTGTTCTAATCATTATAGACTATAAAACCTCAAAAAATGGCAGGTTCTCACAATTAGTGTTTTTCCTAATTTAGTGTTTAATATTTTGTTCCCTCTAAAAAGTCTTAAATCAGGATTCTACTGTACATGGAATGATGAGATTGAGGTAGTGAGGTGTCGCAAGGCCGCTAAAATCATAAAAAACCCTCTCGAAATTGGTGGAATGTTATGGAGTTAATACCCCTCTTTTACCCAATTTATGTATTACTATTTATTTCTGTACTGTATAGAGAAAGTGCGTAATTCGCCACCGTTTGTAGGTATCCATTGCATCATAACCCATAATCTTCGTCACCATAGAAGAGATCCTATGCTTTGGGCAGTGCTCCTAAATTCATTGTTATTTAGAATATGTATTGTTGGGGTTATAATTCTGAATGAAGTTTCTCTGAATGTCGATTTTTAAATGAGGGGTTGCATAGGTAAAGGAAATGCGTGACCTTTGTAGCATTATTCTTTGCATTTCTTTGAACCTACTCGGGCGTTGAAATCATTTTTGCTCTTACTATGATTTTTCTAACTAAGGGATTAAATTCGTTTCCTTTCATAAGATTTCAATGTCTAACCATTAGAATAAAAACAGATCTTAACTGCAGTTTCATGGTTCTTTGGAGAGGTTAGAGTCAAAAGCTGTTATTTTCCAATAAAAGTACTGCACAAGAAACAAGTACAATAAGTATATCTGCGAAATGTCTACTCCTCTACGGGAGATAAGAAGAACTGCCCTGTCACGCAAACCGTGTGACTGTAAAGACAAGAATCCACTAACATTTAATTAGATTTCATCACCCGACTACCTTTCAATTGGAACTGTAGATGTAATAGAGCAATGTAAACTTAAGTACACAGGTAACAAAGTTGTAGTGTCCCAGCATTCGTAAATACACCACACTTACCTCCATTTCGCCTTCGGTAGGATTGTGCATGGTCCTTAGCTTCAAATTTAATTGCCTGTGCCATCCTGTGTATATTCTGCGAAGTTTTGAAAGGCCTTCTTAGAGCGTATTTTCTCCAAATTATAACGAAAGTTTGACCAACTTTATATTTTCTTTCCTTCAATGATTTCAATTTTAAGTCATGAAGTTTTTGGAAGAGCATCCCTGTTTTCTAATCAATTCAATACAAATCGCCGATACCTTCCACGGTACTTTTTTCAGTTCCGTAAGACGTTTGTCATCATATTCCTATTTACTAAAACGCATATTTTAGATATTACTTACTCAAAGCATAATACTTTGCATACTTTATCTTCCTCCTACTTACTTTAGTGTGTTGAGTTTTCATAGGTGCCTTTCCGCGTATATTACCCAATATTAATGTATTCGTGAGTTAAACTACGAAGTACTGACTGTACTGTTTGTATCCTCCTTGGCTGCTCGTACAGTCCTGGCCAAAATTAACGCAGCACCAGCCGTAAGGATCGCTAGGGAGGTGCTGCGTTAATTTTGGCCAGGAGTGTACATACATTTATCTACAAGAGAACTAATTTGAAATATTTTTTGGTTCGGAACATTCAATCAAATTGATTTCTAATAGAAAGTCATTAAACTAACTATGAGTAATGTCACTCGATTATACATATTTACTTCCCATAGTTATGAATGACTAAGTCACCAAAATCCTGTATGTATTTCAGCTATTAAATAAACTGATGCTGTAACTCTTCTAACCGATTAATGGGAGGATATTTCTTGGTATTCCATATGCTCTCCAAAGGTTTTTATTGTTTTAAAGTTTTTATGATGTTATCGTCATATTCTCAGAGGAGATACACAATAACATAATTCCAGAATTTCTTCGCAGTCTAAGTTTTCCCTTTCTTATCAAGAAGGCTTAAAAAGCGTATGTTGTGGAGTCTCGCGACAGTTGGGTCGGCGCCTACTTCCCAGTAAAGTTGAATTAATTAACTCGGCGAAGGTGGGAACCTGCGACTTAAAGATCGCATGCAATTGTTTCATTGTTACTTCTAACAAAACCAAATTACTACTAATATGTTCAATCTCTTTTGTCATTTCAATTGAAACTGAAACCTATCAATCTGATATATTCAAGCTCAACTTTGTGGATAGAGCAATAATATATGAAACAATGCGAACTTAATGTGACTAGTTTCGTCAACGAATTGAAGATGTCACTTCATTGATTAAACCTTAGTCGCCTTAGAAAATATATCAGTAGAATATTTTATGCACAGTCCTGGACAAAATTTACGCAGCACCGGCCGTAAGGATCGCTAGGGAGGTGCTGCGTTAATTTTGGCCAGGAGTGTACATTCATTTTGGAACCTATAGTTTATTTTTGGGACCTAATTCGAATTAAAGTATCAAAAAAACTTAAAATCGCGGAAATACGGAACTAAAGTACGCCATAATCGTTTTGCATGCAGCTGATGAGTAAAAAAAATAACCAGCTAGTTGTTGAAGTCCTTCCCTTATGTATTCTCTCATGATATCAATTATATCAAACTAATTAGTAATAACCAAACCAAGACTAATATATGACAACAATAATATCATATTAATGTCTAAATGAGTAGAAAATAAGTAGTACTTCTAAAAAACTTTAGTAGAAACCAAGCAGAAGAACTCAATTTTTAAAAGACATCTAAATGTTTCCAAGCGAAACAATTTCGAAACTTTTTACCTCATTAAAGAGATCAATATTTTTCTTACTCCGTACTGTTCAATTCTCAATCTAAGAGAGTTAATTTTTTCATTCGTTGTATGTTTAAGGCATGCGTTGTATTCCACTTACGTTAATCGTATTCCCAATACATTTCTCCCCATCATAGTTCGCCGCCCGACCTTCATTTTTTACTTTTTCCATCCACTCTCTTATCTCCCTCCGCCTTATCTACGCCCAGCATCATTAAGGGTCCCTAGAATGCGTTGCCCAGGAGAGAGCCGGAGATTGATGTTCCGAGTCTTCCCCTGAGACGAGAGGGGATTAGGGCATTCCAAAAGGGGACGCAAATGGAACACAATATAAAAGGTTTTGATAATGAATGCGATAGACTCTTGACGTCATCAAGATTTGGTCGATAGCAGCCTGTTTGTTACATGGACTTTATTTTTTTCTGCGCGTTTTATTCTCAGAATACATCGGTGTTACAAACATCAGGTATCGTTAAACACAGTTTATTATCCAAATCGTTGAATATTCCTTTCGTAGTTACGTTGTTGAAAACCACCCAAAACCTTTTGAAAAGGTTTTAATTTCTGAATCGTAGTCGAACTGGTAAAGTAAGCTCTATCTTGAGTATAAAGCAGACTGTTTACATGATGAAAGAAATGAGTCAGGTTTACGATAAAAGTGGATTAAAACATATAACAATTGTCTAGCGGAATACAGGTTTTCATGCAATATCAAAATCTACACAGATATTTTAAACTATAAGCATATATTCTGAAGTATTTTATTAATTATATGGTCAGGCCGATAGGTTACTTACGATAGGATACATGCAAAAGGCCCTAAAAGTTTAGAATTTTAACACTACGCAGAATTGAACTTCTCATCAGGAGGTAAAATTTTGAAAATAGTTACTTCGAATAACTTTCTGATTAACATTATTTTTGGCGAAGGAATAGCTCCACCGAACTCAACTTATACCGAAGCTAGCTGCACTTTCGTTCTTTCTCTTTCGGAAACATTTTATATTTTCTATTTAAGAAAAAAATATTCTATGGATAGCTATGTAATTAAGCCTTCTACGTTTTCTATCTACATTTACGTATTCCAGAATTCTTTGTCGTAGTCATGTGTCACCAAAGAGGATTTCTTAAATAAAACGGCGCTTCTAAATCAGATTCAGGGATTTACTATTTAGGGATTTGCAGTTTGCGAACTTTTCTTTCTTTCTGAAATCTCGTCGAATTTATTTACTCTTTTCCCAACGACAGCGTTCCCTCTAAATCATCCGAAATTTTCCGAGTGACAAAGCCTTCAGAGTCGATCTTACAGCTGCTTCACCATCACCCTAACTCCACTTTGATAGCGCCTACACGCCGATAAAACAACTCCAACAACTGCCATTCATTCTCCCTTCACAATCTTTTCGCGAACCAAGCACTTCCTAAACATACTCTCCATCCCTTCTTCCTCCACTTTTGATTCCTTCATTCCACTCCATTTTCCATTCTCCTTCACTTTTATTCCGATGCAATTTATCTTTAATTTACATGCATTAGACGTTACATTAAAAGCGCGTGAGAGATTTGACATTTTTTCAGTTTTTACTTCAATTCAATGACCTCTTATATTTGTAAAACTCATTCAACCTATTTCAATAAATCTTACCATTATCTTACACTTCAGAAATACTAATCCATCATATCCATATACCACGTACAATGTACATGGATATGATATGATGTTATACATATCCCCGTATATTCTTCAACCCATATTAATTTTATCCTTTATAGGGAACACTACATTTCATCCGATTTCTGGATATATTCTAAAATATAATCTATAAAATATATAATAATCTAATTCTAGATATATTATAAAAAATAACGTCTTTCTTTAGGCCTAAAATGATACATAAAATTCTTCTATTTCGTGTAAATAATCATCAATTTAAAAGAGATCTAATTATTGAATAACAATAGTGGTTTAAATCGTTTAAATCGAATAGGAAATATTCAATGACGGATAAAAAACCTAAGAAAAGATTAACAAAGAGTGTCCAATGCAGGAAATTAGCCTCAGAGAGAGGAACTACAGAGTGCACGTTCAAAAGATGATGTAACAAATGCCATGAGCTACAAGTTATTTACGGAGCAGTTAAAAAACATTCAAATAATGACTAAAACCTATACACACTACCAGTAAGAGCCAGGACAGATAGAAATCACCATAATTATGTAGTTATTATTCTACGAAATTTCAAATTGCGTACACATAAAAAATTCCGATCAGTAACATATGCGAGGTAATAATAATTAGTTACGACACTTTCTATAATCACTAAGATCCATTTAAGGCTCAATTAATCAATAATCCAAATAAAAGTTCCAGTAACACATAAAATAATGTGATAAATGTAAATTATCCAATTGAAATTACTTAAAAACACATTATATAAATATAATAAGAATGACATCGATCATTGCTACTGGAATCGCAAAGAATCACTTTTACATACGTTTAAACGCGATTATTCATTAAACACCTTTTCTGGATAAATTAACGCCTTACCTCTTACTGCATTGTTATTTCTCATTGATCACCTGAGTTTCTCTCTCTAATATTGTTTGAGAGTGAGTCCCATGAATGAATGGAAGACAATTCACCTTGGAAGTTTCTGTGCAAGAATAGGGATACGATTCTTTTTAAAGACAACACTAATGCGCTAATTTACGCTGATCTTCATGTCACCTTCGAGTAACAGACGATGCTCCTCTGCAACAACGGTGGCAAGAGATCATCTTGCTCATGCGAAAGAAGTTCTTATTAATCTTGCCAGGCAATTAGATTCGGAAGTAAAAGACTTTCCTCTCAAACCTATTCAGTTGGCGATTTTCTTTCATAACATTCCTATCAGTTCCTCATCAAATCTCTTGAAATCCCATTGGATGCTATGGAGAATGTGAACATTATATTTTTGTATATAAGTCATCTTTTTACCTATGTAGTCTAGTTACTAGTACTTAACTCACAGTACGAAATCATTATTAACAATAAAATTTACTTTTTTAATAGCTTTAGGCGGCGGCATGGTTTGCGTTTGGAAACTCGGATTCAGATTTAGTATTCCTTTATTTAAGAAGATTATTTCCTACCTTTATATAAGTTTACACTTTGCATGCTTTGATGAATATCATACGTTGTAATTTAGAGAGAAAGTGTGTACGTTCTCTCCGAACTCGAGAACCAGGATTTGCAAAATTATCGGGTTATACACACTACTAAAAGTCTAACATTAGGTTGAGACCCTTAGGTTGTAGGGATAGATCACGCCCCTGAAGTTCCCCTATGCTGACTGTACAATCGGCTGACGCCCTTAATGTCCGCAGCCGCGAGATGGCAGCACTGAAGCTCGCCCTTTGAAACCATAATCTCATATGGAGTAAATGGAAAAAGATTATGATACTTTTTCCCTCTTTTTCTTTGCGGGAGTAGTATATACCAAAGATGGAATTCAGAGTTTGTGATTTATCCATTTATAAGTACTTAAAACAATTGAATAAAATGGGCAAATTACTAAATCCGAAGAATAAGTGCAGGTTGCCTTCAGGGCACACCACAAGTGAGTTGTGAAAACATTATTCGTAGATCAGCGAAGTGTTCTGCTTGGATACACAGAAAATAATTGATCCTTAATAAATTACCAACGTTACATCTACTTTCAACTAGGCCTTTTAAAACTAGAATCACAGGATGTACATGGGTGGTCTGAAAAGTTTCCGACATTTCAACATTTCTCGACATGTTTTCTGAAAATTTTTTGAAGATTTCTGAAAAATCTGGGGTCGGAAAACTTTTCAGACCACCCTCGTATATACATTTCCTGAAAACAAATCGAAGTTCCCAGAAATTGTCTCCAGGAAATTAGTAAACGGTCAAATATTGTTGAAACATACATAAATCCAAAATTATCAAATTTTAATGACTGGCGTGGACTGCATTTCATCTTGGGGAGGCTGAAATGTGAAGTTTGGTTATACAATATACCAGGGATGGATCCAGGGGGGTGGTCCTGGGGGTCCGGACCCCCCCCCCCCCGAAATATCACTAGTGCCTATTTTTCGAAAATGAAACTCGAATAACGCAAATAAAACACAATTTAATAAGCAATCACTAGCGAAAAAAATCGAGTTTGTCTAACACAATTCTAACGTCACGTTTTGTGAAAGCCGAAATATCTTCTATTTTTAAATTTTTCGATCGGACCCCCCCCAAAATTTTTTTGTAGATCCGTACCTGCAATATACAAACATAAAGGTTAGAGTGGTATAAAAAAATTATTGACAAAACATTAAGTTTTAGACAGTTTCGCAATTTTCCTTTTCGATGCACTTTCTTTAACAGCCTCCAAATTTATAAACTTTGCATACTGTCTAATCCTCATAGTTACATAATATTTAATTATATATGCTATGATTTCAGTTCCGTGCTTAAAGCATGGGAAAGTTATCTCTTCAAGTAACTCTGTAATTATGCACTCAAGCACATCATTTGACTCACAGTGCTTTACAAATTGTTCCTCCTCTTTGAGGATGAAAGTATGAAGGTTTACATTATATATGAACCAAACCCCCCATACTTTTCAAGTAAAAATTCAGCAGTAAAAAGTAAATGTTCAGTGCTTTGACAAAAATTTCGGAGATTCATTAGTAGAAACAAATCACTGACTCTAAGGCTTGAAAAAAATTTAAAAGGGTTCGAGTGACAGTGAGTAGAAGTTTTCTACAAGAATTTTTAATTCTTTTTGTTTTTGGAGGAAAAAAATTAAAAAATGTAAAAAATTTATTTTTCTTTTGAAAATTTATAAATAAAGTGGAAAAACTTTATTATGAGTCGATAACTTCTTATCTCAGTACCTATTAAACAAAGATTAAATGCAATAATAATTTAAAGATTTTATAATATATTAATGGTCGTAATAATAGTCATATAGTTAATTTTATAGGCGATATTTAGGAAACATATTTAGTGGCCGAAGTCACCCTATCGGTTGGGGTGCCTAAGGCCGCTATTCTTTATTTTTTAAACAAATTCCGTTGTTTTAAATAAAGATTTAAATACTATTTGCTATTTTTACTATTTTGCGGCGACAAAGTTACCTGTGTTTTGCACATAAGGCAAGCACCTATTCTTCGGATTTGCTAATTAGTCCGTCTTATTCAAATGTTTTGTATTCAATTCAAAAGTACCTATTGATGGATAAAACAATTACTCTTAATTCCATCTTTGGTAAATATTACTCTTTATTACATATGTATCATAATCTTGCTTTTTCACCGTTTACACCACATATGATTATGGTTTCGAAGGGCGAACTTCAGTGCTGCCATCTCGCGGATGCGGACATTAATGTAGCCAAAAAATTTCAGCAGTTTCCAGTCCTATACTTTCTAAGTTCGTGGGCTAGATTTAACTTGCATAATAGTCCAGGATTAGCCTCTTACAGTCCTGAGTTAATAGGAACCTTTCCATATTTTATTTATCTATAACAATCAAGGTAAATGTTGTTTATTTTATGTATGTACAGCATTATTGTATTAAATTTTTATTTGCATTCAAATTAATTGCTTTTTGCTCATTTTAATGTTTATTAATTTTAATCTTTTGTCACTTTTATCGGAATGTACTTTCACCGAAGTTTCTAAGTTTCTGCTTCGTACGGGAAAACCCAAATCTTTTTTTCATATCATTCTTCCCATAGATTATTTTATTTAGCGAGCGGTATATTTTAACTATTGGACCCATAAGTCAAAAAACTTAACTAAGTTAGGGACATTTAAAATGATGCTGAACCAGAGTGAACCCTGTTTCCTTTCGCATTCTGCTTTTGTTTACACTCCGCCGCATACTCCAGCGTGCATCTCTTTTGCTAAATAGCAGCGCCGTCCATTGGTGACAGAGGCGTCGGCAAGAGGAGATAAGAGAGGGCGAAATAAAACAAAAGATTCGGGGGTTCCGTTAAGGGGAAGGCGATGGTAATAGGGCAGGCGGAGAGGGGGAGAACGTTAGACAAATGACAGTCGTTGCATATGTAAAACGAGGGACGTAGTCGACCTCAGTCCAACATTTGTCACTGTCTGAGGAAGGAGGGTGCTTTGAAGGAGCCTGTCGTCATGGAAGATGCTGCAGCCTCCCCGGATGATTTTTTTCCTCTCTGGGGACGCAAGGGTAATGGGAAAGAGGAGGGTTGATCGGGCGTCAACTGTTTTGTGGACCATGTTGGGAGATGATCGTGCACAACCTAAGATAAGGTGGCGCTTTCGCGACTCCGTCCTCTTCATCAAATGTCGATTTCCCAGCGCCAACACTTCCTCGGGATTTTCCACGGATTAGCGCTTGTTTCTTTTTTCCGCTGGGAAACAAAAATGACGGGATGACGAAGCGTAGATTTCGGGGAGATAATTCAAAAAAATTCCCCCGATGTCCATGAAAGTGATCGGAGATGCGGTATGAATTCAGGAGCACTTACTGCGCCAAAAGTGACCGAATTCAATAGAATGGATTAGCCTCTAGTATAGAAAATAAGGGGATCATAAATGTATTAGCAATTTCCTCTTCTGAGAAAATTGAAATAATCTGAGAGAAAGCCGGTCGAAGGGCATATTAGAGAAGATGCATCTACTTTTCGTGAAAAGATATTGAATGACACAAAAAGATGTTGGGATGTGTTGAACTTTAGAATATGAAACCATTTACATACGCTGAAAGTATTAAAAAAAAGACAGTCCCCGCAAATACATGAAATCTAATTTTCTAAAATTGACAAGCTTTTGATATGGCATTGATAAAGTATATATACTTAATATATTATAATGCATATCTATATATATAATTATACTACTAACCCGGATGATGTATTTTGCACGATCCTCATTTTCTATCATAGAAATTTTTTATCGTATTGTATTTCTTACAAGATGTACTAAATACACTTCGATATTAAACTTTGAAACATATTTCTCTCTTTCTCAATTTCCTCTTAGTTTCTATATATAGACACCAATGCATGCTCCTTGACTGGATGCGTACATTCATCTACAATAATAGCTTAATGCCCATTTCTCTCGTAAAACGCATTTTTAAAGTCATCTCTCGGCTCAGTTGCATGAATTCAGTTATTCTAAGGCTGAGTAAAATAAGAGTTTTAAGTAATTGCTTGGAAACAGGTCAAAGGTCTGGGGAACAGCAACAATCTATTGACTGTTAGCCGATGGCGATGATGAGACATCTCACATTTTTCTCTATAATTGCAATTTGGGATATTTCATTCTTCGAAGAATATTTCTTCCTTAGATACAGGTTTCTAAGAAAATATTTCTTTAAAAATTGCTGTTCCAGACCCTCGGTTTTGATATAGTTGAGAATGAGCTTCAGAAAAGTCGGAGGTTATTGAAATCACGCATTATTTTCCTTTTCTAGTAATTGCGCATAATAAAAAACTCAACAAATTCAAGGAGGAGTTCGAAAACTTCAAGATAATGATATTACGCGACTAACAAACAAAGTAAAAAGAAGAGCGGTTAATTTATTCAGTCATATTTTCTTTTATTGCTCTTTTGTGCATTGGTTTTACATTCGAATAAGAAGATACTAAAGTCTGTTAGAAGAACTTTCCCAATTCCGCTCAAGGAAGCTATCAGCATATGAGGCATCAGTAAGGTTGTGGTTGTTCTTATCTGATTGCTTTAAGCAAGGTTAATACAGAAATAGGATTGTTTCATAAATTTTCGCGGCGATCGGTCAATCTCTGCAAGTCCATTTCGGTTTCTCATGGCAGTGATTGTTGATTTTATGACCACGTTTCGCCTACGTCCCAGTGGGCTTCTGTAGGTCGGATTTGGAAAAAGCCTAATTTGACCAATACATTCATAGAGGTAGGAACGCGAAAGCAAAATGCAGAGATAAGAATTCGAAATACTTACACGCACGAAAAATTAACGGGGTTTGCTGATTTATTATCTGTATGTAAATTATTGCAAATGCATATATTACTGTGACAGATTCATAATTCTCACTTTTAAGTAGATGGTACACTGGTGCCTACAATTTATGGTGCACGCAAGGTATATGTAGGCTCGGCTGTGACACATTTCATTGTGAAATCAAATATGCTAGTCCTTGCTGATAGAATTTGAATTAATCTTTCCATGTTGATTCCTGGTTTCTCGATGTTTTTTCGGTTTTCAGATTACTCTAATACTCAAGTAATTTATCTGGAATATTCGATTCTCAGTTGAATAAAACTATATTGAATATTCGGGAGTACTAATATTACCTGGGACATAATTGTCTTATACGAAGCTGTTGCGTCCCGCAGTGTAGTAAAATCGTACCAAAAGTACTGAGATTCATAATTAATTAATTAGATTGATTATTATGTAAAAAGTAAAAGAATATTTACTTATTTTAAGTGTCTATGATAGAGCAAATATACCACCAACATGGAGAAATAATATTGGACGCCGCTAAGAGTAAAACCTTTACATTAGTTAAGCTAGTAGTTTCGTGGAGGTAGTCCTTGCATTCGATTACTTGCATCAATAGCTTATCAGAGATAAACCTTTAATTCATTAATAGCCGTTCCGTTTCATTGCAAACTTATTAAGCCGTACTAATATTAATCAATTCATCAGCGGAACCAACAAAAGCCGTAGCTTTTCAAATTGTATCGGATGCAACGAATAAGCGACAAAAAAGGAATGAATGACAGTATAAAACAAAATAACGCAGAAAAAAATAAACTGAAATAATAGGAAGGGAAAGGAAGTAAAAGGAACCAGTAGATTGATGTTATTAATGAAGGACAAGAATTCCTCGGAGAAGAAGGGTCAGAGGACGGGTCTGATGGTTCAAAGGAGGTAATTGAAGTCTTAGAATATCATTGAAGGTAGGATGCAAAACAAAAGAAATAGGGGATGAGCAAGGCATATGTTTTAGGTTAACGTAAAGGGCGGTAAGGGTTCTTAAGAAATAAAGGAGGGGCGTTAAGAAGGGAATTTCAAGGGGGAAGGAGATGTAGAAGACCCGTGTACTGCACTTAGCTACAAGGACTCATTGGAAGGTGAAAAAATTAGCGCCTGCGCACTCGTTCTTGGTCCTTTACACTCGGATTGCCACCCCACGGACGCATTGGCATTCGCATCTCGACCAGAGGCTCGAGTGGAATGGAGAAAGGGAAGTTTTGGCAGCACACTTTGTCATACGTCCCCTTCCTAATGGTACACTCCGCTTTCAGGGTGCCCTCTTCCATACCATTTTCCGTATATATAATGGTTTTAGGGCGTCTCCGGAAGTCTCCTGATGCATTCGAAGAAGTTCGCTTTTGTCTCGGGCGAACAGAAAGAAAAGAAAAGAATATTTCGCTTCAGGTCGAGCATTTTTATGTCCGCGAATTTCCGGAAATTCGAGAAAACGCTCTTGTTTGTGGAATTAAAGGAGCTGTGTCTGCGGAAGGAATTCTACGGGGATTAATTTTTATTTTTCCAAGAATACCGATTCGTTATTTTTATTTCCACCTGAGATGGCTTTACGTTTCCGTATCTGAAACTTAATGGAAAATTAATATTGAGTCACGATGTTAATTTGCGTGAGTTCTTCCGCTGAAAGTATTCTGAATTTTATGAGGATTTCCGTCTGAATTAAACTGGCAAGGTAAAACCACAGCATCCAAATCACATCAATTTATATGAATAATATTTTATGCAACAAGATTGTTCTAATATATTGGTGAACGCCATGTTCATTTATTTTAAACCTCTGATTCGCCACCTTTTGTTATCTGCTGGAGTAAAAATCAATATTTGTCGTGATAATTATTATTTAAGTTTCCATATTTTATACTCAAAGAAAAGGACCATGGAATTTATTTTCCTTCACAATCTTGAAAGTTCAACCTGCCCCACTGACGTTGAAATACACAAAATAGACGCACCAAAATCCAGAGGAAAAATATTAACTTCGTACTTAACCTAAAATCTTCCAATGAAGAAACTGAGTGAATTTAGCCATTCGGTGTCTTAATCAATGAGATAATCGGCAACCACTGAATTTAATATGAATTAATTGATTGTCTGTTGAGGTCAACAAAATTTTTTTCTTAATTCTGTTGACATAATGACTACCTGTTCTATTCATATATATATTTTTTAAGATATTTTTATTCAAAGTTTTCTACCTTGACTCATTAGTTAACCTTTCCACGAGTCCTGGAAATCCAAAATCTTGATAATAGGGATGAAACATTAAGTAAAAAAGCAAAAACTCTGTCTTAGCACATTATTCTAATTAGTTAACTTTCAACCCCCAAAGTCACCCATATATTTTATTAGTTTGGATAATAGACGGGTACAACTTCGCACCACACTTCCGATATGACGCGTACTTTCATGTTGGAAGTTCGATGGGTAGGAATGGGTGTTTCACCCACAAGAAAGTTTTATTAGAAAAGTCTTTCGGTGAATTGAAGCTAAACTTTGTCCAGATCTACATATCTCGAGAACGCGGTTACGAAATTTGATATGCAGTTCTTAGAAATCTCTCGTTCTTAGCGTTAATCTTTGCTGTTTTACTACAATATATTATCCATTCTTATCTTATCTTAGAATATTCATGCGACAGAAACTATTTCTAAAAATTACTTGTACTATCATTACATTCTTCCTCTGTATTATCTTCTTTCTGATGCATAACTTTTTCTGGTCGAATTCCAAGAATCTGGATGAAGCTGTGCTGGGGATTATTTGAAAGATCTTTGAAGTTGGATACCAAATATACGTTGGAAATTTCCACTGTTACTAAATTAGGGTCTCTCAACTTTATTTCGACCAATGAATATTTGTGTATATCATTTTGAGGTTTTTATATGTAATATGAATCTATTTACAGGATTTTTGAGGGGCAAAGATATGTAGGATTGGTGCTAACAATTTTAGGTAAAAATGAATTGATTTGTCACATTTCAGATCGTTACATCGCGGATAGCTTAGTATGAAATGATGCTTCATTTAACGTTTATTGCCTTCATTATCTTACGACTGATTCGGTAGAAAGTTATGAATAACAAATATTAAAATTATCAACCAAACAGAGCTAAATGTATATTAAATGTGTGTCTAGTGATCCAGTGCTATCAACATTCATATTCATTCAGTTACAATTCACTTAATTATTGCCAAATCCAAGTAGTGCATTTGTTTTAGTACTTATAAGTGCTCCTATTGTTTTAGTATATTGATTGAAAATTTGTGTTTTACTTTAAACGTCGTTTAAAATGTTAAACCATCAATGCGATTCACGAGTCTAAGAGATTTTTAATGGGATATAATAGTTAAATTCAGTTAGGCCAATTCTTTCTAATGCAATGGCGCATTAGGTTATTCATAAAACAATACATATATTTCTATGGAGAAAAAGTTCAGCTGAAATGTAGAATATAAAAGATAATACGAGGTTTCGTTTGCGACAGCTGATGCATCTGAGTTGATCAAATCACTACTGTTATGAAGTACCCGGAAAGGCAAGATAAGAGAATATCCAATTGAATTTAAGAAGCCTAGATTTGGCTAAATCTTCATTCTCAGTTATAAGATGGCAGTTTAAAAGATGGTTTCAATCAATTCAATCCCAAAGTCCAGCCTTAGCTACATTTCGAACAGAATATCACTTAATCCCCATATTGTCCTGATAATCACGACGTAATGCCAAAAAATTTACTTTAAAATAGATTGAGAGAAATTATAACAGGTCATTCGATGCAATTTACTACGTAGACTAATTCGTACCTCCTGTTCATTTACAGCCCCATATTTTTAAAATCACTCACTTATTCCTTTCGAAGCATCTGATGTAAATCATAGCGTTAGAAAAAGATGTAGATGCTTTTATATTCAATAGGAAGAGGGGATGGATAATATGAAAACCATTCACTTCCAACATCTGCTTGCAAAGTTGAGAAAAATTACTTTAAATAGATGCTGCTTTTAGTCCATCCAGCATCGTACTAGTAGCTTGTCTTGAATAGAACATCCGTACCCTTGCTAGGCAGAGAGCCTGTATCAGAATGATAAGATGGAAAAACCAAGGCTGCAGAATGGCGGAGATAGCTTCACCACGATATATATTCCTCGAGGCCTTTTGACGCTTGCTGAAGGAATGGGATATTCTACTTACATATTTGCGGAGGCATCCGAGGGCTAAGGGAAGCGAAGGGGAGCACTCGGGGAGGGGATATAGATACAGATTGATAGGAATGACACGGAAAGAAGTGCTGCATGACGGTAAGTGGTTATGGAAAGCGAAGCAGGGGAGGAGATGCTCTGCTAAATAAATAAACGCGAGCCAGGGAAGGCTTCTTAAGCCGCCTCTGAGTTATGAAATAGAAATGAGGAACGATTTTCTTCATAGATCCAGAGCAGAGAGGTGTCTCATGTGGAATCCAAAGTCCCCGTATCGGTTGAGATGAGAGGAATTTGAACGGAAAGAGCTTGGGGAATGAAGATGCATGAAATTAAATCAAGTTAATATGTGCGTTTTTCTGGGCGCCGAATTCACGAATAGTGCTTTCTGAGAAATGAATTAATGTGCACTAAATAGAAGGTCACTCTTTCATTATGAAAATTGTAATATACAATGGAGAAAGATTCTTTCACGTTCTTTATTATTCTAGGTGCGACACAATTTCACAGTACTCAATTACGCTTAGAGAGAAGTAAATTAAGAATCGCTTCTTTAAGCGATTCTAATTTAATATATTATTAGTAAATATACCTCCTTAAAAATTTACGGCGGTTTTAATGTATGTAAAGAATGCTCGGAAGTAGACTAACTAAACCATGTATGAGAAGAAAGTGAATGGTATTAAAGAGAGAGAAAGAACTGATTTTGGTGAATGGAATACTAAAGAAATTAACGTAGAGTGCAAGGGATGGTACGGATGGGCCTCCGGATAGTAAAGTAGGCAGCGCGTTCGGCTGTATGCACGAAAAGACGATTGGATGTAATGAAAGAAGCATTCAAGGAGAAAAATATGAAATAGAGAAGAGAATCATAGTTCCTCGAGAGGCACAGAGTAATAGATATGAATATTTTTCAATAATTATATTTCTTGAAAATCGATTGAAGGGATGATGTGAATTGCTAATCGTTCAATCGCATCAGCGAATTGCTTTTCTGTAGATTTCTGTGCGCCAATTTCTCTCCACCTCCTCTAAAATTCCTCCAGAGGTTGTCTTTTTTGCTCGCTCGCTTGTATTTTTCATTCTCGCTTAGATATATAATATTGAAATTTTCTGCAAATAGACATCCAGCATGATGTCAATCTTTTGGATCCCGTTCTATTTCTGTTTGGAGGAACGTCTTCATTGCCCATGAATTGGGCCTCCTCCCTCTTACCTATCCTCATACAAATTCTGGTGTCCCTACTCAAATCCAGATATTTTTGGATATAAATTGCATTGGTAGATTTTTGTGTATACAAGTAATAAATCCAAATTTAGAAAATATTTTGTTTGTTACCAACAACATTCATTTTTGGTTAAAATATTGCAGTAAAAAATAATCGCAGAATTCATTGCCGATTGCAAATACACGAGGCGAATTATGTAAACACTTCTAAGAATCAAGCTTCATTTATGTGTATGAATATTAATATAATTCGGACCGACATCCTGAAAGTGCAAATCTAATTGCATCATATTCTGAATGTGTATAAATTAGTCACATTTCTTGTCAATAGTAATGAGGGTTATTACATTCAGTTTATGAACAAGCTTCATGTTGACTTTGCAAACCTATTTCTACTATTGTCACATTCGTTGATTAGGAGAAGGAATGCTCCACTTCATGTTTTTTCCTTAAATACACCTTCGGAATGACTCTATTTCTCCAGCTGTCGACCTTTAAGATCGCGAAAGCAAGATGAGAAAGATATCTTGAGCAGTTGGTGCGCTGGAGCAAAACAAATGGTTCACTCAGCGGAGTCACGAATTCGAGCATTTTCGTGATTGTGGGCAGCGGTTCAAATCGGCAATCCGAGTGCGAAATGGTTGAGATAAAACAGAAAAAGGGAGATGAAGAGAAATGGTGCATTTATCACGAATCGCTCCCTCCTGATTTCCTCGAGCGAGAATTATTGTGGAACAGTGCCTTTAAGATGGAGCCAAAGAAAAAGCTGAGGTTTCATTTCGCACATTCACTGTCTGTTTTCGATGCATACTTTTACTTAATATGGTATTATAATAACTCTGAAAGTGTCATTTACAATTAGATTATCAACGGTATTCCTTATTTCTATCCCTATGTTCGATATTGTAACATCAATTATATTTTCTTGACAATGGTAATTATGTGATTAATTTACAAACTCGTTCGTGAGCAAATTACTGTGGTTTTATTGACTCGAATGTTGGTTTAGAGAAGGCTCTTACATTCACTTCTTTACAAGAAAACGCCATTTATTTAATTTCGCTGTAGATTGCGTTTTAGGGGTTTGGAAATTCATCGCAAATTACATATGAATACCCCTATATAAGAATTATAAAAGCTACATTACTTTACCTTGCGATATTGAAATATTGATAAATGAAAGGTACAATTATCTGAAGTTTTAAATTTGCAAATAAAGTTTCTATCGAAGAAGAGTCCCGTATGAAATACTATGAATTTTTCACAGCGAATTATTGCAAAAGGTTAAGATCGTCCAGTTCTTGATTTTCTATTCAAAAATCTAAAAGAATACACCAATTTACATACCACGGATTGAAAAAGCGTTACTCAGTATATAAAGATACTTTTCTAAGAAAGAGCCACAGTATATATAACTCTAGTATTTAAAAGTTTATTCTGCAAAGGTAACGTACTCCAGAAAGAAATAGAGCAGAAACATTGGCAGTTAAAGAACCGCTTCATTCGATGTAATTTCGAATTGATAGGAGTATGTACTCTCTATTTCCAATTAGAGGCCTCAAAAATTATCAGTTTGATCTAACAAGAAATCGTTTTTCTAGTTCTCTGAATTCCCTTACTTCAAATGATACATTTGTAGAATTAAGCTCATATAATTTTAAAAATTTGATTAGATTTCACGTTTATTACGTCCTGATTGTTATCTTATTCTTTCACTCAACCACGAATTGATTGTAAAATTTTAAGTAAATTTCAGTATTTTTTCCTGGTCTTTGTAATTTTCCATTTACAAGAAAGAGTACTTCTTGTATAACCTTCAGAAAACGCAATTTTATCTAATGCAAAATAATTTTTTACTAGCAGAAGCTACATTTTGGCCATTGAATACAATCTTAGGTTATTTTGATTTCATCAATATCTTAACAAAATTGTTATCCTGATAGTTATAAATTCCTCGAATTAACTAGCACGCGAGCAAGATTAAGTTTTATTTCACCCATTGTAATCTTAATAGCGAAAGTTGGAGTGATAAATTTCGCAGTGAATTCTTTTGTCCGAAGCAAGAGCGCTATTAAAGCACGCTCTCATTAAAAAGGCATTCCCTCGGGGTCATCCTAATCTCCGGCTCATCACGCGGACGAATAAAGCGCCGAACGTGAAGGCGTCGCCCATGGCAAAAGCCCACTCTTTCAATTCGGAGGACAGTTTCCTCTTTTGTCCGCAACCTATGCCCAAAGGCTGTGGCCTCACTATTGGCGCTGCGGACGGCGTCTGAGACAGCGCCTAAGTGTTGAAAAAGGGGGTGAATATGGGTGCCCCGATGCCGGACAGTTACAAATGACACGACGGCGGAATTTTAGGTAAGCTGTGGGGCACATTGGTAAACAGAGGATTGCAGACAAAGGCATTCGACGCGTGGGAGTGGGCCCCCGTGAGTGGCCGGTCATAATGAGCTGCTGCTGGCGATGCTTTCGCAACCCTTTTCGTTCCATGTTGCTGTTATTACTTCACCCTGAATATTAGGGCCCTCTCCTATTACACCGCGGATATTTTGGTCAATATTGCGCAAAAACGGTTCAGCAGAGACAAGTAGACACTAAAGTAAACTAAATGATGTTTATGATGGGTAAATTCGCTGATTTTATCATAAAAAGTTATCAAGAAAATTATCTACTGACCGTATCCTGTTAGATTACGCATGTTTTGGGTTAATGTTGCACACGACCGGTTCAGCTGAGGTTTTTATATAGTAAAGTAAATTAAATACTATTTATGAGTAAATTTACTGATTTTATCAAATAATGAGGTTCACACAAAAACATCTTTTGCAAATCATCCCCTATCTTGTCAAATTCGAGACATCTTGGGTCAATATCGAACGAGCACGTTCCAGCAAAAATAGACCTGTTTGTATACAGCCTGGATCATGCATGATTTATGCTGCTGGTTTTATCTTATATGGGCATTCGAGTGAAAGAAAAATCTAATGCAAAGTAAGCGATTACCATCAGAACGTAATGAATGTGTGCAGCAATGTTAAAAAGAGTTAATTTGTTGATTTTACACATTCAGTTATGCTGATTTTACTTGTTAATGCAGTCAATGTATTTATAAACGAGAGAATATCGACATCATCGACGAAAGTTAATCGAACCGAATACCAAAATTCACTGTTTCGGCCTCTTACTTTGTGGTAGCTCTTCATAATAAAGAAGGAATCACTATTATTTTATTCCTTCTTCATTTGAACCGAATAATATTTAAAAAACAACTTTTGCTTATCTGACATTTTCACTGAGCCGGGATGGCTTTGAATTAATATATTTTATCTAAATATTTTTTTTATAGTCATACATCTCAAAAACTTCTATATATACTGAATTAGTAAACTAAGGATATTTCAGCATGTGGTGCATCCTGCTTTTAACCTGTTTTCCTAATCTTTTCTATTGCACGTCGATATCTAAAAAAAGGTGAATATTGAATCGACTGATCATAGTTTTAGATTTTCTGATTTTTCTCGCAACATTTGATCAGGCATTTTAATTAAGTGGACTCATGATGTATACTATCTATTCGGAGAACGTATAGTTTTTGAAAGTTTACTAAACAGGTTTTAAGCATCTTCTTCCTAATAAATTCCGTACCACATACAGAAACATCGTGGTTTTATTCACATCTTTTGCTTGCCAGGAATTACGCCGATTTCACCTATTCTAGTTAATGAAGTTGTAAAAAAATATGATATTCGGCATAAATTTAGTTAATTTTAAATGATACCGGAGGTTTAGCGAAACTGTGGGCCCCCTCGCCATTTCGGGGCTCTGAACAGCACTTTATAAGGGTTTCTCCTTTCCTAGTCCTCTAATTCTGAAAATTTTGAGTTTGTAGCTCTCTCTAAATCACAAAATTTCACTTGTCTGGGACTTAGCGTGTGCTGAAAGAAAATTACTGGAAGCTATTTTTTCTGCATTTATTTTTACGTACGGCTATTGAGGCAATCTGATACTTTTTTTAAAGCTAACACATGAAGCTTGCGGAGATAAAGTGATTGATTTTTACTTATTTAGATCTTAAAAAAACATTATGAAATGAAACCTCGATCATGGAATGAATTCTTATATCATCTTAGGAATTGTCAAGCATGATCCTCCTTTGTTCAATGAAGAGAATTTCTCATTTTGCAGAACATTAACTCAAGCTATTACCGTCGGACTTTTTTCTTCCTTGGGAAATCTTATTCTGCTTTTACGTTTTAAATTATGTGAATGAATCTTCATATCCGCATATGATATTGAATTGAAGTTGCATACATAAATGTAGTTGAATATCATAGATAGCCTTCAGCTTTAAGCAGCTCCACCAATCAAAGCCACGGCATATGAAAATTTCAAAATAAAGCCCTTGATTCACTTGAAATTATGTTTTATTATAAGGTGACTGAAATACGCGGGAAAGAAATACAATTTTGTCTTTATATCCCCATTTACCTATGCTTTTCTTATGTTCTTCTTTTCAGTTTCAATTGAAAGAATATTCTTCTTTTGTAAGTCAAACGAAATCTAAAAATATTCTTTAGAGTCTGTATGCCTCTTTTAGTACTTAGGAGTTAAAATTTGTAATATTGTATCCTTCTAAGAGCTATGATATTCTTATTCAATTGGAGAGACTAATGAAATACAAAAAAAAAACTCTTAGGAATTGCTCACAGAGTGTCAAAGAAATAGATTAAATTTTTTTGGTCTAATATATCATAATCTGCTTTCTCCATAAAGATTCACTTAAGTATTAGTAGATTTTGCAGGAATTTTACCCCTCTCCTTCTTGTGGCTATTTTCCTGTTGCGTTGTATATTGTTTCCTAAGTGAAACATTAAGTTTTGAAACTCGCAAGGAAGTTCTGCGTACTTTTTATTCAAGCTTATTTACATGAGAAAGGCTGAGGTGCAGGAAGATACTTCTTAGGCTCAATCTCACCCTAATAACATACGATTTATTACAATTTTCTTGAATAATGTTGTGCAATGTAGGATCCATGTGAGGTGGATCTCATGTTTAGAGGTGGTCCAACGTAGAGCAGATCGTTCCGTTAGAGGAAAATTCACAATAGTGATTTGGTACATTTTAATAATAAAAACCTTGGGTAGAATTCGCTCCAGGTGAGGGATTCACAGTATAGAGGAAATTGCTTCTAAAGTATTCGTTTAGTACTTATTGGAGAAATCAATGACACTTTTGATAAACTAAACAACGAGCACGAACTCCAAATGTAAACTATAAGCTTTAAATGGGAGTAAGGCAGAGTAAGAATTAAGCCATTCCAAATAAAATACGAGTACAATTAGAAAAAAAGGAATCAAGAGGAGATAAGCTATCAAATTTTGGGAAGTTTTGTCGTAAAAATTTACACCCTTCTAACGGAATATTTTGTAATTAAAACGCTGATCGGGGCGTCGTAGTGTCCTCCGAGGTGAGAGTAAATGCTTGATATAGAAGATTAATTTCATATTTGTTATCGCTTAATTCTTACTCTATGTATACTTTTGATTCTATGTTTTTAGTAGGTCCGCAGGATCTTCTTCGGTTATCCTTTTTCATGGTCTGTGAGGCTTGATTTGTGTCCTTCATTTTTCCACACCATCTGGTTCTGGCACACCTTTAACTGGCATTTTGTTGGCTTTACTGAACATAGTCATGGGCTCGATCCTTGCAGAAACACAAATCTTAATTAATTTCAACTATTTGTTGAACAAAGCCAACAAGATTTGATAAGGTCCCACGTTGAGCAGTTTTGTATTTTAGAAAAGATTTAAAATTCGCAGTGTTTCGGGAAAGAGAAAATTCCTAAGATAAGAGTCACTCCAGGAAAGAAGGCTTACCGATGGAGGTTTATCAGAATATTCTTCGAAATACTAATAGTCATTTTGTTAAAAGTGCTTCCATAGCTTAGGTTATTTCGCACATAATTCTAACCGGTATTTGAACCCAGGACTGATTTCAACAAAACCGAAGTCGCCCACTTGGCTATCTGGTAGCCCTCAGCTCGAATGATCCAGATGGAGAAGTTGAATTTGTCTCCAGTAGCCATCAGTACGAACAATCACCAAAATAAATCAACAAACTAAATCTAAATCTTTTCTCTTTCACTTCCATCTTGCAAATACCTTAAACATGTGTTTTCATGTGACTCCTTCCACCTAATTTCACCTTTGCCTTTTCCGGGGCCTTCCGGAATGCTTTGATGGCTTGGTACATCTCGCGATGTCCGATCGTGGCTGGTGGGCAATGCCATTTGTCTTTAATGGACCCTCCTCCATTCCTCCTCCATCATAGCCCTCGGAAGTGAAGGGGAGATCGTTCTGCCGTGGTAGCTTAGTGGTTAGAGCAACCGACCGGCAATTGGGAGACCCGGGTTCGATCCCCGGCTACGGCAGACTTTTTCTCTTTCACTTCCATCTTGCAAACTAAATCTAAATAAACTACTCTAAATAAGTCTTCCCAACCAATGAGCCGCAAAGTACAAATCTCGCGTTATGCTCTTCGTGTACCGCTTAATTTAGTGGAGTGTTAGATTTATTTTTCTAACTTCGCATTGAGTCAGCGTATAATTTCTATATTTTGGTTCAATAGATCTTTGTCATGCCAATAAAATATTTTGACTCCATACTCGATTCTTACCTCATTATCTTTTTGGAACTAAACTGCGAGTTACGCTTGGCTTTGTATCAGCGAAATTGAAGTTAAGATATGGGTGTTCAGTGAAAGAAAATAGTTAAGATGATGTATACTTTTCTACAAATTCCAATGAAAAAGTGTGAAAATGTGTAATTTTCTACAAATTTATGGAAAATTATACACCATCCTTATATTACGAATTTCCACAACACCGCGGCCACCTCCGTAGATTTTAGGGGAAAACTTGTTGAAACTCTGCTCTAGGTTGTTTTCATAAGGCCTCAAAATCTACTACAATCTCGCAGGTTTCTTTCGCGGATAAAATTTGATAATAGATTCAATCGGTATGGACCTCGTGAAATATGTAAATATAATAAAATTAATGTGTAATGGTAAATGAATGCATAAGCTGGCGAGTTTTTCATATTCTACTTCTTTGTTTCACGTGCTCGATTAGTATTCCGCATGGTCTTTGTATTTCCTCTTCAAATCTTCTTTGCTTTCACTTCCTTCACAGTATTTCTTTTTGTCATTCTCCGTGTCTCGTGGTGCCTCGTACCTTAGAAGACATTGCAGACAAGTCTCAATTAAAGTTGAATTTTGAACTTTTATCAAGTTCTATCGTTAATATCAATTTCCAAAAAATGCGGGTTGCATCTAATTTTCATTTATTTTAAGAATGACCTCCACTTCCCGATCTATTTTGCTTGCGAGCATTCCATCAATAGCATCTTTTCCATTGAATTTTGGACATTTTAATTGAGCTACTCACCATCTATCGTTAACATTCTCGTCTTTAGGTTAGGACTACATATAGGAAGAGAGTAAAAAAACTTAATCTTGACCATAGATTAAGACAGCAATTTTTTTGTCACTCGTTCATGAAGACCTGTTTCTATGGAAAGTTATTCTGAAGAGCTTACGTTGACATTTCCTTGATTTGGCTTTACCACACTACCTTAGTAGCTCTGCAGAGTAATTGTATAAGGAAATAAATTTCAGCTCAATCAAAATTCGAATCTTGCTCCCCCAATCTTTTGAGATGAACTGATTTGGAAAATATTGATGTTTCTTGTTGAAGGAAAACAGATTGACATTATAGTCCTCCCATTCTATTTCGTTAGATTGCCATACTTCAAATGTATTAGCAGATGATAATTTTTCCCTTACAAAGTTGTGATCAGTTCATGTTGGAATTCGTAGGAAATACTTTACTGTTAACATTCGGAGTTTGAACGTGTCATTTTGTATAGAGACATGTGGCCATGAAAATAATTGAAAAGTAGAATTTTACAACCACGTCGTTTAAACCGGCCGTGGTAGTAAAGTAGTTAGCGACCTAGCGCGTTAACGCTCCAACCTCACGGTCCCGGGTTCGAATCCCGGATTTTCCGGTTAGACAACGTTTGTCTGTGTATGTTGTGTTTATTAATAAAGGAATAATGCAAAAAATAGATTAGCATTATTGAAAAGGTGTTTTCTCTCGCCGAAGATGAAGTAGGGTTGCAAACATGCAATTAGTTCTGCGTTCATTTACGTCGTTTTCGGGAATAAATAAATTCCTTTTTATCTTGAAATAATCCTTTCTTATCCTTCATATCCTAGCGTGTCATCACGTTCTATGCTGCCAACCGTACCCATGCACTAAACACCGATTACTTCCTTGGAAAAGGAAAATTGCCTCCACCCGCATTCGCTCACAATTCATTTCAACTGCAAAGCAACGGATGGATAAGCATTCATACGACGTCATTCGCGATCCTAACAGGGTCCACAAGAGAAATCAATCAGCGCAATTCCAACCATCGCGATTAATTTCGATGAAAAACGCGTATATGGGCTCATTACACCTTTCCGTAGTTTTCTTTTGACTGTCCAATGCGGTCCATCTCAAAACAGAGCTCTTTGGGGATCGTTCGGACAAAAGGATTGTGCGAGAGACTCTCTGCCTTCCTGAATTCAACGAAATTCCGTCAAAACAGCGTCTCTTCGAAACGGACGTCAATTCCGGCAAAAGAAATGAATTGTTCGAAAGGTGAGGATCGGATGGAAAGGAGAACAAAAAAATCGGATGTTTATGATATGATTACTCATCCTTGAATGCTTGTCAATTAATCTATAATCCAATGGAAATATTCTTTAGTTTTTGATTCATTGCTTACGATTGGCATGATTTTATATTACGAAACCTGAACTCATACTAGGTAACTCAAACTAACCGAACCATGTTTTCTTTGTGAAAATAAGGGATATATCAAATGCAAACTACATATGAATTTAAAAAGTGGTTATCAATTACTTGTTATTTTATTCAGCAAAAATTTCGAAATATTCAATCGTAAATCATTCTTAGATTATATAGAGGAACAAATATGATTCCCGCTTAGCCTAATTAGAAGAGCGTTGAACAAATTATCACGACGATATAAGTATTATAAAATAGAACTGTCGTGATTTGATAAATTCGTTGAATTGTCCGATATCTGAATAAATGTTTGCTCGAAAAGTATCTATATAGATGCTAAATTTAGAAAACCAAGAATACTTTAAGCATAAAACAGAAAAGCTTATTAAATTAACCAAAGTCTCCCGCTTTTTTGTAACACTGTTCTGATTGATTAATCAATTAGAGTATTAGTCTGGAAAGCAGAAGATATTGGTTTGAGTAACGGTTACGTCATTATTTTTACATCCGTGCTTCTTATGTTTCATCCTTGCAATACTTAGTAACGTTATATGAAATAATCGTAGCATTAGAAACCCCTGTATATTCATGGCCGAATACTGTTTGATTTTAATCTATTCCTTCTTTTATTTTTCCTTATAAATACCATATTAAATACCCAAGTAATATTCTATTTCTGTTGGAGGTCGAATCTCATACTTATGTGAAATTTTTAGTATAAAAATTTTTCACGAACCTTCAACTGAAAGTTCAACCGAGATTATTATGTTTATCTTATAATGCGCTGCCCAGTATAGCATATCATATACAATTTGGCGTGCTTTATGTAACAGCAACGTATACACACCCTTTTCTGTTGATAAATCCAAAGAAAACAGAAAGAGCTAAGGAAAATGTTTACCGAAACGGCCCTGAAACATATCGGTACAGGATATTTTTGATCTTCAATGATTTATATGTAAGTTAGGCTTTTATTAATGAAAATTTCGACCAAGATTACGAAAGTTTTGATTTCAAAAAGTAGAATAGTCATAAAGGGCGAACTCTGAAATTAAGCCTTAAAGAGTGGACTGTATAATTCGATTATTACTTGGGAATAAACGGTATACATTCGTTCTCCAAACAATAAGTGTCTTTATTGCTTCTCTGATTTTGGAAATTCATCATGCCATCAAAGCGAAATAATAGGGTAATTAGTATTTGGTGACATTGGTAAGTTCGTATAAATTTTCAAACACTTCACAGGCAATTCATAACGAAATAAAATAAATGGCGTTTTCTATATAAAACTAATGTAAGAATCTTCTCTATGCCAAAATTTATGCAATATAATACTGTGAATTGCGTAAGGGATGTTTGAAAATGTATCACGAACTTACTAATGCCGCGGAATCACCAATATTGTCCTACTAAACACTTTGTTTCGCATCTCTCTTTTATGACTCCCTTGCAATAGTCTACCTCTCTTAACCCATGCATGCACACTACTTTTAACTATCATATCAGGGGCACACTTACATGCTTTTTTCATCACACTACGAACGTATCTGCTACTTTAATATCCACGAAACTTTGCAAAGCCCTTGAAGAATTCTTGGGTTGCCTAATGTGTACCTCATAATAGTTTGAAACCCATAATCCAATGCAAATTTGATCTTTTAATTCAGCGATACGTAAAAATCAATGGAGTGAGTAACAGTTTAAAGCTGAATGAATTATGTTTCTTCCAATTTAATCATCGATGGTTTCCATAGGAAACGGTATGAAACCTTCGAGAAAGAATAATCCACTGATCTGCATGGAACTGGTTAAAAAGCCGCGAGATGGATACAACTAATTTAGAAATTATTCCTATTAATTTGTCGATTTCCTTTTTAAACTATTAAACGAGTTAATACAAGCTAACTGTGACATTTTTTATTTGTTCAGTTCAAAAGTTTTATGAAATAATTTGTATACATAGAAAATTGGCGAAGATATAAATTTTTAAGGAATATTAATACGAAAAATAAATATACACCAGAAACCATCAAATACAACCATTATTTTCATTAAAGATAATTGAGAATACTTGTATGTACATTGTAAAAGCCGATATTGTTCTATATGCGCTATCCGTAATACGTGATGATGAATTATTATGAAAGACATGATGTGGAAATCTCCTACTTCTTCGGTATAGAAGCTAGAAAATGTTCTTAAATCCTGCATTTACGTTCTCTTTTAATTTACTGGGTTGAAAGGAACTGGTAGAAAGTCAACGAGATGGATACAACTGATTCCAGCGATTATAATAAAAGCCGTAGATAAGCCGACCCTGGCGAAACACAAGTTAGTCAGCATAGGTAAACGCGATTGGATAAACGAGGTGGTGGCAGACGCGCAGAAAGGCATTCGGATAGAGCGGGAGATTTTTCGAGAGGGAGTGGAAATGAAGGATAAGGAAAAATGGTGTGGGGATCAAGAATGCACGTTGTAGGAGGTGGGCGGTGTCCACGGGGAGGGGAGGTCGGTGGGCGTGGCGAAGAAGGCGTGCCTTTGAAAAAGTCGATTGTGTGCCTTTATCGGTGCGACAATGGGGGGCGGCCATTAGAAAAACACGCTGCCTTCGAAAATATAAGGGGAATTTATTAATGGTTTTAAATGGCCCAAGGGAAACGGATGTCCCGGCGTGGTTTTTTCAAACAGGGTGTGGAAGGTGTCTGACATTGCGAAAGTGGCCACCGTCCCGCCCAGACCGTTCATTTGGTAGCCAGGAGAGGATGTTCCAGAGACTTGTTAATATTCGACTCCGTCCGCTGAGGGCGCGGTCAGCGCTGAGGAATCGCCGCTTCAGCGGATTTCTTTCGTGAAAATCCGCCCGAGGGAAGGGTGAAAAATGCGAGGGGAGTTTTGTATCCGACGAATTTCTCTTTCTAAATATCATTCGGAGAGACTGCGGAAATTCCGTCAGTCAACTTCGCTTCAAAACGAGGAACCTCAGCTGGATTTTTTTCTCCGAAGTCGACAATTACTGAATTAAAAATTACCTCGATGAAACGGCAAGCATTGTTAATATATTATATAGTTAGTATATTACTAGTCAAAGTTAGATTTACTGCAAAAAAGGAGATTTGAAGCTAGGATAGGGCTACGAAACTGTTTCGAAATTACTTTATGATAAAAAGTTATTAATGTGAAGATTTTATGCCTCCAATACCTCCTTACTAATAAATCTCGAAATAATAGAGGCAAACGAGGATAAAAATGTTTCTGATATCCATACGATCTTTGAGATAGAGCGAAATAAAAATATACAATTGTCTAATCACTTGTATACCCCTGCATCCATAAAAATATAAGGCGTATAAAATATGACGTAAATTCAGGATATAGGGACATCTTCTAAGTACAGTAAAGGAGTCGGAAATTTCCTAGTCTCAGATTGCACGTATCAATTGAATTTTATCAGCTCTTCCGATGTGTAGACATATTACATGAAGCGTCATCCAATATCATTAATTATAGTAATCGTTCGTTTGCATAGGCATATTTCTAGTATTTGAAACATTTCGTAAATACATTCATTATATCTTCGCATATTTTCTTTACATAAAAATGATTCCCTGAACAATGTACTCACTATTAGCTTGCACTAATTCTTTTAGTATTAAAAAAGGAGATCGAAATTTATCATTTACATTCTATATCTGTTTGATTACATTCAGTCTTTTTAAACTCCATTGCTATCGTTTTTATTACAAAAACAGCATATATTGTCAGTTGAGCAAAGTCTAAAATTATTGACACTCCTATCATCAGTAATAAAATTATTAGTTCATTTTCAGTACATATTTTATTTCAAATCCAAAGAGTAAGCAAGTATGAAATTCAATTTTCTCTTGTGTTTTATAAAATCAATTCTTAACAGGTTTTAGATAACATCTCCTAGATTTCTGTATTACACTTCTCCATATTAAGTTATAATTTATCGCAATCATATATAAAATATTATAAAAGTGTTTTTGCAGTCTTTTGCCTAGTTTTTCTCATTTGGCCATGCAATTTTAATTCGATGGCTGGATTCGTGGTAATACCCGCTTCTCTTTGTATTTTGAGCGAGGAAATATCGGTTTTTATTTCACCTATCATACATCCTGCGTTCTCATTTCTTATTTGTGTTTCTCATGACGGGGCGTTTGAAAGAAGGTATTTGTCTCAATCTCGGTGGGATAAAAAATGTCATCCATCTAATTTTCCTTCTCCCTTATCCCCTTATTCCCAATTCTCCCTCATTTTCGCCATCCAATACCTTATTCCGTCCCTTTTTCCCGCTCTCTTTATTGGGTTGCGACTCCTGCCTCTGACGCGCATTGTTCCACTCTCGAGATCAGGGGCGACCTGAACAAAGGGAAAGCGGAGAAGGTCATGATAGGAGTGCTATTGAAAGACGCACGCCAAAGGAAGTGGGGCGTTCCTCGAAATCACGAAAATCGACGGAAATGTTGTTAAAGGCGGTTAACGCATCGTGTAAGTTCGTGAGATCCAAATTTTGTACTCCCAGGGATCCGTTATTGAATGTTTAACATTATATTCAGATAAAATTGTGGTACCCCAAGTACTGGTTTTAGGTCCTGAACCTTTGGAAGCAATGGTTTAATATTCTATACTATGATTACGTTCCATATGTTCTACGTAGAATTTCTTTGAGTACTTTGTGATAAAGCCATAATTGACAACGAAACAATTTAATTCAACAAGAATTAGCGACTAGTTGTTGAAATATTCCAATAAAATTATGATACCCCAAGGAATGGTTCTAGGTCCGGTACCATATTTTGGAAACACTGGTGCAATGCTCATTACGATTGTATTTCATGTTCATAACTTCGAAATTTTTCTCTCGGTACTTTATGAATATGCCCCTATTTTGTAAAAACAATACATTTAAACTTACAATTATCACCACGCTATCGTAAGAATCTTTTCTTCTCCTGAATTCATCTCTTCGACTATCGTTCATTTTTTTCAGACAAACATTTATTATGTTAATTTTCTTATGAAGAGTTATCGTAATCTCTAATATTACATCGAAACATTGGTTTCGATGGACAAAACTTGAACCAAATCGTGATATTTTCCGTTGAAACAAAAAAGAATTATCGTATGTTTTATATTTAGTCATGCGGAAATCTATAATTCGTCATACATCATACTTAACGCTAAAGATATTCTAGGGTGAATAATGTACAGACGAAGATGATCATTTACTAATTCAAATATCTATGAAAACACATTTCATGGTTTTTCATCATTTTCGCGTAATTTGTGGTGGTTTCATAATGCATAACGCTACTCGATTTAAAGATTGACAGTATATGAAATTGATAAAAAACCTCTACTGTCAATAAAAATTGAAACGAAGTTAGTATGTTCCACACTAATTAATTAGTTAGAATTAGTGTGGATGATATAAAGTTCGTTTCAATGATTTCTTTAACGGCATTCAACAAAGTACGGTTTAATCACATCCATTGCACGCTACTTTAAAGATATTACTTTATTTTTGCCAAGCGAAATACTTTTCCAAAGATATAGGGTGTTCCGGGCTCCATGGGAGAGGGCGATGCTGGAGAGAGAAAGGCGAAAATGGGGAAACCTTTCGGACGGATATAATATAAGAGTTAGGGTCGAGTGAAGTTTAGTGCGGTGCGCAAGGAAAGAGTGGTCACCAAGGAGGAGGTGGTGCGTGAGAATGAAATGGAATGGCGGGGCGTCCTTAGAGGATCGAAGGATCGAATAAGAACGGTTCGGTCTGCTAACGCTGTGAATTTAGGTCGCTACGGAAGAAGGGAAGTTTAGGGAGTTTTGAATACTTGTTTCGGATGTTTAGCCAAGTACGGCGAAGAGTTAATCCGATGTTGTTTGTGAGCCCTTGCGCTCTGTCAATGGACCGCGAACGCTCGCCTTTTAAACGAAATATTTCCCGAGGGAAAATCAGTCTTCGCATGGGATCGTGAATTATTCTCATCGCATTTGCGGCATTTAAAATCCTTGATAAAACTAAATCTGAGAGCCGAAGTAGAAAATCATTACGTGAGGGTGTGAAATGTGAAATTCAGCATTGAGACGAGATTGACACTAAAAATAGAACAGATCGAGTACTACAACCAAAAATGTATATAAGTTCCCTCAATTTTACCGCTACACTCGTCAATATCCATGAATACCTTTAAATTGTGTAAAATATTGTAATTCTAGGACACTATTAATTTTTTAACGGCTTTGCGTAATGATCAGTCATCTTAGATTACATAAAATACCTAATATCTTTTCCATGAAATTTTACAGATTACATTACAATGTAATGTAGTGTAATCTGTGAAATTCATTTCCCCTATCAGTCTAGTCTTTTCTAGTATTCACCTTTGAAATGTGCACTTGCCTTACATTCCTCACACATATCCACTAACATTTGGAACATTATCCCATTTTTCGCGATAGCTAACAGATTTCGGAACTTCAGAGTCATTAATTCATATTGCTAATGCGTTTTTAAGCTTTTAGACTCAGAGCCACCCCCGCATAAAAAATAAACAACAAATCATAAAATAAAAAAACTTTCAATCGTAAACTTTCGAGTATTTTTGTTGAGATTTTGTGTTCAACTCTTGCTCTTGTAATCTCATTGTAAAGGAAATGTTTCATTTAAATCACTTTCCTGACGATGGGTAAATTGAATAATTATCAAGCATTACAATACTAAAACGTAGACTCCCTTCATCTCAGGATCTGAGCAAGAATACTAACGCGTTGAAGGGTAGACCTTCCTCTTTTACGTAATTTACCGATTTTATATTCGGTAATGGATATAAGGTTAGAATAAGTAAGAATTATAACAATTTAGTAATTTTATCAACTTGAAAGTGCCTTATTCAATAAAATTAGGAGAAATAATTAATGTTACGATACATTTAGAATCGTTTGCTACATTTTCAAAACTCCAATTCTCCGTTTTCGTACATACATTTTAAACAATAAAATGTTAAACTCATATAAACTTCCTAAATCTCCTCGCAGTCTATAGGACGTGTTCTCCTATCGACACGGGAGAGAAAGGGCACTCGTGGGAGAGAAGTAAGAAATTATTAATATTCTCGGGGCATAGCGAGGGTAAAATAGCGCAAAAGAGGAAGGGTCGAAAGGGAATCGAAAGAAAGAGAGGGTCAGGTGAGCGTATGGCCGTCCCCTTTCCCAGAGGCACAGATGTTGTTGGCAGCTCATATCCCCTCCACCTTTTATCTCTACCACCCACCTTCACGTCCTGCTTCATCCACGTCTCCCCTAAAACTATTGTGCTTCCGAAAATTAAAATCCCAGGACCTTTTAATCATCCTCCTTTTTCGCTATCTCTCCCCCTCTCCTTTCACCCCTCCCCCTCCCCCCACCCCTGCACCCCGAGCCATTGTTTAAGTTAATTTTTTCGTCATCAAGATTCAAGTGTTGTCTTTGTAGATTAGGGGGCATTAGGTTCTCTCGGTGGATGAGATAAGTGCGACTCGTGTTTGACGTAAGCGCGTTTTCGTTCCGACGCATTCTTTTTTGTACCTGTTCTTGTTTTTCGTGTGTTTTTCGACGCGGGGCTGACTACGCTCGTAAGCTATCGTCCGTCGCTTGTCAGCGTTGACTCGCCTCGGCGCCTATATCTAGGATTAATTAACTCCGCCCTCGGGAGAGTATCCTTGGCTCCTCGATTTGCATTGACGGACGAACATTTGATCGCTTTCCGTGGTTTATCTCGAGAGAAAACATTGCCAACTCTAATGCATGGATTTATTTGTGATTTTCGTGATTTTCGGACTCAACATAAATTTATATATTTACCCAAATTTCGTCTGTTGTAAAAGTTGTTTGAGGCTGGATTGGGCTACTAAAATTTTTTGAAATCCATTTTTTCGGTAGACTTACATTACTTTATTAAATTACGATTTTTCCATTGATTGAACTCGTTACAATAGCTTGTTAAATGAGGTGTTTTTTGAATCATTCATGGATTATTCTTGCCTGATATGTAAGTTGGGGAACATATTAAGGCAATGAAATGTAAAACATATCCATATATTTAGATCGTATCAGCCGATGTAGTAGGGGAAATTTTTTCAGGTACTTGAACTTGTGAAGGTAACAAATATTCCCTCTCGTTTACATTTAAAGAAGAATTTGGCCTATGTATCGACAAAACATCGATTGCCTAACTAAATGTACGTACTAAAAGATTTTTTATCCATATATTTGTAAAAAAAATTAATTCATAAATGTCTCCCGCACAAGTTTTTCTAACTAAAATCATTTTGAATGCCTACAAAACATGTATTTATACAACATCCCATTATGTTTGCTTCTTAAAATTGTATCCGAATTCTTTGCGAACTCGAACAAGAGAGGAATAAAAATATTACCGATAAAAGAGTAAGTATTATTCTCTTAAAATAGTAAAAATATTGACTAAAATGTTGAAAAAACCTTCCACCAAACCAAAAATCTTTCTTCTTTAATATTTTCATTACATCAGCAATTCATTTTCATATCTTTTGTATTTTTAACCATCGTTTTAATCCTAAAGATCTTAGGATTATCCTAAATAATATAGATCGAAGAAAGAAATTTTTAATTTCGTGTATCTTCTTTATTAAATTTCATATTTCAGTAAATGGACTTCAACTAAATCTTTTTAATTAAAATTCCTCGCAACGTCTAATCTGAAATAATACTCTGTAAGAAAATCTTAACTCGCTCTTAGATCTTATTGAATTCGACAAAATGTTGAAACGGTTTAGGGGTCATTCTTGAGTTCATGAGGCTACCATGGAAAAGGTGAGCAATTTAGATTACACATCTACCATTTTGAATCAATTGATTTGCAATTTTACTTTATGAAAGATAAAACTGATTTAGATCCTACTGTAGTTAAAACTAGGTTGATAATTATTGTATTTTAAAAATATTTCATTGAAGGAGGTAGCTAAATGCAAAAGATGTAAATATATATTTAACCTTGAATATATTCTCCATAAAATTAATACATTTCGGCTGTGAAACTTTCCCTTTCTCTCTTGTAAAGATGCTTTACGATTTTTTCGGCCATCATTACATATCAGGCCACACAAAGGTACCCATACTAAAACATTTTAACCTTCGGATATTTCCATAAACACCCATTTCTCTTTATTGTTTTACCATTAAGACAAGGAAAGAAATTGAGTGCAAATTTTACCCTGAATTCCACACATATTATTTGAGAATGAATGAATTAATGAAAGATTTCATATTTCTATAATTTTTCCCTTTTTTAATCGGTACGAGAATCACTATTAATGGCATCACTTATACGATTTCGTCACAACTTGGAAAGTAGTCTCTGCATGACATGTTATGACCCATACGTATCCCAATAGTGCACGACGCTTAAGAAGTTTCCGCGATGAGGCACTCTTTCCCGTTTGAATTACGTTCCAGACAATTGCGGTCCACGTTGCGCAAAAATGCTCTCCTGACTTCTTTCTACGGAGATAACACGGCGCATGATGTACGAACAGGGAACTCTTATTCTTCTTAATGATATTTTCCAAGGAATTTATATCCAAAGCCAAACAACAGGTTATCTAGGTCGCGGGAAGTGGACATAATGAAGTAACTAGTCCCCAGACCACCGCGGGGAAAGTCATCAAAAACTTCTGAGAGAAAAAACCGGTGAAGGAAATTTCTCAAGGCAAAAAGCGTTACTTTTTTATTTTCTCAGAGAAAAAATCCGGTAGCACGCAGCGTGTATCAAAAGAAGGCTCGAGGGGGGTGCAAATGGAAATAATAATAAGGGCGAGTAATTCCGCAAGAGGGCAGCGTGGATAGGAGACGCGTAGGCGATTTTAGGAAGGTAAGGGAAACGTAATAAAACCGAGGGTCTGTGGGAGAGTGATTTTTATTCTTGGGTGGAGATGAAAAGAGTTTGCAGAGGAATAAAGAGAAGGCTAAAATATAAGGTGAGCGCCGTCTTTTGTTTCCGCGGCCATTTGTCCGCGGGTGATGGCGTGTGGCATTTGTTTTCCTTTCCGGAGATAGGGGCGTGGTGACAGGTGCAGTCTGAAGATTAAAAGAGTTGGAGGCTAAGTCGTGGGTCAACGGATTCGCCTCCTTGTGGTGGGTTTTGTAACTAAGGCTTTAAAAAGGACGCAGCCTTCTTTTATTATTTCCATAGCGCGTCGTGGCCCGAGGAGTCTTCTTTCCCAGCCTCTGATAGGTTAATGCAAGAAGACGCATTTCGGAATTAAGTCGTAATTCTTTGGGCACGTAATCACTGAAGGAGTGGATAAATATGAAGAAATCCTTTGTTTCATCGTGATTTTTTTCTTTTTGTACTCCTGGAGGTCTTATGAAAGAGTCTTGACTTTTCGCCGTCCCCAAGTCGCCCTAGGAAAGATGCCGCATTTCGATGGCCTATCTCGAGAGTTGTTCCGATAATGTGTGGCTCAGGGATACGTATTAGCAAATCTAGTCTAGACTGAGATAAAAATTGCCTAGTCAAAATAAATAGATTCTCAAGTTAATTTCTACGTTCATGCTAATATTCTTATGTCTCCTCCCTCTTGTGGTATCGTATCTTGATTGAGAATTTTTCCCAGCAGTCTTTGATATTTTCAGTTTTTGCTCTCATAATCAAGTTGGCACCTTCAACTATTTTCCACTACTTCTCTATGTAATAGATTTACTGTTAGTTATTATGTAATGTTCATTTAAATGCCGCCATTGATTATCTTTAGCCTTGTACTACATACCCTGCATATTTAATTCTGGTTTTGTTGAACTATTGTATTCGTTCATTGCGATATATGTAAAACTGTCGAATCCAATTCTTTTCAGGTAGCTAGCCAAGAAAAACTATTATTTTTATTATTATTATTATAATCCTGATTTAGCATTCGATCCAGCACTTTTTCCTCTTTTCATTCTTTGCTCTCATAATCAAATTACCACCTTCAGTGCCCATTAATTCTCTATGTACTATAACTACCGACATTTAGTACTTTACAAACCATCATATTGTTATAAATCGGCTTCATGATAAAATTCTTTTACTACACAAAAAATAAAATTACAAAACGACCAGGTTTCGTAGCCAAGCTACATCTTCAGGTGACATGAGAAAATTTGCCTTTTCCCCTCCTTTTTTCCCATTGGTTTACTATCCACCCCCCCTCTCCCCCTCCCCTCCTATGTTGTTTTCCTATATAATGTTGTTGATTTTTTCTCATGTCACCTGAAGATGTAGCTTGGCTACGAAACCTGGTCGTGTTTGTACTTTTATTGTGGTGTAGGTAAGGAATTTTATCATGAAGCCGATTGGTATTTATGAATACCATGAAGTGAAACCTGAGTCTGTTTCGTTTATCATAATGTTACTCTCTCGATATTAGCTGAGCAAGTCGAACCCCATAGTGTTTCCAAATCTTGGTGCATATCCAATTAGAGAATTTTAATTCAAAGGATCAACGTGTGCATGAAAAACCTACGAATAAACAGAAGTAAAAAATGCTGTGGTGCCAGGGACCCGAAACCAGGTAATGAAAGAACATCCGGCAGGAATACAGAAGACCTTGGTTTGTGTCCCAGCTACGTCTCTATATTTATTACTGTTTATCCTAGTATTATCGTTATAGTAAAACTGTCCTATTTTAAATAGCTCTTCTACACTGAAATCAAAGTCTTATATTCAAAAAAATCCATCAAGTAGCGTCAAAAAGGCGGGCAGTCTCTTAGCTTGCGGATTCACATATGCAATTAAAATAATCTCCTTTTATTCACATTTTGCATCGTAAACATTATTTTACCGCACCTTGGATAGACTGTTACATTAGAGAAGGGCTGGATAACTGAACTAATTCCATTAACGATAAAACTTGTATTTTTGGTTAGCTTGGGTAACAAATAAGAATGGAAGTTGGGTGGTATGAGAAGTCTTCCAATGGAACGGTGGCTTGATTTTTCTTCTGCGGTTCCGTGCTGTTTGCGCACACAAGGGGAAATAAGAGAGCATCGTTCCCACGGGACAACGCCTTTTCCCAGAATGCATCTTCACACGCCCTTCCACACGCAATTCTTCTTTCTTTCATTTGCTTTACTTCGTCGAGGTTTGGGGGAGAAACCAAGAGATATTTCATTTGCTTTCCTTTCTTTCTAACCTGCTAAATGCCAATTGACATGAAGTAAATGGTTGTAATGAAAGCATGCGTGGTTGTTAAACCTAGTTATACGGAAATACTTAATTTTAATTAATTTGTTAGCAATCTAAAATTTTCGTCCCTTCAATATACATTTTCGAAGGTATAATTTTCGGTATAATCTTAAAGGGATCCAAAGAGACAAAGAAAAACAGAGGAAAAAATAATTTGCAATTAGACATCTCCTGTCGTTCTGTTTGAATTTGAATTCTCGAAATCCATATCTCTAAAGAGAGGAATAATGTTAAAGTAAGCTGTCTGCAACAAAGGAATAGTGATCTCCAGATTCATTTATTACGATTATATACTTACATGAATACTTGTTTACTTCAATACATAGCTTCAAGCCGAATGTACACTCCTGGCCAAAATTAACGCAGCACCTCCCTAGCTATTCTTACGGCCGGTGCTGCGCTAATTTTGGCCAGGAGTGTACCCAAATACATAAAAAGACATATAGTTTCTATATTATACTAGCAGCTGCAAGAATGAATTATCATTTCACTTTGATTAAATTGATAACAACTCTAAATTTTTATAACATTTAATTTCGTTCGTAAAATTGAACTTATATTTCTCTTAAGATAATCATTTTCCATTTATCGATTTAAGAAAAAATATCGAAATAACCGAATAACCTAATTAGGGTGGAAGTAATAAATACTTTGTAAGATTTTCTTTCAATAACTTCTATACTGCACGAACTGTGAGAATTGCAGTTATCAGTCCTTTAACATACAGTACTGGATGTGTTTTTTTAATAGAATCCTTATAGTTAAACCAATAAAACCGAAAAGTCTTATGCAGTACCATTGATTATAAAATTGCTAATATCGTTGATTTTAGGACATCTTATTTCGGTTTGAGGAAGATTCATAAGTAGCTATTTTTTTCACCCAGAATCCCCATCAACTGTAAAGACTGCAGTTAAATTATGAAGCTTAGAAACTCACCGTTTTACCACTGAAAGGTATGCTGCGGGTGCTGCGGCGGTTTCCAAATATGGCCTTTATTATATTAATTTTTTATTATTAAATTATTAGATTGGATTACATTAATTAGTAATTAACAGAAATTAACGCTGAAAGCCTGGTAATGATTTTTGCAGAGAAGCGGTCATTTGGCGCATCGGGGGTTGCATAACATCCAGGCGTCCGCCTCATATCGTTGAAATTCTTAAAATAGACGAGGGAAAATAATTTTACCAAATATTTCTCAGAAGTCGAGTTCATAAAAATTAAATGATTGTGTATATAATTAAAATTAAATTAGAATTTAGAAGATTCGAGGAAAAACTCCAAAAAAGCATACGTTTCCGTTATGAATTCAGACGAAATGTCGTGAAGTGAGTCAAAGCACATACAAGATTTAGTCGCGCCAATAGTCTATTTCTGATATCACTTTTTTTAGTGGAAATTGTTATAGGAATGTTAAAATAGAGATAAAATAAATTCTTTGGAGACAATGGATGAATAGAATTTGGGCAATGCTACAAACCCAGATTCCACTTTCTGAGTGGATATTTTACAAAATCTTGGAAATAGAAGCCCAGGGATCGATTCCTTGCTCCCACACATTTTTAATTCTATTCATCCGTTGTATTTTACAGGGGGTAAGCATCGTCGCCCAAAATTCTTCTTCCAATAAATATCTTGGGAGTTAAAGGATTTTTAGGGTGATTAAATTATTTTCTATGACGGAGTAATAATGGACAGTATGCACGTATAGCGTAAATAAATTGGAGGAGGGTATGACGATTCATGCTGGAGAAAGGTTTTTCGAGTTTTGCCAATGTTTGGGAAATAGTTGTAATAATCGATATTGTATTAACTGAATAAAATAATCTTTACGATCCACATGACTACAGTATAAGATTTCAGTAGATAGTTTTGGAAATGTTTCTGAGTATTTTCCTCGAATCCATCCGCAGCTCATTACGTAATCCTTCGGAAGAGACCTCTGAAGTAGGTATTCACGGAAACTAATATCGCTATTTGAATCTCAATCTCTTCCCGTGGACCTGTTCAGCTTACTCAATGGCTGAATGTCTCCTTCGAGATTGACCAATGGAGACCCATCCTTCTGTGAGAAGAAAATGAAAGTCGAATAACTCGACATAAGAGGCTCTCTGTTTAGTGAATTTTCGAAATGTGTACGTTATTCATTCAAAATTATCGCTGAATAACACCGGGTTAGGTTTAAACTTAGAAAATGAATTGCTAAAGCTGATTTCAAACTTTCGCTATACATTGAGGATCTTTAAATTTACATGAATCAAACATTTAAAAATTACAATTAAAAGTATTCTATATATATATATGTATTCTCTAGCAGAAAATTCCCCCCTTTGTTGCGTATTCTATTTGAGGAAACGAATATTCTTGACAAATTGTCACGCTTAGATGGCTGTAGATATTTTTACACTTTCAGAAACTCATATCGCTTTTATGTTTCTCTAATCAAATGTTTACCAATAGGCGAAATGTATGTCGTAAATGGATTTTTCTCTGTCCATTCAAATCAGCATCAGAAAAAATCAAAAGGTTAATATAGAACAATTGAAGTTCATTCTTCTTTCCTTAATCCTCGTTTTCAAAACTGGATTCAAAATCTTATGGCTTTATAAATCGCTGCAGTTTAACTTTCTTCAACTTTCAACTTCATCCTCCATTCTGGCCCGTCAAATCCTACTTTAATATTCAGTACAGTGCGATGCATTGCTTTCATGTCTGGGTTCGACTTTTTGTTTTTAAAAATATGCTCACTTATTGATATTACTACTACAATCTGTATCATATAAGCCTTCACACGCAATATCATTTACCCCATTATAGTAGTCTTTATTTTTATTCTATTTGGTACATGATAGAGAAAAATGTATCTATAATTTTATTTTGCTTGATCAATATGACTGTTATCATATGAAAGTTGCTGAGTTAAGATAGAAGTTAGATAACAGTACTCATCCATATAAAAAGTGCAATTAATGGAATCATAATGTTGCTAAACTACCTCCTATCTCACCTTACCTCATTCTCTTTTCAAAGCATTTTTTAAATAAAGGCGGAAGTAATAAGGATCAGGCAATCATCCAGACTCTAGGCTATGCTAACATGAATGAGTCTTTGCTGATACCCTTAGATTTATAGTCAGTTTTTCATAATAGTTATACACCTAAAACTTAAAATAGAGTATCAACTTCGCAATTTGAAGTAATCACGCAGAATTAATGCTTTCAGGTTTTGAAGCCTAAATGTATCTCAACGTTTCGTTAACTTTTCTATCGACCTTTTCAGAATCAATTAAAAACCAAAAACATCTACTTTATAAAATCCTTACTCGTCTAAAGTTAGGCTTCAAAAATTCAATGTTACGCATAGAGAATTTAGAGTTCATGTTAACAAGAAAGCTCTTCATTAAATCCTAAGCTTCTTATGTGTGCGATTAGAGCTTAAAATATCTCTTCAGATTACCGATTTCATCCTCTTATCCTTCTATTATTCTGCAAATATTTTGCTATGCCAATCATAATTTTCCAGAGCTTTAACTCCTATCTGTAATCACTCCTTGCTATAAAAATCGATTGTACTATTTTCTATTTTATACTTTTAGAAATTAATCGAAACTAATTTCAGAATATGATGTTATAAACATCCTATTTTTTAAATCGTTTCTGATACGACTGTTTTGTCAAGCAAAGTAATCTAACATCAAAATTTGCAACTTTTCCCACAAAAGGCAACTTGAAATTCGTTATGACAAAAATAAATATTTTAACTAAGTTATGGGAGACGAACGGGTGCATAATGTGGCTTTTATATAATTCTGGTTGTAATCTACGTGATGAAATCTCCATTCAATACGCATAGCATTTGAAAAGGAAGCGGGTGCTCGTCCATTCTATATGCGGAGGCAAAGGCCATTCTCTTCATTGATATTGCATTCAGTCCTCTCTCCTTGAAGAAACGCAAAAAAAGTTCACATACTTCTGAAGCAAGATTTCTCCGGAAATCTCTTGCTAGTTTCATCGCTCCCGTTTAATATTAATAGTATCCGTTAGCAGTGGCATTCAAGATCATGCACGGTTGAATCATTTGTTTAAAATTTCGGATAGGCATAACTAACCTAAAAATTCAAAAGTTAGATTATGCACGTATATTTTCTGCTTCTCTGAATATAATTCCAAGAGCTAATAATAATAAGATTTCCTGATTTTCAGGAACATAAAAACCATCTAATATTTGTAAATAAAAATTTCTTGGAACATTCGTGGAAAAATTTACAATTAATTTACAAATAATAAGCATCGTATGATAATATCGGCGTATGGTTTTAGTCCCTTACGGTTTATGTCCTATTTTTACACTTATTATATCGTCTATTATTTATGGAATATTATTTTTCTTTTATATTCGCTCAAATTATGCCTAAATATTATATTTTGTATCATATTTCATATTTTAACATATTTCATAATATTCTTATCAAAATCATTCGAAAGTTAATTACGGCTTCGTCGATAGCTTCACTTCTAATTTTTGAAGTAAATCAAGCAAAAATGGCAAAAGGACAACAACGACAACGAAGGTGGAAATGTCGATTTCATTTAATTTATTTCCACCTTATTCATATCCAAAGAAAGAACTTACACAAATTGGATAGATTTAAAGTGGGCATGCAGATAATTTTATTTGAAAATATCTAAATCACCTTCGGAAACATTTGCAAAATAGTTAATTTTTGTAACTGCTAACCTTAAAACGATCATTATCCCATTATGGATGAATATAGAAGAATATAATAATTATTTAAGTTGGTTTTCGTGAATACTTCAGAGTAAATCAAGGATTGCGGAAAAATATAGTAACAGTACCTCAAAACGATTCGCTTTATTTGCTATTGACACGTCCAAATGTAATATCCAAGGTATGTATAGCATCATACTTTTATGGATAGGAGAGAAATTTTTGATCCGGCATGCAAGTTACGTTCAGATTCATGTTTTTTCTATGAATACGAGGTAACTAACAAATTTCTGTATCTACTCATAATTCTATTGAATATTTCTTTACTTGAGTTCAAAGCATACATTTCTATAGCATATCACAAAAACGTTTACTCCAATAAGTTTTTTTTACATTCTTTGATAGGGTACAACTATTTCATACGGTTGATTGTCGTACGTTTTTAAGTGTAATCGATACTATCTCATTAGAAATGCTGTGCGCCCTCAGAATGAAGGATCCTTCCCCGTTGAATCAGAGTTTTTACCAACCCCTTCTTAAATAGGTACTGTGTATTATTTTTCAGCGTTAGTCATCCTTTACACAGCAAACCGATGTATTTGCTTCCATAAAAATGACACAACGATGTGATGGAGAACATTCGTACTAATGTGGGTTATTGTAGTATGTTGTGTTTGTTATTCCAGGATATTTTACAAATTAGGAGGTGACAATATTGATTGTTTCGATAAATGGACTATAAATAAGTGTTTATTTTATAGAAATGTTTGCACTCCGTGGGATTAATTTCACTGTTTTTATCATTTTGTGATATTACAATTTTCTTGGGGACGAATTTACGAACTTCATCTCTCTTATTTACGCTTCAACTATACAGTGGCAGCGTAAATTACTACTCTAATCTATATGTATTGTAAATGTAGTAAAAGGCTGAGAAACATTTTTGAATGTGTGAAAAGAACAATCGACCTCTATTGCGGAAGAAGATGCTTAGGATAGAAAAGCAAATCGTGAATGAATTTGATCCAAACCACTCGCCCGCTTTCTTTATTAAGTATGGAAGTATTACGTGAATATTTTTGCGTGTGTAAAAATGTTTCAGTATTCCTAGTGGAGAAATGTAAGACGTTACAGTATCTCTTTCACCCATATGGTTAGTTCCGACTTTGATGAGTTTTAGAGGGAATCTTGCGGAAAGAAGTTCAAAACCAATAAAGATAATTAGAACTCCGTCCCACAAATATTCTAATTTAAGAGTTCCTCGTTCCAGCGTTAGAGGAGGAAGGCAGCTGCTTGTATTTCCTTTTCAACCTCAGTCCATTCTTCGTGAGCGCATGTAATATTCATGGAATGGGAGACGACACCGCAAATGTGTTTCGCTACCTTCCTTTTCACCTTTTTCGCTACAAATTCTCCGACCGCGGGAAAGAAACACTCGCGTGGGAATCGCTTCCCTAAATTTTAAATTCCCCTTCTCCACCAGCTGGATTCGGGGATATGCTTAAATCCTGATTATTTTATAACTATTTACACGAAAGTTTCCGAATTTATAAACATGCTTGTAGATGATCAAGCGATTAATAACAAAAGGATAGAGAAAGGGCAAAATGGTTTATGAGATTTATTTTAAGATTATATGAAGTCCTCAGTTATTTAGATCTTACAACTAAAGCTATATTTTGGAGTTATCTTTTCCAAGCATCAGATTATTGATATTTTTTCATAAATGTGTTGGAAACTCTGTTATTCCAGAATTTATAAACCAGAGAGAAGGGTGTACGGCTTTTTATTTTGACTTATGTCAGCTCTTTCTATAGTTATGCAAGACTTAAAGAGTAACTACTCTGCTGTAATTCTATGATAACGAAAATTCATCTGGTTGTTGTATAACTATCCACAACCATGCAGACCTCTCCAGCATTGTGTACAGTTCCATGCATCTAATATACTTTAAAGAATTACTTAACTGTTGAGATGAAATTTTCAATTCAAGTATTTGTAGCTAGTAGAACCAGCATAAGTCACTCAAACAAACGCGAAAGAAATCTTAAAAAATATATTTTTATTAATTTTTTAGCAACCTCTTTAGCGTTAAGAATGATATTGCCTAAGAGAAGCTTGAATTCTTCAGAGTTACTCCAAAACTCTGCTGCCAAAGTGTCTTAATAATTCGATTCATTTAAATGCGACAGTGTGAACGCAAATTATATAATGTTTATAATTTCATCCGTATGAAAGTTGATTTTTCACTGGAAGATGCTTCGTTGCAACTGATTTTATCTATAATTCCAATTTATAACTCGTGGAATTTGAACTCTATTACACTTTTCATGGACTTACATTATGGTATTCCCCCTTGCTTAGATCATAAAATATTTCACGCAATCTTTTCGCTTTCCGAATTGAGATGCCATTATACATCAGTTTCCTTTTCATATATAAATTGAATAGAAAAAGCGTAATTTCGCGGAGGATTTGGAAACGAGACGAGATGTTTATATTCGGAGAGCATCACGGAATTTCCGTTCCCGCGGTCCCATATTTCATATCATTCTTTAATTCCTCTCCACTCCGCGTTATCTCCACTTTCGCCGTTCTCAGAACACAGGAGAATCGTGGCAAGGCACGAGTAAATTATCCTGAAAATGAAACTGTCAGTCAGGGAAGCGAAGGGGGAAGGGGTTGGACAGAAAGAAGGCTGATAGGGCAGCCTTGAGGCGGGGATTTGCGACGGTGTGGCTGACGTATGTAGTTTTAGGGGAGCGGCGCTGTAGCGAGGGTCAAATGGGCCAAAGAAATGATGAGCTTTAGGTAGGGATGCGCTGGAATAGGAATGGGCTTCTATTGATCTTGTACGTGTGGTTGACGCTCAAGTGGGCTTAACCGGTCCAGAATTTGATTATCTGGAGCATCGCGAGGAATACTCGGGACGTTTTCATTGCTCCCGTCAACCTCTTGCGGGAAGGAGTTTGTTTCTCTAATTTTATCCGCTTATGGAACAAGTTTTCTAATCGGCCTTCCCTAGCCCACTCTGATGCGAAAGGAGATGAAAAAGGCTTGTTCTCGTCCTGCCGGGTTGGGAGGAACGATTTTAGTGATGATCACGTTACGGTGTACGTTTCACAACACAACATGATGTACATAGTCTTTAACGGTGAAGCGTATTCCGTAAATATTCCATAGCCACAGTTATTGACAAAATATTAAGTGTTTGATTTTATAGTTAAATTAATGGTACGTACGTATATTACTCCTGTACTTGAGAATTAGTTGCTAAAGAGTTTTTCAATTTTTGCACAATTTCTAATGCCTAAATATGGACATATAAACACAGTTTTCCTTCCAAATTGTAAAGATTCAACCATTAGAGACCATACCACCAATTCCTGGAAGAAAACGCTCAGTTAATTGCTTAAAGAGTTTATTATTTTGGTGTAATACATTCTTGTAGTATGGAATTCCCTTCCCTACCTCATTCAAACAGAATTCACAGATAACATGAATATTATGCTTTCTTTTAGAAGAAAGATTCGTTTAACTCTTGTATCTATCTAGTCCTTTGCAGTAATAAATAAGATTAATGATCTCAGAGATTGAGATATCATTAACTTAAATATAATACAACGTTTGTTCAGCTATTCCGGAAATTTTAAAAACTAAATAACCGGTAATCTACCTAAAATGATGACGAGGAAATTCTTATACATAGTTATATTTATTTGTAATTTTAGGTTGTTTGAATAGGCTAAATGGAAGCGATGGTTTTATCATTGAGTATAATAAAGTCGATTTTGTAGTTTGGGAATTAAAACATCGGATACTATCAACATTTTACTACTAGAGAACTACCTACTTTGTATTAATAATTTTTCAACGGCAATAAAACTGACACAGATTCACCACTACTGAATATGTGAATATTTATGTTTTGTATTCCAGTAAATTGATTAAATTTTCATCATGTTTAAATCATTATTAAAAAAATCTTTATAATATATTTTCATAAATGCTCCAAATTGTTAAAAAATTGTAGGCGCTCTAATGAGTGATCATATTAAAGATACGGAGAGAATTTTAGCCCCTTGGAGCTTCTAGTACTCACATTGCGTGTATCCCCTGATACGTTATACGTGCGTTTTAAGAAATATATGGTATTAATAATCATACCGTTAAAAGAACCTCAGTTATAGCACCATAATTTCTCTTTCAGCTGAATAAATATATGCATATGGATCAGATTACAAATGTGAAGGGTCAAAATTAGTGGCTAAATATTATAAATATCTTAAACTTTGCAATTTAAAAGGAATGCGCTATTGGTTTATTGTAGAATTTCATTAATCCTTATATTTCTGTACTTCTATTTGCCAAAAAATTGTGCATTGTTCTGGGGTTAGAGCAGTGGTGTACTGTGGGTCACATACATGCAGGCGCCAGTCGGGAATCTTATCTCCGAGTAGGAGAAACTTCCTTGAAACAAGTCCTCAAGCGAGATGCCTAGTTTTGGTTGTCACAGTCGTTCTAAAAGCTAACATGACTATTATGCGTTCATTTAGATGAAAGACAGCCCTCTTGTGTCTACTGAGTCCGGTGAAGCAGGACTTGAAAGGTACGAAGCCTTGGGCAATGGAATTTTCGTGGACCCTTGGCTTATCATCATGACGGAGTATACTTGAGCTTATAAAAATTTGTTTTTTACGATTAAATACTATTAATTCTAATTTCACTTCGGTATATTATTCAATGTCCGCATAAGCTTCAATGTATTTCCAATACAATGAAACTATATTACTGCTATTATTTCCTACAACGTGAACCTTTCAAATTTAAACCTGACAAAATCGCTAGCATAATTTAAATGGCAATCAATGCATTTTCTCCATAAATTTACGCCCAAAGTACTCTGAAATTATCGATTTGCAATTATGTACCGAGGCCTGAACTTCTTCGTAATATATTTTCCATTCTATTTATACATGTTTAGAACTTCATAAGAACGTTCAAAACAGAATGAAATCGCAGTCGTTGAAGAAGAAAAGTTTCAATTACATCGTTTTTTACTTTCTCCATAAACGTAGTATAGAGAAAGTATTGTTTTCATGAAAAAAATCGACTTCGAGATTTCAACGTAAATTCATGTTTTGGGGTCCCTAAAACACGTTTTGACCATTATCGAAATGATGTCTGTGTGTATGTGTGTGTGTGTGTGTGTGTGTGTGTCTGTATGTTTGTGTGTGTGCTTGTGGGCGTTCTAACGTAAACATTATTATTCGTATCAATACCAAACTTCATATATAGCACTATGGTGTGTGTTGTCAGAGTTTATTAGTTTTTGGAGTAAATCGGTTAACCGGAAGTCGAGCTTTATTCTTCGAAGCAAATTTCCGTTTTTTCTAAATATCTCCATAAATATGATATTAAGGTTTGCACTATTATTTATAAAAGTTTTAGAAAATATAATTTACTATAACTTTTGTATAAAACATATTTTTGTATCACTGATTGTTTAGGAGTTATTTGTGAAATACTGATAAACCGGAAGTTGCTGACTATTTACTTTGTGGGCGCTCTAACATAAAAACTGTCTGTTTTATGAACACCAAATTTCATATATAGCACTTTAGTTGGTGTTGTTAGAGTTGATTAGGTTTTGGAGTAAATCGGTTAAACGAAAGTCGAAAATTATTCTTAAAAGTAACTACCGTTTTTGCAAAATATCTCCATAAATAAGATATTTAGGTGTATACTATTTTTATAAAAGTTTTAGTTAATAGAATTTTACTATAACTTTTGTGTGAAACATATTTTTGTATCACTGATTGTTTAGGAGTTATTCATGAAATCCTGATAAACCGGAAGTTGCTGATTATGAACTTTGAGGGCGCTCTGGGCGCTGTGGGCGAAAGGCGAATTTTACCGTTTTTTATCGAACTTGTCCCGAAAAACATTATTTATATTCTTTGTGAAGTAAAAGATAATATGATATAAATTAATCACTTATCTTCTAAGTTTAGATTGAATATAGAGTTCGAAAATACTGTCGTAGATAAATATTTACATCTTATATATTTAGAAAGTCATGTGCTGGCCTCAGCAGATTTTTTAATTTTTGAGTTTAGCATTTTATGGTTTTCAATTTTTCAAAACAATATGAAAGTTCTCTAGAAAGAATGATAACGATAATTTGGCCTTAAATTTACGCATACTTTGTGCGTTTTGAATTGAAATTAGTAAGCTCACTGTGTAATACTCAAAAAGCAGACAGCCAGCACTGAAATACATACCAAAACCAACATGTTAATAATTAACATCAACGCAAATTTATTTTCCAAAATTATGTGAGACTGAGAAGCGATAGAGTTCATATGACATGTTTACCATCCAAAAATATTCATTCTTCAACATGAATTCCTCATTTTTCGTTTCGTTATTTGTGGAAGGGTTTTTTGAGGAAGAATCAAATGAAATTTGCTAATTTCAGTTCCTGCTCATGAAGGAGTTTTGAAAATAAAAGAGCATCTGAGTTTTAAAATTAAGCCTGTGTGTGAATTCATCACCCTGAAGGCCAATTGGATTTTCAACCCTTCCACTCCCAGAATTTCCAGAAGCTTCAGAGAGGGAGGGAGGGTTAAAAGCAAAATAATGAGGGTGGTTGTTTTCTACTGTTTTGTCCAATAGATAAAGAAAAATAATATTATTAAATAATTTTCGTGTGAATTAAGAGATTAGATATAGTGGGATTTTATAATAGTTCCTCATGTTTAATAATCAGAATTGTACCATTTAATATTGGATTTGCAATAAAGTTTCCAAGGATAGCATACTTATAAGGTAGATGAAATAAATTATTTACGAGCTTCTTTTGGAATAAATAGAGTGTATAAAGTCAGTAACTATTAATAAATTATAAATGTAGACTAAAAGAAATTATGTGAGCGGTACATAAGTGGTGTGATACAATATTTTGGAGAGATGAAAGTGCAGATTAAAGCAGAGGAAGAATTTGGTACATGAATGTGATTAGTTTACCGGAAGGGAGAGTAGGGGGAAAGAATAATCGCTGCATATAGTAAATGATGTAGAGATTCAAGGTAAACGTTCAGTACACTAAAAAGGTAGTCGGAAAACGATCGGTCTCAATGTGGTACGTATGTACTAGTAGTAGTAGTAGTATTATGGTTTGAGGGTGCGTCAACAGCTAGGGTTATTTGCACCACACACACAAATACAATTTCTTAAGTAAGTTGATTTTTCTGTAATAGATACATTTAATTTTATAAAGCTTAGGAAAATTGCCACAGCACTATGGGCTTCTTGCTAGGTTGTTATATTTGATTTATGAGTTTGGTCTCTCTTATAAACTAAGTATGGTACGTATCTTTTGAAGTAATGGTTTAGTATGTATTTATATGTTAAGTAATCGAATTAAAGTCCTCTTATATCTTAGAAATTTGGAAGTTCCGACGGAATAGGAAACGATTGGAAATATGCATTCTCTCGTTTGAAGCAAGCTTAGCATGGATTTAAAATTATGTAGCTGCGTAGTGAATACATGAAGACGAGCACGAACTTCCTTTGAAAAGGGAGAATGTTCATGTCGTGTCTATACACGCATATTATACGAAATCGGCACTGTTGAAGGAATCTGCCTTTATAAATAACTATAGCCATTTGGTTTTGTGACTATTCTTAATCTACCGTAGCTCGAAAGTTTTTAAAGTCACTTTCCTTTGTTCAGTAATTACGAACCAAACCCAGTAGTACCGTATATACTCGTGTATAAGCCGAGTTGTTCATCGTATTTTAATGCTGAAACAGACCCTTCGACTTATGTTCTACTTCATGCTCTTCGGTGTATGATGGGTAAAGTCTGCCAAAGCTGGAAATCGGTTTGTAGATTCCTCACTTATTCTACTAACAATTCCTTATCAATTCTCTCCTAGTAACCTACTTATGCCTCAATTACTGTAATCTTATTGTTATCTATTTTCAATTTGAAATTTACCAGCAGCTGCTGCATTTCCCATCCTAGATTTATACTCGAGTGAATTCGTTTCCCTAGGTTTTGTGATCAAATTTGGTACCTTGACTAATTTTCGGGCTGGCTTGTACTCTAGTATATATAGCAAATGCATTTTAAACTTTCACCGTCTAGTTTCTTACCAAAAATGCAGGTTTCAAGTTGTTTTAAAGTTGCTCGTTTCGGAAAAGTCAGGGTTCCATAGGAAAGGTGTGGCTCAAGAAAAGAAGATGGAGTCTGAGAGATATGAGGGGGGAGTAGATAGTAATGAGATGGTTTCACACTGATGGGAATGAATGGTAGTTGGTGGAAAAGGGATTCTGAAAAGAAGTGCGTTGGGGAGGAAAACACTGCGAAGGTGGTGAGAAGAAGGAAGTTTTCAGAGTCCATTTCCGAAAGACTCTCTTCTTTAACACGAACAAAAGAATGGTTCTAGAATGGATTAGAAAAGATTAGTTAATAGTAGATATTGGAATATAACCTACCATCTTGCGCAGGTTGAATATTTAAATATTTTATGGCATTATTTAAATTTATTGCTACTTAGAGAATTCCAGTTTAGAGTTGATAACTTCACTTATTTCTCACTCTAATTTGTACTTGAATAAGAAATGTAGTCCATAGTTTACAGTATAGCAGAGAGAAATTTTTGCCCTAGGTCTGTCTAGTGTGGAAACCACCTCTTCTAGTCGCTGAAAGTATGTTTTTATAAATACAATGGATTCCCGATCTAACGTTCTCCCTTCTAACGTTTTCCTAACTCTTAGGTTGACATTTTGAGGGTTCAACTACAGAAACAAGACTGTGCTTTTCGCGTCTTCGTTTTTCCGCATCTAGAGTCAATTTCCCTAGGTCCGTTAAAAAAGCATCGGGTTGAGGTTTCACTGCACATAGAATTGCGGAGTGAATTCAATTGCAACAATTAACATGTATATTTTGGAATGTTTCTTCAATATTCTTTTCATTTTCAATTCTCTATTTTGCTCTGTCAACCGGAACCTACCGCAAAAGATAATTTAGCATAGAATATTGGCAATGACAATAAAGAAAAAATATTAGCACTTTCACAATTAAGTAATTTCACGACACACTTATTTGAAAATATAAATTATACAGATTTGTCGAGTACCCTTTTTCATTGACAGCAAAATAGACGCAGATTTAACAATCTCCAAATAATGGAGATAATACTTTATGTAGTACGTAAATAGACACTCACTAACAGTCATATATTCCCCAGTCACTCTCCCCTGCTGTCGATTGTTAACCTGAGACCACTCCCTCTCCCACTTACTAATTAACAACTGAATTTCTCCTTTTATTCTTTCCTCCATTTCGATTCGCTGTTTCCAGTTTTCAGTATATTTAGGGTTTATTTGTACGATGAACTTGTAAATCAAAACCGGTCGCATTAAAGAATTTCTGGTGGAACTAAGCTATAAAGAAAGTTATTAAATAAGTTATTTTACTATGCTCTTGTTGAGTTAACCAGGACCTACCATCTAAGAGAATGGAATTAATAATATAAAATATTGGCAACTGCTCGTCAGCGTATTTAACCCTCAAATTCTTCATTGCTCCGTTATCGACGCTGGGAAGAGAACGCTGCAGCTGCGAACGTAGTTCTGGGATGACCGTGCGTCCGAAATTTGAGCAAGTCCAGTTCCGGGGAAAGTAAACATCCGTTTGAGTGCTTACGCACCGGCTGCAATTAAGCGACGCCTTTTGCGGGAATCCGTGCTGTCCCAGGGCACGAACACGCGTGATCAAAGCAGAAGGAGCAATCGAGCAAATGAGAAAGTAAGGGATAATGGAGAGGGACAAGGGTCATCCGAGGAGGAGCCTTAATTCTCGCACGAATGGACCCAATCTCCAGACGAGTAATTAAACTCCCCGTTCTTCCTCCTATGGCCAATTATCCTCCTCCATTCGCGCTACACTCTCTTTCTTTCCTAACTCCATCTGCCAACTTTCCCAACCAATTCCCGCACTCGGCCCTGTTATCGGATGCGAGCGCAAAGTATGAGCTGTAAAAATGTCCCCCTCACTGCAGTTGTTCCTTAGGAAATGAGATTGTAAGAGAGAAATTCCCCTATTTAATCGATGTATAATGGCAAGTTAATTTTCAGATCTATGCATTACTAATAAAATATAGCGAGAACTATATTCACAAAGCGGCTCAGCTGATATATTCTAAAGTACGCAAATCGGGGTACAAATATCCAAGATGGGAAAATTAACATGTTCTTATGGCATTTGGAGATTAGGTTCATAAGACTTTTGAATAGACAATTTACCTGCTAATTTGTATTGCTTTCAATTTGAGGAATCAGTTTACCTTAAATTTTCTAATTGTAAAAGTTAATCCAATTTAATCAATCGCAGAAGCCTTAACTTGGTGGAACTCCGTAATCGGGATCATATTAAATACATCTATCTTAATATTACGGTCTTTATTTTTAGCCGCTTGTGTCCCTCATTTTTTAACCATGTGTATCGAGTAAAAATTCCAAAAGAGTCGGCACGAAACAACATCAAGTCCTTTATTAATCTATTTATGCAAAAAATGAAAGATATTTGAGTAATATCCTGGAAAGTAGTCATATATTACATATTCATACTTATCTAGATATAGATACCAAGTTAATCTTTCTTCAGTAATGTCATTAATGTATTTACAGTAATGGATATAATTATAGAAACAAGTTCGTCAATTAAAGTAATCATCTACATGAAAAGGTTGCAGTATAAAGGGTAAATTAAACAAAATATAATATTGTAGAACTGAGAAAAAATTGCAACATTTTCAATAAACGTAAGCTGTATTAGTTTCTCCTGAGGGTAATACATTTAATTTCAATAACCTTTGAATTTAAAATTTGAAGAGTTGCCTACATTAATTAGCATTGCAAGGTTTTTACGATTATCTTCCAATTGAGATTCATATGTATGGATGTGGTCTTGAATATAAGAATGTATGTATTTATGTCTAGATGTAAAAATCCAAATTTCACATCTTATGCTCAAAGTTAATAGAAAAAGTAATTCGGCACTACAAAAATCTAATTTTAGAGATTTTAATTTCCTGCAGCTTTTTATGGAAAGCAATCTGTAATCACAAAATGTGAACGTATAATTTTTCAGCAACTTCAAAAAAAGGCTTCAGAAGAAATAACATTTAATCGCATTTCATCTCGTGACTTATCAATCTCGAAGTTAATTCACCGATACATTTGTGAAAGACCGCGCAGTTTTATTTTAAAATTGATTAATGATAATTCATTCTTCCATTTCCTTCGATATTATAATACCAGAAAGGCTTATTTCCAATGTTCATCTTCCCTTTCATAGACTAAAAATATCCTTGGGAGCTGTTTTCCCGTTCAGTCCTTAGGTTACTAAAGGAAAACACCTTTCTCCATAATCTTCGTCCCTTAGCTCCAGGCAATTTTCTGAGACTCATAAAAAGCAACTCCTTATGGACGAGGCCTTGTTTGTCCCAATGAACTTTTTCTCAAAGTTTTCCCTTTCACCCGAACTCCTGCCCAAACGCGGAATGCCTCCTCTCATTCCCAAAATGCACTTCATTTTGATTGAATTCCTAGTGAGCGGCTAATTTTAATTCAAAAGGAGCCCCCATACTGATATGCAATCCATTACATCTGCACATATTGGATTGAAACATCTAAAACACTTTTTTTTCATAATAATAATACGATATAAAGTACACGCTTAATTATCGCTTACTTTCAATGAGAGTTTTAGAGAGAAGATAACGTATAAATTCCATCAAAAGCCATAGTCTTCGAACTGAATGATCTTGGAATTGAAATGAAGGGTTTTCTCCAACTTAGTCAAAGCTGAAAGAGCAAATTTTGCAATTAGGATATTGAAATATTATTTATTCAGCTGATATGTCACTAATGATGTTCTTCTACGCAACAATTGGGAAGATGTCTTGCATAATGAAACTTAGTTTGATGATTTTTTACAATTAACATAATTCATATCAACTTATCTCATAATTTAAACAGAAACATTATGACATTCAGAATTCTAACCACAAGAATTATTGCGAGACTTCTATGCAGAGCGATGAGGAAGTTTTTGCTGAAATTGGGGACAGTTCTTATCTTAGATTTAGTATATTTTGATTTATCCCAAGTGCTCCACCAAAAGTAGTGCATTTAGAATAAAATATAATTCCAACTTTCAGAAATCAAGTTTATTATGGCATTTTCATTGTACGTATTTACAACATGATGCAATCAAAGGCCTTTAAAAGTTCTAAACTTTTTCTTTTATGTATCAGTAAAACGAATAAGAAAAGTATTAAACAAAACAGCATGAAATGTCTTCTAATTTAAATGTACAACAAGTATTAGCATGAAATCATTTCTAGGTAGGAAATATAAAGAAAAGGGTATTGAATAAAATAAAAGGGATTTGCAATGCTTTTAGTACTTGGTGATGCTCAAGATAGAAATAAAATTTAAAGAAGTCTCACTGGCTGAAAATCAAAAAGGTAAATTAGGGTTATAGTCTAAGTCACTTGTAACATTCTGATTTCCCGTTATTAACTTGAATGCTTAATATGTTGCAAGTAAGTATTTTAAATTATAGCGCAATATTTTTTGCTGAGGAAAAGAATATGAAGTACTTTTTGTAGTTAAACCAGATAAAGAATCATAGCTCAGAAAGAACAATGTGTGTTACAAATTGACAGTAAAAATAAGATACTTTTGGAAGTAAATATCATTTTTCTAAATATGGTGGCGGAAAATCTAGAGCTAGAAGTTATGGATAGCCTTAAATTATTATTTCACGTTAGATATGGAAAAAGTCTACAAATAAACATGACTTAATTAGCTTCCTTTCTGGGTCTTAATGACAACGAATCCTTCGCTGCGTATTTTGGAAGTTCGTGTTCACTTCATTCTAGTTTCATCGCGATGAATAATCTAATCAGCATTAATAGCAATCTATCTGATGCTAGAACATTGTTTACATATTTAAGATGTGGAGTTCTTTCCTAAGTCTATCAAGAAGATTACACCATTACCTAAGGGGACTACTTCACGCAGAACCGCGCGCAACTTGAAGGAGGTATAAATCTACTTCCGAGCAGTACAATTTAGATCGAAATTCAACGAGGAATTGAGCCGGATTGGAATCGAACCGGGGCCGTTGGCATAGTTCCACATTCCGCGAATCCGTTTCTACAGCGACGGCTCAGAAAGACACCGACTGCAATCCGCTACGTCTCTCGCATTCGGAAACACTTATAGCATCGCCAGAGCCGCATTTCCTGAAATATGCATCCGTGGAATCTACCCACATAAAATTATATCCCGGCTGGGAAATTCGCTTGCAACTCACGTCGGCGGCGGAAGGGAAACACGGCAAAGGGGTCTTTCCTCTTGGGAGAGTCAAGCGACCGCAGCGCTGTGGGCGGGTTGAGGGGGAACCTACGACACTGTTGCATTTTGCACTATCAATCTCATACGGGAACGAACATGTTCCCGGATCCTTTGGACGCGGGGTGAATTTTTCATGACGGAAGTGGATGCAATGGTTTTCTTGGAGAAAAATGCAGCGGAGGGATACACCCAATCACCCCTCTCTGCTATCGAATAAAAAAAGTGGCGAGAGACCGCAATAAAGTGGGAAGGCGTGTGCCGGCACTCGTATCTCTTTTCACCTGAGTTTCCACCCAATTCTACGCCCATATTCCCTCCAAGCCGCAGGTCGCGGGTTCGGATACCAGGGAGGGCACGAGTGGGATATATTTATAGTGGGGGAATATTATCTTCAAAATTTAGAGAGCTATGTAGCAAAGCTAAAAGTAATTAAGTATTTTATTAGGATAGAAATTTCCATGGAGAAGAATTATTAGAATTAAGTAATAGATAATAGGAAAATGCGTTTTCACTGGAAATTACGGAGCTTCCGAGTGATTTTAATGTCTGCAAAAAGAACTTCTTCCACGGATTAGTCTTAGTCGTTCACAAGATTATTGGAATTCCGGTTTCTAAACATGAGTTAATTTCCTCATTACCTATTATTTAAAGAAAGTAACCAATACAGAATTATTGATAAGATTGTATAGAGCTGCTTCATAGTAAAATATTAAGAAATCAACCTCTTAGCCATTTATTAAATTTTTCATGCTGAATTCTTTTTACTCTCTTGATGATCTACTCACTTTGAAGATATGGAACGATGAGAATTTCACCTGTTCCATTAAAAATAAATTTCAGTTGGCACGGGTACATATTTTAATATATTCACATTACGGAGTTCTACCATAAGGCCGAGCCTGAAGCAATTGATACTGAACAATTCATTTCTCTTCATAGTGTCACCATAACCATCCACAAACGGATATGCTCAGTATATTTTATCTTTAAAGAACTCTACTATGAAATTTTTTCGAGCAAGGTTATGTTGAAGCTATAACTGATTTTTATTGCGAATAAAATTATCCCAAACTGCTTCAATATTTTCCTAGAAATTAAGGCGTTCCTACCCTTAGTGAACTATTTTTATTCAAGTTTCTGAGAGAAACCCTATGGTTTAGTCGAACAAGAACATATTAAGTTTGAAGTAGGGTATCTGTCATAGTACTTGAAGTGGAGTCTTACAATTTAAAACTTACGACAATCTCTGAAGATTCCATGCTAGTAGAAAAATGCTGAAGATGGTCTTTTGCATATTTACATAAATTGGTGATTCCGTTTAAATGATTACTTATATGATTGGAATATCTACTCGATTCAACCTTAAATCTCTTACAAATATTCTCAGTATAACAGATGAGTCAGCTGTATTCCTATGTATTTCGATACCTTCTCTATCTTCCAGATCGAAAAGGTCCCGAAGGCTCCAGAGTCCCTCTCTAAAGCAATTTACCCCCTCACTACCTCCCTCGGTCCGCTAACAGACTTTACAATGGCTTCATAAATAGATCAGTTTGGGTCGACAGCGTCAATCGCCCTTGTTTTATTGTACGTCCGAATTTTGGGTTCGTTGTTCCTAACACCTCTTTCATAATTTATTTCAGAGTTTTCTTAAAATTTCATTTTATTTCCATTCCGTTCGGAGGTCGTACACGGTTGATTTTGTACTTAAAACAGGAAATTTCATTTGAGGTCAGCCTCTCCCCAAATGCCATCCGTGTTTGGGGTTTTAAGGCCTACGCCTTCGGATTCCTAAGAACTCGGTTCTCCTCCACGGAAATCTAATTCCCTGTTTCCCAGAACGACTCCACTCAATTATATAAATAGCGTTATTAAATCATTCATTCAACAGATGATTTATTTTCAATAGCTTATTATATTAAAAGGATATTTTGAACATTTTTGAAAGAACCTTGCATTCGTTTGTATATTTATTCGCAGAAATTGAAACTGTACGGGACTGAACAATTTTGATTTCAGTTTAAATTAAATCTTCCTTAAAAGTGAAAATTAATTGATTTTTTAAGTGAATTTTCGCTTTTAATATTAGTGGGGACATTTTTTATTTAGTATAAAAATTAAATAAACATAATGACTTTCTAAATGAGAAATGCAATATCTTCCTAAGGCTGATTACGGGCCTAGGTATGAATTTGTATGAATTGTAAATCCCAGCTTGTAATATGAAGCATTGGAAAGAAGATTAAGTAAATTTTCGATAAAAAAGAGCTAAGGCTTTTAGAAAATTGTAAAATTATTCCGAAGTGCATGGAATGCAAACTCATGCCTTATTTCATATCCACCTATATCTCATAGAACAATATGAAGAAAATTTAGAGTTAAAAAGAGAAATTTGTGGAAAATTTTAATTATGACTTAAATGCATCTAATAAGCCGCTTTCATGTCTTTCAGATGATCATAATTAATCTAATCTCACTCTAAGAATATTTCTCTTGTCTACGATCATGCTCCTCTTCTTTACAAGCTATTCACTAACGAAGGAAATATATTTCTACTTGTACGGTTGTTACTATCTTCAGATGTAGTAACGGTATTTAATTATTCAAATCCTCTACTGTGGAACAGCGAATGAAGTGAAATATTCAAAAGAATATCATCGCGTTTTCGCTTAAAAATTTCACAGCGAATACGAATTTTATGCTGTGAGAGTGTCAATCGTTACTGTCTACGCTTTAAAAGCGTCAAAAACCATTGAATGTACGGCGTAATACAGGGATTGGTCCATTTTGTTATTAGCATATATAAAATTCCTATGATGTCTAATAGTGGAGGTCCATTTAAGCTATGAAATCGCATAAGTCATTAACATTCGTGTTTCAATGAATGTTTTCATTAATTAAGCTTAACTAGTTGCGCTACTCAGGATTATCGGGGAAGCTTTCCGTAGATACTCATATTATGTTGAAAGAAGAAATCTGAGGAAAAATAAAGTGATACATTGCGCAAATTACGCACACTATCCTCCATCCTCGCTTAATCCTTGCTAATTTAGGATATGAATATTCAATTGCAACTTAACCTGAAGATGTATCGCCCTCAATCCCAAAACTGATCTAGTTTAAAGTAAATCTGTTGGAATCAACAAAGATTTTCTATTTTTTATCTTTTAATATTAAAATATATCCTGCATTCTTGCCGTCATGGATCATTTTTACTTACGCATTAACATTCCTGTCTCATCATGACCTTTTTCTTGCTTCATAAATTCTATATTCATTTTAACAAATACTCATATTATAATGCTTTTATCGCCTTTAAGCATTTTCGCTCTCGAACTTTTTCTCTCTTTTTTCGTAAAAGAAATAGAGAAAACTTTACGTTCCTCCTCCACGACGCTCCTTTATCTAAGGATGTAGAGGCAGGAAATCGCAGGAGGATGGAGTAAAGGGAAGAGAGGATAAATGTAGATGGAAGGAAGTGCGGTAGGAAAATGGCGTGGAGTGTAAGTGGGGAAGGGCTGAATTCCTGTGGGAATTTGACGGAAGGAGCGGCATAAAAAAGAGAAAAGATTTGAGTGGTAAGCGGTTGAGATGGGTGCACTCCTCCCGGGCGTATGTATCCTCTGAAAGATTGATACGGTCCAAAGTGCGAAGGGCTTACGTATAGTGACGTCTTCGGAGGGGTGTCATTGGGACCGGAAAGATGGTGTGAAGTACGGATGATGCGAGGTGAGGTATAACATTCAGGATATGTCTCCGAGGATTCGCATGTGGCCTCTCTTCTTCGATATCCGTCCATAATTCAACTACGATATTGTACGCGAGCAATTCAGTGATCGAGCGAATGCATTTACCTGATTATTTCACCTGAGAAAGTGGTTCTACGAAGTGACATTTAAATGTAGTTCGTGCAGGGAGGCTAGAGGTACATCCTTTTAGGTATAATATAGTATTGTATTAAATGTAAAATCTATCCTTTTGCTAAATGTTAAATATTGTATAAAAATACCCCATTATGGAATTTTTCCCGTTGGCAAGAAAATTTTATTTTCTAAAATAATAAATATTGAATATTACCCTAACTATAATTTATACAATAAAAAATACTAAACCATAAAAATCTGCTAATCGGTGGCCTAGGTGATTATTTTAAATGAAAATTAATCAAACATAATTATTTTTCCGGAATATAAAGATTCCATGAGCAACTTCATTTACTTCACACATGGGTTCTTAGATATGCGATTAATTGCACGATCAATAATTATGCTCCTATATCTTGATATTGATACACCGAAATCTACCTGAGATACCCCACAGCTGGATCTTAATCTGGTCACCCTAAGTTCACGTAGACTAAAAATACTGACTATATGTTCCATAATTCCTTTTGAATTAATTGTATCTTAAGTTCTTAGCAGATTGGTCTCTACTTCTTTCTGCATCGCCATCCTCTGTTTGATCTGGTATAGATGAGAACGGTGAAACTAAAACAAAAACTTCTACCCGTACCACATTAAGGTTAACTCACGACCAGGGTTTATCCCTCCTACCCCTCCATAACTATATATTTGCTTGTACTTGTATTATTCTCCAACTGAAGATGACGCGTCGAAACCCGGGTCGTGAATAAACCTTAATGAGGTACGGGTAGAAGTTTTTGTTTTATATTCACCGTTCTCTATGGATTCCTATCACAAAGTTACGCCTGATTCAAGTGATACTGGTATAGATGTTTTCAATATTCCTTTCCTCATTGAAACTTAATGCAATAATCATCTTGTATTCTGGTTTTAAACCTGCTCCTTAACATTAATTCATAATTTTATACGTTCTTAATCGAATCACGTCAATGAGCTCTAGAGAAAATGCTACTACTAGTACACTACTACACCGTTATCCGCGAGGGATTCGTAATCCAATACGGCAATATCATGGATACTGGAATATATCTGCATTATATTTTTAAAAGAAATATTAACGTAATACTCCAAAGATATCGATTTTTAGTTACCAATTACTCGCCTTAATTATTTGTAATACACCCAGCTTTTAATGAGTGAAATTGCGTGAAAGCGTGTCAGAAATTCGTGAACGTTACAGATCTTGCTCACCAATACTGCGTTTGAACTCTACTCAATAACTCCGAATCATAAAGCTTTACTCATAATGATTTTCTTCTAGAACATGTTCCCTCTTGCAACCCCACGATAAGCTCTCGTGAGCTCTGTAAATATACTTTCTGTCATAATTTGCCTTCGTATCCGTTATAGCTATAGTCGAAACATTAAAAATGTGAAATAATCGACGGGTAAATAACCTTTAATATCTCTGCAGTCCTGTAGCTCTCCAAGAAGAGGCAAACAAATTGACTTTACGTATTTCAATTCGCTCTTTTTGTCACAAAACTTCATTTTAAAATATTTCCCTTGATATTTTATTAGCAGAAATAAATAACATATTAATTGGCTAGTCCTTGTATCTGTTTATCTGATTTTTTTCACAGTATTTGATCGATAAATGTAGAAAGGTGGGCGTTAAGCATATATAGATCTCTTCTACATTGTTAAACATCACCAAAGGATTAGGATTATCCTAAACTTAATGTAGCAGGCATTACATAGATTTGAATTCTTTTTCACAGTGATTTTCACATTACATTTAAATCTTCGTAATGACTACCGAACTATCGTAAACACTTATTCGCGAATTATAATCATTTTAGTATCTGCTATGCTTACTAAAATCCTCCTCAATTTCATTTTCCGGCGTTTAACTAATTTAACTGGTAAATCATCTCGCGATTCCTCGGTAGAGTACGCAGTGTCAGTGGGGGAGCTAATTCGTTTACGCGTTGCTTTCCTCAGAGACCGAAATTACTTAGTCCCGCACTCCTTTTGGATCCTCCGAGGTCCTTGCATGAATGGTGAATAAGGCGGTCTGCGCCGTGGGCTTTAAGGGTCTGGGAAGGGCTAAAAAATACATAAGTGTTGGTGGGGGAGAAGGAGATATGAGCCGTACGTATATGCATGAGGCCATGCATAATAGAGGCGATGGAAAGAGTCGGTTGATGTTTGGGGGAGTGAGGGAGAGGTGAGAGTTGTGAAGGTCCGAGCAACAAACGATCACGGGAGCACTGCTGTAACCTATCTACGGTTGCCTGTATTATAAGGGTTCTTCCTTTACATAGCTGTCTTGCCTTATTGTCTCAGAAAAGATGTCGGGACGTAAAAAACATCTTGCATTGGATTTTCCATACGTTTAAAAAGAATCATTCAATGTGTTTTACTTTATATGTTAGTATTCTCAGTTACTTTTGAAGATCTTCATTATGCCTTTATGTTTTGCCTTTTTTAACTCTACGAACTTATATTACAAGGCATACAATTATTAATATGCTAAGGATAAACTTGCTTGTGTTAATTTAGATAACATGGATTTAATTACCGAAATTTCATGTTACGCAGGATTAAACCTCTTAGAGTATAAACATATTAAGCCGATCCGTATCCATCACTTATTCGTACAATAAATATATCGTTGGTATTGGTAGTTTGGCGTAATCAATGAATATATCGTCACTTGAGTTAAATCTTACTCATAAAGTGTGTAATGTTCTTTTATGCCTATTGGAAGAATTCTTAAGGGATATATTTCCGAAATATTCACGAATATTGAATTTATTACATGAATACTTTAATGATGGGCTACAAAGTGATTTTCAATTCTCACTAGGTATTTTTACGATAGGTTAACTCTTCATTAAATATTTCTCATTTCAATAATTTATGAAAATAGATCGCTCAATAGGAAATTACCACACATGCGAGAAGTGAAATTTCGTAACAAAGTAAGAAGGAATAAAATTTACTTTGAATAAAAAGATCCACTACCTCAGCCTCAAGAGGAAATACCAAATATTATTCTTTAGATTCCGCACATTCGACGTTAAAGGGATATCATAAGAATGTCATGCTGTTGTTCTGAAAATAGTTTTCAGTATATCATTATCAGAAAATCTTAAAGTCGTCATTCAGTTGTAACTTCGGTCATTGTCTTCCTAAAACCTTTCCATGAAAATGAAAACAGAAATACGATCTTACTAATATAGAAGGAATTTTGTCAATTATTTCCATCCCGTAGCTATTATATAGACCATATTTTCGATATCAAACTTCTTACTCTATTTTATCCCAGGATTAGGCTTCAAGCCTGTTTATAATTCACTTTCAACATCCGGTTTGTAATCTCCTAAAATTCCCTTTTCAAATTTGCTTGAATTGCATATTTTGCTTTGAAAAGTTGTCACTAGGCATCAGCAATACGTAGTCTCACCATTCTACTTTGTAATCTTGTTTTTTATCCTTTTCCTTCCTTATATGTGTGTTCGTTCATCGATATAATGCAACTCATCGGAAAGGTTTTATTTCTGAGGCTCCTTCTTGATTCCAGTCCTTAAGTTCCCTTTCTAGCATAAATTTTATACAGAACTACCAACAGTGTATAATAATTTAAATAATTTAATCTTTAAAATATTACGTATTAAGTTTAATTATTATTTGAACAGGGATTCTCTTCTTTTAAAACCTTGCAAGGTCCTTCTTACCATTTCATGAATCCTTTGAGATACATTGTTATTTTATCTTTGTATTTCATTATCTCTGTAGATTGTAGATTATACACCATCCTCATCCTAGAAAACTGAAAGTAAAATTCCTGTCCAATCAAACGATATTTGATGACAATTTCGCTCTTTTTGTTTGGTTTCTGAAGAATACAGTCGTTTTTGTGTCAGCCTCTTAGATCCTCAGAATATATGAGTTACTCTACTCAATTGATGTTATTTATGAACCAACCAACCAATCATCTTTATCTTGAATAACAAAATTGTCAGAAGTGAATTACATATTTCTGAATTGCCTAGAGATTCTCAATTATATATTTGAAGTTGTTGCGTCTTTTATCAATTTTCTGTAATTCATTTATATGTTGATTCAACTACCATGGAGGAAAATGCTTTATGAGAAATTTTGAAGTAGATATTCTCTACTAAAGCTCAGAATTTTCAGGTTCTTTCGTGATCTATCAATATTGAATAATAATCTCGACATTTCAAAGTTTCATCTTAAGTTAAATGGAGAAGAATTGTACTAACGACTCAAGCATGCGCTGTGACCTAACAAAATTTAACTTAATCACGAATGAAAGGCAGAAAGGTGTGATTTTGAAGTGCTAACTCTCATCCCAGTTTGCGTTAAAACAATCTCAACAATGGGAGCATGTTAATCAGCGCCTCTGGCGGAGAGAAGAGGAAAGTTTGTGGTGCTCTTGTGTTTCCGAAGTTGGACTTGGAAGACGTGTGGAGAAGAAATGAAGGGACTGAGTTTGCTGGAAGAGTTAAGGGGAGAGTGAGAAGTTATTTGGATGCGGAGGACTCAAGCTGAAGTTGCGTTTGACCGAAATAAAGAACATCATTAGTGAACACAATTGCAATTGATGTAGCATTTAGAATGCAATGGGATGTGTTACTGCTGCAAAGGAATGGGAAAAGAGGCACAGTTTTAATAGCAGCTCAAGAGTGAAATGAACTACGCTTTTTTTACCGAATGTGCAGTCACGTCGATAGATCTGTATGACTCAAATAAAAAAATGATCTCATAAGATACATTCTTACTTCAACTGCATCCTTTTTACTATATGTGATTTTTCTTATTATCTTTGTGGGAGAAATCAGGGTTTTTCACACTATAGAAAATAATGATTATTTCTATAAGTGAAATGAAGTCATTTTTTGTTTTCTCAAGTACGCAATTGCAATTACTGCAGATGCCATTAATGGTTCTACATCAATGGGAAAACTTAGTAAATTATCGAGCCTATATTTGCTGTCACGTATAATTTTTATGAATACTTCCCAACGAGGGGATGAAAGAGTGAGGAACCGAGACTCGAACTCAGATTACCCAATTGCCGATCGGTTACGTGAAAATTCACATTTTCTTTAGTAATCATCTTTCTGGTAGGATACGTAGGCGAGGTATGGATAGGCTTAAATAGCAGGATGGAGGCACCTACTTATATAACGCGAATGAATTCCTATTAAAATAAGTTAGAAGCCAATGAAAAAAGCGCAGATATCACTTAGTATTCGTTTATAAATAGAGTGATTAATGAATGGAGTATGTTACCTTAAGAGGCTTTCAAATTCATATAGAAAAACAAGGAGGTTTAATACAGGCGCTGCAGTAAAATGGCAATTGAAAACGTTCTGAATTGAGCAGCCGACAGACAATCTGGAGATCCGGATTTGAATCGAGATCCTACCATACTTTTTGCATGTTCGTTCCTCCTCGAGAATTTTTCCTAGTAGAACCCCTTTAATGCACTTAATCTTACAACTAAACAATACAGCTGAATCACGTAATCACTTCCACGTGGTTGTATATTTGAGTACAGTTTATGTAAATTCCGATTGGTCAATCCTTCGCGTCAAATAGTAGATAATAACTCTCTAATCTCAGAGACTGGTATTTTCATATAAAATAGAACGGAAACGGATTATTCTTACGTGTATGATACAAGAGGAGCCGCCATTTCAGAAATACTAAAAAAGTAACTTTTCGCCGCTACGAAGTTCAAGCTAATTTTAAAAGCAGTTGTGCAAAATAAGGGAATGAGAGGTCAGCTCCATAGTGAAGAGATATCTTCTATGGAAGAGGCTATCGGTTTTCGCTAGAAGAGGGAATAGATGAAATATAAAAGGCGTAAATGATAAGGATAGTTGATAAAAGAAATGGATATTTGGGTAAAATGTTTTTCATGGTTTTGGTTGATGACCTTATCGATCTACATCTACATTAATACACTACAAGCCGCCTTTCGGCTTGTGGCAGGGGATAAATGAAGGAAAGGAGGCATTACGATTTTAGCGCAGTATGATCACTCACGAAGCAAAATACATATGGCAAGGATTAATCTTAGTCTGATGTTAGTGAAGTTAAATAGAAATTGTCTTTGAAAATTGTTCGTATCTCGGGAAGAATTTGGTTTCTTATCACTATTAAATTCAATTATATGTAATTAATCTGAAAGTTACTGCTACATTCTTATTTTCCTGAAATTCAACTTTTTTACCTTACAATACATCTAAGAATGTGGCCACTGGGACGCTGAGCCAGGAGGAATTTCCGAGGAGATCTTGTCTTATTGTAGTTCCCTGTCCTTCCCCACTGCGACGGCGCTATCGGAAATGAAGGCACGTCCTCCAAGAGAAGTATTTCGACCGCGGAATATCCTCTGCAATTCTTTATCTCCTCCCAAAGGACGATCTCTATTCGATCACAGAACCCCATCATTCTGCTGAGGCCCATAAAATTGAAGGGACCTTTTGCGATTTTTTTTATTTTACTGCGTCGTTCAGGTGTGCAAAATTTGTTTTCTCCAAGAATTGATTCTATCAGACTTAGCTCTGACATGTCGTCTTCGTTACAAACTAAACTTTTAAAAATATCAATTGTTTATGTACCAACTTTCCTTTGTCAATAGCAGAAAATATATTAAGTAGTTCGTGCTATTGTGTTGATTCAAAACCTAATATAGCTTGCAAACTTCAACAATGTGATTCATATATAGCCAAATAGAATTATATACGTTTTAAATTTCGTAATATATAATGCATCCATTTCTAAAAATATATATGATAGTTTCAATATTAATTTATCCTCCTCCAGCCTGTCCTAGATTCTGGTTAACTTATTAATATAACGGTTAATTTATTAACGTTACTAATTGCTGCTGCGATAGGTTTTAAAAATATATTCGATTTTTTCCTCATTTTGTTTCCTTAGTTTTTCTTATCTCATTTGCATTCGTTGGTACGTGCTCTTTCAGGAATAGTAGATTTTTCTGAACCTGACTCGCATACCCTTTTTCCAAACGTTTCGCAATATAGAAGAGAGAGTGAAAGAAAGTAACTATCATCTCTTAACCTCAAATGCTCTCACTTGGTCATGTCTAACATTTCTCTAGGAAATTCAAGATGGAATGTATTTTCTCATTAAATTCATGTACTCATATTTTGTGAAAGAAAACAAAAGCAGAAGCAAAAATCTGATATGCAAATTTTTGTTCTTAAGTGTATTGTAATAATGTTAGTAGATATTAGCATAGAGTAAGGATCCTTACTCTATGATATTAGGTAACTAATATTGTAGTATTTTTTGTAAGCTTCGGTTAACGAATACTTTCTCATTAGAATTTCAGGCGTTCGCAATTCGAGCCCAAGACCCTTTTCCTATAAGAGATAGTTACGTGGGTTGTTTTTGTGAAATTATTATGCACTGTACCATACAATTTCGTTGCAAGTGCTAGTTACCGAACTACTTGTTACGGTACCTATCTATTCTTAGGTCTTCCTAAAATTTCCTTGCAGTAAATTTATTGTCCAATATCAGTCATGGAAACCTTTCTCTTTCCACTCATTGTGTTATTTCCAATCGCCTCTACTATTTTTATTTCGTCATTAAGATTGTATCTTCTTAAGTCAGTTCTTACGTTCTCCATTCTTAAGTAGTTTGTATATTTTCTGTCTTTTATAAGAATCTCATTCAACTGACTTTTATTCTAATGTCTACCATTAACGTATGGTATCATATTACTATTCATATCTAATATATCATATAATATATACTATTATTTGGCCACCATAAAAATCGGTATTACCAAAACGACCAGCTAACTATATAGTTTTATACAATCTTATCTGAGTATATATCATGATTTAACTTTTTTAATAATGGTGTTCCTTTAAATAACTTTTGGTATACTATTTGAACCTTCAGTGTGGAAGACTAACACAATCGGTAGTATAGGCAGACGAGGGCGACCTTCCACATGTTCGGTCCGTGGAGACTTCGGAGGAAAAATTACAAGAAACACGTAATAATGTGTGTGAGGTGGAAATGAAAGGGAGGAAGTGAAGATAGAGATTGAAGGGGACATTAAGGCCCCGGAAGGAGTCCAATGGCCATTGGTCATTCCCTGCCCACTTCCCCTTCGCTCCCCTTCGCTTTCCCCCGAGGACCACACAGCCTCCCATCGGACCCACACCTTCCGGAAATTGTGTTCGCCTTGGGCCTATCTTCTCCAGAATGGAAATTTCTCATTTTATCTGCCGCACATAAACCCCATTCCATATCTTCTCCGAAAGCAGGTACGTCAGGAGTAAGTCTCCGATTGTCTCGCTGTAATGAATCTCTCTACTGCCTTTCCACTACTGTCAACCGATGAGAAATGGTCATTTGCTAATACGCCCGAGCAAGAATTGTAATAAAACACCGTAAATACTGTAATTAATATCTTTATAGAACAAATTTTATTCATTCCACACTAGCAAGTATGGATGTCTTATATAAATATATAGACAGGGCCGGTCTCTTCAACCACCCTGAAGCAGAAAATTCCTGCCCTCCACTCCAAAACTAATGCTTCACATGGACCGAAAGATTAGTCTTTTGTTCATAGAAGCAATAAACTCAGCGCATACAAAATTACGTTAGATTATTAATTTAGACTTGTTTAATAATTAAGTTTTCCTGATTGAACAGACAATTCCTTCATTATTCTTTAGCTTTATAAATGTAGTTGTCACTCACTACCAGCGCTGACGATTTAACTTCAAGACCTCGAGAACTAAACCCAGCGGGACGAAAGATAATAGTCAGAATATACCAACCCCATAAAACAAAGATAAAGTATAATCTTACTTGTAGTACAAGAGACATTGATATTTCAAAAGACGACTTGACGTCCCCAATGAATACATACACCTAGAACAAGTACAGCAACAGCAAGGGGGATTGATATTATGGTTGCAAACAGAGAGATAAAACTCTTCTGAGTCACTCTTGGAAGGAACGCGCATATTGTGTGAAACGTAAGAAGTGCCAATGGTATAGCAAAGGAACGACTATTCGATTTTACCGGGATTGACCTATAGAAGTGTGTTGACTGTAGTGTGGAACGCAGAAATTACCCTGACAACGCAATGCGGTATATAATGTGATTGCTTTGAATCACAAGAAGCGACAGGAAACGCAACACTTGGGTAAGGATGATGACAGTAGTTACAGACATCAGAAGTGTCACAGAAATGGATGCGGGCTACAAGACGAGAGGATACGACAAAAATTGGGCAAAAGCAGTTCTTAATTGGACACCAAAGGATTCGAAGAGGCTATAATAAAATGTAAGAACAGATAGATCATAAGCAATATCAGGTATTTGTTGGAAAAATTGCTACGAAAAGCTCAAAACAAAGAAAACTGGGTAACGTTTGGGAAGTCCTACATTTAGCGTCGGATTGAAAATGGTAAATGACGATGATGTGAATGTATTTAACTTTCTTAGGGTGAATTTATTCCTTCTCATCAGCATCTCATTGACCAATTTTAACTATTTTCCTCGATTTTATTTCCATTTAATTATTCTTCCATGATTCCATCTATTCTTTTTGTACTTCGAAGCCAACATAACATACTCATTTTTCATCGGCTACGTAAGCTTCGATCTTCGAAAACAACTAAAATTTTCCGTCATGTTATTTTCGCTGGCAGCTCTTAAAATCGACCTAAAACTCTTTTACTATACCCAAAAGTTACCAAGAATAAATCAGACTTCGTCTCAATGTTTGCTATAATTTTTATATTACTTTGAACTAAATTTCCTCTGTAGAATAGTTTACAGGATGTAATTTGCAAGAATATGAAACTAAGCTCGATACAAAACACGTAATATTAGTTTATAAAAATAACATTTAGAGTGCCTTCCATTTTGGTAAATTTATCATTAATGAAGGAAATATTTGACTAGGGCGAGTATGAATAGTACGGTAGCTGCTAATGATTCGACAATTCTAGGTTATCGATATTCAAGGTAAACGTTTATAAAAACATTTCCATCACTTAATCTTTGTGCGGCAGATGAAATTTTCATTCATTTAAGTTTGAATCAGTATTTTAAATTGCAATTTATTTAAATTGAAACTTAATAATAATTATACGACGGAATTATATCTTGAATGGAAGGCAAGTTCGCTCTGTGATAACTACGTAGTAAATATGATTAATACTTGATTGCATGAGAAGATATTTTACTGCCACTGCAGATCTCTATTTAATTGAGTAAATAAAATTCTGGTCATTTTATTGAATTTTATGAGTATCGGTAGTGAGAAAAGCTCAATTTAGCATTAACTCTGAGATGTGTAAAAATTAAGCTCATTGGAGAATAGCTTCTTAAAACACCTCACTAGTTTTAAAACAATTTGAATATGTCGACTCTGTACTTTATTATTCTGAAATTAGTATTTTTTCTTATACAATCACTTCGAATTTCAGCAACGAACTTTTAGTGATGTGGGATAAAAGATTTCGCTGATGTGGACATTATGAGCGAAATCTGATTGATCTCATTAACAGAGTGAAAGAGATTTCTGGAATATATTATTTTATTTTATTAGCCTAACTACTCTGATATAATGCATGGGATGAAAGCTTTGGCAGTTACAAAAAAGTAAGATATTGAAAGTTCACCTAGAACAATAGGTCTTTTAAATGGAGCATATTTCAGGATCGCCAATTGTAGCTAGTTTCCGTTGTGCGACGAATACAGCAATGTAAAAAAGGTTAATTTATTGCGGCTGAAATAAAGCCAGGTCAATCATCCGTCATGGCTCTGTTCTTTTCTGATCCGACCTTCATAACAAATGCCTTCCTCATTCCCTCATCCTTATGTTCTTCCCTGAAATAGCTGTTCCACTTCCGTAGGCCTTAACTGCTTCCTTGCTCATCCGTTCCGGGCAGTTTGACGCCCTCTCCGCCGATTCCCTTTGTCACCATTGTGCCATAACGTCTTACATCCTAAACTTGCGCTTTCGAACTTCTTCCGAAGATATAGAATGGAATTAGTATTCATCGAAGTAAGAGATCGAGAACTTAGCACGTTCGTCAGGTTCCATGCAGGTGATTACAAAGAGTTAAAGTTAGAATTGGAAGATCAATGACTCGTTTTGCCCAGAACTCTGATTCAAATCCCTTTCGATATTTTGATCGTCTCGGCAAAAATATCGATGTGAGATGTCAACATTATTGAGAAAATACTAATTAGTTACTTTCTTGAATTTATTCGATAAATTATTGGAGTAATACAGGGTTTATAATGTCTAAGTAGTACTGCATTTACGATTACCAAAGGGATTTTCTATGTATATACTAGGAATAAACTAGTTGCTTTACGATGTCATTGTTTACTGCAGCAAAACCGAATCCAAAACCTCATAAATGATTTAGAAAATAATGTTCCTAACATCCTCAAACAGGCAATAATTTCCAAATTCCTATATTACACTGTATTAAACGGTATTACAAATACTAAAGCTACAATTCTAATGAGCTACATTTGTAGACATTCTTAATTAGCTAATTCTGAAATTATGCTGTTTCAATTTTGATGCTCCTAAAAGTTACCATTATACGCTGAAGATTACGAATTTTCTTGATGTTGTTTACGGGAATAGTTATGTCAACATTAATAATAGCTACGTTCCACATTAATGGATTGGAAAATGGATGGTGATGGATGACTGAAAATAATTCGATCCTTATGATGGAATTTTCCCCTTCAAAACAGTCATGTCTATAATTTTAAATTACTAAGCGTGCTAAATTCGTTCACGTTACTATCATAATTGCTGTAAAGCAATCAACCTTTGGAGGTATATTTTACGCCAGCAGTTAAATAAAATACACCAATCGCAAGGAACAGGGTTACAACCATTCGACTCCGAGGACAATAACAATCGAAATTCGTAAAAAGAAGGTCCTCATCAAATAAACACTCTCCCAACGCCGACACCACTAAAACTTCTCTTATCGCCCAAGATTTGGCCGCTGACTGCAGCCCCTCCCATTTCCTTCCTCCATTTACCCCTCTTCATACCTCGCCCTTCGTTTTTTACTCCCCGGCCATCAATGTCTCCCCAAGAACCATCTCCAGAGCACGACGTCCGCTCTGACCACCGAACTTCCGGTTTCCGGTCAAACCTTCGATTCCGCCAAAAGTTCTCAGGATGTCCCTTTCCCTTCGAATGTGGTTCCCTCTGCCGAAGGGAGCATCAACAAATTGAACTTCGTCGATATCGAAATGAAGGTCCGTGTATCGTTAGGAAGATACTATCGGGACAATGACGGCTTTACGGCGATGATTGTGCGCGACTTCCCCTATCTGCGTTTCAACGGTCTGAATATATTTAAGGTATTATTTGGGAGGTATCCTGACAGAGGAGTCGGGTTTATGGAGTGCGGAGAAAAATTAATTAACACGTCCAGCAAAGCATGAGAATTAGGGAATCTGTCTCTCACGAGCTAGAATGAGATCAATTAGCGATTTAACGGAAAGCTGAAGGCATTGAGATTGGGAGATTTCGGCCTTGCATGAACTGTTACATGAGCAGGCATATCCTCAAAGATGTGATGATTGCATCGAAAGGATTTATTAACGATTTAAATTTAAAATCGAGCGTTGCAAAAATGAATCCTGATGCAAGTTTTGAATCCTAGAAACGAGATTAGAACCTGAGTGATGGTCACTCCATAATGTAAACTAAGTACGTTTCAAGAAGACGATATGTTAGTCATGACATTCCCTGGTTTAATCGGTCCTGAATAGTTTTTTGTTCCTATGCATGCAAAGGTAATGCGATTCATAAATTACCCAAATGTCAACAATGATTAGGAAAAAAAGAATATTGTCACGCCTTTTTTAATTTCTATTTCCTCCCGTAACTGAAACTGCATTTAAATCATACGCATACCCATAAGAATAAGGAAGTCTTCCATTAATAGAATTTCTAAGTTAAGAAAAATATTATCTCTTGGATGCATTATAATTGCGAGATTGAAAACTTGGACAAATATTTCTTCTAATTAAGATCCGAGATTGTAAATTTCCAAGTAATTCATCCATTGCTTGAGTTATACGCATACCACCTCAATCACACGTCTAGCGGTGGATAACAAATATATGAATTTAGATGAAGAAAATTAAGCACGTGCATAGGTGCAAATGGGATTGCTAGGAAACAAACTCTCTAGTTCATAAAATATTAATAGCTCAACTATTCAAATATGATATACTTCTGTATCGTTAAAAATTCAGTGAGCTGCATTGAAATTACGAATTGGCGAATTTCAATTCGCTTTATCTAAGAATTTACACAGCATTCACTATGTCATTTGAATATGTTGCTGCAATATAATCAATATGATTTTAGTCTGACTTGGTGGAATGCTACGAAGAAGATATAAAAAATACAATGTTGTGTTCATACTAAGTTTTTATTAACTTTTGGTTTCAAATATAAGAAAAATCATGTCAGGAAATGAATCGATTTTTGAGCCTCTAATGATGCTTGCTAATTCAATTGCTCATAGTTCAGATGAAATTACTTACCCAACCAATTACTTAAGAGCAATTTAGCTATCGGGTTTAGTCGGCATCTGGATGTAGTGCACTCTTCTTTACGCAAGAAACAAGTCTCATACACTGTTCTCCTATAAAATCCTATATATCTTCCAAAGATTCCCTTTTATTTTTTAACGTTTCTATATCACCATAAGCATTCCATTCTCTGCATTCAATCTACTTCTTCTAGGTCCTATCCTATTATAGACGCCCTTTAAACACCTTTTTGATATACTTTGAAGGTTTAAAACATGCTGCCCTGTAATGGCAAGCGACAGGGGGTGTAATCATAGACTGATCGACCTGTTTCATCAGTATATCAATATTGCAGGGCGTAAGAATTTTTAAAACAAATTCTTCTCCACTTTTTCTATTTTATTGATTTTATTGTAATAGTCATGTATGCTGAAGTAGCAGTCTGGTCGAATGGTATCTTTTGCAAAGTTATTTTCTCTTAATTAATCAAGCAATCGTAATCTGACCTTTAATATCCTATCTCTGAAATATTTATTAATCTGATAGCATTCTCGCAACGCTATCAGTTTACCGATTGAATTTGTTAGTAATTATGCATGTAGCCAATTTTTTACTCTAAAATAATTCATCAAAAACGTTTCCTATATCTGTCTCCTATATTTGCAAAACAATTTGTGATCGGCTAAGGCTGTGAATTTTCCTACTGAAAATGAACTTACTTATACAATAATTAACTTAAATGTTTATCGCGTTGAAATAATTTGTATGACTAATGCATATTAAAAACCGCCAAAACATAAAGAAGGATAATATGAACCTTACGTGTTTTATGTCTGCATCAAATTCGAAATTTTAACTTTTATTTCTCTTCTTACTCAAAGAAATCTATCTCCAACTCTTCTTTTTTCCGCTCTTTCGGAGATCAAATCCGATTCCTTCTCCACAGAGTAACGCCGCACTCTCTAGACCTCTGACCCCCCCCTGCCCCATTCCCCTTTCCCCATCCCTCGATCTCCCCGGAAACGTAGCGAAGTCCGGCTGATCTCGGCCCTAACCGCTGATTTATAAGGTCGTTCCCTTGGCTATTTCCTATCACTAAGTACCTCAAGATATCCTATTCCTGCGCGCCGCCGTATGTTATACGTATAGCCCGAATTTCGATTTGGACCCGAAATGAAGGAAGGATATGATTTATGGGGTAAAAACGTCGTAAACTTGACCGCCAAGAAATTAAGATTAAAGGTAACAGTTTGAGAAGTTTCTTTAACTATTTCTCTGCGCATGTTTTGAAAGATTAATTCATCAATTAACTATTGCGTATAGAGCTAACTATTCCACGCTAAAAAATATTTTTAAGGTGGTTTTTATGAAATCGGTTGTACTTTAAGCTTTCAAATTATATCAGAAAGGAAAGCCAAATGCTTTTTGCTATGATTTTAGTACAACTACTAAGATTGTTCTCTATCGGCTTAGCGAATTTTATGCAAACGGAAGCATCGTTTGTTATTTGCTGTTATATGAAATGTTTGTGAAATTGCTATCCCCGAAAACTCACCACTATCATTGAAATTTTATACTTATCTTCCTGATCGGTGATAACTCTATCAATTTATTTTTCCAAAAATGCAAATTTCCAGAAAGAGATAATGACAATTTGCTTTATTTTTATTTTCCCTTTAATTTTCATTGCTGGATGAATATATTCTAAACCATTCAGAGTCAAATTTTAAACTGAAATCGTAGGTCTATGCGCTTACTAGTGATCGCTTCAAAGCGTTTGTTTTGGATTGCTTATAGTTATGGAGGTAAAAGACACGTTTACTTCAGCATAGGCGAAAGCAAATTCGTTGCTTAAGGGAGTAAAAAAGACGAAGGAAGCTCTCATGCCTTCGGATATAAGAAAATAGCTGAAATTATTCATACGCACCATTCATAAATCCTCGCATATATTTAGTGACCGTATATGAAATATTTAAGTGAATTTTAATTACATAAACCCACCCCCATTTTTAAATATTAATGAAAGTTTTGAAAAAAATGTTCGTATGCGTGTAATAGAAATTGAATGCTTAGTAACTGCGATAACAGCAATACTTAATTTCACGAATATTATGCTAATATCTTGTTGGATTACCTTTACAATCTTATCAAAGATATTTTAGAAATTATCTAAGTAAAAATATGAATAAATTATCTATAAACAAATACTAGTACTGAGACAGTGCTGGAGCTATAAGCTTGTTTCGGGAGAATTGTCGATGAGTTAAACCGGTCTAGTAAACAAAGAAATTCAAGAAGGAAAACATCCAGCTTCTGTATGAAGAATAAGAAGAATACTTTTCGAAAAACGAAAGTAATGCCCTCTCCTTGACGAGCAATATTACCTTTAATTAATACTCTGGATGGAATCCGAAGATTCATTTAGAGAACACGGCTCAGAATGAGAGGGGAGAGCCCTTGAATGGATGGGAGTGGCCGTTGATGGTGGTCACCAGAAGGAGGAGGGACTGCGAAGATAGTCGAAGGCAATAAAGGCAGAGACATCAATCTGAAGAGATTCTGGAAGATTAGGTTCGCTCTCCAATCCAACGCCGTATTTAAGGATGAGAGGGACAGGTGAATGTGATAGATAAAGAGATAAACGGTGTCACTGCGGGACATCAATATGAACGCAACATTTAATAACCACCGTACCTCAATCCGTAAGAGTAATTAACGTAACTACGATGGGCATGATGGATTCATTTCTATATTTAATCGGCATAATTTGAGGCTATTTTTCGGAAATGATCTCATCTGATTTTTCCAAGATAGAAATTTATAGTAATGCATCTATGAAATCGTTTTCATGGGATTTACTTCTTGTAATTAAAAAAAATAAAATACTTGCTCTATCGATAAAGAAGTTATTAATAATAAATCGATTATTTTTACTTTTGTTTCCTGGTATTTATAGCATGTTTAATAGATCACAGTTTAAGTGGAATACAGTGGAAATTTGAGCCAGGCCTGAGTAATGAGAAGAATTAAATAATTATGCTAAAGAAAATTGATGATATAGGAGTATGTTTTCCAATATAAGATAAGGTAGGTTTAATCTAGAAGTTATGGCTTAAATTTCAAGCACTTATAAAAAATCGAATTCTCGCTGTTTAATGCATGCTAATATAATAAAATCTAATCACTTGCGATGTTTTATCCGATTCTATTCTTTGTTTTATTCAGAGTTATTAATTCTAAATATCTAGTGGTTTAAATATTAATAGAATTTATACATTTTAGCAGGAATTTATTATATCATGTATACAGAAGCGTCCTTTCTAAGTTACGTATTCAGCAAGTACGATTAACATGTTCCTCTCAGCCGTGTGATATGCCTAAAACAGGGTTAGTATGACGTTCAAACATTTAAGCATTGATGCATTGCATTGATTTGCAAGTAATCTAAAGACATGCATTCCTTATATTGGTATACTAAGAATGGAATTTGTATCCATCAAAGAAATACCCATAGTACTTAGAAAAAATGTTTTCAAAACAGAATTGTTGCATTAGCAAATGGGACTTTCGATACCCAACTCTTTTTTAATATTAATTTGCGGAAATCAAATCCTTTTATCTCGCCGAGCACGAAAAAAACTTTTTACCTATCGAATTTCTTTATCGAATGCTGATTTCCATTTAAATCAGTCATTGTCTCTTAGGGAAATATTTTCTTCCGGTATCAAACACGGACGCCTCGAGAAGGAGCAAACATTTCTGCATCTCCGATACGGGAGAGCCAGTGAAGCGGGGATCCAAATGCGAACGAGGAAATTATTCGATCACATTTTAATGAGGAAAGTCTGTGAAGCGAGACGAACCCATTCGGTGACAGACTCCGACCCATAATCGCCTACACTTTCTCAGATTATCTCCTCTTACTCCGCCGCCCCTTCTATTTTCAATCCAATCCCTTGGTTTCCTGCGCCGCGGAAGCTGTGTTTTTTTCGATGAATTTCTTACATTTTTCGCGCCGATTCTTGCCGGTCCATGAAGCTGCTTCGGATGACTGAGTCGCCTCGGTTAAAATATCGAATTTTGTATTGGCGTGAGATGCAATCAGATTCACTTAAGGAGTTAATGAAGGTGTCATAAATTACGTTCTGGGGTCTGGTTTACATGGTCTTCGATCATTTAAGGTAAAGGGGACCGTACACATTACTTCACCTTCATTCTTGACTTATTTCGAGTATTGTTTCGTAATATACAATAATTCTGCTAATGATTATGTTTCGTCGTCAAATACTTTATATAAGATTTATTGTTTTGACTATTATCTAATGATTTCATAAAATCAATCCTCTAGCATTGATTTTCTCCCTTAATGCCTGCCTTACGTGTATTTCCTGATATTTTAGCAATATCATGACTCTAGACTCATGATGGATATCATGAGTCCAGGGGATATCTATTTTATTTCAAAAGATTATATTTTATTTAAGACTCTCAAAGTTTTTATAAAACTATTCTTCAGTTTATTAGCAATTTTTTGTATTTAATGCGGATTTTTTACAGCTGCTAATCTACAAGAAAATATATTCTATAAATAATATTTTCACTTCAATAAATTACCATTAGGATTTAAATAAAGAATCAAGCGTGAGAGATCAATGTATATGTATAATTTTGCATAGATTTCAGTGTTTTAAATTACCGCAAACAGTAAAAGAGGGGATCATTTGTTAATGTAACTACACTAACACTAACGTAAGTAAAACGTGAATTTTATTCATTACAAATATTGGATATCATATTTGATTGCAGTGTGTTGATCTTGACTTCATATTCAAAGTATAAATATTCATATAGAATTCCAAGATACTAAATTGAACTGAAAATCCTAAAAAAACTGATATAAGTATATGGTCTGAAAAGGTAACATAATGCAGAACTTTGAATTTAATATTTGCTAGCGTAAATTAGAAACTACGATCCCGAATAGATTAATGGGTATCGTGTTTCCGTTTAGGAAAGCGGTCCTGGGTTCAATTCCTAGTGGGAATCCGTAATTACGAAATTAGTTCAGTTTTTGATGCACTTGTTACAGTACCAATAAACTATAGAAACTAATTGCATATTTTGACGTAAAATTTAAAGGTGTTTAAAAAGAATACGTATTGCGTACGAATTAAAAACTTTTGTTCAATTAATGATTAAAGCATATATTTTAGAAATACTGAGTTGAAATTTGGTCTCAATGTGAAATAAATTTTAAGAGGAGATAAATAACAGGTTCGCGTAATAATTAGTCTTTTTGCGAAGGAAAATAGGATTCCAACTGCGACTTTTAGTTACCTAAAGTGATGAGGAGGAGGTTGGGAAGAGATGAAGAAAAAAGGGGAGGAAATAAGGTCGAGAAATGAGTTGGAATGAGGGGCCCCATAGATGTCCCCCTCCTAAGCTACGAATCATCCTGGATAACGATAACTTTAAAGAGTTTGCCCTCCTCGCTCTAGAAGTTTCCCGAGGAAGGGGGAGGGCATTTGGGAAGTTTAAGGCTAAGTTCTTTTCTGCTAGCGTTATAATGGGGAGAGAGGGAGGGTGATCCGGAGCGTATTGGTGACAGGGGAACGACCTGAAGCAGGAGATTTCTGGGAAAATCCGATGGATGATTGGAAAAGAAGGTATTTTTTGGAATTTTCTCCGAAGGGAATTAAGGTTTATGGGGGAAAAGGGAGGTGAATTGAAGGGTAAAGAGGTGCAAAGCGCCTTCCAATGGTCTCGGAAAAGTTATGATTTCGATTAAAAAACGTCGGGAATTTCTAAAAGAAGCCTCTCTTAACTGCAACTCTCCTGGCGTTAGATTTTATAACGAAATGAAAAATTATTTTAGCACAAATGTAATCAAATACTTCAATTGATTTTTGTTATCATTTGCGGATATTCTATACTTTTGGTTATTATTTACGTTGGACCTTAGTTACAGTTAGTATTTAGTTATAGACAATAGTTTTCTACTATACTAATACGATGGAGTTTAAGAAATGCTGAATTTGAAGCCTGAGAAAATAAAGATGAAGTCTTCTTCGCCTTATACCACTTAACGCTTCAACTTTCGCGGCCTTACTCTATCGCAGTTTTTTTCTAATGTTAACTTATCAAAAATTTACGTTATTTGTTACGTCTAATATATCTTATTTAGTCTAATATCTTGGGTAATAAGGTTTTACTGGTGACTAAAGAGTGTTATTTCATGTCTAGAGGCATTATGATAAGGTTAACAAACGTAGGTATTTAGGTCGTGAACAGGTTTTTTATGCTCTAACTACGAAAATATTTAATTTATGAACAAGAATCCTACCCCACAAAGATTCACATATTGTGATAGAATCTGGAACTGATTAACGTTTAGAAAAGAGGGCCGACTGAATATGAAATAAACTTAGTCTTCACATTGAGTTGTTCTTGCATATTTCATGACAAATCGAGTTCCTTAAGCATTTTCTAAGGAAATTCTGTGCATGTTGAAAAATATTCCCCAAGGTATTTTTTATATATGGCTTTCTGATACACCACGTGTCCAATGGAGCTCTAAAGAGAGTTGACACTTAGGACGCAAAACGCATGACAGTCGTCAAGCTTGTAGAGCCAACGAGCATCACAGCTCTTATTTTCGTCTTTTTCATTACGCCAAGGACATTTAAAGACATTTGCGACACAATAATTTTATAAATACTATATACGATTCAATTTCTTTGCACTATATAAAACGAATAACATTATAACGGAATAAAAGTCAAATATCCTTCATCCGATTAAAATCTCAAGTGTAATTTACTCATTTTCTGAGGTTTCGGACAATAATTTTACTCGAAGAAGTAATACCCTAATATGAGTATTTCTATCAATTTACGATTGAAAATAATTTTCTAAATAAATAAGTATAAATATGATATGAAAGCGCTTAAAGTATGCGAATATAAAGAGGAAACAGTCTCCAAAACTGGTCATAAGATGATGGAAAAGTAGACGAAACAGTAAGATGAACATATACAAATAACTAATAAAAAGAGAAAGGCTAGTGAAAAATCGTTTATCAGAATTTCGCTGTTCGTGAAATACGAGGTAATCGTTTCTGATCTAAATGTAATCCAATAAATAATGTGTGAAGTTCTAAGATACTAAATAGAACTGAAAATCCTAAAAAAACTGTTTTAAGTATATGGTCTGAAAAGGTAACATAATGCAGAACTCTGAATTTAATATTTGCTAGCGTAAATTATAAACTACGATCCCGTATAGATTAATGGGTATCGTGTTTCCGTTTAGGAAAGCGGTCCTGGGTTCAATTCCTAGTGGGAATCCGTATTTACGAAATTAGTTCAGTTTTTGATGCACTTGTTACAGTACCAATAAACTATAGAAACTAATTGCATATTTTGACGTAAAATTTAAAGGTGTTTTAAAAGGATACGTATTGCGAACGAATTTAAAACTTTTGTTCAATGAATGATTAAAGCATATATTTTAGAAATACTGAGTTGAAATTTGGTCTCAATGTGAAATAAATTTTAAGAAGAGATAAATAACAGGTTCGCGTAATAATTAGTCTTTTTGCGAAGGAAAATAGGATTCCGAATGCGATTTTTAGTTACCTAAAGTGATGAGGGGGAGGTTGGGAAGAGATGAAGAAAAAAGGGGAGGAAATAAGGTCGAGAAATGAGTTGGAATGAGGGGAAGCGTTGGCCCCATAGATGTCCCCCTCTATCTAGATGATAAGGTTTTATAATATTTATTTTAAAATGAAGATAGGTATAAAATAGACTTTGCACTCATTGCTTAGATAGGCTCCTTTACGACGATTAGGTTACTCACTACCCTCAAATTCATTAAACTATGTGTCTCGCTAATTCATTTCAAGGGCAAATGTAAGAAATACATTGGAATAGATTAAAAGCTAAAATTCTTAAGAAAAAGGACATTATTTCTTATCTTCGCATGTAAATTCGCTCATAACACGAATAAGAAATTTAAAAAATGTCTAAGGGTCTTCGTGATTCAGTAACTTTCTGCGGCATGTTAACTGTCTTTAATTTTGTCCGGCTAACGGTTTATCTGTGCCAATTCCTTCAATAGCCTCATCGAGGAAACAAACGAAGCCTTGCAAGGGTGAGAAGAGGAAGATTCCCTGAAGGAGTGATTACAGAAGTCTCTTCCTTCCTCCTGGCAGTTGGCAAAAAATTTCGGGTCTAGAGGCAACTTTTTTAAAAAATGGTTATTTCTTCTGGAATTTGGAAGGGAAAAAAAGAAAACTTTGATGATGGGGGGAAGAGAATGTGCAAATTTAAGGAGAGGGTGACTTATTGGAATGAATGACTAGTTTTAAATAGCAACTTCTATGATAGCAGCATGTCGACTCTCTTTATCTACACATCTTCATTTACGAAAGTGAAAGTGCCTACGATTATACGATTGAAAAAAAAACGGACAAACGATATCCATTAGGTGTAAAGAACGCCCTTGACCCAATAAATAAATTAAAGAATTCGTCAATCTATATCCGGGAAAAAGTCAATTTTAATTGGTTCAACAAGAGAAGGTGACTAATCTCCTCGAAAGGTTTCAATTCATGTGCCACCGAATGCCAGTCTTTTCTGCTGTACTTTTGGCGTTATATAGACTGACTTCGACAGATCTTCAATAGCATTGGAAATTCACACGATATGAAGAACTAATTTCCATTTTTGACGTAATTACTTCTCAATAATTTCTCAGAGTTGTATTTATATGTACAGAAAAGATCTTTAAATAACAGATCTTTAAATATTTGTTATTTGTCCGGGATGAACTTCTATACGGAATCACTGAGCCAAAATGTATTGCTGCAAAAGCGATCTAATAAGAACGGATTATTTTTTTTCAATTTTAGAATGATAATTCAATTCTACACGAAATGTCTGTAAAAGTATGGCTTCACAAATTAAGTGGCACCAAGCAGTTGTCCTGATAGAGAAAAGTAATTATGCATATAAGAATACGTATAATATGCTTTAACACTAGAAGGACGGCGGCGGTCATTTTGTTAGGACAGTAACAATGTTTCTTTCTAATGGTATATATTTCTGGTACATCATTATATCAATGGAAGGATACAAAGTTACTTAATCACGTAAGAAAATCAACTTCCATATAATCAAGGATGAAACAATGGAGCATGTTAGACAGTATTGCGCTGCAGTAAGGCTGATGGGTGACGAGAATGGAGGGGGATTGGGAGCAAAGCAGACACAACGGCTCCCAAATACACGAATTTGAAAGCGTTTCATATGGATTGCATATTATCCGCTTTACCGCAAGGCAAAATAATATCAGGACTTCCACATTGTTTGTAATTCCAAACGCGGACCCGTAAAATACGAAATGCCTTCAAATATCTCGCAAAGGTTTACGAAAAAGAATAATAATTATAGATTTAAGCCAAAAATTGCTTAATAATAATTATGGACAAAAAAATAAAAACTTGACCAAATATCACTATTTGGTGAAAAGACTAGCAAAATACAGTAGGAGTCAAAATGACTGTTTGGTAGTCAGAGGTAAATTTTGAAAAACGTGTATTATTTTTCATCAAAAACTATTTTCATAGCAAAGCATTATTTTGTGTCAAAAATTAGTAAAAGTCAATGAATCTCAAGCCGGAATTCAAAAAATTTTAGTCAGGGTAAAGAAATGAAAATCGCGAGGAGTCAAAATGACACCATCGGTCGTTCTAGTGTTAGAGAAACTGACGGTCTGACAGTTGACGGTCTGGTCTGACGGTTGGCAGCCCTGTTTCATAAACTTAGTATCCCTGACATTAATTTTAATTGTTCAAGAAAGGTAACTGAATTTTAATTTGAGATATAAGTTTTATATTTATCTGAGAAAATAATTGGAAGAACATTTTATAATGATGAAAACTTATAAGTTGGCAACCCTGCTGAAAGTGGTTTTATGTATTTGTAAATGTTATAAAACGATTTTGCGTTGATGAAAACCACAGGTTGGAATTTTTCGAAGCGGAATAATTCGAAAAATTCTTCCGCTATCGTATTCGCTGGATGTATTTCCCGAGGCGCGAACGAGTGGTTTTATATGCTTTCCGTCAGATGGCATAGCAATTTTGGCGTAACGTGACTGACATTTATCAACAATTTGGTGCTTCTACCACTTATTTCGAAAATATGAGTTTCATTGGTCTAGTTTGAGTAAGAAAAATATTGCAGAGTATAAAACTCTGCAGATTTAGGACATAGGTCCGCGTTTTGTTTAATTAATTAAAATGTAAACAAATTATGAGATAAAGCATCTCATCAGCACTTGCACAAAAGTTACATTATGAGGTTTTGCAAAATATACGTCTTTGCGACTTTTAAAAGTATTTAATTACGAATTTTAAAAGAAGGGGGTCAAAATGACCGCCTTACTTCTAGGTAGGGCGAGACTTCCGTCCTCCTAGTGTCAACGTGAAACGAAAATACACATAAAGTTATTTTAAAGGTATTGATGCTTTCCTTTTGTAGTAGTAATGAATCAATATGTCATCAAAGCGTCTCCTTTCTCCAACTACCAAATATTTCGCGGTAGAATGAATAAACTTTCTGGATGTCGAATAAACCTTATAATTGCCTGCAAAATTTAGATATAAATAAGCAAGCATTTGTTTTTGCTCCACTAATGTGAAAAATTATAGAGGGCCTATAAAATCTCTACATTGATTATAATCTACAGCTGGTATAGTTCCATCATCAACGACTTAATAGCCAATTACAGGTGTTCTGCTAGTGTTATCATTGGAGATGATAGCATTTATGCATTACAACGGTATTTAATACAAGATGCTTAAAGAGCAAATTTAAATCTGCCTAATTTCTTTCGTTTCCCTAAAGCTTTTAATGCCGAAATTAGGCTGAGAACAAGATTGTATTCCAAATTTCAATATTTATTGTGTTAATCTAAGTCCTTCTGCTGCTCTTACTACCCTTTTGTTGTCTCAATAATTCCAATAGTCTCTAATCGATAAAGATCTTAGCATATTGGATGCTATAAATCTATATTTAAATTTGTAATGGTTCATTCAAATGTGGCTAGAACTGTACCATCCCTCGATTGCAATAAGAACATACTATTTAAAAGTAAAAGTAATTGTTTTGGATGTCATTTAAGTCAAAATTGTAAAGGAGGTCACGTAAAGTGATTAACAGAATTTTGTATTATTAAAGAATGATCAATGATTTTTTTGTTTTCTCCTTCTCTGGGATTGGAAGTAAATATTAAGAATATTTTTATAAACTAATGTGAAAAGATGAGGAGTCCTTCATGGTCAACGACTTTTCAGTCTGAAAAAACCTTTTTTTGTGAACTCTACAAAGTCAATTTTTCTTTCATTGTAAAAACAAATTTCCATATCTACCAGAAACTAATATACACAGGTTGTATCGATACCAAGTCATTTCTGTGTTTAATTCAAGTAGTTAAATTCTGTTTAATAATAAGTTGGATACGAAATTAATGGAGCGGTGCTCTCAGATCCCTGTCTATTTGAAGTGCAGTAAAGCAAGAGTTCCTTCGTCTTTATAAATGATATTAGTATTGTATAAATAGATTAGTTATTTGACTGTATGCTAAAAAAAGGAGTGCTCTACTCTGAACGGTATCTTTGAGGTGGGTCTTTCATAAAACCGATATGGATGCACTTAAAATACGAATGGAATTTTTAGAAAAGCTATAATAACTAGTAATTTATTGACATTTCAACTGTAGATACTTTAGTATGAAAATTACCAACTAAGAATTAAAGAAATTAAGCTAAACATTCGGAGAAACTCAATTATAATAGTTCTCTTCATTCTTTATATACCACGTTACTCATTTTACTCCGGAGAATATGTCAACGTTATTCGTGTTAGTGATATTACGGTTTCCTGATAGATTTAGTAAGATGCTATTATTCGTGGTGAAACGCCGATGCTTCGAAATGCTCTGAGAACGGTTTTATGTTAAAATCGATAATTATCTGTATAAATGGCAACTAACGTAGCATTTCCTAATTTCTTCTCGGGAATGGCTAGAAAATTAAAAAAATTCGCATTTGCCTATAATTTCTCTACTACTTTTAATTATTTCAATGGAGAGTTCAATCGTTTTAGCCTCAACTTCTACACTACAAAAATCGTTTATTGGAAATTTATTCCGAGAATTAAAGACTCGATTTTGCATTCTTCCCTCTTAAAAAAGAAAATTGTATTTCCTGAATCGTGATTTCTATTAATAGACAATATTAGAAATGACCCAAAGAAGGCTAAAATCGAATACATCTGGTTTAGAGGCTAAGAATTGTTATGTGCGTTCAGTGAATCGCATAGTTATTCAGAAACGGATTATATGCTTCCGTCTAACATTTTTTTGTCGTTTTCACGCGTTAGGAAGATAGAGGGTTTCAAACCTGGCAAATTTTCTATGACCAAGATACTCTCTGATTTTTAAGAAACTTACAAGTTTGTTAATATGTTCACTCTGTTGGAGGAAAGTTTTCTAAGAAATTACAGTAATTTAATACGATTCCTTAAATTCTCTATCAAAGATTCTGTGTTCAAAATCAATTTCGTACCATGAACTAAAATTACAGGCACTATCTTTAATCTAAGTTGTAATATCTATGAATAAATGAAGAAGGTATTCAACTAAAAATTCTCAGATTCAATGATATCATCTAATTACCGACAGTCCCACCTAAATTTGTTTGCGAAAGAAAAATATCAATTGCGATAGTTAACTGTAGGAGTGTTAAAAATAATGTATCCGATTTGGAGCATCTTATTCGTAGCCATGACACCGATATTTTTATAGGTACAGAAAGCTGGTTAAATGAGGATATAAGCGACAATGAAACATTTCCAAAGGATTACACTATTTATCGACGGGATCGTAGGGAAAAGACAGGTGGCAGTGTTTTTATTGCGGTTAAATCATCTCTCCAGAACAAGCCGAGGACTTCGAGTGATAGCGATATAGAAAGCGTCTGGTGCACTATAAGCCAACAGAACAAGCAGAACATAAATGTATATGCGTTTTACCGACCACCAAACTCTTCTCGACAGGTTTTGCAAAATCTTAACGACGAAATAAATCTCTACACGAGTAAGAAAAATCAGAGTATAACTATAATATTGGGGGATTTTAATCTTCCAGACATCGACTGCAATAATCATAGCATAGGGAAAAGGGACCGGGATGTCGACTCATGTAAAAAGTTATTAAATTTACTTCAGAGAAACTCGCTAAGCCAAGCAGTGAAATCGCCAACCAGGGGTGACAATATACTCGATCTCCTCTTAGTTAACTTTCCTGAGCGCATAGAGAACATTTCGATTGACGAAGGTCTTGGAGACCACAAAGGCGTTTTTGCGGATATTGAGATAAACCTTAGCAAGTATAAGAAACCCAAACGCAAAATTTATCTCTATTCCAAGCCAACTTCGAGGAATTTAACGGAAAACTAACTACCGATTTTAATTCATTTGGTTCGCGAGTAAGCAACAACAACTCTGAGGACACATGGAATTCATTCGTGGAGATAATGCATAAATATATAGATTTGTATATACCTCCTAAATACCCTAAAAATGATTGCGAGCCCAGATGGTACGATAAAGAGGTTAGAAGGGCTCTCCGCAAACAGAGAGTTTTTCACGGAAAAGTAAATGCTTTTACGGGAATAGATCGGCCTGTTCCAAATCCATCACGATCACTATTGCTAGAAAAGCACAAGAGAGCAAAATGCGACACCAAGCGAGATATGCGTAACTCCCACAGCAACTACAAAAAGAAATTTCTTGGGGAATGTTTAGAGGAAGACCCTAAAGCTTTCTGGTCCTACGTTAGAGAGGTACAGGGAAAGGTACAAACAGTGAGCTCGATAAGGGATATCGAAGGTCACATTACTTGCGATTCGAAGAGGAAAGCGAACATTCTAAACTAATTTTACCAAAGCGTATTCACATCAGATTGTAACATAGAGATCCTCCCAAAGGTTAATATATACTGGATTCCATGCCAAATATAAGTTTTACGACAGATGGTATAATTAAAATCTTATGTAAAATTAAGCCAAATAAGTCGACAGGGCCAGAAGGCATTCCGGTAAGAGTGCTTAAAGAACTGGCAGAAAGCGTCGCCCCTTATCTAAAAATTATATTTTGTAAATCGATAAATGAAGGTAGGGTCCCATCCGATTGTAAATTGGCTAATATTACTCCTGTTTACAAAAGCGGATTAAAGGAGGACCTAAGAAATTTTAGACCCATATCATTAACTTCGCTGTCCGGAAAGGTAATGGAACATATAGTCGTAAGCTCACTCATGGGATTCTTAGATAGAAATTAATTCCTCGACGCGAACCAGCATGATTTTCGAAAGTCCCGATCATGAGAAACCCAACTTGCTCTATTTGTACACGATATCTTAAAGTCTGCCGAGAGTAAAAAGCAAGTTTCTATTCTATTCTTAGTTTTCTTCGATTTCAAAAAAGCATTCGATAGAGTCCTCCACTACAAACTAATTTACAAACTAAAATTATCGGGCATTAACAAGGAAGTAGTCGATTGGGTTAAGGATTTTCTCAACGAGAGGGAACAACAAGTTGTACTGGATGGCGTTAGCTCAAATCGAGTCAAAGTTACCTCTGGCGTACCTCAAGGCAGTGTAATTGGACCTCTTCTTTTCCTGATTTATATCAATGACTTGAGTGACAAGATAGTAAGCAATTTGAGGATATTTGCGGATGAGTCGGTTATATATAGGGAAATAACAAAGGAGGAAGACCTAACATCTCTCTCCAACGATTTAGTCCTCATCCAAAGGTGGTGCAAAAATTGGCAATTAGATATTAACGTAGGTAAATGCTCCGTAGCTAATTTCTTCGAAAAGAAAAAATTGCGTCCAAATCACCCGTACAAAATTAATGGAATTAATATAACATTAGTAGATTCAGTTGAATATCTCGGGATCAACATTACTAATAACTTAAATTGGAGCACGCATATTCGAAAAATCTGTGTCAAAGCAAGTAAAAGGATTGGCTTTGTAAAGTGTACTGTCGGTAAATGCGAGGAAAAGGTGAGAGAGCGATGTTATTTTACCTTGATCGGACCCCTTCTGGAATATGCGGCAAGTATATGGGATCCGGCGGATGAAACGTGTAATCGCGAACTCGAGCAGTTCGTTTTGTTAAGAAATGCTACGACAAAAAAGCAACCGTTACAAAAATGCTCTCAGAAGTAGGTTGAGAATCCTTGAAAGAAAGGAGATTGGAAGCTAGGCTGCGATTGCTTTATTCATTTAGGGAAACTTTGTTTTCGGAAGATACAATCGGTATCATGCAACCCCCCTGCTACCTCGGTCGATCCAATAATGACCGTAAGTTAAGAGAAATAGATGCTAGGACGAATCGTTTTAAAAATTCATTCTTTCCGCGAACGATACGCGACAATAACCGAATAAGGAAGTAGTTTAGATTCAACTGGTGTTTACGCCCCCTGCCACACGCCGAAAGACGGCTTGCAGGGTATTAATGTAGATGTAGATATCTGAATTTCCTGAATATGGAATCTGAATAAAATCTTTCGATTATCCAGCTACACTGTTATGATGTGGACTTATCGGCATCGCGAAAGTGCCGTTGCTCGCTACGGATTTCGAATCATTCTAACTAATTAGCAACATTGTATTGAATTCGATACCTAGCCTATCATCCACATTTTAGACATATTCATGTTAAATTCCAACTCTAATGGATAAAAAAGTAAAGAATAGTGTATGCGGGAATTTGTAGCTAACGCATTAAGGGTTGTAGCTCATGTATTATGTATGTATGTAGCGGGGTCATAGAATAAATAATCATCAATAGCACCTAAGTGAAACAAATCGTTATTTGAAACATGTTATGTTCATTACAGCTCAAAATTGATATTATCAGAATTTTGTCATGATAAAATAGAATTTTTAAGGAGACGAGTGACATCTCGTGAAAACATGACACGAAAGCTTAAAGACGCGAACCTTAAATGACGACTCACTACAGGATGCTTCAAATTGTAGACATATGTTCTCCAACTATTTTCCTTCACAAAATAAATATTAAAAGAAGAAATTAAATATTCGTTATATTAGGAATTTAATAAGAAATTTAAATTAACATCCTTACTTTGAGATAGTTATTATGTATACTTTTGCTTCTCCCATGATGCAACTGTCCACCATAAATTCCAATATTATTCTTAAATTCTTGATTCCCAATGCATTTAATGTTCCCAATATTCTACGTAGTAGTTTCTATCAAACCCAGACGTTTATTACTCATGATTGCGATCACCAATACCAGAACTTACTCCTTGATGTAATACGTCGATGTTTCTGGACGTCATCGCGTTCAGCAAATGATGATGGGAAGGGAGGGAATTGGAGGGAACCTAACACCCTAAGAAGTGGACCCGGCCAGGTCTAGTGGCGTGCCATGAGGTTCGTCCCGATGCCCCGGGACCCCCTCTTTACCACTATTGCTGGTTAACCGCGAGATCCGACCTTATAGACAAAAGTATCGAACAGGAGCTTTGAGAGGACAGAACCCTCAGCTCCTGCATAAGAAGGTGAAAGAAAGGGCCCTGGAAGAGATGCCTGTGTCAGTAGGCCAAGGCTAGGGCTGAGAGGAATAAGGCATTATTCCCTCCTCCCCTACTGACCAGGTGATTAATACATATAAATACACTTTGATCAAGAACTACACCCACCCAAAACTATTTCAAATTGGGCTTTTTGTTTTGAAGTATTCAAAAAATATTTAAAATATTGACTAGAAAACATTTGAAACTTTCATTATCAGCAACTTGTATTTACAGAAAGACTAGAATAGATTAAAGTGAGAAATTAAAGAAACTTATTTACTGCTATATATTTCTTGCAATGAGACATATATGCTCAAGAATCTATTATGACAGAAGGAGTGTTTGCCCAGATATGTATTTAAAATTTAATGTATTTTAATAAGCATATATGGATATTTGGTAAGATATGACTGATATGACTGATAGAGTACTTACAAAGTGATGTGTCGACCAGGAGTTTCAATTGTTGTACTCACCTGTAATAAAATAAATAGAATTATCAATATGGAAAATATCTCGTAACCATTTGCTACCCTTAAATGAATATATAGACAAAATGTACATAGTAAACCAACTATTGTATGATTATATTATCCTTTACCTATTACACTGACAGTAAAAGTGAAAATAATCTAAGCCGTGATACTCCCAATGCCTAATTAGAGAAAGCATACATATTTAATAATATGTTGCCAAAACATACTCTAAAGATATTGTACTGCATCATATGAATTGTTAATAGTTTTGGAAACGTATACTAAAAGAAATTCTTCCGGAATTTCTGTTCCAAATGCCACTTAGACCTTAAAAACCAAACCAATAGACATGAAGGTCCCATACCTTTTGCATGCCTAGCTCAATTCAGTGATCAGATCGGAGTCGCTGAACAATTTATCATTAAACATTCGAAAATGCTCATCATATTATGGTAAAAACGATTAATAGTTATTGAGATCTTAAATTATGTTCACGGTTATATAGAGTAAAGAAGGAAAAGAAAGTGTTTCTTTGTGACATAGAAATAAATGCACTAAAGCTTCATGCTAATAAGTAAGAAACGAAAAGAAAATGGATTCTTCAAAATATTCCGGTATGCAAAAGTACTACAACTTTTGTTGAATAATACCGAAAGAACGACTCATAGAATTTAGAACATCGATGACTTAAAAAGTGAAATAATATTCTAATGGAGATGACTCTTAAATTTAAATATGAATTTAAAAACAATGAAAGTCCCATTACAAGAGGATCTTATATTTCTGTTATGCTTGTGAGATTGCAATTTAAAGACTTCACTTTTTAACATCTGAATGCGATAATTGACATAGTTCACTTTTCCTTCTATGTGATACTACACAGCAAACAACGATGAACGGAAAAGATAAATACATTAAACAAATTAAATTAAACTACGAAGCACGTAAGCTATAGCTTAATGCACGATTTGGACGTAGATATACAATTAAATGCATCTAAAATAGCGCAGAAGTGAATAGTCCCTTGGCTATACATACTTACTTACTCATAGAAACCCTTTTAATTCGGAAGCATGCATGTGTAAATCCCTGGCGTTGCGAATAGTTTCTATTGAAACTAGATGGCCCTCAAATTAATCATAAGATGAAGCATTCAAACGTAAGGAAATACACGAGTTGTCTATTTTAAACCTATTTTATTATGGTAAGTTTACTAGGATGTGAAATATTCGAATTTTGGTGAAAGTGCAGCAAAGTAATAATATCCGTAAAAAGTAACAAGGGAAATAAAGATGACCACTGAAAGTTACTGTCTTCACTCCTTCAATGTCAACTGCTTACGAATGGCTAGAATTCTCTCTCACGTACAATGTTATTCTTTCTCGATTCTGTCTAAGCGGGTAAAGGTTAAATGGGAATGATTTCTAACAATGCTGAACTCATACATTAATAGCTCATGAATAAGTATAATAGATAATATCACAAAAGTATATTCAATTCGCAGTGGAATGTATGCCACACACTAATTCGATCAATAAAGGACGCATTTGTTAGTTGGCTAAAGATAAGTTAAATGACAGAGCTACGAAAGAATAGAAGTAAGTCGAATACCAATGGAATTGTAACAGAGCTAAACAGAAAGAAATGATTGCCAAATTTACAAGCAAGCAAAAGTAAGCAAATAATTATGAGATTGATCTGAGGCTAAATTTGAAACTGCAAAATCGAACTGCTTGTAGCAGATTGTGGATGTAAAATTTCTATAAAATGCAGATAATATAAAAAAGTACCATTATGTTATTGGAGGCTGAATCGAAAATCATAATTATCGTTCATTATAGTATGCTTGCATGAATTTTAAATCTTGTGATACAGCCACCGGCAAACTTTCAATACTAAGAAAGTAATAAAGCGTAGAAATCATTACGGATTGTTCAATTCTACGTATTATTATTCGAAAAGAAGAACGCATCTAGAAACTATCAATAAATGATGTACTTAAAATACTACTCCATTGCCTTAAGGACAAAAATTACTTCGGAAATCCAATCGAAAAATATGAATGGCATTTAAAAGGAAGGTTTTCAAAGGGACTGTTTAATTTTTCAGAGTCAATTTTAAGTTAGCGGTTGTTCTTAATGATTTATTTATCTGAATAATGATATGCTGATGTGCAAATCCACGCTATGTGGAATCATTCACTTTCTTATGATTATAGAAAATTTCAAGCCTGTAATAAGTAGGTGACAGGATCTCAATAACTTATTGAAAAATCTGCGATGATACTAATTTAATCTAAACATATAACTGAAGTATAATATGATCAAATAATAAGCAAAACGTTAACAATAGTTAAATTACCAAGAAGTTAATCGTGATATTATCTTGAAAAAAATGCCAACGGTAATTTCAAAGTTTATAAAGTACTATATATCTGAACTTTTATTTAAAATATTTAATTTTAAAAGCCAATAATTGCCAAGTAATGTTTAAAGATTTCCGTACTAACATCTCACTGGGTACCAATTTTCACCTTTAATTAGACATAGAAAAATTGCTTAAGTGTTTACTAGTTACTCTTGATAGATAAAAACTCGGTAGTTCATATTAAATAACTTACGAAATGGGCGTAGAAGGAAACTAAGGACATTTGCTAATAAAAGTCTCAAATAAGAGAACGGTCTCTGCAGTGAAATAAATCCTTATCATTAAAGGATATCCTTATCTTATCATTAGGTAATCTTTCGCAGAAATTCTGTAATATTGCCCCATATAAACGAGAGGAAAATCATCAAAACCCGTTGCATTTCCCTAACAGCACTTAAAATTTTAATATTCTAAATTCACTGTACTTAATTCTCGTACTGTCTACGCTAACAATCCCTGCCGATCATTAACTACAAGTCATACAATTCAATTAATCACACACAGTTCTTCTCGATCATCTACAATGTATGAAATCATTTAAACCAAGTTTTATTCTGAGTAGCGAAATGGAAAAACAATTGTAATTCTATTAAATAATGAAATTTGTCAAACTAAATATGATTGATATGTGAATATCAATTCCGCTTACCTATAGTGGAATTGTCCTGTGGAACTTTGACCTGCTCGCCTCTTCTTGGAGTCCCTTTTCACGAACATTCACAGCAGAACACGGTGAATCATACTCAAGATCCTTGTCAAAAGTTGAAACTCACAGTATCAAAATCTGAGAAATAAAGATATAAAATTAATAAAATGCCCATTAACTTCAATCAGACAAGTATTGTAATCGACAGGCATAACATTTAACAGGTAATTTTCAAATTAAATTCTGGCAAATTTTCGTTATTACTTTTTTGGTTGGTTAGTTCTGCATCTGAAATATTTGGCAGCTAATAAAATTTAGAAAATATTAAGAAATATTTATAACTTTGAATGCACAACCTTTAGGTCAGCATGTAATGCTACCAGCAACATTCAATTGTTGATTTCCGTTAAATTCAAAAAGGAATAGGCGTTATGTCTAAACTTTGGTATTTCTGTTAATATCCAACGTAAAATTAACAAAATATTTTTTTACGAACTATCCACCAGCAAAACCTAAGGTTCTTATGAAACAGAATCTTTTGAAATAAGTTTCGTGTCGTTAAGTCAAGCATTTAACTATGTATTAACTTAAAACGTCGTTATTTCTGTTTTTAAGAAAGAGTCGCTAAAATAAAACTTATAATTACAAAAAGAAAATGCAACGTTTTAAAATTTCACACTCATTGACTACTATCTGAATTTAGAGGATGTCTGAAAATTCAAACATTAACGGTTTTTCTAAAACAAATTTAAATTACTACTTACCCATAGGGAATCTCGGCCGGAACTGTGGAAATTTCCATCTAAAAAAAAAAAACAACGATCGGAAGTGCTGACATCTGATTGGTCGAATTTGAAATTGGAATAAAGAATAAGTAATAAGTAAATATATGTACCATTAACACGAGAAATCCAAAAGAGAGTATTATTATTGAAAAGGGCAATGGAATTACATTGGCATGGTGAATACTGCAGGAAGTATCGATTTGTTTCTGAACTTAGTACACGCCGATCAATTTTAAGATTTATAAATGCAGTATTGAAAATTAGCTCATGTAATTTATAAACATTTTTCCAGACCAGAAGTAAGCCTTGCTCTGATTTAAGAGAAAACTGGGCTCAATGGAGATCGTATGAAGACGAGGGCGGAATATTACCAAAGAATTTTGCTCAATCATATTACGCAATCGCGTCAATTAAAGTACCTGAAATATCAGAATGAAATTCAAAATACATTAAGATATATTTTCAAGTATGCATTTAAACAGTTTAGTTCAGCATGATCTCAGTAACTTTCAAATGCCGATTACCATTAATTCGAATAAAAGATAACTGTTACTTCTACGCTTTAACATATTCTAATTACTCGTGTTAAATTAGCACGAGAACATTTGTAATTTAATGTCCAGCTCTTAATGAAAGCATTGAATAAATGATTAGCGATGTCGGGAATCGGAGCACCCTCTCTTGACACTCTCTCGCTTATGGAAGGACAGAAGAAAACCGGGCAAGTGGGAAATCTAGGTTCGATTCTCGCCTACGTTATATTCTCTCTCCTCAGTTTATTTCTTTATGATTAATCATTTGAGGCAAGTTAATGATTATTAGAATAGGCTTGCATTAAAATTTCTTGGATTCGTTTTAGGCTATCAACTACTAAAACGAGATAAAGCGTACTTTAAAAATGCGATGATTACTAAACCCAATCGGATTTCCGAATTCTGCGATTTCACAATGAATAGGAGTAAAGGATATTTCTCACTTACGGAATGCCTGAGCTCTTAATGACTTGCTGAGGACCGTCACACACAAGTATTACGCAACGAACACTTTGTTTGGACACGAACAAACAAAATTATGAAAACTTAGCCGGAAAAGCTATTATTTCTTTTAAGATAAGAGTACTAAAATCCAATTTAGGCATTTCATAATACTGACCGAATAAAAGAAATGCGAAGGACAACCACGGTATTCTCGATGCCTTCTAAAGTCGGTCTTTCTGTTTATAAGCAATAGTCTTTTAAACAAAATTTATAATTACAAAAAGTAAGCGTAACACTTAAAAACTCTACCTGTATTCCATCTATACAGTATGCATAAAAATTCAAATAGTAACGGTTTTTTTAAACGATTCCAAATTACTACTTACCCATCAGGAATCTCGGCCGGAACTGAGGAAATTTCCGTCTGAAAAAAAAACGATCAGAAGTCCTGACATCTGATTGGTCGAATTTGAAATTGCTATCAATGGCCTCCCCACCATTTAATTTAAAATTTTTAATTAATAATAATTAATATTAAATTGACATTACGTTTCTTTAATTATCCTCTAATTTGACATTAAAAATATATGGTTTGCTATTTTTTATTAACAATTTAATTTATTTACACTTTATATTTTTTATCAAGGTCTCCGAAGTGATTAGTCAAAATATCGTTAATATTATTGAATGCTGAAAATTCAATTATTTGTTTAGTAATAATTGTATTTATTTACGATATAAAATTAAAGACGTTTTAAGCTGCATAGGAATTTGAATAAAAATTGTTCTCAATTTATTAAAATTACTAGGACCTCGTCGGCAATGACAAAAGAATGCGATTTGCGCATTGCCTACTTCGATGACTTTCATAAGTTAGGATTTATAAGATTGTTACTTAAAGGCATTTCAATTTATAAAAAATATATCATGGATTCAAAAATGTCTACTGTTCTAGAATAAAAAGTATTTTCAATGATTTAGGAAAATGAAAATTACTTTCCATCACAAGCATTTATGTGTTTCATTTCCTCCCTCTCATCCACAAGAGATGTTTGTTGCAAAGAAAACCAATAAATGATGTGGTTGCAATGCTTTAAAGTATTTTTTATTGTGTTAAACTAACACTTAAGACACCTAGTTATCGCTATGCAGCTTGTTATTGTTTGCATTTTTACACCGTTTATCCTTAAACTTCCCTTTGCACATAGTTAATTCGACAGATATACTATTAATACCAAAATTTGTGTTTACTCGTCATTTATTGTAATAATTTACACCTTGGGCACACTCGAAGGACTCAAAACATGTGCTACATTCACTTTCAATCTAAAAAGCATCTAAGAAACATATTGAACTTACTTTAACTCCTCCTTCGACAGCTGCAAATACGTCTGAGAAGAATAAGGGAATCCCTGAAGATTTCTTGGCGATTAAACAGTAATATAAATTCTTACTGATGCTTTATTTCATTGACGACTTCTACATCAGCAAATGCACTATATGAAGAGCTGAGTTACATCTGTCGACACATTCTTTTATTTGAACATTCCAAACTCAGACTCTCACCTCGCACAAATTACACTTGCACAGTAAGGAATATTCCAGGATAAACACGATTACAATAGATTCCTTTTAAGAAACTTATTTGTGAGTAAAAATCTATTCATTTGACATTTAAAACCACTTCAATGTAGATAGCCATTTCACACGCCACATCATCGCAAACACGAGGCAATCACGTGGCCTCTTTCCGCGCTTTTAGATATTTCGATCTTCTTAAAAAGTTTGAAGTACGTAAACAGCGTTGGAGGAGAATGTGTAATGAGTTGACTGCTGATACTCGTTTCGTTTCACGTAATGGCGGACACAATACCTTTCTAATAGTGCCTTTTACATTTTTCTGTGGATATACTAAAGCCTATTCAAGGCCTGGGCCAAAATTAGTTGCTTCTGAAATACCCGTGCAGGAACTAACATCTGCGAAAGAACTATCGATAACTATCCGGTGATTAATTCTGAATTTTGTGACAGGATTTGGATAGGAAGGTGTATCGGTGATTAGTACATATCTTATTTATTGGTTCTGAAATGTATTTGATCACTATAAATGAATACAATCAACGACGTGCGGTAACAAAAGCTAACAGAGTGTTGAAATGAAACAAGAACTCTTTTGCTATGGATTATCTTATACAGTGAGGTGAGCGGTCCAAGCATGTGATACAAAGGTGAAAATGCTTGCACAGTGTTGAAATCTCAGCTCTTCAGTGATTTCTTGAAATGGGTGTGAATCTTGTGTAAATCTAATCTTACAATACGGGATTCCTCGACGAAAACTGCCTTATCCTATGAAAGAATTTTTATGTTGGATCTCGAGGACAGCTTTTAGATTGTTACACTTCCCATACAGCGAAACTGGAGCTTAGGTGAGTACGAAATTATTCATAGATGTGTTTTTAGTAGAAAATTAAGGTGTAACGTTATAATGCTTATCTATGTAGCAATATAACATGAGCAGATAAGGTTAGAATGAAATACAGGCATTCTTAGGGAGGAAAGTACATTTTTATTGCCAAAATAATTAAAATCACTTCCTATTCTCGATACATAGAACCTTTTTGATTAATGAATTAAGTGCAGTGTAACATTTCCATGTATTTGTTTGCAAGAAACATCATTTGTGGATGAGTGAGGAGAAAACATAATGCAGGAGTTCTCATTCTGGTTTGAAATGTTAAAACTCTTGTATCATTGAAAACACTTTTTATTCTCCACTGACTTTTTTCAATCAATATAGTTTTTTTAATCTTTTTCATTCCCTTGATATTAAAAATCTTTACTTTTGTAAATCCATGAAGTGTGCCGTTGCGCCCATCGCATTCTTTTGTCTTAGCCGACGAGGGGTTATTGAGTATAAGAAATAGGATACTACACTTTTTAATAATAATTTTATGCAAATTAGAACACCTTTACCTAGTTATTATAAAGATGTAGAAATATTACAAAAGAAATAATTAAATTGTCGATTTTCTGCAATTTTTATTACATTTCGGGCAATCGCTTCGAGGAACTAGATAAATATAATTGTTAATAACATTTAATAAACCATACAATTTTAAATTTTGATTTATATAATACATGAAATTTAATGTAAATTTAATATTTATAAATATTAATGAAAATGTTTAAATAAACTGGTGGGCGTGGCCATCGACAGATTTTTCAAAGGTGACAAAGAGAAATCAATATTATCAATATCAGTGTAGAAAAATAAAGTTGATGGTAAATATTTATGAGCCAAAAAATCGAAATTTCTTTTAAGATGATCATATTTAAAATTAAAAATCGATTTAATGTTAATAAAAAGTTTGAATTAATTGGTGGGCATGGCCATCGGATAAAATTTCAAATTCGACCAATAAGATGGCAGCACTATCGTTCGTTTATTTTTTTGAATGGAAATTTCCTCAGTTCCGGCCGAGATTCCTGATGGGTAAGTACTAATTTCGAATTTTTTAAATAACCGTTACTATTTGAATTTTTATGCATCCTGTATAGCCCGATGCTAGTTAATGCAGGTGGAATTTTAAAGCGTTACTTTTTATTTTTGAAATGATAAGTTTTATTTTAATATCAATTGCTTAAAAAAAGAAAATAACGACGTTTGAAGGCCTCATGAATATCGTGGTTGTCCTTCGCATTTCTTTTATTCGATCAGTATTGTGAAATGACTTAATTGGATTTAATTTCTTACTCATGTCATTGAAGAAATAATAGTTTTCTCGTACTAAGTTTTCAAAATTTTTTTGTTCGTGTCCAAACAAAGTGTTCGTTGCGGAATATTCGTGTATGACGGTCCTCAGTAAGTCATTAAGAGCTCAGGCATTCCGTAAGTGAGAAATGTCCTTTACTCCTATTCATTGTGAAATCACAGAAAATACTTCGGGAATCCGATTGGGTTTAGTAATCATCGCATTTTAATAGTACGCTTTATCTCGGTTTCGTGATTGACTGCCTAAAACGAATCCAAGAAATTTTAATGCAAGCCTAAACTAATAATCATTAACTTGCCTCAAATGATTAATCATAAAGAAATAAACTGAGGAGAGAGAATATAACGTAGGCGAGACTCGAACCTAGATTTCCTACTTGCCCGCTGGTCGTTTGGCCTTCGATAAGCGAGAGCGTAAATCAGCAGATTTAGATATTTTTTTCTCTAAGGCCCGACTTTGTTAAACATTTTTTCAACTTTTTCGTTAAGAGCTGGAAAAATAAATCCCAAATATTAATTTTATGCAAGGTATTAGAAGATGTATGAAAGCGTAGACCTAACGGATATCCCTTTTTGAAATTAACGATTATCTGCAGTTGGAAGGTACTGAAAGCATGTATGAAGTAAATGAATACTTGAAAGTATTTCATATTGTACTTTTGTTTTCAGCCTGATATTTCAAAAGCATTAATTGAATTTTTTGCGTAACATTATAGGTCAGTATTATTTGATAATACTTCCTTTTATAACATGCATACTTGAAGATTTTTCGAAATAAATTTTCATTTTATGCCTAATATTTCAGATGTTTTAATTGACGTGTTTGCGTAATATTATTGGACAGTATTAATTGATGATATTGCGCCATCGTCTCCATTTGATCTTCGTTGAGCTCATTTTTGTCTTAAATCAGAGCAAAGCTTATTTCTTGTGTTTGTGCAATCGATCTAGACTCATATTTAACTTATATTACATGGATTTATATTGATTAGTAGCTTGTTTTAGCTTTAAAACGGATCTATGCGTAATAATTTCAGAATACTAAATGGATGATTCCTGCAATATTGACCTTGCTAACGTAATTTTATTGCTCTTTTTTATAATTATCCGCTATTTTGAATTTCGAGTAATAATTTCCCAGATATTCTTTGTGGAAGAGATAACGGATTTTTTTTAAATTTAACGTAAATAAAGATTTGAAAATTAACGGCTTTTGCTCATGCTTGCTCATGGCCGATGTTTATAGCACTTGTCTGTTAAATATTAATTAATATTTGACTAATTTGACATCTATTTATTTCCAGACTTTGAGAAAGTCTATCACTTTTTGATATGACTCTGGTCTGAATCACCCGTTTCAAACGACCATGAAAGTGGACCCCAATGGAATAGGCGCGAAGGACGAGTTCCGCAGGATCTCCAGCATAGGTAGGTTTATGAATATTTTATTACACAATATTTCGCATGTATTCTAATTAAAGAGGAGTTTTTTTAGTTAAATCGCCTCTTACATTGCTATTGTTCCTGTAGATCTGTGTGTAATTGAATTGATTTAATTAAAACAGTGCAAGATATACAAATAATAATGCCGTTAGGGAGAATGAAAGAAGACGACTGATTTTAACGAAGTGCCTTTTCTTTTTAACATGAGGTGGTTCTCTGGATGTTTTGCACCTTTATTCATAACGATAAGGCAATTTTTGCTCGAAAGCTTATCAGTTTCGGCGATAAGGTTTTATTTGATTATGGACCTCGAATTTTTCGACTTATAATGGGAAATAGTCTCTAGGCTTCTATTGCACCTATTTCACTAGTAATTTCGTATAATTTAGTTGGATGTATATCGTGGAAAGGTATGAAATTCCGATTTTTCGAGAATAATCCAAAGATATAATTTCAAAGCATTTTCCAGATTTACATTCGTTTTTCTATTTTAAAATGTAAGTACAATTCGGTACTCCGTAATACTGTAATATTAGGAACAATGGAGATTTCTTTCTGACACTCGATTTTTCAAATTCAATAAAAGTATTAGTAGCTCACATTTATGATTCCCACATTTACGTTAGCAATGATCGTTGACAGGCTTTTCAGTAATTTAACGATTGCTAATTTATTACTTATCATTTCATTATACTTCACTATACTTTCGAATATTCACCATACTTGTAAGTTCAGAAATTATTATCCTCGTAATTATTTTAATGAATTATTGAACTCTTTCTATTAGTTCCTTTTGGCTTAAATTAAATCCTGTTGCTATAATAATATAATTGATTCTACATATTTTTGGATTTGAGCGACAACATGTCAATTTTTAGATGGAAAGTTCGCTAAGAACAACCGTTGAGTCAAATCAATCAAATAAAACATAAACAGACCCCTCTCTTTTTAACATCAATGAACATTTTTCGATTTGATTTCAAAAGTTATTGTCGTTCATGAAGTAATGGACAATTACCTTAAGTGACCGTTGTTTATTGAAAGTTTCTGGGTACATTCTGCATTTCACTTAAAAACATGGAAGGATTAATTTTTTAAAGTTAACATCCCTTACTTCTTTTCCCTCTTAGCTCCTTTATTCTTATTGTAAAATTAAGCAATCAAAAATTTTCCGTTATTCTATTTGAGACTTCATGGAGTTCAAACGTGGAAACTGAAATGATCTATAGGGATAATTATTTAAATTGCATCGTGTTATGGATCGGCACTTATTTAATAACACCCAAGTTTCGCACTAGTGTTAAAGATACTTTCTGCCACAATCAAGATAAATTAACATAGTAGTTTATAATATTCATTAGCCATTTGCTGGCATTTCCGCGTTCTTTGAAATTATGTTTTTGCTAATGTAAATTCGAAATCTTATACACAAATAATCGTTCTCTAATAGCACTAATCAACATTGTAAGAAATCACCATTCTACGCTGCTATTTAAATTAGTTCTACTTTCGCTCTTTACCTATAATGTCTGGTACTTTACTTCAGGTGTCACAAACATCCACTTTCGCTTTCAAGCCTTATCATACGTCCTTGTAAGCAGAAGTGAAAGACGTTTACAAACATAGGATGAGAGTTCTACAAGGTTGATGGCTGTTTTGCTTTCATTTTCGTTACTTTCTCAGTAAAATTGTTCTCATAGTATGCGAGCAATATTTTGTAAATACACCCGATAAGGGATTCTAGCAACCTTGAAGTCTTTCGCCTCGGTTTAAGTTTAAGGTGTTTATTTACTTCCTTGGACAAATGAAGGCATTCAGTGTATTACCAAATAGCCTCCTGTTGTCGATTACAATATAATTAAGGGTGATATCGGTATTTATTTAGTTGTGCACAATCAGAATTTAGTTGATACAGACTGGAAGCAGGAGGGTTCATCCTCATTCAAAAGGAGGATACAGATTTGATTGATGAGAAGTTTTTTTTCACAGCATAGACCTTTAAACGTAATTAACGTATTGTTTGTGTTACAATGCTTAACTTCGAATTTTTCTTGCATATTCATTTCTTCAATAACTTAAGTTAACTGAATCAGCGATCCCTTCGTACGTTATTTGACGGCTTTTAATGAATAGATCTCGTTAATTTAATAGATTGCTACTCTAACGAGTCGAGTCAGATGTAAGGCATTGTAGTATGTTGATACAATAAAATATTCCAGAAATCATTAGAAGTCATGTTATGTACTTGTCTTTGATGGGCATCTATCCCCGTCTCTTAATTATGTAACAAATTTCAATCTTCGCTTGGAGGATTCTTTAGCATTTAATATAACACAATAAATATCGGTATAATTTTCTTTTAACACCTATTAATATTTTTTATCTTATTCACTATCGTGATATCGGGACTTTGAATATAAATTGATCTTCAAGTTCGGTATAAAAAAGCTGTCAAATTTTATTCCACTCAGGTACTTGCTTTGATCCTACAATTTATAAATAACGTCAGCCTTACTGTCAATGCTAGTGATTTTTATCATGATCGCTCAAATTACTGAAATTTTAGCTGTTACTACTAACCACGAACTTAGAAAGTATAGGACTGGAAACTGCTGACATTTTTTGGCTCCCTTGTCCGCATCCGCGAGATGGCAGCACTGAAGCTCGCCCTTTGAAACCATACTCTCACATGGAGTAAATGGAAAACACAGCACGATTATGATACTTTATCCCTGTTTTTCTTTGCGGGAGTAGTATATACGAAAGATGGAATTCAGAGTTAGTGATTTATCCATTTATAAGTACTTAAAACAATTGAATAAAATGGGCAAATTAGTAAATCCGAAGAATAAGTGCAGGTTGCCTTCAGGGCACACCACAAGTAACTTCGTCGCTGTGAAAACATTATTCGTAGATCAGCGAAGTGTTCTGCTTGGATACACAGAAAGTAATTGATCCTTAATAAATAACCAACGTTACATCTACTTCCAACTAGGCCTTTTAAAACTAGAATTGCAGGATTTACATGGGTGGTCTGAAAAGTTTCCGACATTTCAACATTTCTTGACATATTTTCTGAAAATGTTCTGAAGATGTCTGAAGAATCTGTGTTCGGAAACTTTTCAGACCACCCTCGTATTTACATTTCCTGAAAAAAATCGAAGTTCCCAGAAATAGTCTCCTGTCTAACTGTCTAAAACTTAATGTTTGATCAATAAATTTTTTATACCACTCTATCCTTTATGTTTGTATATTGTTTAACCTAACTTTACATTTCAGCCTCCCCAAGATAAAATGAAGTCCACGCCAGTCATTAAAAGTTGATACTTTTGGATTTATGCATGTTTCAACAATATTTGACCGTTTACTCATTTCCTGGAGACTATTTCTGGGAACTTCGATTTTTTTTAGGAAATGTATATACGAGGGTGATCTGAAAAGTTTCCGACCCCAGATTCTTCAGACATCTTCAGAACATTTTCAGAAAATATGTCAAGGAATGTTGAAATGTCGGAAACTTCTCAGACCACCCATGTGCATCCTGCGATTCTAGTTTTAAAAGGCCTAGTTGAAAGTAAATGTAACGTTGGTTATTTATTAATGATCAATTACTTTCTGTGTATCCAAGCAGAACACTTCGCTGATATACGAATAATGTTTTCACGAGTTACTTGTGGTGTGCCCTGAAGGCAACCTGCACTTATTCTTCGGATTTACTAATTTGCCCATTTTATTCAATTGTTTTAAGTACTTATAAATGGATAAATCACTAAATCTGAATTCCATTTTTGTTATATACTTCTCCCGCAAAGAAAAAGAGGGATAAAGCATCATAATCGTGCTGTTATTTTCCATTTACTCCATATGAGAGTATGGTTTCAAAGGGCGAGCCTCAGTGCTGCCATCTGGTGGCTGCGGACATTTAGGGCGTCAGCCGATTGTACAGCCAGCATAGAGGAGCTTCAGGGGCGTGCTACTAACGCATCTGCTGCAGACATCTTGCTTATATGATAATTTAGATCAATACAGGTCATTCACAAACATTTACTTTCACTGCTTATTCTCTTTAAATCTTTATTCTCCTACTTATGAAGTAAAATTGGAAATATTCAAGACGTTTCCATAATATGGCATTTGTAAACAAATATCACGTAAATTGATAAAAAAAAAACCCTATAAAAGGCAAGATTAATATACTTCCCAGTGTTTTAAATTTTAAGTCAAGTTAAAATATTTTCTTTTTAAACATAGAGCAATTTTGCAAATGGCTAGTAACCTTAGTATACCTTACATTTAAAATCCTCGGTCTGGGAAGAATTCAAAATTTATTTTCGTAAAATATATGTATTACTTATAGATAACTTTAATTATCTAATGAAAACAATGAATGACTTTTCATCAGCCTACATTGAACAATCATAAGGAGCATTATCGCCAAATTTAGCATAGTTGTTTCTCTTTTCTCGTATTTAGGATTAAGAAACATTTTATGAATTGATTTTTACATTTCTATTTTTAATTGGATAAAATATTAAATAAAATTTATGACATTTTGTTATGAAATCATGGAATCTTAAGTGTGTATGAAAGACATTTTCCTAAAGTCACGTGTAATTACAGATAATTTGATACTAAGCTTGTAAATATTTGTAAATCTAAAATTCATGCATGCAGACGAAGCTTAAGATCAAACAGGTAATGATGTGCTGGCCGCGCACTATAAACCGTGTCCTTGGCTTGGCAATAGGGATGTCGGGACGTAGACGTCAATATTTTGTTATAATTTTAAGAAATAAGAACTGAACATAACAAATTTATAACTTGGTTTGACTCTGTGTATACATTTTAGCAGTTTATTAAGAGAATTTTTTACATAATATTAATATAATCCATATTAATTATTCTCTTTCTTTTATTACAGGTAAGACAGAATCTGAAACTTCTGATTGGGATTTCATTATGTGAGTACTCTTGAAATATTTTCCATCTAAACACGTTTTATGCCTCTTTATCTTGAAATACATCAAATTTAAAGCATATATGCAGGCAATGTTTACATCTGTAATAGAATTATCTTGAGTAAATGTTTCGTTCTTAGAAATACTTACTAGTTGATTAGTGTTTTAAATATCTCAAATTAATATCGTTTAATTATTCAAATAGATAAAGTATTTAAATTGAAAGTAACAAAATGTTTTCTAGTCGACATTTTCTGAATTTTACTTTGATTTACAAATTGCCTTTGATTGATGCCAAGTTGAATTTGACTATTTTAGAAATAGTATTTGGTGGCTGTAGTTTCAAATCAAGCGCACATTTGTGTATTAAACACCTGCATTTGTGTATGAACATTTATGCATACATATAAAATTACGCGGCTATTTTAAATAGTACTATTTGGTGACCTTTAATATGCAAAGCAAATTTGGTATATCTACCAAATGAAGACTTACGTATTAGCCACCGGCCTTGGTGGCTGAGTGGATAGCATGCCATCGAAGTTTTCACTCCTCCCCCAAGGTTCGAATCCCGGCTGAGTAGGACTTTCTTCGTTCAGGGAATGGTTTTGTGTGTTCGTATGTTACTGTTGCCTCGGTGTAGCTCCTGCTGACAAGTTCATTAGAGCTTAGGAGGACTTCAACGGAGAAGGGCAACATTAGCTTTAAAAAAAATTCGAAAATGGAAATTTGTTGTAAATAGCTTATAGTGAAATTCCTTCGAAATCGGTCCGTGACAAAAAACGAAATAAAGAAGACAAACCGAAACTTGTAATTCTTCTAATTGAAACTAAATTAGATTATAGTATTTCTTATTTTTCTCATTCAAAGTTGGTTATCACTCATTGATTTTTATATTTCAACGCATTCTTTCATTATTCTTCTTTGCGTGTTCCTCTAAAGCTTTTGCCAATTTTTCCTTGATCTCGAATCCCAGTTAATGATGCTGAGTTGCCACAATTCGTAAAATTTAAGTCCTTTCATAACACATTTCTCACGGTAAAAATTCTTCACACCGATAGTAATAAGTAAATACTTTTCAATCATGCAGTGATAGAACATATTATACTTGGTCATAGTTTCGCCAACTAAAGTAATTACTGCCTGATACCTCTCAAGAATTGTAAATTAGAATTTCGGAATTGCCAAGTGAGCTTCTTTTCAGTGAAGACGATACCGAGTTTAATTCCCACTGGGAGCCCATGTGCGAGATAAACTAAGCTGTCGAAGTACTTTTAACAATACTACTACTAGAAGGAAATTTCGCTTGAGATTTATATTTCGATTTATCTGTTATAATACCATACTACTTATCATCATTTGGTATTTTGCCTGTATGCAGGTCCCATACACCACAACTGTTTCCACTTAATCCTGTACCGGGCCTCTTATTTGGTCTCCTTTTATCCTCCTCTCTTCACCTCATCTATTAACTTTAGCTTTCTTCTTCCTCTTCTCTTTTCTCCTTCCACCGTTCCTTCAATGGCTGTAGTTAGAATCCCCCTCCCTCTTACAATATGTCCGACTTCCTTTCCTCTTCTGTATTGTGCAGAGTAATGTTTTTTCTATCTCTTCTTAGCACTTCATCATTTCTTATTCCATTTTATTCTCTCCATCTTACTCCAGACCCACATTTCAAAAGCATCAATCCTATCCTTCTCTTTTCTTCCCAAGGTCCATGTTTCGCATCCATATAACATAACGCTCCATACATAACATTTCACCAATCTCTTCCTCAGTTCTAGATTAATACTACTGCAAAGCACATTTCTCTTCTTATAGAAGGCTTCCTTTGCCATAGCTATTTTTGTTTTGATCTCTGTACTGCTCTTCCAATCCTCTGTCAGCATGCTCCCCAGATATCTATACCTTTTAACCTGCTCTATTCTTCTTCCCTCATTTGTTATAACATTAACAACTTCTTCTTCATAGTATATACTACTTATATAGTGCCAAAAACAATGAATATAGTTAATATTTATAAAAAGAATGTAACGACAAAATTTTCCGAACATTCTAGAGATAAACTTAAAGGAGAAACAAAGGAAAGGGTACAGGGTAAATTGCACATAAGGGCGGGCACCCAGGAAAAATACCAAGGAAAAACGGACTTGAAAAAAGTCTGACTGGGCCGGGAATCGAACCCGAGATCTCCCTCTATCCTGGATGCTGCCTTTACCACTAGGCTACAATGTTCTGTCTCGTGGTTCTGTCTCGTGGTAAGGCAGCCTCCCAGGCAGAGGAAGATCTCGGGTTCGATTCCCGGCCCAGTCAGACTTTTTTCAAGTCCGTTTTTCCTTGGCATTAAAGCAGAAAGCTTCGACAACTCTCTTTTCTCGAGCTTTACGCCTGTCCTGCGGCTTGCATTCGAAGGGCTAATTTTTATGGAATTAGTTTTCTCAAAAAATTAAATTCATATCACACCAGATCCCCTCTAATAAATTTGAATCGGCAAATTACTCAATTGAGAGTTATGAAATGGCAAAAATGATCTAAAATAATGAAAAAAAAACTTAAAATATCTCTAACATTATTGGTATGAATATTTGAAATGGATCGGTAACAACCTTCAACTTATTTTTTCTCCAAGTTTTTTTAATCATTACCTATAAGCTTTGCTTCACCGTATCTTAAGGCCATGCCAAATCATGTCTTAATTCAAACAAGTACTTGCGCATTTCTGAAAATCTTAAATTTCTTAAGCAATATGTTGTCCACTCTTTATTTGACTACGAGTGCAATGCCTTGTCCACAAAAAAACAACTCGATTTATGGATTTTTTCTGAGCCCAGAGAGTGAGTTATATTGTATTAATTTTACGAGGAATAATTTTAACGCAAGATTAAGCCCAAAGTCTCTTCCATAAACTCGGTATCTATTTATAATATATTCATTTGCATAACAGATCGTGTCGAAAAAGGCTTCCATAAAAGGCCGCAAACACGCAGAAGCGAAATTAGCCGACATTAACCGTGATTTCGTTTGCAAACCGAGGAGGACCCAATGGTCGGAATAATGACCAAGAGACAAAAATTATTAATGGCAAAAGGAACTTTAACCCCTGATTTCGGAAACATTCTTCTGGGAATCGAATAAATTCGCCGTTTTCCTTCTAAATGTAAATAGGCGATGGAAGGAGAGCAGGAATTTTTTATCCATTTGTTACGAGGACGGGCCTCCGCTCAAAAGAACTGCGGGAAAAAACTCTTTCTTCGTATCCGCGCCTAGAAATCCTACCAACTTCACTTCCAATAAATATTCTCGTCTCAACGCACAATTTTCATGCAAAACTTGTGCCTCCCTTTCCTTTCTTCCCTGCGACTCTTTTTGCAATAAAAAATCTCCTCCTATTCCATTCCTCAAGACTTTGCGAAAAAATAAACTTCCCGTAAATTATGTTTACGTACAGCTGCTGCTATTGTACTTCCATTCCTCAATTCCGCGCGAGATTTATACGTCTAGCGATGCTGCGGATCGGGTCTTATTTTTTCCAAACTTATTTACTCGAACCGTAAATTTTTATAAAAATGTCGGTATTTTCTTTAATGTTGGCATGATCCAAGCTCATATCGGCTAATGACCCTCCCAACGGTTAATTCTTCAAAGAACTTTGAAAGAGATTTGGCCCTAATCATACCCTATTCGTCATTGCTTTTTGATGGAGTAGAAAAGAGCTCCAAACGGAATTAATGGTTCTTTGAAGTTTGTGTTTTAACATTTCTGAAAGAAAATCGCGGAGAAGATAACGTTCAAGATTCAACCAAGAACATAGTACAAGCCGCAATGTTCATTTGCAATTAACTATCTTTCTGGTGAGAGTTTTGAATTGCACTCATTTTAAGGGTCGAATATATTTCTTAAGTTAAAATCTAGAGCTCGAAACTTATTATCAGTTAATTAACTGAAATAGAACATATTTAGCTCCGACTAAACCTTCTTTTGTTAATATATTTACCTGAAATTTGCACAATTCGATTTATTTCATTTGTGATGAACGTAACATTCCTCTTTGATTTTCATTCTACCGAGATTATGTTCAATGCCAGTCGATTTAGGTTTCATCTTCAATCAATAGATATACGTTTTATTTTTACTAACATTCTAACCATTGATTGGTTGAAATAGGATAGAGTTACTATTCATTGCTTGAGAATTATATTGCATATATGCTTCCATTAGTCCAGCCTAATTTGGACATTTTTTAAACGTATTGTTTCAATGGATTTTTGCAATCGCAGAAATTTCTACTCCTTGTATGCCAGATTCCATTTCAAGACAGTGAGTGTTGCAAATCAAAGGCATTTTTAATTAAAATGAATTGAAAATTAACAATTTCCCCAGTTTTATTTTATTCTTGGCGATTTTTATTTTTATGTCCAAAATAGTTTTATAATACTATCAGCTATCAAAATAGTTCGAAAACATTATCCAGGCAATAAGGAAGTTATATAAGGGAATACATTTTATGATTTTAAAAGTAGGCCTATTTCCTTTGATAGAGAACCAACATCATTTACATGAAACATATTATCTCTAAAAATGAAGCCAACCCTGCTCGAAAAAGGGCTGTTCAACAATGATTAAAACAACGGAACGTTTAAGATATCTCATACCAATGAACACTCAGTCCCTCTTGAACATGCTGAATGCTAACAATATCAGGGCAGCGGTATTAAATTCTAAACATTCCGCGGTTCTAAGGAGCGCTATTTATGTACAGTATTATTGCCCAATGAAGATGGTGTTTGCTCTCTTATCCTGTGGCAGCTTTTCAAAATAGTATAGAGTAACCTCCGTAGTTTATACTTATTAAATAAAAAATATCATCAGAAAAAAGATGAGTGTAATTGAGAATCTCATAAGCTAGGATTAGCCTTATATGTTTAATTACACGGAAAAATATCTTCTGTTGGAATAATTAGATCAAATGACCTTGATAGGTCAGAAAGAAAGAGCTCGGATGAAAGAAACTGTCATCGCTAGAGCTGACTCAATAGGGAGTGGTAAGGATTGGATCTGAGGAATATGAGTGGCGGCGTTGCCATTGGACTAGTTTTCATAGTGGACCAGAGAGATTTATGCGAGCAGTAGTCAGCAGATCTATTCCCCGATAGCAAAAGCCGCTTCCCCATTTAATTCCTTCCTCTCCCACGCGAGGGCCTCGCAATCGTCTCCCCTCCGATATATTTCCTTTTTCCTTGTCCATTCCTCCTACCCTACCTCTCCCCCTCAATCTCGCGTCTTTTCCTTATATCTCTTCCCTTTCGCATTTTCCTCATAGTAACACCAAAAGGGAGAAACTGTTCGCAATATTTACTCTTCATCTATTTTAACACTACATTCAACTTACTCAAAAATTTCACTCGCTTATAAGGTCGTAATATCTACGTTGTCAATCCAACAATACTTAATGAGTAGCAATAATGTGTGTAATGTACGTTGATAATAAGGCATTTATACCAATTTTTAATGAGTCGTTTGTCTATTTGAGAACGAAGACTTTTAATCGATTTCTACACACGAAGCTCATCAACCCATTCAGTTTTCCTAAGAGACTGACGGTCATTTCAGGATAGGAAGAATCGTGTATTTTTTATTGGCCGATGTGAATGTATTTCATTTTATTTCACTGATGAGATAACTTCACTTGAGATATGTTACGACAATTTTCTCCTCTGTATACATAATTTTTCTATCTGTTTAGACGGATGGCGAATAAACAATACCCCTTAGTTGTGTTATATTAGCCGGAAAATTTATATTCTAGCTGTAAACGGAAAATAATCGACTATGTTTTAAGATGCGTTCATTTTTTTATAATAATATGTTTTGTCACCTGTCCCTGACCTATCGTCCGTGCTTATGAATTGAAAAATTACTTTTTAAGCAATAGTCTGAAATTAATTTTTCATTTTCGTGGGAAATTTTGCACACATTTAATTTTTAACTAATGGACTAACTTTTTCTAGGCGGATGAGTTACTGAATTTATCCATGCAGTATAAATCATTAATAACGAATATAGTTCTAAGATAATATTTAGACTTTAAATAAAATGAAGTAGCTGCAACCTCATGGATACATTAGGACTACTTATTAGATTGAGATCGATTGAAATAGAATTCATTAATACTTCATATTCAGTAATTTAAGTTCAACGGTAAACTTTTAGTTAATTCTAAACTTTACAACGTTTCCACTTTGGGAAATATTTATTTTATAATGAAGAATACGTTTTTTACCACTTATTATAGGAACAGATGAACATAATTTACGAATATTTGGATAGTGTTTTATTTAATGTTTTATACGAGTTCCTTTACACTCGAAATGTAGGATACGATGACGCTCTTGGTGGTTTTCCTTGGCGGATAAATCGAGATTAAAATTTACCACTAGAGAATAATCCTCAATTTTTCTAAAGCAGAGTAATTTTATGAAATTAATGAGATATTATTTAAAAAATCAAATTAAAACTGCTTGTGACTTAATTCAAATTGCAGTGAACCCTCTTATAATGAATGCCATAGTTTTTAATGACTTTATGAGGGATATCCGTTCAGTTCCTCCATTCGTATCTTATAATATTGATCACATTTCAAAGTTGAAACTTCATGCAAGAGAAAGTAGCATTTTGCTATCAGTATGTTTGTTCGTAAGTTCATAGATGCATTGTTTCCATACTGCTTCTTCACTTTAACCGAAAAAGCAATTAATATTAGATATCTCAGGAATATTCGTTTGAAATACTTTTTTCCATTCGAAAGGAATAAATATAAATTAACTTATCGATGATTTGATGAGAAAAGTAGTACTACTTGCCGATAAACAGTTTTCATCGTGTGCAAGCGATCAATGGCGAATATCAGATGTAATTTTTAGTGCAGCGATGACTAGTTTATGACAAAAATCTCTCTGCGGTTGTGTACTCGGCGTTTCAACGGCCGATGTCTTTAGAGGAATCTTAGAAAGAGTCGGAGTTGAATTAACTTTATAATAAGGCGCTATAATATCACATGCCTAATTACCCAAGCAATAGTTAAAAATTTTCTGGTGCAAAATGGCAACAGGTATCGGTTATTATCCAGGAATGAGACTGCGTTTGCATATTACAGTTGGTATGTGCGCCATCCTCCCCTGAGAATCCCTTGTCGCCGAAGACCTTTATTCCTCATATTTTCCTTCCTTTATCCCCTCTCTTTTAATTTAAAAGATGAATTTTTCATTTGGAGACGACGGACGTATAATTCCAACATAGTCCCTATCTCCCCTTTTCTCATTTCAGACCCTTCCAATCTTAATTCCTTTTATTTTTTTCCATTCCTCGTCTTACTTCCTCCATTTCCTCTTTTCTTTTACCGGAGAGGACTTCTTTAGATTCCACCTTCGTGGTCTCATCTTTTTTTAGGCTAACGGATGCCTTCGCATGTTGCCGTTTTAATCGCTACTGTTTATCCACTCGCCTGCGTAGTATAGATAGATTCACTCACCTGCGTATTATAGAGTACTGCTTGAGGTTGTGATTGCTCGATCTTAATTTTAAATTTTATGGTAAAACTGGAGGATACGGCTAAATTTAAGCCTCATAAACGAAGCACTCATAGTTTAACGAGGAAGCTACAAATGCTTTAATTTAAACCAGAAAATTAAACTTTTATTTGTATGATAAATAATTAGGTCGGTTTATTCATTCTAAAATCTCTACCTACATCTCCGATGGGTGAAATTGTTTCTCGTAGATAATAAAAAAGTAGTAGTAGTGATATTGTTGAAAATATTTCGACGTCTAAAGTGATTTCGCACGTGGGCTCCCACTGGGAATCGAACCCGGGACTGCTTTTACCATAGTCAATCGCGATACCCTAATGGAAATGCAGTTGCTGAGGACAAAAGAAATAAGTAGGATGAAGGTGAAGTTCTCGCATCTTCGACCCATCAAAATATATTAGTCGTAAGAATCGATTTGCCTGCTAAGTCTGCTTATCTTGAGCATTTTCCCATTTTTTTTAATTGCACCCAAAAGCACCCGTGCATTTCTTTGATTGAGTATCACCATTGATTATTCTCAAAGTTCCCATAATAATATTCTAAGAGTTACTATTTATTAGTGCTTAATTTTTATAAATTAATCTTCAACTCTTAAAGAATTCTCTTTCGTAAGAGTTTTAGCAAGATCATAGTAAAGGATGCGGTCTGTGAAATTTTAGAAGCGATTTAATTCTCTGAAATACTTATAGTTTTCTATATGTATTCGATTCTTACATTTCATCCGTAGTATTGTAATTCATTTTGTTAAACTCCTGTATCATAATAAAGCGATATTCAAGTCAAACAAGTCAAAATAGTAAGCCCATACTGTTATTTTATGCAGTTTGAGGATGTTTCACATGATTCTGAAGTATTCGCCTAGTTTTTCTCATTAAAAATTTATATCCAAAAATTAAGCAATAATTTACTTGAATAGACCGAAGTGTATTTCGTATGTAATCGATTAGGTTTCAGGAATGTGTCTCCTTTTTTGATGTTGAGTGAACAAAATTATTTTGAAAATGAGGGTTATTCTTATGCGTATCTCGTAGATGATTTATTAATCCAGCTCCCTCAACATATGGTTTTCATTGCGGTTATGCCTACTTTAGAGATAAATATCTTTCTTCGATTTAATATCTACCCATAACTTTTTGATTTATATATTTATGGATTTCTTTCATTTTCATCACGTTATAAAGGAAAAAATGTCAGGAAGACAAAAAAGGAATTGAAATTAATACTTTGCTGATTTTAGCCATTTTGGGCAATTATTTAATCACAGATAGATGCAACGCCAATTTAAAATATCTGTAACTACAATATAATTTATTCTTTATTGTTAATTGTTATTGAATTTGATTTTCAAACAGATCCGTCTATTTTCTACTTCTTTCATCACAGCCATTCTTCTATATGTTTTCAAACATATCTCTCTATCATTAATTTTCCTCTCTCTCAACTTCTTATTTCGAAGTAAATTCCAATGTAGTTTTCACATCCATTCCGTGCACATTTACCATCTTTTCTCCATTTTTCATCTTCATTTCAGATCGCATCCTTCTCTTTTGCATATCAACTCTTTTACTTTCGCATTTCTTCTTTACTCCACAATTTTTCTCTTCATTTTTTCAGAATGTGTTCTGTGCCCTTTTTCCTTTTCGTTTACTGCATCCGTACTTCTAGCCCGTGTTAACCCAATCCTTTCTGCTTTTTCTTCCCAATTTCATTGTTCTTTTCTTATCCATGTTCTCTCTTCCGCCTCCTCGTTTCTCTGTCCTCGCGCCTTCTTTTGTGTATCTAAGCTCCTTTCCACTAGTAGTTTCTTCTTTTTTCCTTGCATATTCTTCCTTTTGTCTCTCTGCCTTCTAAATACCCTTCTTTCGCCGCTCCAAGACCATTTTATCGCGCCCTTCGGCACAGATAATGGCCTCTCACCCCCACTTAATGTTTTAAATTGGCTTCGTCATTGGGTTTGGGGGGTGGTGCACCTCCAGAGGGTGAGGAATCCTTTATCCTTTTTTATACGCATTCGTTTTTTTTACGGGGAGTTTAAAGCGAGATAAGGTTATCCGAACGGGGAGGAAATTAAGAAATGCCGTCCTAAGGGGGGGTTGCGCCCTGGGCCCCGGGGACCCCATTTGCATTTGGCAATTCTTTGATCGCTTACAGACGATTGTCTCGCATTTTTTTCATTATATTTTCTCATCGCGTTCCCTTCTTTTTATCCGGAGTCATTTTTAAGGGGTGATAATGCTCCCTTTTCGGGGAGATTTCATTATTCCGGGACGGGCTGTTTGCTTTGACGCCAAATTGTTTTGTTATTTTCCCTTCGGGTGGTGCGCGCGGGATTCGTCCGAACGGCGCCCTTATCGGTGGAGAGGTAAATTGTCCTCAAGTCAGTAATAACACGGTTAAATTGCGCGGTATCAATTTCTGCGAGCACTAAAAGCACCATTATCACTCTATTCCGCGGTCTGGAATTTGTCTCTGCGAATAAATATAGTTTCATGGAGGTCTCTCCAAGATTTTTCAGATTTGCGGCCGTTTTTATACTTCACTTATCATCTTTTGGCATATAATGATACATCTCCGAGTAATAAAATAAATGACGTGATGGAATGACTGTAGATCTCATTAGACAATTAGATCATTTAGTTTACTTAAATACATCATAATCACTGTACATGGGTAAATCATACACCAATGAAAAAGGTAGTAATGATCTCTATCAGATTGTAGTAAAGAAGATCTATCGTAAATTGATTGTTTCAGACTTCACTTCGTTGAACCGTCTAATATTATTCATGGTGAAGAAATTGAATGGAATATTCAGGTATTTACAAAAGGTTTTTTTTCAATTTTTTCCACTTTTTGTAGAAACCGGAATATTTCATTCAATTTGTTCGCCAAGAATAATATAGTAGATCTGTTTATAGCATACCGACATAAAGTGAAACTCGGTGTAGATGATCATATGGTAATCCTCTGGATTTCTAATGCGATTATGTTTCATCTTCAACAGCTTTTCTCAGAATATTTCGTAGAAAACGCCTCATTCCTCAATCTATTTGTAAATGAACTTACCGCTTAATCTAGGATTACATTACCCAAAATTAATTAATAAATCTTTTAACAGCATAAGTAGCGGAGAATTTCACCGTAATAGTATTTTTCAGTAATTTCAAAGAAAATCACGTTTGTAATTGCGCATTTCATGAAGTATATCTCCTTTAAATAAATAAAAGAATAAATTAACAAAGTCTATATTCCACAGTATTAAAAACATACAACACACGACGTCTAAGCATTGGCATCTGGTGTGAAGTTCTTTTATTTATTTATTATGGAATTCCACGAATTGAAGGCCGAGCTGATTGAATTTATATCTCATTTCATAAAGATCCCACCATCAATACTTATTAGTTTCTATGATCAAATTACTGTTTTTGCGTCATTTTTCACACTACTACGCGAGAATACGAAGTTTTAAGAATATTAAGTATTTTAAATTAATAAAAATTATCTAAATAACAATTTTTTTAGCTTGTAGGCCTAAGTTTATCCAATATTTTAATGATACTCACTACCATTAATAGACATTTTTTCAGTGATAACCATTAGCAAACACTCCAGTTATCATATAATTACAATTATTTTTTCACGATAGATTTCAATCATTCGTATTTGATAGGCGATAGGAAATCATAATCAAGATTTAAAATGTATTTTTACGTTTACGTCCTAAAAAGATCGACGTTGGAGATAAAATGAAACGACAAACCGAGCAAAAGAATAATTCAGAGTACGATTTCCTGATTTGAATTCAGAGTACAGATACACCGGGCAGCTGTTCAGTCCAGATTTAGAAGCAATAAAATAAGCCTAGTCACAGTTACGTAAATTGAACTTTAACGAGCGATTGAAAATGCAGACAACACCAGGGCTCCATAAAACTTATCTTCCATCGCTCCTTTTATCTATTTTTCACGAATCCGCTATCTACGAGATCCGTTCGTGAATCACCCGCAACGAACGTTGAATTCCCAATCAAAGCCCAAATCGCATTTTTCCCGCGCGACTCCAGCGCCATCCTTCAGTCGCGCCGCTAATTTCCCAATTAAGATTAACAAATGAAAGCCATCGAGCGAAGGCGCATGCATAATGGCGGCATTGAAACGTTGAAGTGGTCATGGCGGTCGTTTGTATCCTCGGATCAAAGGCTGCGGGGCCGAAAAGCGTGATTTATGCCTTCGCGGGAGATCACCTACGAACAGACAAAAGGGCTCATTATCACTTCCCTTCGAACCGGAGGACTTCAAGGATAGGGTCCATGGAAATTGCTTCCTTAAGTGGAGAGGAGAATGGGATATATAAAAGGATTGACAAGATGGCGCACCGCACGGGGGGTCCGCGGGGGGTTCTCGTCTCATTCTTACGGTTCCCCTTCCCACTCTGCGAAGGGACTAGTAGCAATCGATCATAGGACCTTGGGTGGAACGTCTTAATCCCGGTGAAAGAGGGAGTGGATGAGCGGGAAGTGGTCGACGGGGCTCTTGGTTGAACTGTTAACGTCTGTGAGGGAATGGAACTGATACCACTGATGCGGTATGAATTCGGAGGAGAGATAACAGTTTCTCTTTATATATGGAAACTCCAAAGAAGTAAAGAAAGAACATTGGAACACGGCTGTTAATAAATTAGAGGTTTAAATCTCCAATAGCCGTCTTTGTCGGTGTTCCTTGCCTCACTCTCCGGTATTCAAGTGCAGCGTCCTTTCTTGATTTCTCGGAATACCGGTGAATGAGACGCCACTAAGAACTCCTCTTGGATATTTAAACCTCTAATTCATTAACAGCCGTATTCCAAATTTTCTCTCTTTAATTTTTCGGTGTTTACTCATGAGGAACTGCTAACCCTCCGTAACCAAAGAATTAGTCATATCATTTTTAGTATTTCTGCGATCTACTAACAGGTATAATTTTCTCTGTTGTGAAAACACGTAAAATGTGACATCTTTCAAAATCATTTCCCTTGCAATTTACTTTTTATTGATCAGAGAATTCAGCAATATATAGTGTGTATTCTTAAACTTATATCACAATTCCCCATTCAGAACATTTTCAAATAGGAAAAGTTTCAAGCTGCTCCATATTTATTTATCTGACTAGGCATTCGAAATCATTGCTGTTGTACCAGTTTTTCACCCGGAGATATATAGAAAATAGTGTAGTTGTAAGTCAGTGAATAACAGTACGCAATATTATCACTAATATGGTTTTAATTTTATAGAAAAGTTCTATTAATCGTCACGTAATGATGATGCGATGAGTCAAAACCGGAGTCATTCCCTAAAATATCAAATGTGTTATAGGTCTTGTTATGCTAAGAGACAGATTCCTATCTAAAAGTAGAGGCAGAATTATTAGATGCTAGAAATAGTTTACGCATAAGATATTTTATATAAAAGAAATGAAATACTCTGAATCAATATCTTTATGAATGCAGAATTTTTTATTTGTTTCTTGATACACGATAGAGAAAATTTTTAATGATTTCATTCATCTCTTATACTGATAACTTTATTAACAAGAAAAGATTCCATCTCATGATTACCTATAATGCCTCTGCATTGAACATTTTGAAGCAGAAGACTACTAATTTCTGCTGTACTTACGTGTTTTCTTACTAAATTCATGGATTGAGTTTTGCCTGTTCCAACTTCTACAACCACTAAAAGGATATATTCTTTCTTTTGCCAATATTGCATCTTCCAATAGGAAGTTACCCAACTATAATTTTGAGATCAGCATTTTCCATCCAATCTCCTCTTTCTTCTCAGGTCGATTTCATGACATTGTCTTCTTTCATGCTTTTTCCTCTGTCTCTATAACATAGCCATCCAATGCTTTGATGTCTTCCTCTGTATATATCACATTTCAATAATGAAATAAAATAATATGCTAAAATGATACAAAATTAATGTGCTCTCCTCTACGAACACTTTATTGGATCATTCACATGCATAAAAATGAACAAATATAGACGCCAAGGTAAAGAATTTAATTTAGTATGTTCAAGTGTGCTTCTAGGATTATCTGAAGGATATTCGGAAGAATATGATCTAAGGCTCTTTTCCGAGCACTATATTCTAAGGTTCTTTTGCCATGGGAGTTTCTAAGCAAAAGATCAGCTCAATAAGAAGTAGATCAAATGTTATGAACTGAAACGGAGTCTTTGTGAAACAAACCTTTGTACTTCAGTTTGCTAAAATTTAAACTTAATGAAAAGGTCACTGTAACAATGAGAGTGAAATATAGGCAACAAGGAAATACAATAAATCCCTAGATACATTAAAGGCGATTATTCTACAGTTTTTGAAATTTAATACCCTATAAATGAACTTTATTATCAAATATCAGAAATTTTCATTTAACGAGCATCTTTAAATATAAAGTAAAACTTCTGGGAGTTTGTATGTTCGTCTTCGATATGTATGTTCGTTTGTCTTCGATAAGAGTCCTTATATCTTGAAGGAAGTGTTCTCTTATATCAGGAAGGAAGTACTGATGCATTTTTATTCGATAATTTTGCTGGGTTGAAAGCAAGATCGCTCAGCTACATTTCCATAAGAAATACGTGTAAAATTCACTTCATACAGTTGCATGCTTTACTTTTTTAAGAACTAAATTTTTTGAGAACTAAATGAAAAATATTATATAATATTTCATTTATACTCTACTAGTTTCCTAGTTAACAAAATATTTTGTACTAAGAATCACATCATGAATTTAAGTGTACTCTTTGTAATCTAATAAAATATTGTTCTTCAACCTAGGTAATTTTGTATTAGCAAGGATAATAAAGTATCTTCAAAAACTAATTACATTTAAATAGACTTTAATCTGGATTGTATATCTGACGAACAATCTTTAAGATTCAATTAAATACTTATAGAGATGATGTGCTGACCCATATCGTAAACTTTTAATGATACCTGATTAGGCAATGGAGATGCCAGATCATGGTCAATACTCTTTTGGCATCAGCATTAAAAGAAAAAAGTAATAACACCATACCTTGAATAACTTTTGTATATAAATTTTAATGTAACAGTTCTTTCAGAGATATTTTCCATATTAATTGTTTTTCTCTTATTACAGGTTAATGGAAGATCTGCAAACTCCTGATTGATATTTCAATATGTGAGTACTCTGAGTCATTTCTTATCACATATCCACATATGCTCTATGCCTCTTACGCTTTAAATACATTGAATGTAAAACATATATCTGGGCAATCTTCCTATATGTAACAGTAATTTTTGAGCATATGCTTCATTTTAAGAAATAATCATTAATACAATAATTACTAAATCTCATTTACTATTTAAAGAAACAAGACATGTTTTTTTTAGCATGAAAGCCATTAAATATTTTTTAGTATAAACTTTCAGCAGTCTTCAACACAAATAGCCCTTGATTGCTTCCAATTTGAATTAATGTTGGTGATAGTATTTGGTAGCTGTAGGTTAGATGAAAGTGCATATATATGTATTAACTACCTGGTCAGTAGGGGAGGAGGGAATAATGCCTTATTCCTCTCAGCCCTAGCCTTGGCCTACTGACACAGGCATCTCTTCCAGGGCCCTTTCTTTCACCTTCTTATGCAGGAGCTGAGGGTTCTGTCCTCTCGAAGCTCCTGTTCGATACTTTTGTCTATAAGGTCGGATCTCGCGGTTAACCAGCAATAGTGGTAAAGAGGGGGTCCCGGGGCATCGGGACGAACCTCATGGCACGCCATTAGACCTGGCCGGGTCCACTTCTTAGGGTGTTAGGTTCCCTCCAATTCCCTCCCTTCCCATCATCATTTGCTGAACGCGATGACGTCCAGAAACATCGACGTATTACATCAAGGAGTAAGTTCTGGTAACGGTTATCATAAACAACAGTAATGATGTTAAAAAGTACAAAGTACAGTATGGGAAACATTAACAGTACAGTAGAAGTGAAGAATTTAAGAAGCTTCTGAGAATAAGGAGCTTTTTTACGAGTTGTCGTATTAGCTTATCATACGAGTAGAAAAGTCATACATAGCATCTACCTCGAGATACGGATATAAACAAAAATGCTTTAAATATTTAATATATCATAAATCCAGATTTAGTGAAACGAAAAACAAAACAAATTTCTATCTGTTCAAGTACCAGGTAGGAGAACGACATTTATGGTTTGTGTTGCGCTTTCACCGTTAGTTTACACGAATTGTCAGGGAAATATCGTAACTCACCTCTTGTTCAAGTGAATGACACAAAATATGTCTCATAATTCTCATTTTGAACTTAAAAGACATTTAAAATAGCGTAAAATAATCAATTTAACAATCAATCTCACTTAGTTGCAAAGGATAATTATTTTTTTCTCGACTTCGTCAATATGTGAGTAAACAATTTTCAAGTATACTCTGAAAAACTCCAATACGTTCAAATTACTCTTTTACTTTTAAAGCTAATATATTCTATACCGACCGGAATCAAACATGATAGTAACTGAGTGATTGAGAGAAGGTTTCCAAAACGCGAGTGGAATTGAATTCAGGCCGAACTGCCGCGGTGTTGAAATACCCACGAATCCAAGTTAGATCCAACATTTAGAAGTCTCAAACAATAGGATTCTAAATTAGACTCGTTATTTTGGATCCTTGCGCCTATTTATCATCCAACTTAACTTCAATGCTTTTCCGAAAAAGGTGTCCGTCATTGTAATACATGATATGAAAATTTCACTTTAAACGCTTAACCCATTACGAATCAAAAGATGATATGTTCAACGATGTGATGAATCATACTTTTCTAGAATCGTCAGTAGAATTCATTCATTTTTGCGAGTTTCCTCCAGCAGTGTGTGCATTGCGTCGAGCTTAAAAAGTTCTCCGAAATATCCTTTTCTGCGAAGATTTTTCAGGTTGAAACCCTTCCATAACCCTTCCCTTGATAATCTTCCTTACCCGTGAAAATGACGACAAATGTTAAGCTGCAGCATAAAATCGAATCTATTCTGAATAGCTAAGTGTTATTCCAAATAACGCACTCAAATAACAATTTGGTCAATTAGCCCAGATGTTTTCGATTCTAACCCTCAGGGAGTCGTTTTTAATCAATGAAGTCGGGCGTCCTTCAATGAAAATCATAAATCGGGTTCTACAATCCTTTGTTTCAGAGAGAAAAAGATTAATCAAACAAAGTGAAGACGTGGGCAAATTGAAGAGAATGCAGCTCTTAAAACATTGTTTAGACCGAAAAACTGTTGTACTTACATGTTTTGGAGGAAATAGATACATTTTTCAATATCTTCCCAAGTAATGATAATAATTTTTAGTTAATTTGTTTTGCGTTAGCGTTATGTTGCGTTAAATTTTCACAGAAATGCTTTAAGTTTTTTCAAATCTACCGAATTATGAATCAGCGCTTAGATACAATCCCATTCATCTTTGAATTTGATAGTGCTGATATTCTTTAACTAATTCAGTTATGCTAGATGACAGATCGGCATAAATATATAAACGTAGGTTGCGAATACATTTATTCGTTAATTATTAGAATCCCTAATTTATATTTCGAATACAATTCCAACATAAGGTATTAATTTATTGTATCTTGAGTAGATCTTATTAATGAATTTTGTTTTATGTTATATTTTAAAATATTTCCTAGTCACTACTGCTAGATTTTTATTCAATTTTAGCTTATATTCTAGCCCTTTTTCATTCAGGATTTTCAAATATAGAGGGAATCTTTCAGAGATCACATATAGTATGTCAAGTATGCTTAATTAAAATTAGGTAGTCTCGTGGCTAAAAATTACTTCCAGAAACTCTAATCTTAATAAATCAAATTACCTCTAAAAACCTAAAAATCTGTAGTTATCCGTGACTTAGTATTATCGTTAGTTGTTACCGAAATCAATATTATATTGATACCTCACTTTTGAGTTACAAGAAAATGTGGTATCGTCACTGAAGAAGTGATACAATCATGATCGTTAGCTTATTTAAAATCGCACTTCAATGTCTATTACAGCGTTATTAGACGATGATTAAACGAAGCATTTTATGACAGATAATGCATAGAAGATCGCGTAAGTTTTGAAAGAGTATGTATGGTTGTGCACTAAATTATACGTAATGATGTTGATTGAACACAACCGCGTTAAATCAAATCATAATGTCACTATCTTTATCTTTGTCATATAGTTGCTTACGCTTCATCTCAATTTTCGTTATTTTGATATTGTAATTGTTTCGTCACCCAGTTGGATACATTTTGATTTACAGCCATGTAAACATCTCGTATTTAATTTCGAATTTTTATCATCAATTGTCTAGTTCCTTCATCTTTAAAAAAAGCATCTCTACTTATAGACACAAATATATTCCTAAGCGAGTTAGACAAAATCTGTTTGTGTTTCGAATTAGGTAAATCCTTCGCTAAATTTAGGGATGACTAAGAAAAAGTCTTTCTGGAAGGAGTCATTAGTTCGATCATCTTTCATTTCTGTATCGAAGCTCTTCAATTGACTGATTTTCAGACCATCAAACAATATATTTCATATTCATAGCATGAATGGGTCATCATAATCCTTGATTGTTCTTCGTAGAGCATAGCCATTCTTCAGAATGCAAAGAGAGCGGTGTCTCGTCTTCTGAGAAATGCTTTATGATTCAAGGAATGCATTTCGTAACCGATAGCCCATTTCTCAGGATATCATAACTTAGTTCTCCTCCGGAAGGCCTCTACCTGCCGATGATGCTCAGGAATCACGCTTTCCCCATTATGAAGTTCCTAACTGCTGTGCGATTATTTATTGCGTATATCTGAGCCGATTGCATCGTAACTCCACCGCATTCCTATGTTGACTTGACCTTATGCCTTTCCTTCTTTTGTGATAGGGTCAGTTACTTCTCTAGCTTAGATAGCTGCGTATTATTGAATGAATGAAGGAAATTCGCAAAGCATTCTTTATTTTCGATTTAGAGTTGCTAAATTCTGTATTCGTTAAGACAAATTAATGAATAGCTGGTGTTGGGAACTATATAGATACTACAACAATACCAGATGCAGGAGATATATATTCCAATGCTGTATTTTTTAACCGTATATTTAGACTCAATAACTGCATTTAGATTCTTGTTAGTCCACCGTTTTTAAGTTAGTGCCGTAAGGCATTGAGTTTTCAAAAGAAGGTACAACGTAACCACCGATTTTGTCTTAGAATTACATAGTTTAATATAAAAAGTTAATTTCATTCAAATGGTTTCACTTTGTATAGTAGTATCTCCCAAAGTTTCAGCATTATTTACCATGGAGTGCGAGCTTTTGGAATTAATAATTAAGGGTACGTTAATAATGATTGGCGTAATCATAACTAATTTACTGGACTTAGTTCGGATCATTCCCCGTGTAATGCCAAAAATATCCTCGAAATTTAAAATTGAATTTTCAGTATCATTTTCGTTCTTTATTTTACCGAAAGAGTTAAAAAATAATAATAAGTTCCCACGCCTACTCCCTAACCAACAAAATAAATTAAACTACGAATTGATAATGATAGATAGGATTTAATATACACCATAAACTCCCCGTCCAAAGGAATTTCTATTTCTGTAGTGTACTTTCCAGATAACTTATGTAGGATGTCATTGGAAGATCTCTTCTTAACGATGATCGCATTTTTATTTCCAATCATCAGAGTGACCGATACTTAAGGATGTCTTTTAAAACAGTAGATGTCAATGTGCCGTTTCAAACAGTATAGACTAATTTCATTCGGCGTGGCTCAGTCTTTCCTTACTTCCGATTCCCCGTATAAGCCGAAGACAAGAAATCAAACGCGATTTTCGAACATGCAGAACCATCTAGCGACGGCGTCAAAGACTAGCACCGCAATCCGTCTCGGCTTTCGAACGGAGCGTCGCATCCAAAACAGGTCAAACAAAACTAAAAGCAGTGATTCTGCCATCATTGACAGAGAGTCCCGTGAAATATTGCTTAACTGAAGCATCTACGTCTCACATTACAGCTCTAGATCTCGAAATATAACTTATTATGAATTACGGCAACAAGAAACTTTTATATTATATCTCGGAGAAATTAATACATAAAAAAACGAGTTGATACAAAAATTGTATCATACCTCTCGCGTGATGCAACTTTTATAGGATAATTTCTTATAAAAATTTTAATATCGGGATGATCTCGAAGCAGCAGTCCTAGTTATCTTAGATTATAATCTAACCTGGATATTAACAAAGAATTTCCATTGAGCATTACCTAAAATACTGCTGAATGTATTTAAGTTAGAAAGATCTGATGCTTTCCCGGTGCTGTTCAGGAAGTTTAATTTATATTCGTGCCTAGAACATTAACTAGAAATTCCGTAGCAACAGTTTCTCAAAATGTAAGTCTTAAACTCCTGCACGTGAGTTATCCTAGATAATTTATAAGTTTAGTAAAATCAACAACCGTCCTACTATTCCAAAACAATTTCAAGCCACAGTGTTCTTTTTAGTTAATTTGAAATACTTCAACCAACAATAATATTACGAAATGAATTATTTTCATTAGATATTATTTTTGACTCGTTTTTTGTTCAGTAATTAATGTCATTTATCGTTTTCTTCCTGAAATTGCCTTAACAAAAGTTATCAAAAGAATACATTTCTTCGGAAATGTATAGTTTTAAAATGATTATATAAATAAATAATAATTTTGAATGAAAGATATGTTTTTCACGTACTCATGGCTTGTTATTACTATAAAATCATTATATAATCCATACATTTAACTAGAATTAAATTTCATTAATAATTAATAAGTTTTAATTTTGTATATATCGAGGTGGCATTTTGTCCGTTTTAAGGAGAGAATAAAACACTTCTCAAGTATTTCTCAGTGATGTACCAGAGCGACACTTTATCGCTTATTAATGCGTTGTCGTAATCAGCATCCACCTTATGTCTTGTAGAATTGTACATGTAGACAAAGATAAAGCAAATACGTCGGTACTTTGCTAATTGTTTTATTTATTTTTAAATTATAGAAATCAATCCTCCGTTTGCGTAGCGCAAAGACAGCGATGAGTTAGATAAAATAACTATATAGTAAATTAAGTATGTTTTATTATTTTTCTGAAGTTTGGCTTTAGCAACTTAGATTACGTAAGAATTTCAAGTGAGTTTTACATAAGATGAGTTAGGGCATTTTTAAATTGGTAATTTATGAATTAATTATCTTTTATAGTATAACAAGATAATATATTAAAACGTTTAGTATATCTTATTGTCCCCACTAAACTAGTCTTCCCAATTCAGTTTGCGAATTAATTCATGTTTGCACTCTATTTCAATTTCCAAGCAGACAAAAAGTTAAATTCTATTGAGAAAAATGCATCGATGGTCTTATTTCTTACAAATGAGGGAATGTGTAATAAGATGGGAATGCCAAATGAGATGGTCGAGGCATAGGGTTTTGATAATCAGTCGTCCTCGTCATCACAGTCATTTAGGCATTATGATAGACTAGCCCTGATACGTTTTGGGATTTAGAACGATTTGGAGAAAAACCTTTCTTCTTCAGATATATTAGTTAGTGTCGCAGTGGTGATTTTAGAAGAACTAAAGTAGTAGGAGAATTCTGAGCATTATTTGCGAATCATAGGTCCCCCTGATGTTAAGTGATAGTTATTTCTTAAAAGTGCGTTGAAAAAGAAACCCGAGGCATCCTCCGATTAAATATTTTGTAAATTCCTTCATACTTCATTTCTATTCAAGTCTCTGCTCATTTCTACGACCTCTTAAATTAAAAACACATACCGGTCAGCATGAAATTTAACTTCCTCACATATACGATTTAGCTAAATAGTTTTCTCTGGAGATGCATGGATATTGTATCATTTCTTGATTTTATTCTAAATTATTATGTAGTGGAGTGGTGATTCTGCAACGATTACACGATGAAATGAATATCTTCCACGATTTCACAAATAAGAAAGCTTAATAGTTTTTTATGCCGTAGTTTATTTTGCCATGCATTCCAAAATTTTACTTCCTTTCGGCGTCATCAGAATCCTATCATTTAGTTCTTCACTTTCAAACTTAGTATCACAATGTTGTTCTTTTCCCTTTTCTCGGCAATATACAAATGATATATCTTGTCACTGCTCTCCTAAACATGGTCAATGCTAAATTTTGTTCTCAGCAACAGTTAACGCCTTTCCTCTGAGAAAAACCAAAAGGATTAAAGGTTCAGTTCTACTCCAATCGCAACTTTTTCAATTCTCCATGGAGGAACTCGGGGTTTTTTGCATTGAAAATATTACATTTCTAGAGAAAAAGTTCAAGTTACATTATTCAGAAGTAATTTTCGATCAATTCTGAATAATATCATTTCATGAATATTTTATTATATCTAGTCACATTGATTATCATTGCAATTTACCTCAAAGTAAGTAAGTTTGTGAAATAAAGTCTGTTTGAGTGTAATTTAAATGGTAATGTAGGATGACCTTTACCTCAGCAACTATTGCTCTTATGAAAAATCTCCTTACGATCCTTTCAATTCACTTAATCTTAAACTTCTGCATGGGTATTTATTGAAAAATTATATATTGAACTAATAACCATAGCGTTTCCTCACAAATGAGTTCTTGGCGTTTGTTTAATTCTTCAGCTTCAGTCACTTTATCCGCAAAATATTCGACGCGATTAAGTTAGTTTAAGCCGTATTTGACAGTATTTAAACTCGAAGTTCATTGCTATGACTAGACGAACGTTGTTGTTAACCTGAAAGAGAGACTAGAGAGATTAATCGGTTGTAAGGAACCAATTTGAGAAGAATAGGAAGAAATGCTCTCGACCGCAGTATGCTAATGTCCGCCTCTTCCGCTGTATTGAATCAATTTGGGTCCACGAGATGAGCCCACTTCCAGATTGATTATCAGAGAAACCACGCGATAGAGGAATATGCTAATAATAATTACTTGCAAAAATGTATGCGTGCTGAAAAAGCTACTGTCTCTTCTAAACGGTGGAAAGATGAGATTTATGACAAAGGAAAGAGATCTTGCTTGATTGGCGGACAACTCTTTGCTGGAGTATTCCATACACGCTAAGAATTTCATGAATATGTACGAACAGCGAACGACTAAAATATATTTGCAAATAAAAACGAATGAAAACGTTACCTCACTTCGGAAGATTGATTTATTGCAGGAGAATGTTAAGTAAATGTTTCAAATAATATCGGTTACCAATGAATCTGAATTGGTTCATTTCCTTTCATTCAGGAAAAAATAGCATTTACATACATTGAACGTGCTATCCACTGAATAGGTTTACTCAATAGCTCATGGTGGTTTAAGGAAACATATTGACAGTGCAAATGTAAAAGCACTGCTAACTCAATATCGAATCCAAGCTTTATTCTAGGGAATGAGTAGGAAAAAAGGGGTTATTGTGAATCAAGAAATAGTTTTCCGCACTAATTTTTTTAGTACTTTAAATAAGAAATATTAGTAGAGATTTGTGCAATAGATGTACTGCAGCAGCTATTCATACGGCCATTTGAAGGAAAAATTAATGAAATAGTAGTCTTTACAAGATTAGAATACTTGAGGGATTGTTAATTGCTAATTTAAGTTAGAATTCGTCATTTAAAAAAAATCCAATCGAGCTATGCAAATGTCTGACGTCCCTTTCATTGTATCCTTCACTAGAAAAGTAAATAATATTCGGTTTACTTTCTAACTCCTCGTTTGAGGTTGATTCGATGCAGCCACCGCCATATTCTTAATGGATTTCCATGATTCACTTATATATCTAACCACCTTTTTATCCCCTCTACATTTACGGGGAATTTATAAGCTTTAAAAGGCTGTCAATAGATTTCCTTATATTCAACACTTCTAAGAACTTCATTATACTGCCCGTATTAGAATGGCATCATTCCACAAATCAACAAATTTAATATTAAATACCGTGAAGAAATCAAATGAGAATCATGAATGATATTTATTAGATAGGTACTAGCCATATGAATATTTGTTTAATGCCTTATAATTTTTCTATCGCTTGCGAAATAAGTGAATGCAAAATTCAGTCCATGCGATAAATTATTTGGATAGAGACTCGTAACCTTTTACTTTCATTATACGTGGTAAACAATATTCTCGTGTCAACTCATACCTTAAATTCTGAATATTAATTTTTAGATAGAATAAAACAAGTAATTTTGAGATATTATTGAATACTATCTGCCGTAATTACCTATTTGAAGTCAATTGACAGATTAATGAAGAATTATTCACTGCATAGATATGTCATGCGGAATTAAAAATTTTCTCATTATCTAGTTTTAAATGTTACTATTTACCTTAGATACGATGCCATATAATCTTGCATATTCATTTTTCATTCATTTCATTGGAATCCGTCAATTCAAAAAATCACTTTTGAATAAAGCATTATTTCCTCATTATCTCCTCTTTAAAAAATTAATTTTCTACCTAATCAATAACTTAATTCAGTACCTATTGGAAAATAGATTCAATTTCACATTAGAAGAATCTAAGATCAAGCACTTCATTAGTTCTATATATGTTGGATCATCCGGTTTACAACTTACATTAACATGGCGGCAAATGCTCTTAGGATATGGAAGGCGTGAGGCGATCCATCGTAAAACGGGAGAATAAAAGAAATATGCGGTGGGAGTTGTCAGAAGAGGCGAAAAGGGAAGAAAGAGGGGCATTATCAATTAGCATGTAAATGTGGTAGGCAGAGGCGAGCGGCACATAAATTAAGCAGTGGCGAGGAACACTGTGATGGAAAGTGGTGGATGGCTTTAAAGTTTTTATATCCCGATTGCCATCTCGTAAAATGTGGCCTTTTGCGTGTAAATGGGACTTCGAGAGATCGTCTCGGTATTGAGAACATGACATAACCCAATCCGATATTGCTGGAAGCGACACTTTAGGCTACAATCTGGAACTTACCTATTTTCAGAAAGGATGAAACGTAACTAATTATGAAGAAATTTTAATTATAATTATGGAGAAATGTCACCTGATCATTTATGTAACACTTCGTAATTTTATTGCTCTTCAGTTTTTAGAGAAGGATTTTCCCATACATTCAGAAGAGCTCAGTTAAACGCTCTTTATTTCAGAAATGTAACATTACTCTCTACTCGTAAAAACCTATTTATACTGGCAATTCATTTTAGTTTAGTTAGTTAAATCTGTGGGATGGAGTTGGCTTTAGGACATTTTGTTCAAATTTTCCACTAGTTAAAGGCTGTCAATGTTAACGTCTTATCCCCATTCTACATTAGCGGCAAGTTTTACATGATATTATATGAATAAACAGTTTCTCTAAAAGGGAAATTCATGGCTCTCAGTACGTATTAACTTAATGATGTTAGGTTCCGTGAATATGTTTTTCGATTTTTAGAGTGTTATGTTCCTATGAAGAAGATATGAGCGCTCATTTCAACATACGAATTGGAAGGACTGTTACTATATCCCTTCCTTGACTGTGCCCTGAAAACTTCCAAAAACAACTGTGTATGGTACTCGGGCACCCCAACGCTTTTTTCGCGAATATTACTTTGTTTTTTTGTTTTTCTTTTACTCAACCTTTAATTATGTTTAAAAATACAGTATTGATTATTTTGTTGTGATTATCTTTTATTTTTTTGGAGGTAGCATTAGAGTTTTGGCTACCAGATGATGTCAACCCAGGCATACTCAAAAACATCGCTGTACATGAAATTTAGGATGATAATGTGATATAATTACCGTTAATGCAATAAATAATGAATTAATTTAAAAATCTGTAGCAAAGGGTGACTGAATTGCCACAATCACACGACATGACATTGTGTATAGCAATCCAAGCAAAAGTGGCTGTGCGGGGTACTTTGGTACCCCATTCAAAAACTAAAGATATTTTGGAAATGAGTCTGTGAAACAAATAACTTTCAATTTCATAAAATAAAAGAAACATTAATGCACGAATACTTGGAATAAGAAACATATTTAGCAAAAAATAAACATTTTCTCTTGAATTTAGCTATTTTGGGGTCCTCAAGTACCCCACCGTCAAGGAAGGGATAAACAAAAACAATTGGAATCGATTGGTCCATGAAGCCATTTTCATCGAAGACGATAAAAATTAAAACGTTTATTTAGTTTTCAAGCTGATTTTCTGTTTTCAAAATTTTCCCACAATTCGGCATAAAATATAAATTGAATCATTAAAACAATATTATATGAACAACAAAGAATACTAATTTAGAGTAAATTTTATTGTGTCCCCAACTCTTTTTGTTCTTTCGAAGATATTTCTTGCGAATAGTAAGGATTATAAATTATGAAAGACCAATTTTAATTAGAACTCCCCAAGCATGAATCGTGAATATTTGATTATAAGAATGTATATGGTAGTTGATAACTTATTCATGGAGAAAGGATTCGTTTTGCTCACAATGATATGCTGATACATCAGTTTATAGATAGATAGATTATTTGAAGTATTTTTCACTGAATAAACATATATTTCTGTCTTATTTACTTACAAATATCAATCTACTAAGAAAACGTTTTGCCGAAGACGTTCTTTCTTGGCAGTGGAGATTTCGTGGTCTCGTGTTACTCAGATTCCTCAAACTTTTAATCTATTTTCGTTGCATATTATATTGACGAACCTATTTTAATAACATTGTTACAAATAAAGTTTTCAACATTGCTTAGGACGGTATTACTAGAGCGTTATAGCAGCGATATTAATTCGAAATTGTATAAAAAGTAACCTGATTGACACGCGTTCCGTAAAATTGTTTCATTTCCTCAGAACGCAATCTTCGTCTGTTATAGATGGGAAACGGTGCCTGCAGAAGGAACTATTAACGAAAATGAGGAGGTTAACGGACCGCACTCTTTTAATTACTAATTTAATTTCTTGGCGCAGGAAGTATTTCACTCAATTATCATTACCCGGATCGTTTGGAATCGCTAATGATTTTTACTGAGTAATTAAACCCGGAATATCTGATAATGAACAGGATTAAGCGTGGAAGCTTACGTGGGTACCAAGGCCGAATTTTTAAGGAATGGGAATCCTAAGATAGTGATCGAATTAACATATTCATCGGAGTTTGAAAAGACGCATTCAAGGCTCATCCGAGATTATAATTTTCTCTCTATCTCTCCCATGGTTGATCCCAGTATTTTCACTCGTCTTTCTTGCACTATCGTGTCTTTATAACATGTAAGCGTACAGGGCTGTCAACTGAAATCAGTTTTCTTGTAAAAGGTGCTTTTTTACGCCTATAAATGTCGTTCGATTCGATTTTCAATTCGATTCAAGTTCGATTATTTTGCTACGAAAAAATTCACACTTTGACTTCATTAAGGAAAGAGTTACGAAATTAGTGTAAATGTCCCTCTCAATGCCAGCCTTCAGCAAACTTTCCCGGAACAACACAGTTATTAAGATTAACCTTACGTTCCAAGTTATGAATATAATGAAATCACACTTGATAATTTCCACACTGGTTTCAAACGATTGATTTCATTGTGAATATAAATTTAAGAGAGGATTAGATTGGAATAAGATGGAGTAGAAGTAGTTATTTTATAGGGCAGGCTTGAAATTCACAAAATACTCTCCCTTTTACAATGAAAATTAATTTTTGTCACATACGTCTTACACTGCAAAGATCAATATTCTATAAAGTATTATAAGCAATATTTTAGGTATATGGCATAAGTGCTATTAATGATCGCAAAAATAAATTAACTTTATGGATGAAAATGGAAACGGGAATAGTGGTAAAGATGAAAAATTCAATTTTTTCACACTTTTACCTTCTCTAAAATGTCATAATGCATTTCAGGGTTATTTAAAAAGCACAATGATTCATTACGTTATAGTTATTTCAAAACTAATTTCGTTCCTTAAATAAGCGTGTTTTACATGGAATTACTAATCATTATCATTGATTAAAATGCAACGTTTGGTTTGTTGTAGTTCTCTGGTCTTATTGCTTTTCCTCTTTGTTATTTCCAGCGTAAGCGCTGAAAATTGCACAAGGACTCTCATAATCTAACGTCGTCTTCCACAATTGCTCTTTTCTGATAATTTTTCGACACCATCCTTACTTCAATGTATCCTCGATTCCCTTCCCTTTTTCCAGAGTTTTTACGAACCTCAATCCGTTTCCACACCAAAGGACTTCTTTATTAGTAATTCTATTATTTTATTTTCATAATTCTCCTCTAGTTTAAAATCTCCATTGCAGAAATTTTCCTTTATTTGCTACTTTTTTACCAAAGCTATACAATAGGGTACTACTTACGTAGATATTAGTGATTCATTTGCTTACATCCACACTTGTATCATTAACTGTTAACAATAGATTTTTCTGATGGAATATCTTTCCTTTGGTTATATTCCAACCATTTCCTTTTGCTAAATCCTTTTCTGGTACTCTTAATGCCTAATAGAAAAGATAATTTTATGGGAACCTTAAGTGTTATCAAGTATATGTTTAAAAATTCTCCAATTCTCTATTTACACTCTCTTTAAAAACTCTTCGTTTTTGTTGACATTCCATATTTATATTTCCATCGGTTCTGGAAACAAATGAAAATCTCAGATTACTGACCTCCTAAGACAGTTTTATATAATTATATAATAAAGTGATTTGAACAGAAATATTTATCAAAGGTTAAAAATCTCCAATAGCCGTCTACCGTAATAAACCGTCTTTGTCGGCGATCTTGGTCTCGGTGTTAGGAGAAAACAAGAGAGAACACCGCACTTTAATAACACTGAACACTAATTCTGAAACAGCTGTATTGCCAATTTTCTTTCTTTATGGAGATTTGTATGTTTATATATATATAATAAGACCGGAGTCCCTCTGATTTGAACCTTCTCCGTTATTTCCTTATTTAGTTTCCTCATGCAAGTACACCCAGCAATGTATGCGTAATTGAAGCAAAAACTGCATAGTGTTTCTTGGTAAACGAAGTTGTTTTCCATATCGACCACTTGTTAATTAAGAACTGCATACCTGCATCTTTCCAGAATGAGCTTTGAATAAATGAGAGAGGACTTTTAATCTGCTGATACGTTAATTTAAATATGCATGAACAGAGATTGCGACATATCGCCCTTGGATACGTATCTAATCCGTTGCTATTCATACTCGGCCTTCTTATTCTCTGTGTTTCCTCGCATTCTATTGCAAGGAGACGATTATTTTAGGGCCCATAAATATCTCGATTGCGCGTTGCATTGGCGCCGATAAATAATGCGCGTAGATTGAGGCAATAGAAGAGCTCGATTGGAGAAAGAGCAGTGTGCAATCGCTGGAATTTACCTAATTCTGCGATTTTTTTCGCAATCAATCCTTATTTTTTTGTGTGATGTTGCATTGATAATGCTGAAGTCCACAATCAACATAGATAATGAAAGACACCAACTGTAAATAAAATACAACAAAAACACCATCAGTTAAATTCGTTCAGGTTTTTGCCGATCCACACGCAAATGCATGCTAGACCCGTTCTCCCCCTTGTGCGTAGTTGAGCATTATAATAGGTCTTTGGTTCACAATTCTCCTTCCGGCTTTCCTTCTTGTCTATTCTTGATTATCCTGTTTGTTATTTTAACCCTAGAACTCCATTAATTTGTTCCTACTGATTTACATACACTTTCTATTCTTCCCAAGTGACAATAGCATTGCACATTTGCTTTATATTATTCTTGTCATTCTCCATTTCAAAGCTTGTTAATTTTTTTCCAAGACAATCTTTTCTTTTTCAAACCTCCAATACTGTATTTTTTTCGATTCACGAAAGTTTTCCAAAATCTCTTACAAATAGTAGTTGTAATTGCTATATTTTATCGCGAAAAAATCAGCAAAATTGTAGTTGTGTACTGTAAAAAATATTAGAACCTCCTCTTTCGGAGTAAGTAATCGGTTTGAACAAGGTTATCTTGAAATCAGTAGCAATTACTCACTTCAGCTTGTAATTCAGCTTCAGAAATATACTTATATTATCTGAATCCTTATCCTTGCAATTATTCCAATGCAATTGCTTGATATTTAATGAATTTGTGATTTAAATGCAAAACAGTACCGTGTTCTATCATCAAGCAACTTCTTTAGTAAGATGAGATTCTCGACGAATCATAATAATAGGGAGCAAAGGTCATGAATCCATATCAAAAACCTTTAACAAATAATGTAAATCTAAGATCCTTGTTAGACGTTGAGCCGTCTCTGCACCCACCGACCCCACCGAATTTTTCCATTCCAATTCTTCGTTTTTAAAAAACCCCTTTGAATTTTACACGTTTCTTCTCCTCAATTGTAACTTTTCAGAGGCAAAAAACAGCAATTCTTCAGTAATACTTAGATTAAAAGTCGGTGTTTGCAAGTACTCTCTTTTCAACCCTATTTATACATATATTTCAATCAATTTTCAATGACGCAAAGATTGGTAAAAATAGAATAAATAAGATTTTAATTTCGACCGCTGGATAATTGACTCTTGATATACAGATTCACCAGTTAAAATTATAGTTCAAGCTCAAAAATCAATATGTATTTGAGTGATCATACTTTCATATAATCACGGTTTAGGCAAATAGACTCAAAAGAAACAGATTAATGAATAAAAAATAGTTCATAGTTCACGATCAAAGTTTTGTAGATAAAATAAAAATGGTAGCAGGACAGAGATATTTTATAGGCGTTATACTGGGAGAAATAATCAAGTTAAATTATATCAAGCGCTGGAGAATACTGATGAATCACCAACCATAATGAATAATTTATAATTAAAACTGCGCAACATAGTCGCGAACCGTTCTAGACGCGCTTATCATTTGCAAGTCTTTAGCCAGTTACTCTGAATCCTGTGGAGTTAACACTTAAATATTTAAAAATGTAGTTTATATAAATGCTACTATATGAAAATGTAGTATATTTCTAATATAAGTGATTTTATATCATAGTCTGCATGTAGCGCGTATATTACAAATAATTTATTAAGTATTCGTTACCCCATCACAACAACTTGCCCTCGGAGCTTCACCGTGTACAGTTTAAGACTTCCTAATCTATTTTTCCTTTCTTACTCTCAGTTCGAAGCTGTCTTTTATGTACCCTGACATTTCTTAAATTTACCTCTTTCTCATTGTAGTAATACTCCTGATATGTAAGCATATTTTATGAGATTGCTTATCAGTTTCTTTATTATTTAAATATTTCACAACTTTATCAGATGATTCTCATTAATTTTCGATTCTACATATTGTAGAATTTACATTCCATATTTGTGTGAATATGACTTTAGCTTTATTGTTGACATCAACCTGTCATTTTAGCTGGTTTTCGTAAAGATATCATAGAGTAAACGATAGCAAAAGCAAAATTCAGAATGAGGCATCGTTAGAAATGAGTTTTCAAATTAATATATTATCAATTTATTAATGCCCTTAAACATGCATTTACATATCTACTTTTCTGCTTATTAATCCGAAGTCTTTAAAGGTTTTAATGCTACACCTTCCTTGTGTCTTCTCTGATTGCGAGTTTTGCAGCGATACTACTCATATAATCAGCTAAATATATATGCTATACGTCAGAGGGTTAGCATCGGTTAATTTCAGAAATTATTCACCAAAGTTTGAATAATAGGTAATATTTACTAACATTAGTTATGTTTTGGTTATTTCCATCGTTTGTTAGGCCGAATTTAGGATTGGTAACCGCAACTCGTATACCAAAATTTAAAATGCGTCCCCCATCAGAGTATCAGGCGAGAGGACATTTCGAACTGTCAGCAGTAAAGACAAAAACATAAGAGAATATTGTCTTCACCTCCACCATCTTCGGAATGAGAGAGATAAGTCATAATGCCATCTATCGGACGATTGAACGAGAGAGACAAATGAAGGAAGGAATCCGCTTAACGTAATTCTCGTCTATTTCAAAACTTCCCAAAACGGAATAGGATATTTTCACATTCGGGAGACAGCTACCTGTGGAGAATTTTTCTACCTCCCGCGACTCCCTTCTCTTCATCAATCCGTCGCAATTACGCCGCTCTCTGGTGGGTATTCTTGGAAGCAATCGGTAGCCACGGTTTGGGGAGGGAGAGGGATCCACCATAAAAGTCGGCTCATCACTGCCTCCCTTTCTTGTAATTCTGGGCACGTATTTCAGTGATTACCTGCAGGGAAACCCTTTTCCCTACGTATGCAGCGTGCACACTAAAGGCATTCCCTATCAACATTCAAAATTCCCCATCAACTTGAGTTCTCGAGTAACGGTAATCCTCTCCCCTTTCTATCGTGACTGAAGCACTAGCGATTTCTGTAATTTCGATCACTTTGTGCCTCACTCTCCGATTACACATGCTTTACGAAATCCGATACAGAGATGGATGAAATAATAGCTTGTTGACCCAAAAAGGACTAAGAAAATATGCAAATAAATTTTATAAGTTCTTCTTATTTTCCCAAATATTTATTCATAGCGACCGGTTTCGACCAATACAGTCATGTGCCTGTAATAGTACCTGTATTGGTCGAAACCGGTCGCTCTGAATAAGTTTTGTGGAAAATACGAAGAACTTTTTAAATTTATTTGCAATGGCGTTCCACAACGTTCGGACTGACCATCTTGATTTTATTAGAAAATATGTTTTATTCAAAACAAAGGACCGTTTCAAAATTTTCTTTTCACATTTCTACATTTTCTCCTTTTACTTTATCATCTACTTACTCTTTTTCTCCTTCCCTTATTTATCTCCTTTTTTCCTCAAATCATTTATATCCTTGTATTACTATCCTTGTATCATTTATTCTCTTTCCCGTTGACCATTCTTATCCCCTTAACATTTCATATCCTGTAGTAGTATTTATTCCTTTTTAACCTATATTCATATTATTAACAATCCTTTAGATTTAAGAGCTGCAAAATATAGAATTGCAGTGATGAGAGATTTCATTAGATATAAAGTAAAACTATATTCAAAATCTTTATGGAATCTCTGGGGGGACTAGAAAACCGAATAACTATTTGTTTGAGTGTGTTAAATAGAAGTTTTCAATTTCTGCTATTTAAATAATGGTATGATAAATACATAAAAAATCATAAATTCTGCGATAGAATCCATTCTTCTCTTTCTATTAGAAAGTTCTTAAAATATTTGTAACATAGAGCATGCAGAGATAAAAACATCTATACTTAGGAATAATGTCTTCGTTTCATATAATACTGGGAGGCTAAATGGTCGATTCTCTTTTCAAATTCTACTGATTTTAATTATGCAAATTGTTTTTTCTCGTCTTATTTACGGAAAGATAGTTGTGGTGCAAAATATATTGTTAACTTATATGGTTCAATACAGGATTATCCCTTAGTTAGTCGCGTTAAAAATTCCGTAATTAGTTGCGTGGGGTCAATACGGCCTTAAAATTCTTTGAATTATTTAAAAGCCTTTAGAATGGCAAAACAATTAGTTCAGTCTATCATACATCATAGTCGATCTATTAGCAAAAACAATATTGCTTTTTCAGCGTTTTGTGTAATTTAAAGAATTTTGATTTAAATTGAATTTTTGAATATACCTTCTCCATTCAAGAGACTTTCAGTTTCTCTCATTGGTGACTGCACTTTCTCCTCCCACCTCATCCCTCTCAACTAGACGATAATCTCAATTCAAACTCCACTACGTTGCGGTGACCTTTCGACATCGACCTCGGTTAAGTAGAGCTATTTCTATTCGGCGAGCCACAGGTTCGAATCCAGATGATATCACGAAAGGAGCGATTCTATTTGTGTTGAGATCTGATACATATTTAACGGAGTGAATGGGTATTAGCATAAAGTCGGTGGCGGAAACCTCATTGAGAAATACGAAGAGAGAACCGCGACATAAGTTGGTCTTAACGAGGGGCTTGACCCGAGTGCCGCAGTAAAATCCTAGTTTTAGTGGAAAATGGAGAACAGACTGATACTACAGCTGTGTTGACCACGATGGAGAGCTTCTCTCTGGGATGCTGGACAGCTCATTCGCTGTTGTTTGCAACCTGAATAATCTACCAGGCAGTAATCTTGATCTCTCGAATAAATACTGCTATTAAGGGGTCTTCATAATTCCCATGGCAAAATTTATAATTAGATGGCCACATTACTGATGAGAATAGCTTATTTTTATTTGCAACTAGTATTTAGTGTTTTACTCAAAAATCAAGTCGGATAAAGAATAGAATGATTCAGAAGTAATGTGGTAATGTATTTCCTTGGATTATAGTGGGAGAAAAACACCATTTTGGAATCTATCTACGAAATTTAATTTCCTTAATATCTCGGGTACTTCTCGGACCATGTTTTTCGGAAATAATTCGATTAGGTTAGCACATTTGATCCACTTTTTACCCTATCAGAATACGGAAACCTGGGCCATAAAATGTCCATATCAATCCTTTCCAAATATTTGTGTAAGCTCTCCATTAATTGACCCAAAAAATCCCAGAGACATGAAAGAATGATGGAAATTTCATTTACATCTCATACAGTCGTTCGGCCAAGTTCTCCAGGGGAAAAGAAGGAGCTTGTTCCACCTAAGAAAACGTTGATTTGAGGGAAACCATGAGTTTATTTGATAAAATTTGAGATTGTAATATTACTGAATGTCAACTCTTTGTCAAAGAAGCGAGTGAAAAGAAAGGTTTGACGATGCCCTGCCAAAGCAGAAGGATTTAAGGGGGATGAAGGTAAGATATTCACCCGGATTTTGTTATCTCGATTTTATAATCACTACAATCACTAACTTTGCTAGGATTATCAAATATAATATACGATTATGAAGTGTAACAAAACCCGTTGTGGAGTCAATTCTAGCAACTTGGAGGAATTCTGGGAGCATAAGAGTTTTTCCTAAGAATAATAATGAAAGAGTAAAGGGTAAAATTGCACATAAGGGCGTGCACCCAGGAAAAATCCCAAGGAAAAACGGACTTCCCGGCCCAGTCAGACTTTTTTCAAGTCCGTTTTTCCTTGGCAATAATGTAAGAATTATTAGAAATTCAAGTTATACCTTAGTTTTATAATTTACAGCACATCCTATCTTTCAAATAAATAAAATAGATAAAAGTGAGTGGAAAGGTGTATATTCTGTAGATAATTAGCACGGCGAAAGAATATACTATATAAATTATAATGAAATAGGAAACGAAGCTTTAGACATTTTTAGGCATTGAATTCTTATCAGTATCTTCATATATCTACGATGATAAAAGTTTACTAAGACTTTCGTAAATTCAACTTGTGGAAGTTCCCGTTAATTCCTCCTGTTTATCAGTGTTTAAAATCTGATTTTAGTTAGTTTGTGTCCAAATTTGACGTCTCCTATTAATGTTAATTCCTTTCTCTGAAATGATAATACAATTAGCTTTCGTATACCCTTTAATTAACCTAATTTATACAGTAAGAGCGTAGCATCCAATTAAGAGTAAACGTAGTAACTATGAACTCAGAATTCAAACAAGCGACGTCTCTCATAGGCGAAAGAATTGGACTATTTGCATCTCATTATGAATGCATGGACGCTGCTGTGAAGTGAGGAAGAGGAAGATTGCTCAGACAGCGAATGATAGATAAGGAAGGACTTCAAGAAAAACCATTTTAAGCAAAGAATTGCTCAGGGTAATAGAAAATCATATGGTTTAATAAAGAATATTGGAAGCATAGTAGTATATCTGATAGAGGCATCGTAGCGTTGAATTTTCAAATATATGATAGATTAGAGAATATGTATTGCTGTGAGATCATCAAGAGAAAAATGTGGAGAAATCTTTACCTTTCTTTTACCTTTTACCTTTAATAATTCACAGGGACCATACTCAACGTTCAATATTTTTACCTTCCCCTCTTAATGCCAGTCACAGTAAATGATTATCGAGGAGAAGGATGGGATTCTGAATATATTGAAACACAGAGGAGACCAGCTCTAAATCATCGGACATAACCCAGATATAATTTTCAGAGTTTTATCCTTTTAAAACTAAATCAATTCCATTACTTTTACTATAAGCAACAGATTAATTAAAATAGTCAATTTAATTAGTTTTATATTTGAATATTTTGAACAAAAGGACCTTAAAGATAATTTCACACCACATTCCTTTAAATTCTATTTCTTTATTTGTTTATTCATTTATCACTTTTGCAGTTTACATGCTGTGCAGCTACTACACTAAATAGATCACTGTACGTGAATTGAATGATCACTAACAGGTATAAATGACGTTAGCTGTCGAGGCACTATTAAACCATTACTAATACTACATTAATCGAAGGATGCTAAATTATTAAGAACCTGAAGAGTGAGGACGCTTGTGAGTATTATAAAATGGTTTAGGAAACTGAATTCAATATTCTTACAAACATTTCAAAGGAAATATATGAAAGAAAGATGGTTAAATCAAATCGTAAACTTCTTATCTCGATCTTTCTAACTATTAACGAAAATCTGGGAGCATTAAAAATGATGATTTGTCATTATTAAGATATTGACTAATTGTAATCGAGCATAATCATGAATCGGATGCTCTGTTGCCGGGACATTCTAAATGTTAGTTCCATACTCCATCTTTATTGGACTAATATTATGAAAGGAGATCCGGACGAATTACATCACCCATCGCGAGGCATACCGTCCGTCGGTCGCTTCTTTACTCGACGATAAATAAAAAAAGGACGAAATTGTTGTCTAGCGATATTTGTTAAGCTTTAAAGAAAAAAATGGCGATGTTTTCGAACCGTTTCCGCGAAGAGCAGTGAGAAAATTTTCCAAAGGGTCGGAGAATAAACGAACTTGGGAATCGGGGAAAGGAAATTAACACCAAAAGTCCGTCAGCACGCGATAGGGGTTTGGATGACAAATTCCACGAAACACTTAATTTATTCCGTTCGAATTAAATGCTACACACTTAAGGCGTGTGTGTTTTCCCTGTCGCTCCCAAGCACAAATCCCTAAGGACGTCGTAGTAACCACAAATTAGCAGATACGGATCTTCGCATATTTTATGCCATTCGCTCCACCGACCGTTTTTTGTTTCAAACCTCCGATTACCATTCCGAGCTTCTTTTGTATTTTCCCGCATTTGAATACACCTTCCGCGTTTTTATTCTCCTAGAGAGAATCGAAGCTAATTACTTTAATTGTCTCGATTTACATACCGTGCCGTCCAGCAGTTCGCTAATCCTGGATCGCATCATTTTTTCCAGGGAGAAACTCTCCGCATTTTGAATTAATTTATGTTTCGAACCCATAATTCGATCCGGTAATCGTCCTCTCTTTGGATCGCGAATAATTTATTCGCTGCTGAGAATCGCATAGGCTCTGGTTTAGTACGTGTGATTATCGCTCACATTTTATTTATCCAGATCCGCTATTTTCCGGAACGAGGTCGATTATCTGAGTAAAGTACAAAAAAGTACAACTATTTAGAAAAGTAAACCTATTTCAAAAAGTAGAACTATTTTGAAAAGTAAACCTATTTCGAAAAGTACAACTATTTCGAAAAGTAAAACTATTTCAGCATTACAAACATTTTGTTCTTGACTCATATTCATATGTTATTAGCTGAATCTATCAATTTGCTTCAAAGGAATTCTTTATTTGTATTACTTTATGATTGACCTGGTAGCTGATTGATGGAGAATGAAGAAAACTTGCGACTCGGAGGTAATCCCTCCTTCCTCCCTAGAAGAAAAATGGCGCCTTATATTTTAGATTATCAATTTCATTGTCCATAGAATAGTTCAGATACATTCTTATGGTAGCTCGCGATGGACTTTCAGAGAAACTGACAAGAATAGCTTTCCTTATCTCGTTTCGTTTCCACGGGCAACTTTTCCTACGTTTCGATATATTCTTTGCAGTTTTCCAAAAGTAATTCCATTAAGTTAGGCATAAAATTTTCTCAGAAACCAGTGACCGGGTCATTACGGTATACAATTGTATCAAGTATCCAGGCTTCATGGCAAGTTATTTGCAGGCTGTATAGATTCTCTCTGTACAAGTTATAAATATAATGTATACATAACATTATAATATATCAATGATAATTTAACAATTCCCGGGGATTAATTACAAAGAGATAGGCCCCAGTTTTGTGTGATCGCTTTCAAAGTAGTCATTTCAATTCACTTTTCCAAATGTGGCTGCTGGTCTTAAAAAATGCGATGGAAACATTTCTTTTGCATAAAATATCCTCCTTTTTCTTCATATCCGCCGTTAATGAATCAAAATGCTTTCCGATCCTCAATCATGAAATCAAGTTTCATCGCTGATGTAAAACCTTCTGCAAACTTGATTTGAACCTTCGGGTCGTATTCGGGAACGATTGAGGGATAGGTGGAGGGATCAGGAAGTATCTCTACTCTACCTATATCTCTTTTCCAAAGAGGTAGACCTTTTGATTCATCCTCCCGATCGCCAACTCTGCGTACAAACTCGATAGTACTGACTAATAAAAGCATTGCTCCATTGAGTGTAATGCAGTTTTAGTCCTAAATATGGCAGAATATTATTGACAATAGTTTCCAAATTGCGAATTTACTATTTCAATACATCATCAAAGAATAGAAAGGTTTTGCGTTTCAACGTGAAATTAGGTAAGAGCGAAAATATTGCAAAAAGAAGGAAATTTTCAAACTTTTTTTTTTTTTTATTTTTCCTATTATTGTTCAAATACTGCTTATTTTAACAGAAGAGCGCTCATAGAATTTGCACACTTCTTTCTGGTAGCTAGGCTCCCTTGGAATATTCAAGGGGCAGGCACCGCGAATTACAAGTCAACTTCCTCTTCCTTTACTTCCGTGGCATAGGTAAAGCATTTTGGAATCGATAGGTCTTTGCGTTGCCATAAATCGCATTATCATACTCTGAGGGAAATACCCAATTTGGCGTTGCGTGACTGAGACACGGTGAAAATAATAAGCATCGGAAAGGATCGAATTTCCTCTTTCGGAAACTTTTTCAAGGGAGGATATTAAAGGGATTTAAATAAAGGAATAGTTAGGTAAAGATGCTTACTTGGCCACGCCAGTTTGCTATGTCACCTAATGTAACCTCTGTCGAGAAGAAATTCGCGTAGTTATAAATGTGGGTGGAGATAGACAGGGCGTAGAAGTTGTCCTTCTCACCATTTTGTCGGATTCTTATGGCATTCCTCATAAGCATAAACAAAGTTTTAGTATCCCGACGAATAGAACTAGAAAGAATTTAGGATGTTATTACAGACGTGGAATGCAATGGATATATTGCAACTGATAATTTTTTTATCATCGTTCGAAGAAATCTGATGTGCGGAAGACTAATTTCAATAACGGCTACAAATGAACTCTAATTCTGTTATCCATTCCATGTAGATATGTAGTTCTGTAATTTATACAGCAAGAGTTAAGAAAACCAGTTATATGACAATATACGAATTATATTGTGTTAAGCGAGCATTGTTCGTGTGAATTTTGACTGATACTTTCACTAACTTAAAAGTATTAGCAGGACACTTTTTTACTCTTCTTTCATAATGTACGATTAAAATGCTATTATAAGTTCCTGTGTAGCTTCTAAGCTCGCATCTGGCCTTAAAAACAGAGCTAAGGAGAATATTAATCAACTAAACCAAAATCTAAACTGAAATTGAACTGTAAGGTAAATACGACAATTGTTTGCTGGCTTGAGCTGCTTTGCGCTGCCTCACAGAATTTAAGGTTGGTGCTAATAGTGTATCATTTTCAGTTGTAATTTAATATAATTATCCTTTTTCTAATGTTTTATGTAGTTCTACGACTTAGGAAATACATAATAAACTACTGCGAACATTTTAGAGGATATAATAGGCAAATTCTATGATTTATATATGAAATTTATAGCACATTTACATCAGATATCGTAGAAAAATTATGTAATTGGATATCTGATAAAAATAATTTAATGGAAAAACTAACAAAAATAAGTGCTTTGATGATGTAGGATGCATACCTTTGGATGATATAGGAAGCATACATATTCTAATTTTGATTATCAAAGAAAATTATAAACGTATTCAATATTTAGAATACACATCAGAACAAGAGTTATTCATTTAATGGAAAATATTATTTTATGTGCGACAAAATTCCTCGAGGAAAATTTATCGAGGAACGGAGTTATTATAACTTTGCAGATCATATTGCTAGAGATGGCATAAAAAAGATTTATTACACTGCTACTCATATCATGTCCATGATAGACCGGGCGAATAAATAACTTATCATGCTGTTCAGTAAAACCCACAGATTTGAATATTTTCCATAAACAATCTGTATAGGAACTCGTAATCTGGAAAATCCAATTATGGGAAGGAAATTGAGTATATTGAGTGAATTCTAAGATAAATAGGCTCTTTTCTCCGCTGATTTATATATATATTTGGGTAGGACTCAAACGAGCGGCGATGATTGGACGAAATCCATTCCTTCAGCTGTCGAATGTTATCTGTTTCTCAAAGGGGCGTTTTATAGTGACGAATCGCGGTGAAGTGTGATCGAAAGTTTTTGTGGCGAGGGAAGGATCTCGTGATCAATTAATAAGACACGCTATCGCTTGCGTTCGCACGATTTTTTATTCTCTGAAAAATAACTCGGAAGTCCGTCTCTGGCGGTGATACCCGGATCACCCCTTGAAATGAGCTAAATATAAATAGCAGCGTTCAGTTTTTCAAAGAAAGATTAAGTATTGTTAAAGGGGAACTGAATAGTTAAAATATTACAATGTTATACAAGAAGAGAAAAATATTGACTCGGCTGTTTCTTTAAATATTACATTGTACTGTTCAACAAAATGTTGATTGCGCACCGAATATATCATAAGATATAATTATCATACCCAATCAAATCCGTTAAAGAGATTTGATAGTAAATTCGTTAGGATGTGATAACGTTGATAGTGACACAAGTAATGAGTACAGTGTTGAAATGGATGTGTCTTAGGATCTATGTGCTCCTTTTTATGTTTGAAGCATAGTTTGATTGTACATATATTTTTATAATTAAACTAAAATTAATGCTCTGAAGGAAATTAATCTGCACTGAAAATTGAATATAGTTTACTTTTTATCGTTGACAAAAATATTATAGGAATAGCACTATAGCAAGTTATTGGTATGAAGAATGCAAATAAATTCTTAAGGGGAGACAATAAACCAGCGTCAAAGTTATCTTACGTGCTTCTTGTGAAATAAATATCTTGTAGTCAAAATTCGAATTGAACGATGGCAACCTCAAGACAAGTTGTAAATGTAACCTATAAGAAGAGAACATTTCATTCACGATTGTTAAATAAAGAAAAAATAGATTATTTTACCGTAATTATTGCAGTTACAATCAATTATAAAAAAATAATTAACATTTCAGTACTCAACTTGGTCATTTCAATGTCATTGTCTTAAAAAATCAATGCAGAGAATGTGTTTTGTAACTATAACTTTCACACTGTATTACAAAATCCTTTTATTGAATACTATTTGGAATAAAATCACATGAGGTCGCTGTTTTTTCCGTAGCATTTGCAACTTATTTTCTGCGATAACACAAAGGGGAAACGTTCACTTGTTCACATTTCCATATCGCAGAGATAACACCAACATTTGTATTGACGCGAGATATTCCAAGAAGCGAATCAGATTCCAATATTAACCGCTATTGATCGATTTATGACAGACGGAAACATTTTCAAAAAGTCAATATGAGATCTTATATTAATGTTATTCCTTACTTTTTTCTAGTAAAACCATGCAAAAATGTATGCGGATTGCTAAACCTCGCGATAACGAGCTATTTATGAGCTGTATATTTCATGAAATTCATGTTGCTAAGATCCGTAGCAATTTTACGTTCTTGTTATATTACGTGTTAGAAATTCCACATATCCTCAATATTCATCTCATTATTGGATTTTCTCCGTTGCATGTCCTTACGCATTCTCTTTCTGCAAAAGGAAACAATGGATTTAGATTCATTGTCACCTTTTCAATTCTCGTAATACTTCGAAGACTGATTAGGTCAAATCCAACATTATTCATGAACTTAGAGGTCATGAGTTCACGTTAGCATAGGTTATCAAGTCCCTAAAGAGGATAGATACGAAAATAAATGGAGGATATTACTCGTACATCTTCTCTATACTCTTTATTGAGACAAAGTAGAAATACTATGTTCATGAAGATGTCGCTACGAGTACATAAAAATTCCATGATACCTCTAGGTTTACCACTTACGTTTACCTGAATTTCTACTTTTGTTTAACTATTGAAGGGAGAACGATTAAGATCCTAAACTCCATCCCAATAGCTTTGTAACGTTTTCTAGTTTCATTTTGTTGTTATAAACTGCCATATGCCATGCTGTTATAGAAGAAATCAGCTACTTGACAAAGAATGAGAAAATATTAATTTAAATCCTCTGAGATAAATTCAGAAAGCAGTCTTTTTTGGAAAACAGGAAACAAAAACGTTAATAAAGGCTAAATCGGCGCTAAGTTGAGCGATTCAGTGACGATAAGGAAGGAATAGAGGGCAGCGCAAGAGCTGTGCAAGTTGAAATTCGCAGTTGGCAAAGACGATGTTCAGTATTGTAATCTTGATGTCGAGACCTTCAATTTGACCCGAAAAGATCTCTGCATTCCGTACAAAACCCACTGCATCTTTTGCCAGCGCATGCTTTCCTCTTTCATGCCATTTCCTTGACAAAAGAAAAGACTTTTTGCATGCGATCTGGTTCGCAATGAACTTCGTGCATGCAGCTTCCTCTCCTATCTTCAAAAGTAGTTTCTGGGTTATAAGACTCTCTCCTTACCTGTTTCGGAAAGATGGCCAAGTTATCCAAAAATAGTAGAAAATCAATACTAATTTTAGTATTTAATTGTTTATAATCGTATTGAACTTAGAATGCATTTTGGACTTATTTAGCTTGGTTCCCAATTGTTTATTAATTTTTAAGTAATTCATTAAATTTTTATTTAGGAGAAATAATATTCTCAATTCCTTTAATCACTTTTCACTCGATTTTAAATGCTCATAATTCCCCATCTTGCTAATTTTTAAGTAATAGTGCAGTATATTGGATTTTAGTGGTCTTAATATAGTAGGTAATATTTCAAAGCAAACAAGAAAGGGATTGATTGTATTTTGCAAAAGCAGGGATGAGCAAGGAACGTCCAACGTTTCGGCCTCCTTAGCTCCATCATCGGGCAAAGATTTAGAAATAACGTTGCTAAATACAAACCATGAGAAGAAATTTCAGCTCTAATTAATTAAGAGTGAGGCATCGATAGGGAACACAGAAAAGTACGATAATTCAGTTGGATTTGAAATTAAAAAATTGCTTACATAATCCTGGTTTATCTGATCCAAAATAATTAATTTGGATTTATTAGGAATTCAATCGTGGACAAAGGAGATTATTGATTGTGTTATCAGTGATCTTCCCATACAATTCCACAGCTATGTCCTGTGAAACCTATTGCTTCGGACAAAGTCTTAAATCGAGAGTTTATTAATTACGAATAATATCGAGCGAAGACTATGAGTGATAGCGCTTTAAATCTATTTCGCCAAATTTTCTAAAACCATCAAAAATTTTATGCTTGTAGTACTTCTTTATGTGTAAAACATATTTTCAAGATTCATCAGCGTTCGAAAGTTCAAAATCCGGGGGAATTAGCTACTTTAAACAATTTTGAATGCATACCCAACTGTCAACGATGTATCTTTCAAAAGGAAATTAAGAGTAGGAGATAAGGGAAGTTAATTTCAATCTTTTTCTTTCGAAATTAATTTAAAGGTAACTTAAGCAAATTATGTTTCCAATCTTATCAACCATCTTTGGCTTTGTTTTTCTTCCCAACGATTGGAAATCGGCCAAAATTTCTTCTGGTCGTTCCTCCCAATCTCCGATAGATTCCTCACTGCTTCGGTCGTGCGTACCAAAGCGTAGACGCACATACTCATTTCATTAATTACATCTCTCCTCGCAACAGGTTTATTAATTTTTTCATCCGCCGACACATCAAATCAAGTTCTCCGGAAAGGCGACTTTTGGAACATTAAGTGCGCGCTGTAACAATGGAAGGGCAAAAAAGCGAATCGGAAGAAAAAACGAATAACGAGTCGCCTTCTATTTCTGGCCCACTCGTCTTAAAGTCATCAGCGACCGTTTCCTCATTTTCTCTCCGGCGAATCTCTCTCCCTTTCCTCCGATTCCCTCCTTTCGTTTCTCCCCATCCAACGCCTTCCCCTCATCTCAATCCGGTAGAATGTGCTAATACCTCATCACTAGATGCACTGTGAACCGTCCCTGTTCTACATGTCTGCATAGAAATAATAAACGACTTTATTGAAGAGCGAGATTGAGACTTATAAGTCAATTCTTACATTTAACTCAATTTCATTAAAGAGATTTTAGGAAGATGATAAAAGAAAGAACAAAAAGAGGTAAATATTTTGCATAGGTAATATTTAACTTATCACTTAGGAAAAGAGAAAAAACCCTACAAGAAAATGTCAACGGTAAGGGGAGGGTTTACATTTAACTTAACGTAGATGGATTTATCTATAATTAATCATCAATAAGATATTACATTCATTACGTACTCACTTACTAAGTACTCATTTTCGTTAGCAGAAACATAGTTATGTTTCAGTGCACTCCAGTAGAATTTGCGATGCCTTTATTTATCATGAAATTATCAAAGTGCTAAACGATATTGCTTGCTTAAATTCTAGTTTGAAACAGTAAAAGACGCAGTTCTGGGCATTTTTAACCCTTCTCGTACAAATACACATATCACGCCATTCTCTTTCGAGATAATCACGTTATTAGCATCCCTATATCGCAGTATATCTCCATATCTACATATAATTGCATATACATTTCGCTTTAAACGTAGCCATTCATCTTTCCGAATAATACCTTATTTTCTAATGCTATCTGCATCTCTTCACCATACGATTCGCAACATTCCAACTGCTTGTTTTGGCCTTACTCTCCTTTTTAAATCAATTTACTTATTTCTTATACACTAGTTTGGTTCTCTTGCTTTCTTCTGTACCATGTCTATAACTCCGTCACCCCTTTCATAATAGCAATATATCCATTATTTTAGTCTACATTCATTTATTATTCATTCTATATAGAGTCTTTCCTTTCTTGTTAAAGTCACATGTCTTTTATTTTATTTTCACACATGGTATAATCATATATTATATATTTTTCGGTGAGAAATTATTTCTTTTAAAAGGGGCCATAAAGGAACGAATCCATAAAAAACACCGTTTTATGATGGGTGACAGAACTTAATAAGCTGTTCAGAGCCTACTGAACTTTTTTATAATTCCTTATGGGGACAACTTGAATGGGAAGGATGTCCAAGTAACACATGTGCATACATATTAGTTCCAATATATTTTATTAGAATGGAAACAGTCATTCTTCTTTGTCTTCCTAGGCGTAAAATCGCGATTAGCACTAATATCTCGAATATTTCAACCATATTTACACCTACTATTAAAATAAGTTTTATTTTGCCTCGAAGAGTTTATATATTTTTATATATCTATTTCTCAACTAACCATAGTACGCCTAAAATTGCAGTTAGTTAACGTGTTCAACCAACTAACACGCGAAAGAGCGGACATGAAAAAAATCTGGCGGAATCGGGACTCTTTCTCTGTCTATATCGAGACAAAGTTTGCAAGTAACTAATAATGTAATGCTATAATAGCGATAATCGGAATAAATATGTCGCATAACGCGTTCATCTACATTTTAAATAGGGTCATGTTTGTGTATACTTGACTCTGAATAATATCCTGACTACAATTTCGAATGATGTCTCAATACAATAGTAATTAACTGGCGTGTTAAGCAAATTATTCATAAATAACGTACTTCTGCTAATGCTCTGGGTATAAATCACTTACTCATATGACACTGTCGGTAGCCTCTGCAGATTTATCACTCGCTCTTCTCTGCCGATGCTTTCCTTCCTAAAGTCTTTCTTCACTCCCTGAGGTAGTTAATCTATTTATTTGCTGGCGGTAAACTTTTGAATTTGTGCTCTTAATTTCTTATTTTCTATTTAAATAAATAAATTGGAATTTTGAAGTCTTTTTAATATTAATAATAATAACCTCTTTAATAGATACAAGAATAAATATCCCAATCACATCCATTTACGATCATTATTTCTATTTACAATTGCGCTCGACCATTAACCGAAAAATCCGATTCGGGATTCTAACCAGGGGCCTTAGGGTTGATTAGTCAATACTCATATATCATTAGCATTTTGAAATGTAACTATTGTATATGGGGTTATTTTTAACTAATAGTCCCATCGGAAAACTTATAATTTCAACCGATTTTTCGTAGAAAGAACCATTTTATTCCATTTCCTTCAGCTTCTTCCACCATTCGTGTTCAGGTCGTTACTTTGCCCTCCCACGCCTCTCTCTTTTTTCCTTCCCATGATTCCCTTCCGCGATTCTCCTGCCACCTATCTTCTTGCTCCGGCGGCACCGTTTCTCTTCGGACGTTCACGGTTTTTCCATTCTTTTGTTTTCCCCCACCCAAACGGACCTTTTTAATGATGTTTTCAGTCCATCCCTCGCAGACGCCGGCATTTTGGGCACTTTTCCCTCTCCATCTCCTTCCAAACAAGTCCTTCGCTCATCTGCTGTGCCATCGATTCTTCTTTTATCGATACGCCGATCTTCGTTTATTTCTCGAGCGATTCTTAGTTCCTCTCCTTACCCTAGATAGCGCCCTTTTTTGTCTCCTTCGCTTAATCGTTTCCTTTGGATAAGTTCCTCCACTGATACGAAAACAAGAGCTATCTGACCAAGCGTTCGACTAATTTTATCTTCTACATTTCCCGATTTTTTTCACCCTCCGTCTCATACGCCATCATATTGCTAGCTTCACGTCCCTTGTTTAACATTCCGTTATTCCCTTTTATTTGATGGTGGTTGGTATCTCAAGTGTGGCATTCCTCAGGCAAAAATATGATCTTTTTCAATATACAGTTTTTTATTTTCTTTTTTCTCTTTAGATTAAATCTATAGTCTTGAATATGGTGCTCATGCCGTAACATTCAATTTCATGCTAAAATAAAGAATAAAGGTTTCATGGTGTTACTGAATTCAACATTTTTCTGTGAATTAAAATGAGAAAATATAATTCAGTTAAATAATCTACTTTGTAGTCAGTAAAATATTAGTTATGTGAAACTTTCTGTGTTTATTAGGAGCCTAGCAGCAGATTATCTAAGTTTACTGGTAGCAATTACGACAAGATTTATTTTCATCTTTTAGTAACCACCTAGGCAAAGGATTAGCAGTTTCAAATGGTTGATATTCGGAGATGAAAACTTTTCAATTTAATAAAGAAAATTATTTCAGTTCTCATTATTAATGGATTTCTACGAAGAATGGTCAGTTCGTACCACTAATGATGAACGAATGATGGATTTTGTAAAGTGTCTTCTTAGATCTCAAGGATCATCAATAGACTTCAATTGCTTTTACATGAATTTTAAGGACGGCATTTGAAATGCTCCTCTCGATTTGTAAACGTAAATAATGCGTAAAATTCAATCATTACATCTTTTGAATACGTAATGCATCCCTGCGTATAAAAATAGTACAAAAATATCATAAATCGTAGAATAATTAATATAGTTTTTAATTACAGAGTTTTGCCCTTCAAATATCTCATAAGTATTAGTCCTTCTAACATTCATTTAATTTTAATGCTATTCCAAACATATATCCTTCAATTCCTATAGTTTGTACGTAACTATAGCTATATCTATACATTTGTTAGCTTAATTATATCTCTCTTTAAAATATGTATAAAAGTAGGTACTTTATTGTTAATTGTATCATCAGCAATCACTTATATACTTATATTTCGGGGAAAATCAACATTTTCAATAAAATTCCCCTGCTATATAATTGCATGGCTATCGAAGGATAACGCAGCTAATTTAGTTTTCAAGCAATTCATTCCACTGACAAAAGCGAAATTTTTAAGAACCCAGATTCACGTATTTGATGATATCATACCTCATTAATATCTTAATCTAGTTTAATATGCTAAGAACAGTTTCTTCCCCCTACAATTTACACATAAACGAGAATAAATCTTTATCCGTTCCGCGAATAATTCCCAGCCTCATTTTCCCATTATCCCTAATTTTTCTCCCCTTATCTCTCTCTTCATTCTCATTAATAATCCGACTACATTCCATTAATACTGCCGTTAATCCTCCATTTACTCGCTCCACAGATCTCCTCCTGCATTCCTTCTTATCTCTCACTTTTATTTTAATCTTGCCAACGCGCGTCCTACAATTGCCTTTCGCGCATCGCTTCGCAACTGTTTTCAACAAATCAATCTTTCCCATCATTCCTCCGCTCATATCAAACGCTTTCTTTCATCCTGTCACACGGTTAACATCCACTTTTGCTCTGATTGCTATTTCGGAAACAATTATCTCATAAATGATAGAATTTTAGTATTATCTCCGACGTCGCTGACATTATCGCTGGTGCCGAATAGGGGGAGTTACATTTCGCAATTTTAAATGACTACCCACACGTTCTAACGGTATCCTCCATTTAAAATTCAAAATAATTAAATTCTTCGTATTCATATTGATCCCGCAAGGAATAATTGCAAAATATTTGGTTCGAAAAATTTCATCAAATCCTATTTTTACGAACGTAATTTTATTGAAAACGTTTCTGCGAAGTCACTTCCAGCTATAAAACGAAACTTTACAGAAAGTTGTGTTTTAGAGGTTTAAATTCTCCAATAGCCGTCTTTGTCGGCGTTCATCTTCTCGTTCACCGGCAATCGGAGAAAACAAGACAGGACGCCGCACTTTTAAGAACACTCAACTGAACGCTCTCTTCTTCAGGAGTGAATAGGTATGTAATGTAGCTTAATTTGTGACCTAATCCTTATCTAATCACTCCTGAAGATGAAAGCATCGCTTTCGAAATGCTCATTGAGTTTTCATAATAGCTCGGTATCCTTTTTTAATTTCTAGGAATACCGGTGAACGAGAAGAGGAACGCCGACAGAGACGGCTATTAGAGATTTTAAGCCTCTAATTCTTTAACAGCCGTGTTTCAATGTTTCTTTCTTTACAGAAAGTTATGTGGAAGTGTTTCGCCATAAATTTAAAATTCGATGAATTAAGGAACGAGTTGAGATGAAACATGTGGAGAATCGCAATTAACCAAATTTTCACCACAGAAAACGTCTAACTGTAAATAAATAAATAAATAATTTTTTATTATGCCCTGTGGCAAACCACTTAAGGGCAACAGTAAGTAACAGTACAAAAAAACGTAGCAGTAATAACTGTAGGCACTCTTATTTCGTCAAAATTTTCCAGTCACTAAGTATTGGGCAAATTTAGTTCCCAAGAGCACACAGACAACCGTGGTATATCAAAACACAAAAACAAGCATATCAATATCAGGATTTGAACCCAGGGCTATGACAATGATTATTTACTTTCTATAAAAACATGCTTCACTGTTTGTTATATTTGCAACTCCGTAGCGCGCCATGATGTTTTTATTTACCTTTATCCTATTCTTCCCTCGTTAGAACAGCAGTAATGACGTATTTATTGGCCGAATTTAGGTCTCGCTAGAGAACAAATACAACTATGACAGTTCAACAAATAAAAACCATATCATTCGAAACCAGGACCTTATTGTTCCTATGGCAGTGATAATTTATTTTCTATGAAGAACGCGCTTTACTGCTTGTTGTAGATAATTTGCAACTCCGTGGCTAATGTTCTTAATCCACCTTTGACGCTATTCGTTTCTCTTCCTTTTGCGTGTCCATCCCACGATCCCCATACATCCTTATCTCTGCCCATCCAGAGCGTGTTGTTCTTGTTTCATTCCATTTCCTAATTAGCCTTTATTCCTTCTTCACCTCCTTCCGAACCATCCTCGCCCCTTTGCCCCCGCGGCGGGCCCGGTAATCAGGTAATTTCCAATCTCTTAAATCTCGTTCGTTCATTCGCCGGTAATGAAATTCTGAAGTTCTAATTATCTTTAGGACTCGCTCTCGGAGACGGGAATGGCCGTCTCAGAGACGGCTGAAAAAAAAGAAGAGATTTGCCGATGAAAACGAGGCAGAGGGGAGAGACCGCAGGAAATTACTTTTACGGTCGCAGTGGAAAATAATATGAGAGACGTAAACATTTTCGATGGCGGATCTTTACGTATTCCCAAGTACTTGCCAATACGAGAGGGACCGTAGCTTAACCCACTTACTTACGCTCTTTCGCTCCGTTTTCTCAAGATACTGTCGCATTTTCGCTTCGTCTGGCTCCTTCAGCATCTTCGCAATCGTCAACATTACTCCACTTCACTCAATCGGCCATTTTTATTTTAAATCGTCCATTTTGCATCGACGATGTACTTTCAGACGCAAAGAAACGAGCAGTACATTTCTAAAGTTTGTTTTCTGATTTAAATGGCGAGGAAGAGGAGATTTTTAAGATCTTCAACTGCGGAATTTGAGCGTTGAGATAAATATCTTTCCGTTTGAGAATTAAGCTTAACGCGCCGCAAGTGAATTTCGTATCGAGAATCTTTCATACTAGAAACATGCGGAGATAGGGTTCGTGCGATCTTGATGCAGAAAGTTATTGATAAGAAAAGATTTGTTACCTTTCCTGCACTGCTTCCCCATGTTTTCTGATTAGAGGTACCAGAATTGTAAATATATTTTAGAGATCCATCTTGTGTTGGTATTCCTCCTATAAATGGAATCGGCTTTTTCACTCATACTTTTAATCTTATCTTTTCATTTTGGTAATGCAAAAAAGGGAGATTTTTCAGTTCATTTTAGACCCTCGAGTATTCGAATGCGTGATTTTCTCCATCAAGAGCTAGTATTTCATCTGAGAGGAAAACTATCGGTCCAAACACCTATGAAGTCAACACTTCCTGCTGCAAATTCAATGCATGCTTGGCTGATTCATTTCCTCACAATTATAAACTTGTTATTTTATAGAGCAATTAACGAACAATACGAAGATCTCGAAGTGGACACATGACTAAGAAAGACGTTTGCTCTTCTTCATAAGAACACCAATGGCCAATAGGTTTTAACTTACGTGAACTTGATTTTACTCTTTTACTTACAATTACAATAAAAATATTTATGTATTTTCGTCCCTACTATAATACAGGTTGGATCAGATAATAATTTCCTCCGCAATTCCTTTTTTCTTAAAGAGAGGCAACATTTAAATATTACTGTTAAATACTCTTCTCTATAGACTTAACCACTACGAACATGAACATTTTCGGAGCTTAACTTAACATAAAAAACCAAATAATATAGATACGGTGAAATATATAACCACTTTAACTGAGGAAATACTTAGGTAAGACAATCTTTAGCAGAGATGGTCAATATCTATTGCGATGGAGTGAGTTTTCGATGAATGAAATCGAGGTTTGCCAGAAAAAAGGGTACAGCATAAGTAATGCAGCATATTTATGTGTCAGTATAACTTCTAATAGAGAAAAGTGGTGTGGTTTTTAAGCATTGATTTTAGGAGTGACATAAGGTTGAATCTCAGCCGTCAGTTCAAATTATATCAATGGCAAAAAAAATATGTTTAATACGAAAGTTATAGTAAATTACATTTTCTAAAACTTATATAAATAATAGAATATACCTAAATATCATATTTATGGAGATAGTTTGCAAAAACGAAAATTTGCTTCGAAGAATAAAGCTCTACTTCCGGTTTACCAATTAACTCTAAAAACTAATCAACTCTGACAGCACTTACCACATTACTATATGTGAAGTTTGGTATTGATACGGCTAATAGTTTTCATCTTAGAGCGCCCACAAGCACACACACACACATACACACAGACATCATTCCGAAAATGGTCAAAACGTGTTCTAGGGACCCCAAAACATGTATTTCCGTTGAAATCTCGAAGTCGATTTTTTTCATGAAAACAATACTTTCTCTATACTACGAATATGGAGAAAGTAAAAATAAATATTGATATTTACTATCGATTAATGCATCGAAGTTCCTTTTGCAGTTAAAAGCATTTAAAATTATTTGCATGGGTAGAATATTATTTCGGTGCCCTTAGGTTGAGTTCCATACTTACCATACCATAAGATTGTGTCTTTGAATGTAAATATAATGTTGTTTCCATCTTGAGAGCTATTCCTTCCAGAGAGCTTCCATTGCTTTAGTCAATCTTGAAAGCACTAATCTAAAAAGGTAATAACAGACATATAGATACTCCTATTCCAATATAATTACAACGTCTCCCATTAAAAAAATTCTCAGAGTTAGTCACTTATTGAATAAAATAAGTCCTTAAAGGGTAACAGTATTAGCCATCTTCTGTAACGTGTGACCATGGGAAATTCGATTAAGAGATTCCACCACGCACGAGAAGCATTAAAATCTTCTTAACGTAATCCTAAGGGTTTTCTCAGACTAATGTCGCTTCCTAAGATAGCTTTTAGGTGAATGACCTATGCATCTTAATCCTCCGAAGTTCTTAATTGAAAAAGATACTATTTTAATGAAAGGCTTAATTTTATGATATTCCAGGATTTTAGTTGCTGGATCATGAATATGCAAACTTTTATCTTATTTCTGGTTTCACAATAAGTCTTCACGTTTGATGAGAAAAAATAACAGCAAACTTCCGTTCTTGATATGCTGCACTTCTCTATTATTTTATATATATATATATATATTTCGATTCAGATATTTCCATAGTGCAGTTTAAAGGTTTAAGCATCTAATTTTTCATACAAAAATATTTGTATATATTGTTATAAATGGATAATCAGATTCTGTAAGATTTTAAATATATCTGAAATGGCGCATTCATTTTTATAGCGAATGCTTCATATTATTTTTAAGACTGGCTCGGTCCTGAAATATAAAGAAATTAATAGTACTCACACTGTATAATTACATCAGATTAAGGTTTTTTCATCCTGTGTTCGCAGATCTGAGGAAATTGTTGCAAATATCCCTCGTCTTACACTGAATTCCCTTGGTTTATAGTATTTCTGACTAAAATGGTTGTCATCCGCAGTTAAGCCTTGTTATTGCATCTTGAATACATGAAAAGGGTATCGTAAGCAAGAATAACAAACGTAATAATAATAATATTCGTCCTTATTTTGCAAATATTGAGACTAAAAGTCTGGTGTTGTAAACATCTGTCTTATATATACCTTAATGATATACATAAAATGAATTGTATATTTTGAAAAAGCTATTAATTATGTCATTTCAAGCAGTTCACCTTAGCTAAGGTAATAATTCAAAACATTGCAGTTGGATGAGCAATAAGAATAATATCATAGATATGACCATCTCGAAATAAATAAACTTTCTATCTTCCACAATATATAAATGATCTGCGACCGGTTTCGTTAAAGTATTAACATCATCGGGAAATATATACAGGAAATTTGGTCTTATATATGAGTAAAATGAGGAGGTAGTGGGTAGGGAAAGTAGGGGTGAGGTGTTAGGGAACAAATTTTCATTGTCCAAAAAATTCTTTTTTTGGGATATCTTGATAATTTCTGAAGCATTTAATTGGTATTGTGATTTTAATATTTATTTATTTATTATTTATTTAAATATTTAATAGATATTTAATTGATATTGTAAAAGCTACAAAGTTAATTTATGTCAAGTGTTTATATCGCCTTTCCACGAAGTGAAGATTGAGCGTAAAAATTTTGTAATAGATATTATTTATGATGAATAGGATTCGATAATATTTATGTAAGTTTAATAGTAGATTATTAGTATTCGAATTATATAATAATGTGTTTTTATATTAGTGATGATGTAATGAAGAAGTTAACATGAGGTTTTTTACGTTTAGGAAATTCTAATTAATGAATATCATTGTTTATTGAATCAGAAATATTCATGATATTATTTAGGCGTGACTAAAAACCCGTATCTTAAAAAAAGAAAAAACTCAAATATTTAACTCGATAAAATGTACTTCGCTACAAAATGGATAGAATCAAAAGGAAAATCAGATTGATAAGCAGCTTAAATTCTGCTAGCGTTTATAGTAATAGACGTTAGTTACCAATGCCTGGCTACTATCAGTTAGAGGGGATAATTTGCCATAATTAAAAGGCTGTAAGATATTAGTTAGGACACTATCGGCAGGGAAGAAAGGAGATTAGTTCTTTTCCAGAGTCATTCCCTTCCAACCCTTCCTCCAACCCTCATAAAACCCACCCCAGACAATCCCTTTCCCATACACCTCGGCGTCGGCTTCCACACAGAGAAGAAATTAGAAAAAGGGGAATAAATTGGATGCGCGCAGTGGCCGTATGAGTTTTTATCGTAAACAAAAGGATTGATTTAATTCCATTTTATGGGTCGGCAGGAGCGGAATCCATTTTGCGGCCAAGACAAACCCTTGGAGAGAAAAAAGGCAGTTTCGCGAGGAAGGCTAATCGGCAATCTCTTGCGTCGAGACAATCCCCGACTCTTAAAGGCAATTTCTCATTCTGCCTCGTGTACTGGCGATTGTGGACGCGATTCAATTCACTTCTGGATTTTTGCCGTCGTTTAGGATGCCGCGTCGACTGTGCCGCGTTCATTTCCCAGAATTCCTTTTAATTTTCCTTCCTCCGCTTGTAAACACCGCGGCGGGCATTGCAGACAGAAGCGTCGACGGATTGGAGATTATTTCAAACGGACGGGTGTTTCCTATATGATAACGCTTCTTAAACCGTTCCTAATGACAACGAGTCGGATTTTCGGATTTTAATTCTTAGTAAAAGGTCAAAGAACGGAATTTAAATAGGTGTCTAACGCAAACCGTTTAGAAATATGTAATCTTTTGGATATAATAATTTATATATTCAAATTTTATATTCAAGTTTAATTATTTTTATATTTTTTACTTAGCTTTTATTGCTAACAACAATTTATGCAATGTTAATTTATGAATCAAGTAATGTGTTTTTTCAGCTTAGTTATCATATTTTGATATCCTAAAAAACTGAATATCAAATCTACTCATCAACAATACAGGAGCATCTCTAAAGTAATGATTTTATTCTTTTCATAAAAATAATGAACGAATAGTTTCAATCCTCCGATATTTCCTTCAAAAATGGGATGTTTCTTTTGTCATACATTTGTTGTGTCTACATGTAATCATCCATTCCTCTTATGTCTCTCCAGTTCCTTCGACGTTTTAATTCAATCCTTCCTCAGCACCAATTCATTCACTGAACCTTCTCCATGACGCTTCATTTCCACTACGTATATAACTACAGTCATTAGAATTTTAGTGAATGGCTTGAAAATATCTACCTATATTCATTAATTTGAGTCTAATATGATAGGCCTTTTTCAATACTATGGCTACTTGTAAATAAATCAATTAATAATATAAAGAGGAGAATTCGTTTGGTAACATTAATGTAAGTACGTATAGAGAAGAACAGGACATTAACAAACGGAGGCTTTCGAGATGTGGGCGTGGCGTGGGAGGGAAAAAGTAAGCTGGATCAATTGGAAAACTAACTATGAAGTGGTAGGAGAGAAAAGGGTTACGATTGCAGACATAAAATGAAGGCTGGAGACGTACCTAAATAGACGGGGAATTTTGAGAGGAGATGCATTAATTAAGAAAGCAGTTGAAGATAAAAATTACGGGAAAGGACAAGGTACAAGACATTGATAAGGGTTAATTGGCTTAAAAGGCGAGATACTTCTCGAAATGAAGCAAATCTATTATTTTGCATCCATTATTTAGCATCGAATAATTGTTTGTATGTAAATTGTATTTGATTTTTATTGATGCCACAGTTTAGAATTATCATACAGTAGTTACAGAATTTGATAAATTAGGGGCCTACCCTCGCCTAAAAACCATAGTAATGGTAACAAAGGGTGTTGAGTCGTGGATCTTAGGGTATATCACTCTACTGGAAGGTAGATGACTCCTGCTTTGATTAATGTTGTCCTGCTATTTACTACTTCTATGGCAAATGTCAGATTCCCACGCTCTCCCAAGATGGTTCTATAAAGTTAAACATCCTCTTTAAGAGCGATATCTAAGAACTGCAATTGCTGGAATCCGTCAATCATCCACTTTTATTTATGAAATCGAAGCAGTTTTACGAAGGAAAAGTGAAATCATAACGCATTCCTCGAGGTGCCTCATACGTATACGAACACCAATTCATTGGATATCCCAGAACAGATTTTTGGGTCGGACTAAAAAAGGCCCGCTTTTTAAACCCCTTTAATCTGCGTCCCGTCCATTAAATTCCGAGTTCTTGCGCTATCGGCCGCATTTCGCCCGTAAAAACGGCTATAAAACGTAAATAAAATCAAAGGCGTTTCCGAGTGTCACAGAAACGAGCCGTTGTAATTGAATACAGAGAGTTTTATTCGCGGAAATTTCTCCCCTTATCTCCTTCTCTCCCATCTCCAGATAACCCTTCCCTCTCCAGATAACTCTCGATCCATTCTTCCCGAAATAAAAAGCTGCGTCGACATCTTCCACAACATCTCCTCAAATGTCCTCCTCTACCATCAAGATCGACGCTTCTGCCGCTCCTTTTACATTCTTTCGAACTTCGTCCACTTTTTATTCCTTCGTCTTCCCCTTAAATCAAGGGATTGTCACCAGGTTCTGGGACGATTCACCCATAGCCCAAGGGACTTTTCACCCCAAGAGACGTTTCACCCAAAGGAGGATACATCCAGAGAAATTTCATCCAAGGATCCAAGACCCTATTCACCCAAAAGATGTATAAGATAAAGGATATTTCTCCCAAAATATACTTTACCCAATATCTTCTGCTTATCCATCTATAGATGTTGGAGACCATATTTAGCATTTAGTTCCTGTTAGGGGTAGTGTTTAGTAGTTTCTTAGCATTTGGTAATTCAGCCCATTGTTTTATGCTATTAATCCAAGAATTTCTTCCCTGTCCTCTTCCTCTTTTACCCTCGATCTTCACTTCAATTATAATAGAAATGAATAAATAAAGTTAAATAATTGAAAGATTATAATAAACTGTGTAAGGCAATATACCTTCCACAGTTACGGGAGCTAACTAAATAAGGTACTGTGGAACACCGCAAGATCCTGTGGTGTTCCACAGGATCTACCCTAGCTATTCCAAGGTGGTGTTCCTTTTTTATTGTTACTAACAGTTCTCGCTGTTTTTGTATTCATTTGAGTACTTCCTCATTACTAACACTTTCTGTCCTTGGTATTTTAAGTTTCCTGAGGTAAGTTAATACCCTATATTAATTCCTAATACAGATTTAACCAAATAATATTTTGCCGTATGGTGGTGTAAAAAAAGAACAATAGTCACTCTTATTTTAAAATTAAAAAAATTACCTCCGTCAATTAGCGAATTAATAAAATAATTAAATACAGGACACAATATTCCAAAATCATTGATATGAAAATTACAATGATTAAATCGTAGAAATCCCGGTGGGAGCCAATGTGCGAAATGACCTAAGCTGTCGAAGCACTTTTAACAATACTACTACTATACTAAATCGTAGAAGCCATAGTGCAGCCATATAAAAATTTAAACTCGTATTATTTGTTTTCCTATCTGAAAACCTTTCCATCTGTGTCAGTGCTTTTAAACACCTACAATTATTGTACTTATTTGCAATTTACCTAATTATTTAAGCAAACTAACTGTAACTTTCTTGCTGTATTACCACTTTACTTAGTTTATAGTTTACTCGCTATTAAATACCATTTGTCGAAATATCCTTTGGGTGAAATATTTATTATGTGAGCAAACTCTTATGTGAAAAACCCCAAGGTGAAAGGTTTGAAATGAATTGTCTTTGCGTAAAATGTCCCCTGAAATGGTCGAAACAGTGGTTATCATACGAATTGAATGAATTTTCTTCTGCTTAGGAATAACTTAAGCATGGAAAAAACTTAGGATATCAACCCTGGAACTCCGACTCTCCATCTTGCTCTACATTTAATTGTGTGGATCTATATTAAAAATACATAGTCCTCAAAGGAGAACCTCCAGTTATTGAACTACACCATCGTAGCCTTTGCAAACCGTCCTCTTTCTTTTGGATCCTTTCTCGCATGGTTTCAATATCTGATTGCTCCCACTATCGTCTCCAAACACATTTCTCTCATTCGATTTTTCTCGCTTATCTTCCTATTCCTCGTGCAATAGATTCCCACCCGTACTCCTACTCTTTCCTTATCCACCCAACACTCAACACAAACCTCAGCCTGACAACTCCTCTTTGTGTCACATTTTTATTTGCATTTTTTTCTCTCTTCCTCTGCTAGGAGCGGACCCTCGGAGAACCGGATTCTTCTCCGAGTGCATGTAATAGATAAATATATGAAGTAGAATAAGACGGGGAATCGCACTGATAATGACGATGCTTCAAGGAACTGAATGCATTCGATATGCTCTCTACACTACCTCTGCTTTATACACCGCTGCGTAAATGATGGAAATTGAAAATTTTTATTTAAAAATTGTTCGAATAGTTGAATAATTTACGTTGTTGTTTACAGTTATCGAAATTGAACAACTGAAGTAATTCATACAACTTTAATACTGTGAGGAATACTCCTGATGTTGGATTGAGAGTATAGGCAAGAGCGGTCTAGAAGTAAATCTTTCTCTGCACTTTACTACGATTCTGATTTCGACAGTTTGGCTATGAATACACCACATTATTCAAAAATTATTGCTAAAATTGTTATTAATTAATACAATATGTATAAGTTACCCATTTTCTGGCATTAGTTCAAAGATAGGAGAGATATCCCTTCTAAATCTACCGTATAAATTACATTATAGTAATATTAATATGTATACGTAAGTTATTCCAAATTATGCTAATTAAGCTGAAAAAACATATTACTTGATTCATAAATTAACATTGCATAAATTGTTGTTAGTCAAAATCAACGCAAGAAATTATATAAAATATTTATGTGTATTCTCTTTTATAAAACTTTAATGCTTCAAAAATAAGAAAGAATTGGCTAAAATATGAATTCTCAGAGTACGCTCGCTACATCTGCAGAAAAGCATTAACTCTTATGTTAAAAAAATGCTGTTACTGATTTTCATCTTATACAATGAGATGCACTAGGTATTTGAAGAATAGTTGATGCCAATGCAGTGCCAACACAAATTATGGAAATAGCAAAATCACTGAACCTAAGACGTTATCTTTTCGCAAACGGCTGCTGATTAATTGCAGAAATATAACGCTTATAACTTCAAAAAGCTTCCTTTGTGTTATCATCATTTTGTTTAAATTAAGTGAAAAAGTTTGATCTTGCGGTGGTAAATTGTTTAGAAACTGTATTAAATTTGGTAAAAAGAGATTGCAATTTTACCTGCCTTTATATCAAATTGAATACTTTCTAGCCTCTCAAATAAAAAATATGGATAATTTCTCATATTATTTTGCCAATTCACAAACGTTTTGGCATAATTTGCAGATGTTTGCATTGAAAAATCTGTACATGGCTACAGTATTTGGGAGAAGCGTATGAAGAGAATGTTTTCGAGATTTACTCGTACACGATGAAATGGATGGATTGAAGAGTAAGCAGTCAGTATTTCCTTTGAAAGGAGAGTTGTCATATTGGCGGTCTGTGGCTCCGCAATCGACAAAAGCGGCTCCGTCATGTTCTTCCAATACGGCCAAGGCGACACCAAATATAAAGACTTAATATAAAGAATCGTTCGCCAAGATCGTGCGCCGAATTTGAGATACGTCCTTCTTTAGGACGGGGCCCATTTCGAGTCCAAGTAAGGTCGAGGAGGATATTTAGAAGGCGTCAGAGGACGAATGAGTTATGGACCTTAAAAAGTTTGGGATTTTTTACGACTTCCGAAATGGAATGATAAGGAGGACGAATTCCTTACCACATTCTTTCCGTGGGAATTCTGTTTTTTACGTTCTCTCCGTGCGATACTTTGCGAAGATTCCTCGATAAATATACAGTTCCAATAACATTCAGTCATAATAGGAATGATCCTCGCTATACGATCTTGATTAAGAAACAAAGATTTTGGGTTATTGTTGGCAGCAGTATATTTTGCAGGGACTGTAATATTATTTTATCCTTGATTTTCCATATGATGGCCTAATTAATCCGGTAACTTTGCAGATTATACTTTGGAAAAAATTATATGCATTTTCTCTTTATGTCATTCTGATTCCTTAAAAAAATTGATGCACAAAATTGCTTTAATTTGTACTCTTCCCGAAATTTGTCATTAAAAACTAAAAGTTCTATAAAGGGGAGGTTGATATGTGAATTGATTAATATTGGAGATGATACGTTCATTTAGATGAAAAATTACATCTAGATAACTCAAGATTACTCAAGGTTCGTCCAATTCCTCTGCGATTTATCGTTTTTAAGATAAAGTATGCAATATGTTCTCCGCTTTGTAATAACCTCTAACTCCATGAAGACGAATTACAAAAGACATTCTTAAAACGTAAATTAATACAAAATCTATTAAATAAAACAAAACTAATTCTACTAATTCAAATTCTAAATTCAAAACTAATATGATTAATTTTATTGAAGTGGAGTAATATCTAAAGTCGCTTGCTTTCTTCATATCCTTTTAATAAAGTAGCTCAAGCTTAGATAGAAATCATTAAACTTTTTATTTTTGCAGTTTAAAATTAAAGAAGTCTACGATATATTTTTGAGTCTAGATATATGATATTGCAAATAATTTCCGCTAGCTTAAGATGCTAGAATGCTTTCCATATTCAATGAATCGCACATAAGTATTCGATATATCTCAGCACGAATATCAGTTGAACATTAAATCACATCATTTGTTAATTTTTAAAATCAATGATGGTATTTTTCAATTACATCCTAAATGCACTGGATGTAGATTTTGGGAATTTGGTATCTAAAGGTATAATTTTACAGGAATATAAGCCATATATTAAGATTTAACAAACAGTGTTGAAAAATTGGCTTCGATTTCGGGAAACGCGTATGACATGCTCTCAAGCCAATTCTCCTTTTTTGCTCCGTGTTACATATTGCCACAATTACCGCTTACTACCGAAATAAGTTTTCGGATCATTTCGACCTGTAATGGCAGTTGAACAAACGAACGGCGTAAAACACGAATCCTAAAACAAACGAAGCACGGAAATCTTTCGGCGCACCTTAACGACCGCGATCCGAAGAGGATCAAAATTTGTTGCCCATTAAAAACGACTTTAAAAACAGCATATAAACTTTTTTATTATAAAAAGATGCAAAATAAAAAAGCGGAACCGGGCCGAGTTTATAGCCAGGATCGTGATATATTTTTTTGTCAGAGGGGCGCGTGGAGGAATGTCCGCTGCACGGTGTTCACTTGTTTTGATCGAAAAGTGACGTTTGGGAGAAGGAAAGAGGGCTCCGGATTGACGGATGGCCGGCGTCACTCACAAAGGATGAAGTTGTCGGCCCAATATTCGAGCGGACGTCGCCCCGATATTCGTCTTTGGATGGCCGTTTTCGCCGTCATTTAGGATCCGATCTTCCATTAAAGAGACGTGATTTTACCCCCTTTCCCTTCGTTTCGGTTTCCATTAAGCGAAATGGCCTTTTCCCTGCTTTTATTTTGTTATCTTTCGTGTGAATCGCGGTTGGGGTCATCTCGTTCTTTCCCATTGTGAATTAAACTTGGGATCTTTATCGCATCGCTCAAGCAGGTAAATCACCTATATTCATATTATTATTGCATTAAATCTGCAGATAGGTTTAAACTAGTAGACAAATTTAGGTCACATTCAACGAACGGGCACAAACTTTCTTTACGAGTAATGAGTAGACATATTAAAAAAGAATAAAGCAAGCATAAATATCAAAAGGTAAATAAAATAACGCATAATTAATGCAAATATTTGTTATCACGCAACCAATATTCAACACTTACCTATAAAAATTGATCAATTACAATATTGCTGATTACTAGCTAATACCACACTTCAAACCATTTATTCTCTTGTGCATACATTTCCCATATTTTAAGCGTAAAATACGTAGAAAATATATCAAAATGTAATTCAATCGGCGTGTTAAAGACTTCAAGCAACATTAATGACTTATTGACTTAGTTCTTATTGAAATTATAAAATGCATTCATGAAATGTTTAACCCGCAGTCACTCTATGAAGATATTTCAGTAAAAGTCTTCCTAAACTGACTGATATGTCATTTTTAGAACATGTATGCTAATAAATGGAGTGCAAAACATTAATGGGATTCATAAAAGTCTGTATTTACAGAAAACCTATGAAATACTATATTTCTGCATGTTTTAAACGCTTTTTGGATATAAATAGGTCTAAAAATAGGTTGTAACTCTTATAAGGATCGTAGATTTTTCAATCCAATGCTACGCACACCACTGATTCGCACTTCTTACTTTAATAACACGTATCTTTATCCATTTCTTTTGCATAGGATACATACATACTTCTCTCCATATATTCTTCTTTATTTTCCAGTCTCTCCAATTGAGGATATCATTTACCACATTATGCAGCTTTATCATAAGCCTATTGACGTCTTCTGTTTCATCCATCCTCTTTCAGAGTACAGAGAAACACCATTTGTTTCAATATTTCTTCTTCGGGGAAAAACGGGCATATAAAATCTACCTTTAGTATCTCTGAATAACAATTAATAATGTCGTTTAGTTACATAAATTAAGTTTATATGAAACAAATAAGGAAAGGGTTAAGGTGACTTTGCACATAAGGGCGTGCACCCAGGAAAATTTTTTTCAAGCCGTTTTTCCTTTATATGAAACATTTTGCTCTATTTATTTTTTCTTATATTTTTCATTAGACTGAACGGAAACGTTGGGTTAAACGGCACTTGCGTCCATGATTTTTAAAGAGGAAGGGTAAAAGGTTACTTTGGTGTAAAGGCTGGGAAATATCCCATGGATAATAGTTTGACAGGATAGAACCTGAATCTGGATCTCCCACATGCCAGGAGGTTGCTCTAACTATTTAGCTATCAGATTGTTCTAGTAAGACAAGTCAACTATTATAGTCAGCGACCAGCATGTGAGAGATCCGGGCTCAAGTTCAGGTCCTGTCAGAATTTTTCATGTCCGTTTTTCGGAGGAATTTTACCAAGAACCTGCTCCCGGCGTATCATCGCGCTGTGGTCATTGGGAAGTATTTTATGCTAATTCGTAACTTACCGCACCTCACTCATTTACCTCATATTTGCTTCTTATTCATTCAAACTAACTGCTCTTATTCTTGATAAACCTAAGTTTCACCACCTTAAAGCAATAATAGCTGTAGGAATATTTCCATTTTGAGCAGTTTAATCACTGACTGCACAAAACCCATTATTATTCTCACTGAGTCTTATTTATCTCACTATAGAAAGAATTTTCTATTGAACATTAAGAAAAGTTAAACATTCAACCACATTCGCGTATGGAAGCACTAAGACGTAATTCATGAACGTTTATTATTTTACTCATGTGAAAAAATTGCATTGTTTTGTCTTGAAGAAGTCAGAAGATTTATTATTTTTTAGTAATTTTCTGCGCAAAGGAATGCTCACAGCTCCAACATTACTTTGAATATACTTCTTTCCGTTAATGATCATGGATCTAATATGTTATAATAGTATAATTCTGTATTCCGACATCAATAGCACTGTATCTTTTATGCCACTATATATCTGTAATTGTATAGCTGAGGAACGACAATCACAAGCGAAGGCAGATAGCTCAGTTTCTTATTCAATAATTACTTCATACTACTCAAATCCTGTTTTTAAATCATTTAAATTCCTTTATTTACAGTTTATGATTTTGCTAAATTTCATATTGATTCATTTGAATTTTACTTGCATAATTTAATAATAATTGTGCACATCTTTACATCTTGAGGTTACTTCACTGAGTTTATTTCCATTTGTTCTCTATGATAATTTGTTATTTACTTTGCTTCTCTCTTTGTTGGATTCTGATACTTACAACGATCAGTTTTCTTTTAAAATACATATTTTCCTGCGATTAAATATCAGTTTTTGCAACAAAACTTATTTTTACCCTCCTTTCATACATTTTCTTTTGGTCATGTTTCATGCGCAGTCTCTCCTTGTCATAATCTTACTTTATTACTTTGGATACTTTACTTCTATACCAATCAAATATAAATGACAGCAATAGGATGCATGGAAACAATTTAATCCCCTTTTTGTGAGAAGTGGTAAATCAGACGGCAAAGTTAGCTCTAGACAGTGAACGCTTTTACTTGATCTTTGGAAAGATACTTAGGTGTGGGAAAGTCTTCGGCCTTTACGTAGTCCGTGTGAAAGGGGTTAAGGCATCATGAGGAGAACGTTATATCGATGTTTTAGCGAGAAATTGATGTTTATTACGTAATATTATGTGCTAAGCACAAGTCATTCTATTCATTACCCGTCAACTATTTATGGAGACGTGATTGCCGTCATTTTCGGTCGTAAATTTTCAAAGCTTGTCCTTTGCGTTCATCTTAAGAGCGTTATAACAATTTGGACTTCCCATTTCGTAGATATTCTTCAGAACATTCTCACAATCTCTGCCATTTTGCTTTTGGGTGGTCGGTTTTTACCTTTAGCAAAAAACGCAAAGGCAATCACGAGGAAAGGTTCTCTGATCGTGCAACATTTTTGAAATAAAATAGTCTATTCTATTTCTAAATGTAATATTTTTTGTTGTATTCATGATCCAGAATGATTTTCAGGAAGTGGATGACTTGTATGTTAAGTATAAGTGCTCTAGCTAACAGCTATACTACAGCAAACAGAGACGTCTTATATAAATAAATATGGCAAACGCTCCTAGCCATTTCCTACGACATATATTTTACAGCTTTAAAATAACGATCTATTGCATTCAATGTATGATGATGGAGAAACACGTAGGAACCTACATTTTGAGGATAAAATCGATTATTTCTATGCTGTATCACTTATTATATTTCTGTGAGAATTGAGAGTCCAAATGCTGATTTTTTTGAGTTCATCTTTCCATCTGTTTTGCCTTTGAGTTTTCTAGTCCTTGCATTCATTTTGAGAGTAATTTTCTCATTATATTAAATCTGTGATAAGCCATAAACGAATTGTAATAATTTAGAAATATTATCAGCGAATATACATTAACTCATAACTGTGTTTCAGTAAAGCCTAGAAGTTCTTCTTTTCTAGAATGTTTTTTAAGTTACTCTGCTTTAATGAAACTTCATATTTGAACACAAATTCTACGGAGGATTTATCCCACTCGGAGCGTATAAGATTAAATAAAACTAGGAGAGTTGCCAGACGTTGGCCGGGTGAAATTCATTTAATCCCGCCGACATAACTTTCGTTTGTCTGGCGACTTAAACGGCGTCCCCGTCCGACGAAAACGTCTTTCCAAATGAACATCGCTTTGTATCGAAGGACGTCCCGATTGCCCTTCCCAGAGGCCTTCCACTTAATCCGGTTTTTAGACAGAATATCCGAGAAAGGAGGCGTTTGATTGGACGAACCCCAAACGGGTTACCACACGGACATAGAAAAGGCGTTAGTGTATATATATATGTATTGAAATGCGTAGCATTCGTGGAAAATTATTAGACAAGAGATAACGAAGGCTGGTCAAGGATATTCGATTTATCGAGGATACTATATATTTCTGGATGAATACGGAATTAGATGAATATTTTCCGCCTTTTAACGATAAAATAGTTTAATTTTAACGTCCTGTAACATACGCTACATCATAACCCTATTTCACTCTGATTCTAGTCAAGGATAGGGTTACAGTAGAAATTCCGTTGCATTTTTGAGCTTTTCCGCAGTAAATTTGAATATTTATCCGATACTTGAAAATAAATTGAAACTCAAAACTTAATCTGTCTTTTTACATATAATTTTTAACTACCATTATAACCCTGAAATAATTAGCTCTGAAATGACTTAGCAGAAATTGTTCTCTCAGCATAATTTAAGAATAAAAATCCTAAAAGAATATCAGAGCAATAATTTGTAGGATCTAAAACTGTACGAATATCTCAAGCGGTGCAGTACCATCCTGCAAAAGAGGGTTTTCGACTTTTAAAAATACGTAATTCCGTGCTTTTACCAAATATAGTTTGGTGACATTTCTATGAAATTTCTTCTTAGATCACCCCGTTATGTAGTCACTTAATTGTCCCTTGCTAACATGATGAATAATGCGCCTGATAGCATGATATTCCTCTATTTTCACAATATCAACAGAAATTATCCTAGAGTTTTTTGTTTACTTCATTTTAATTTTTGGTTAACGTTATCGTCCATTTAGGTGTTATTTGTCGTCATTAATCAAAATAAGTGGATAGTTCATTGTTATGAGTTTTTAACTTAAATTTTATCGTTCGATTAAACGTGAACTCCTCATTACCATCACCGTTTATCGGAAATGTTTCCTTGTATAAACGTCCTAAACTTCTTCGGGGTTTGAATATCTTCAAAGAAAGAGGATCAGAAGCAAGATTAAGTTTATTGATTTTACAAAGAGAGGGTATTTTTTCTGTACGATCTCCGTGGGCTTAGTAGGTATCATGTGACACCTCTGTTACAAAAAAGATCAGAAAATGAACTCAGGGAGATAGGAGAGAAATGTATTAACGTACCAGTGAGACTAAAAGTATGTATCTTGGTTGATATTTAAGATCCCTTATGCTTCTTTCTGACAGGCAAGGATAAGATGCAAACATCTATGAAAGGATGCCTATATCTTTCAATGAAAGATTCAACTTAAAAGTTTTATTAACTTGCAGATTAAGGCAAACCTCTCCCCATCGTAATAGTACAACAAATAAAATTCTAATAAGTGATCGTTTCATAAATAAAAATTAATACTACATTGTGAGAATGGTACGTGGGTATTAATTTATTTTAAACCGCCAAATATAGCAAGGGAAATATTCAAGGTGAATTTTTGTCGGAAGAAAAAGGTATTTATTTAAAACTGTTGCTAGTCGATCAAAGAAGTCTTAGATTTGCCTAAATCTGTTTTTACACAGTATTCTTATATGTTACTATTTTAATAAGATTTTATTTTTGTTGCATACATAATAATGTTATCTAGCACATAAATACTGAAAAAAATACAAGGAGTAATAATGTGTATAAACTACTTTACATAATTTAATTTTACTATAATGATGTATTTAGATCAATGATAAGATAAACTGATGTATTTTCATATGTGTTATAAAATTTTAATAATATAGTAGGTTGGGACATCGGTTTATTATCAGTATTCTTAACGTAAGCTTTGTTTATGACATAATCAATGAATGACTATTACCAATTTATAATTACGCAATTAAAATCGGTTGTTTTATATTCTTCTATGTAATTTCTTTGATGTTAGACCATGAATTCATTGAAGCTATAATGGTCTTCGTCGTGCGGTGTGGCGACATTCTGCCCGTCTTTGGGAATTGCGTCGTTTTCCAATGGAAGTGGTCATCCTGTCCTCTTCACCTACCTGGATACACCTCTCGCGCCGTCTTTCTAACCAGACGCGCAGCCTACCTTCAAATTTTTGTCTCTTTTCTTTCCCATCATTCCTCGACCGTGGGCACGGATCTCGTTCTTCTTTTTTTCCCGTTTTTTATTCCGTCGGGCTATAGAGTGGCCCCTATTGTGTTACCGTACACCAAGATCCATAACTCTTTAAGTTGATGTTCCAACTCTAGGGAGAGGTTGATTTTATATGTAAGCGTGGGTGGTGGGTGGAGGATGACGTACATCGGGGACACGGGAAAAAAATAAACAAATGAGAAGCCGAATTCTTTAAGTGGACCTTTTCGGGACTTTCCCAAAGTCCGCTTTTACGAAGTCGGAATAAGAGATTTTTTTAAGTGATCCAGATGTGATGTCGACGCTTAAAATCCCCTCTCGAAACTCTCTTTATCGCCATCTATTCGAGTTGAAAGCGTTTATGAGGAGAATATTTCCGTGTTTTTGAGCATTAAAATAATGACTCCGGTCGATTGAAATGAATTTCAACGACGCTATTTAGATAGTCGCTATGTTGGAGTAGCGAGCGTTTGAATATCTCCGATATTGCGGATTCAAACTTTTAGTAGTCCATTCATTTGAGTGGTTTGCGGGATTTAACGATGTTTAAAACTCCAGAGGCTATCGATTTTTGTCGCTACAACTTCAAAGCCGATATTTCAGAGGAGAGACTGTCGTTGAAATATCCACGTCGTCTTTTTTTACGATGGCAACTGAATGAGATCTCTTCAGTCGTTTTCGGAGAAACTTAACCGAATTTTTTGTCATCTATCTTTCATTTCACAATTCATCATCTGTGGTAAACAACTAATCCTGAAACAATTATATAAATCTATTAAATAAAACGTTGCTACAGGCTGTATATTTATATAGTCAAGGTAATAAAGGACTTCATGAAGAGAAATTTCATAAAAGATATTTCATCAAGTTTCCAACGAACTTTACAATAACTATTTTTTTATACTGATCAACTATAACATTTATTAAAAGTAAGCAAATTAAACAGATTCCGACAAATATATAGACAAATAAGTCTAGTATCATTTATTGATCTGAGTAATTTGTCTACATTTTATCACCTGTTTATGGTTAAAAAAATCTGCCAATAGTGTAAACATTGGTAAGTTTATGACAAAATTTCGAACATCCGTTGCTCAATTTATTGTGGTTATATTGGTTCAACTTTTGGCATAGAGAAGCCTCTTCCATTCATTTCTTTACATTCATTATTTAGAAATCGCCATAAATTTTATATTACTGTAAATTGCGTAACGGATGCTTAAAGATTTATTACGAATTCACTAATATCACGAAATTACCAATGTTTACCCATATGTTTGAATTATGTTCTCCTGTTTTCAATAGTGCGAATGAGAAGTTAGATTTTGTGAGTGGATGTAAAAGTTCAGTCCTTCCGAAAGAGCTAAACATATGTTAGAATGGTAGCTAGTTCATGTGACAGTGGTGGAGGCTCTTAAACGTCCAGTATTTGAGACATAGTTCTAACTCCTCCATGTTTCCGATTCGAGTCATCCATTTTGATATGGAGATCTTTGTCGATAGATCGTCAAATGTAAGATACACCTTGAGATAACATATCAGTTCCTGTATCGGAATATGATGTTAGATACTCCTGGTATCTATTATCTAATGGCTAGCCGCGCTAAGTTTTTCAAGTAGACACCGGACAGAAGAAGACGTCCGTTTTCGAGAAAAGACCCGCAACTGATGGTGAATATTAAGCAGCGGAGAATCGCATTATGAATCAGCGGATTCCGGCGACGGGAGCTAATAAAGCAAACCTTATAGAACGCCTCCCCGACGCAAAGCGAAGGAAACAAACGAATCGCGGCGTCGCGACGCGTCCGGAACCCATCTAATCTCATTACGTAATCTCCGATGCGCGCCTTTTACCAAGAAGTTTAACAACCATCGACATTATTCACGGCAGAGCGAGTTATAACCCGAGAAAAAAAGACGCTCTCCGAGGCGTGACACACACACACTCGCAGAAAGCTGAGGGATGCCTCGTCCGAGGGCATTCCTCAAATTATTCGAGGGAGCGTTTAAAAAGGCCGTGGCGTGAAGATGTCATTTCCCCGCTCGTAAACAAGGGGGAGGTGTTTGAGTCGATACACGGGATAAGGGAGTCGGGGGAGAGGATGCTACAAGGTTCCTTTTTATAAGGATCACCTGTACCCCCTGCTTAGGCTGTCTCCTATTTCCATCCCCTGCACCCTGACCCCTCCGCTTAACTTATTACGTCCTGCTCAGATCCCCGCTGTGGCCGCTCTTAATGTAGCTGAACGTGAGAGAGTGAGGAAGCGGGATTATAACACGGACGTGCCTCTACTTTCCTCGGCCAGCACATGAATGTTACCCGTGTTCCTCTTATTTTTTTGTTCGCCGGGAACGGTGTTCTGGGTGCACTCGAAATAAATTCAGACGGGAAAATGCGTTTTTACTTTCCTCGTAAGCCCATTATCAACGCGTTATAGGGAAGGGTTCGGTGCGACCGAAAGAAAATGTAATCCATCATTAAGCATAAACCTCTCCAAGTTAGGATAGTACTTACTAGATGCTCTATTATTTACTTATTTATTTATCTTAATGTAACGTCGTGTCACGTAGACACTAGCTTAGGTGCCGACTCTAAGTTACTCTAAAAATAATACAAACAAAAAATATCTATATATACAGAGCTACAGAACATCGCTTAACCACCCCTACCGTCTACTTCATTAGTTTTCAAGCAATGCCCCTTAACAGTTAAAATAGCTAAAATTCACAATACAAAACCAATCTACTATCAACGAAACAACCTAAATCCACTACAGTCACCATAAAACTATATAAACCAACTCCAAAAATTCACAATCCTTACATACAAACTACAGAACTGTAGAATTAATATAAAAACAGTACTCTCCAACTACAGTAACTTAAAAATATAACGTCACATAAGTATTAAATGAAACCTCTATCTACATATCCAGTTGTATGTCATGTATCTTAAAATTCGTGAATTCAATTTGGAAATATTAAATTGATGAAATATATAACTCCTTACATTCTTTTATGTGCCGTATAACTATAGAAGTTTAAAAAACGCTTAGGTGAAAGGGCACATTGAGGCCCTCCTTATATCAGTTATAATTGACGATAAACCAGACTAATTGTATAATTCAAATAAAAAATGAAGGGTAGTTAAATTTAAATAAGATAAGTTCATATACGAGTCTCGTAACATTGGACTAACAAATTATTCATGCTGTCCCTCGATGGATTGAGTATGCTATATGCCTCTTCTATTCGTAATACATACCAAATACCTATTCATATCTATTTCTTTATGGAAATCCGTAAATATTTTAATGCAATACATTTCATTCTTATAGCAGCATACGTGTATCTCTGTAGTATCTTTTGCATCGCTTCTAAGAGTCATTTTCGTGGTCTTCCTCTCTCTCTCTCTCTTCTAGTAGTAGTAGTAGATTTATTTAGAAATACATTCTAATAGTTACAAATGAGAATTATAAGTAAAAGTACAAGTAAAAAAATATATGTACATCAATCTGACAAAGCCTTGCGTATAAATTTCATCAATTTAACACTTTATGTGCATACAATACACATAATTACAGATCATTATACAAAATTATACTAATTTTAAAACTTACAAGAAAAAACTATACATATCTTTAGATTAAATTAAATTTCAGATTGAACTCATTATTCCCTAGTTCCTTTTACAATCCTGATACATTCTCTTCTAAACATTCTTCCATTCTCAATTCTGCGGACCCATTCAGGAAGAGTATTGAATAAACTAAGTCCATCACTCATTAATGACTTTCTAGAAAAATGTGTAGTATGTCTTTTTATTGTTAAGTCAAAAGTTTGTCGTGTATCATAATGGTGGTGGCTATAAGTAAATGTTAACTCCTGATTTAAATATCTCGGCACTCTTTCATACTTTCAAAACAAAACTTTCTTCAGAACCATTCACACTCCCCTCATTCCCTAATAAAGCTATTCAAATTCCTTCAACTCATAAATAATTTTACCGAGAGTAATCTTAACATAGTCGCATCAAGTCGAGCGAAATTTCGGCCACTTTTCTTTCCTGCTTATATTTCCAAATTTTCGTATTCCCCGAAATATTCCGCATTTCAAGGCCGTGTTAACCGTGACACAAAACACGATCCGTTATTGATACGAACGACGATTTGTTCGGTGGGTTTGTTCTTTCCGTGCGCCACCTAATAAGTATTTACTCAGCTGCTCTTGTAAGTCTGTTAATTATTCGACTCCCTCTCGTGACAGCTAACCGGACGAATTTCCCTTAACGAGAATGGCCTCCGAATCATTAATAACGGGCGTCACATCACAAATTCTTCGTCTCGTAATTAAGCGGACCAACAACAGATGCGCTCAACTGTACTCGCAAAAAGACCTTCTTCGGATTCCACACGGAAAAATGCTGTCCCATTGAAAGAGAGAAATATACAGCGGTACACCCAAAGACCATCCCGACTCTTTAATCTTTCGATCAGCATCACTACTGAGATACTTCTATTTACTATGATTCAGAATAGCAGAAAATCTATAGCCTTATCATAGTGAGACGGATGTCCTCTACGTATTATGCAGAAAAATACAGTACCGCTAAAATTTAATAACGGTATGACCGTATACCCATCTCTTAAGAAAACGACGGAAAAGTAATATTCATTGACGAAGCCAAAAGTATAGGACAGAGTTTCTCACTTGGTCATATATTTGTTTAACAATATTTTATATTTCCAAATGAGAGAAAAGGGAATGAATATAACATAATGAGACAAAATATACTTACCTCATTCAAATAATACTGCATACATACATTTATTTAATCAACAATTTTAAGAATCTTAAGCCTTGGGCGAACTACCACTGGCCTTATGCATTTTGTTCGAGTTACAAGTATATTATTTTAGTTTATTAATATTCCCGATAATTTATATTAGTATTACTTATGCTCCTTTTGTACGCATTTTTATACTGTATGATAGATTTTTGTGTTTTATTTTTTCAGTATGCAACACATGCATGGTCATACCTGCTCAGTCATTTTTATACCTCAACAAAACCATATCATACTCTAAAATATTTAGTGTTAATGATCTCCTCATTAAATAAATTATTAAGGCGATTCAATACTATTTAAAATGCTTCACATTAGCTGATAAAATGTTCCGAAATTCGTGGTATTAGATTCCGTCCAAATTAAATAAAAACAGATTATTCTATTTGTTATCAGAAATGAAGAAGCGATATATCTTTGTTTATATCCTATCGTTATAAATGAGCGTGTTTTTACAACGTTAAACTGCAGCCTGTGTATCGTATTTAGTTTCGAATGCATATGAGTTGAAATCGATTATATGAATATATATATAAAGTAAATTTTTTATGCAACTCCCTAGTTGCGAAGGTGGTTTCCAGTTGTGTATACATTTGATTATTTTAAATTGTTTCTATGCATTTTTATCAATATTAGAACATCATAAAAAGGGGAGACGAGTAAAATAACATTTATAAACAGAAAAATATTTTAGATGATTCCCATCCAAATTACATTCACCATCATATTTTCGTAAAAATAGGAACATTCGCCATCTTTTTCTGTGGAAGTAACTTGATAATACTTTTAGCGGAATCTCTTGGGTTGATTCACTTGCTTGCTTGAAGTAAACACAGAAGATGCTGAGAAGTGAACCTTGTTCCACTCGAAGCCCCAACGAAGACGACAGAAAAGGAATGATTCTTCGCATAGCACCGCCAATAGGCATGTTGGCTACGTTAAGATACTTTGCCACCTGCACTTACATTGGTTTCGTGGATCTGATGCAGATAAGGGCAGGGGACTCAAAAGGTTATCCAGCTTCCTCAAATCCCTTAAATTCAAACTGTCCCAGATTGCTAAAACATGTCCATCTCTTTTCTCTAGAGCATTTCCTTGTAGAAGAAGCAAGAAATATTCCGTAGTGAAAAGTAACACCTTTCAAGCCACTTGCGAATTTCATTTCAAAGACTCGTTATTTGTAGAAAAAATAATTAACGAAAAATTCCCTAGGGTTTATTGACGTATTCCACTAGGAAGCGTATCTACTTAGAGAACATATGTATACTTACTGGATTGAACTTTGTAGAATAACATATCGTCGTTAATATCATTATTTTTATTTTGAGTATTTAAATCCACTTTCAGACTTTTACAGTATGTTGACAAAGCCTTTAATAGCTGTGATTTCTCGTTTGAAAGCACATTATAAAAAGATTTGGATGACAAAGCAGCGGAGCCAAAGAATCAGCTGTTCCTGGACGGAAAAATAAAATATTAGACACGCACATATGCATCTGTGCACTCTTTGATTGTTTTTGTTTTCCTTCATTGAAATGGGGTTTATATTATGCTTAAAAGCATCAACTACTTTTTAATATCTCAGAATGGCGCTTTATCCATAATTTTCAACAAATGGAAGCTTCTTTGCAGAATTCTTACAGAACGACTCTTAGATTTAGTCCTAACCACAGCTAACAAAAGAAATAAAGCGCGAGTAGCACCTAAAAGAAATACGTTAATTTTAAAATTTTTCATAGCAATAAACTCAACATATTGCAAATCTCATCCTTTATTAAAGCGGATCGATAATAAAGCGTATCCTCTTGCTCTTGAATTCCTTTTTTAGTGCTCCCTCAATATCAATCGTTAACAGAACTCTGAAAAAATCTGACGGAATTACTATGGCCGATATTTCTCGTGCCTTTGAGTATTTATTTTTGACGAGGCAACGTATCACCATCGGGTATTCAAAATAAATTTGAAATATTCCTTGCTTTAACAGAAGCCCATATTTTCTATACTTTTATCAATTTACTGTATAAATCCGCCACTGTAAGGCACTGGGTAGAATGGTAACATAAACTTACTATCCAATAATATTTAATTCACAATACCCATATTTAGTATCAAAAGTATTATATAAAACATCACTAATTCATCACAACGTTTTGCAAAGAAAGCGTTTATAAGTACGTATATTTAAAACATTAATTCACTATTACCTTGAAATAACTTTAACACGACTTGTCAGCATTACTTATCATGGAAGATTTCTCAGGGCTCGAGATACGTTGTTTTCCCCCTTCCCCGAACACCTCGCCATCCTCTCAGAAAATATCGGAATACGATCGCGGGGATCCCACTTCGTATTCCGTCGCAGCTTTTCGAAATTTCCCGAGTGTCCATCCCGAAGAATTTTTCGTTAACTCGTTACGCGGCGACAGAAAAGAATCGCAAAATCCGAAGACCACGTGCTCCGAGACGAGGTGACCGAACTCTTAACCTTCGCCTAAGCCGATCTGAAAAATCCGAGAATATTGTGTCCCTAGAGAGTCTCTCTTTACACCGATTCGGATCTCTTGAAGGCGTTTTCCGTCAAGGAGACCGAGTATTTCCAGGTGGAACGGGGAAGGGTGGAGCTGAGAGGTGGGTGTGCTGAGAATGCCAGCCAGGTAACCGGTCCTCCTTCTTTGTCGGTCCATTGCTATCCTTCCCAAAGCCATCGCACGCATTTTCTTATCCCACTGTGAGTTAAATATTCTTCTTTTTCTCTCGCCGTCTCCCTGTTTCCTCCTCCACCTCTTCTATCTCCACATCGCCTCCTCCTCTTTCTCCCGTCTTGCTTCTCTCGAGTGCTGGCAAAGTATCCTAGTTGCATCTTCTCCTGAATCTCTCCTCAGTTTTCTAATTATAACTATAAATCCCAGAATAGGTTAGCCTATTACTCCATCAACCCTACGAGTGGAGAGCCTTTCTTCTTCAGAAAGCATCTGGGCGCTCATGAGATGCGCGTTGTGTCTCCTTTTAAAAAGTCCGTCATCGAAATCAAGCGAAGGAAAAAGAACGCACAGCCAGTCAATGATTTACAGGGCATAAAATCAATATCAGATAATTAAAACTGGTCTCGGTGATGAGACCTGAAGATAGTGGTTAGCAAGGAAGCATGATCGCATTTCATTTTTCCTTTCCATATGTCTGCTGTTAAAGTAGTTTAAGTTACTTAAGAAGAGGCATATTGAACGTTGGATAAAGCCGCAACTCCTTAATCGTAATATCTGCTATCCATTATTTGACGTGAAAATTTTATCCATGGTACTCTAAATCAACCTAAGAATTCGTAGGTAACCAATCAAAGTTTTTCGTTTATTATTACTGTACATATTTTATATACCTAAAGACCATTTTGTAATTAGATATTATAAATATAATAATAATATAATTAATTATGTTACTCCCATATTCTCTAAGTACAAGTTCTCTTTCCAGAATTTCCTCGTTCAAAGAAGAGCGTGATGCTACAGTTTTATTCCTCATTGCCATCTTCAGCTTTACTTGAATCGCAAATTCCATGTTCATAATTTTAGATATGCACACGGTATTTTTGGACTGCAGTAACTTACACGGTTAGTGAAGATAGGCAAGTGACATTTCTATTCTTTGAGTAATTTGGTTGTTCAATAGAGATGACTCTATTACTATCTACGCCGATTCTTTGTGTGGCAGATTTTGGTATCTTGTGTATCTCTCAGCAACGGATCAGTTTCTTCTCCATCTCTCATTATTTACAAGCTGTCATATTGCTGATGATGTTTTCGATATACCTTTGGAAGCCTACCACTGCATTGGTGTTCTCACAGGAGACCAAGCAACTTTTGATGCCTGTATGTTCCTTATGTATGACACGAATTACTGGGCTAATTCTCTCGAAGTGATATAATCCACGATCATTAAGAGTCTTAACAGAGAGCCTTACAGCTTGGATGAATATATCCAATAACGACATAGCGCTGGAAGCGGGATTTAGTATCGACGTTCACAGCATACTGTATCAAGTATCTCAAAGGTTTTGAACAACTCTGGTAAGGATTCGATGCTTTTTGTAATTATGGTTGAGGAAGTAAAATTCGCTGAGCATTTATCAATTACCTGCTCATCCCTGACTCTTTAGACCTTGGTATTTCCCCTTATATTAAATGAATTATATTTATTCATGTAGTAAACTTTTACAAAGTCTACCTCTAAGGAGTGGTTAGCGTGATAATGCCCTGTCGAGTCCCTGCTAGTCAGATTTTTCTGGTTAGAGAATGGTGGTGTGTGTTTATCCATTGTTATTGTTTGCATCGACCACTGTTATTGTCCATTAATGGATATTTGTGGGGACTTTCCAATAAATGTAAAAAAATTAACATACCCTAACATCGCCTCTATACAACAACCTTTTTTATGTATGTAGCCATTTTGCCTTTCTCAACAGTTAGTTTTATTACCATCCGCAAACTACCTGCCACTCTTCGTCTCTCATCCACGTGCCTTTCAATCCCTTGATCTATCCATCCATTCTTAGAAAAAATATTTTAACTCCAGTAATGTAGGAGATCGCCTCAAATGTGACGCAGAAAGTACCCCATTTGTAAGCAGAACACCAATAATTCACGATTATTGAGAAGAGAGCTTTCCGAAGAGGCAAACGGTGATTGAAAAGAGCCTCGTCTTTCAGAGGCAGCCATAATTCACCTTCGTTCACTTAATAGTCTCTTCCGAGGCGAAATAGAACGCCTCTGAAAACTAACAAAATAGGCAAGTGGTTCGAAAAGGGGACAATTTTCCGAGCCCTCGGGTTCTGCACCTCAAGGCGGTCGCGTGGCAGTCGGCGGGCAAAGCAGGAGCCACCAAAATTGCGCCTTCCCTAATGCGCTCCCCCTTTAGGGTGCTTTGCACAGTTTTACCATCGGTGAGGCCGCGCATTTTCCCCGGCCCTAGGGTTTTTTCACCGAGTAACGACCCCTATTCCCTCCAAATGAGGAATCTGCCTCGGCAGTCGTAAAGCAATCGTTCCCACGTTCCCGTCCAAACCTCCTAAAACAACAACCTCGGGTTCCCGAGAGCCCAATTTTTCGAATTACGCCGACTCGGCCGTCGGTTCGCTCCGGAGATGAAAATGACTATGATCAGCGGAGATTCCCCGGTCGGAGGCATGCGGTAAACACTCGGCCGTCGAAATAAAAAGATTCGGAAGGGGAGTCTTCATTACCGCTCGTTATTGAGGCGCTCTTATCCCGTTTTTGGGTTTTGCTCTCTTACGCTGTCATTAGGGAAGGGCGATCCCGGAGGGCAGATAGCGTCAAAGTTGCGAAGAAAATTAGAGGTTTCGGAGGTGCAGTCGAGCTCCGATACACTCTTTTTTTCTCGGGCCAATGACGGCCCTTCACGGCGATACCTATTGTCTAACTTATATTTTCCTCATTTTGGATTTCATCTGTCGACCACACAGCTTCCACTTGTCTCCCGAATCGCCCCTCCTCTTACATCGCTTTTTTTCACAACCCCTTTCGTGGGAATTGTAGCTCTCTTCGGCCCAATTCTCCCCCGCACACAATTTCCGAGGGACGATTCGAATTCGTGTTTTACTTTTTTATCCGCCCCTTGAAGTCTCCCACCGAAACCTGGAAAATTATCCATTTTGTAACGTGGTCTCAAGATGGCTGCTTTATGCAGCCATTTCCTTACATATTAGGTTCTATAGAGGATATTTCGAGGAGTTGCCACGTTTTACAATATTTCGTAAATCTTTGCTGTTGGATGGAGAAGTGTAGGGATTTCCCCAGCAGCGCTGTCTCTATATAAGAAGCAGATCGAAGCTTTTCAAGTATTTCCGCATTTCCATGACTTGCGTTTTGTGCCTCTCATAGAGAATCGTGAAAAAGAGATGAAACTATGAACGGCAATATTCAACTATGTTTGGCATTCACTGAAATATTCAGTAAAAAGCATCTTTTCATATTTAAAATAGAACATTTGATTGAGTATAGATATGAAAGCAAAATGTTTTAATTCACTCGCTTTCAATATTTTGAAAAAATAAAAGAATCTTTTACTTTTCAACACTTATACCTTTCGGAATGGAAATAGAGTCCTTAAATAGAGTCCTTAAATAGAGGTCGAATTAAATTAATTATATTTCGCAAAGGTAACTCATTAGTGCGATAAAATTACTCTCATCAATATTTATTAAGATATGACTCTTCATCGAGTGATTCTTTTAATTTCACGATGAAACATACCTTTAATCGGAATCTGTCTACACGCGTTCTATAATGTATATGCCCTCTCGATATTTGGCGTGTATCAGAGTTAATTTGTTAAATTTATTTACCAATCTTCTGCTCATCATAAGCGCATCTCCGTGATTGATTGAAGGCTTTGTCATATTTGGGTATACATATATATTTTCTCAACTATATCAAATATTGTAAGCTATGATATCGGAGGTAATCTCATAAACTCTATCCGTAAGCTTTATTCTTCTTCCATTGAATACACAGATAAACTTATTACACATTTCGTGGACATATTATATCCATAAGGACTCGTTGATATTAAAATTTTCTTTACGCATTCTCTATTCTTAATTACACGGTTTTAGTCCTAATTTAGTCTATTACTTCAATTATCTTTCATTACTCATCTTTCTTCTCCTCACTCTAAGTAGTATTAAGATTTTTTTCGGCAATTTTTTTGTTTCTGTAGATAATTTATTATTACAATGTTTTATTTTGCTTTAATTTCGTGCTCCTATATAATCTTTTCTTTTGTCCCATTTCCCTCTCTCTTTCACTCTATTACTGTCTGTTTTCCAATTTTCTCTATTAATGGAAGAGTATAGTAGCATATTGCGATGTAACAAGGATGTTTTATACTCAGGCTGGAATGGTGCTTCATTTGCTCCCAGTAAAAACAGCTGATGTTTCTACTTTCTTCTAATAGTCTAATTAGTAGACAACAATACAAATGAGTTTTCTGATGTCTCATTTACACCAATATAAGTACCCTACAAGTCGCCTGTCGGCGTGTGGCTGGAGCTACAAACACCAAGCGAATTAACATCGCTCAGTTTTAATACAATTAGAAGATTGTTTTAGTGCAATTTTATTTACAGTTCCCTTTAGATTATCAGATAGAGACATATCATAAGCTCATATATTTTTTTCTAAAGGAGAAAATCTGTTGAATTACCACATTTTCGTTACCAGGATAGGCCAGCAATACGAAAACATAAAATTTGCACACGATACTTCGTACAATATTTAAAATTAATTTTCGTAGAATTTCGTATGTCGTATAAAAATTTTCACGCTTTTTATAATAAGATATGTAAAAAAATGTTAGCGATATTAAAAGACGGTGCTTCCATTACTATGCAACAACTTCTCTTACTTTACAAGAATATTTTGATTTTTCTCTTTCTTGAGCTCTAGTACTGGAATTCTAAATCTGGGATTCTATTCTGCAATGGTAGTAAATAATATCACTTACCCAAGTATGTAAATACGAAGTAGTAAGTGCTCAAACCTTTACTAAAAGTTACCATTTACTCAAAAACTACTTTAACCTTGAAATTGTTCCATTTTTATCATAATTTCAAATGTTATATTTACTAAGTAATAAACCTGAAAATCAACTTCAAAAAAGTCTTTTTCTCTCTCTTCCTTTAACAATATAAAATGTTTCAGATGACAAATTTTCGAAATAAATGAATTTCTGGTAGCAGTTGAAGGATTTATATTTACTCGCGTTACACCAGGGGCGTTTTCATCGCATGGTCTTCGCTACCTATCTCCGGAGTAAAATCTTTTAATGAAAATAATAATAATTCTCTTGGGGTAGATTTCTTCCTACTTTCATCGAATTTCTGTTTTCTAATCATCTCGAGTAGGACACGTACTTCTGTGGAGATGCTTTCCGCGGTTCCGCATCTTCAGACGCATAATCCATCAACCATCCGCAACTAGTGCCAGAACCTTATCTGAGCCTATCTCATCACGCGCCGGAGTACTCCTCTTCCTCGGAAAACGAGAGTGGAATCGGCTCGCTCATTTTTATGTTCGGAATCGTGGTTCGCAGCAGAAGATAATATTTATCCGCCCATCTGCGGGCTCCTCCCCGCCAAAAGGCAACCAGTCACGGACCGTCCTTGCTCTGACGCGTGCTCTAATGGCAGCGTGTAATCTTCAGCGCCGCCGAGATGTAGCCGAGCAGCGGCGGTGAAAGAGGAGGAGGTGCGAGGTCAGTCGAAGGTGCTTCAGATGGATGGATAAGATTTTTTAGAGTAGGAATTGGCGGTAAAGCGTTGTCTTTTAACGTTCCGAGGGAATGTCGAGGCACACACGGGGGTAAAAAAGGTGTCCGGGAATAGCATTATTCTTAGCGGCGGATTTAATTCGATGGGTGTTGGGAACATTTTTTCGCGACCCTTATTTTCCTTGATGAAATCTGAGAGAGTTCCGGATCAAAAAGGAAAAATGCAGAGCATACGAAAGAAACATGCTCAGCTTTTGTGACGTCCGCAATGTATTTTTATATTGACGCCGCTGTTAGTTGGTTCGGATGCTCGGAAAGCCCATTGATTCAGTTTCACTTACTTCACAAATCGGTAGCAAACGTTACAGCGGAAATTTCGGATAGAATATGGTAGACTACCGATGGCAAAGTATAATTAATTGAAAAAACAGACAAACTATCAAAAACATGTTTTTGCTGGGCAATTATTTGAATTTGTCGATGTTGATGTTGGACGATTGACGAAACGTTTTTAATGTTTTTTTTCAATACAATATTTCTGATGAATTCAAGAAGTCTTCAATGCTATACTTGAAATCCTACATTCAAGCACATAGAAAGAAAGTTACATAGACAGTCTAAATTTAAAAATAGTCTAATTCAAGTTGAGTTCAGCTAATGAAATAAAGGTTTGAAAGGCATGGTCAATAAGTTTCAAGTAGGAGAGGGATTTTAGTTATTGATTAGATCCAACATTGTGTCTCTCAAACTTTCCATCAGTTTCATAAAGGAGGTGGAAATTCTCCAACCAGATGTATCCAACGCCGATCTCAGGCAGTATGCATTCTTTTAACCAATTCCGCTTGATCACATATCCCCGCTAGAGAATTATGCCAAAAATTAGTTTCTTTATTACAAAATAATTTCTGCAGATAGATATTTGGAAGCTCTTAATTACAGTTTACCTACATCAGTAAATTCAATAATATACATCATGCTATAACATAGATATACTATACATTTACTAAGAAATTCATCAATTTATAACCAAATAAGTATAACAACTCTGTCAAAAAGGTGCAAACGTGGTCGCAAAATTGAGCTTTGTCTGAAATTATAGACATTTCCGTTGGAAAAAGACACAACAGCCTGAAGATGTATCCCTGAAAAACCCAGACTGCCCCCTTGACCGCAAGAACGGTTGAAAAACAAAAGATCCTCAACCTAGTCGCACTATCCTAACCTACGCTCAGCTCAGGTAGATCCTCTCAGCAGGGATTCCATAACTCACCTTTTCATCAACGAAAGTAGGCTAAGGAAATCTAAATCGTTTCTTTTCTGGAGGGACAAACAATAAATTTTTTTTCTTTTAAATGGAAATCCACATTTCGTATTATGTTATCTCTTACGGTATACTGAAATAATTACTCTTCAAGTAAGACTTTAATGAATATTAGTTAGGATGTATTTTATTCGTAATTTATTAAATATTTCAAAATTAGAGTTCAGGTAATGAAATTTTATCATTGACACAGATGTTGAAAGAACTAGTTTTTTCTGTAGTACCAAATTTCCTGTACCAAATTTCCTGTACCAAAATTAAAGCTCATACATTGAGAGCTTTAATTTTGGCAACATTGCCTGATACAGCCTACACGAACTGCGAAATTCCGCAATAAGTATAAGAAGATGCAGGGCTCAACTAGAATTCAAAGTAACATGATACTCTTAACATTTACTATAATGAATACAGTTATTCCCTAATTTATATTAAGATTCTACATTATCTTGGACTCTTTAGTAAATAACATTCCATATCTCAAGATATTTATACTGCTTTATCTTAGAATTTTTCTTCTATAATCAAGTAGTTTATTAGATTGGAAAAAAATTTGATTTTAAATTACGGATATTAGACACAATTAATAATGTAATACATTGTAATTACTGGAAATATTATTATTTACTGCAATATAGAAAGAAATCATACAGTTGAGTACTTAAGTATATACTACAAGTAGAATTTAGTAGTTCGATATAAAATATGTACCCTATATTATGTCTCAAAAATTTACTCAAAAAGTGATACACATTGACCACTTAACTAAGAGTTAAGAAGATTTTTTTTCGATATTTTGTTACTGTGGAGAATTTAAGTGCTGTAGGGCATACGCTAACAGTTTTATGGTTAAAAGATAAAATTCTGGCAGGAAAGTAAATTTACCATGCACTTATAATACTTATTTACATCGCTGTGCTTAATTAGTAGCTGATTATTTAAGATTAAAAAACTTAGCTTATCACTTAGGTCTAAACCTGAAGAGTAAGTCGCTCACTGCCGAGACGAGATATAATTTTCAAGCGTTATTTCCATCTCATTTGAATATCTAACATAAATCCTCATTCAATCAGTCACATGCAGATAATGCCCGTTTGTTTTTGCGATTGGAAAGTTTTCTTAGGCACTCGAAATAGGCTAATGTTAGGTTCTCTTAATAAATTGGTCGGAAGTTCAGTAGGGCTTTAATTGCTCTTTCTCTCTGCCCATTCATCCGTGCAAGTCATTTATCTCCGGAGCATTTCATTCGATGGGCATTCGGTAAACACCGTTCTTTATTTTCTCAGCTCCCGGTAAGAACTCCATCTTTCGACTTATTACGTACTTGATATCTCTCTTTTAGGGGATATTAATGCTTCGATGAAAACGTACCGAAGAGTAAAGAGAGCATAAAGTGCTTATTTCGGAGAGTATTTATAAATTTAATTCTAAATTCTTCAAGAGAATTTGTACTTGAGCTACGAACAAGGTAATTACAAAATGAAAATATAATCAACACTGCATACACTATCGAAAGGGGATGGATGTAAGCATATAATTTTTCGTTTATCATTCGCCCTGTTTTGATTGTAAAATTCAGTAATATGCCTTAGATACCTATTTAACCAATAAAAATCATGAATTATTTCCAGTATTTGTTATTTATTGAGGCCCAACCATAGAGAATGACTGGACAAATGTACAGTCCTGGCCAAAATTAACGCAGCACCTCCCTAGCGATCCTTACGGCCGGTGCTGCGTTAATTTTGGCCAGGACTGTACCTTAACATAGAAATAAATTTTACCGGATGGATGTTTTTATCAAGTCGCTGTTCCTTACAAACAATTAACGGAACATTGAGCAGAATAAAATCTAAGCTATTAAATTGTTAATCCAAATAAAATCTTAGTATGCTTTTTAAGAATGACACAAAACCCTTTCTGATACTAATAATGAAGGTATGTGAAATAAAAAAGTAAGATGCTATATCGTGAAATTTGGATAGTAGAATCAATTTCAGAGATAAACTATTCAATAGCAACCCTAAGTAAAGGAAATATATATTTGCGGATAAGAAAGAGAAATATAAGGTTAAACAAATCATACAAATGATGTAAGACATATCTGGGTGATCGTTTCTCTGATCTCTTGTCACCCTGAAAGCATATTAAAAAGTGATTAGCGAGGAGTTTCCCATAATGCAAGCAGCATTATAAAATGGCCAAGCCAAAATATCATTATGGGGGAAAACAGCGGTGTTTTCCGTCGATAACTCAAAATGCGAAATGACAGGATTATGTGTCTCGGGATAACTGTTCGTTGATTGGATTCGGCAAAAAAGTGTTTCCTAAAATTCCGAGACCGAAAAAATGACACATTCCACGAGAGCCCCAAAGGGAGGCCTTGAAGGATATTGGTTCGACTGCGGTCAGTTTCTCTCTTTTAAGATGAGGTGGGCGGAAAGAGCCTTTTGCTGAACCTCCTAATGTCAAAGATGAATAGTTATGGATTGCTGGAGGAAGATTTCGGGATATGCATCGAACATTCAGAAGACTAACCGCAGAACACGACCTCGTACTTCTCCATAGAAATTTCGAGCATGTTCAGTGAGATCTAGTGGGACTTCATACTTATTAAATACACTCAGAAGTATATTGGTGCTATAGACAGGTTATTTCTTTGATGACTGTGGTTTCCTGACCTAAAGTACACTCCTGGCCAAAATTAACGCACCACCGGCCGTAAGGATCGCTAGGGAGGTGCTGCGTTAATTTTGGCCAGGAGTGTACATATGCTGAATATATTAGAAAATTTTCGGATGGTCCACACCACATGCATATTCTTTCACTAACAAATACTCTCTCGACGAGAATTCCTTAATCCTAAATCTCCCCTTCATAACCCCTGAATGGCCCATAGTGAATCCATGATGTTTTCCTTTATTATGTAACCTTTCCTTTTTTTGTAATTTCAGCTGTTATGTTTAATTTTATCTTCCTGATGATGGTTTTACAACCGATACCGGGATCCTCTTGCAAATAACGTTTGAAACGAATATACATTCTTTTTAAGTGCCTCTTTTCCCAAGTAAAGTCTTCGATACTTCAGTGTTATCCAAAAAATATAGTATAGCTTCAGTTAAAATCGAAAGTTCTAATTTCTTCTTGATATACCTGCCCGAAAAGTGGGAACCTCCGTCTGGATCCCAGTTAAATTGCCAATTTTCATTTCTTGTTAAACTTTGAGTTTAAGATGCACTCGTGTGCTAAGTCAGATATCTTTCCATCTTAATCCTTTAATATAGTAGCTTTGGCCTAAATAAAATTACTTGGCAATAAAAGAGGGATCTTTTACTTCCCACTAAACCAAAAATGAAAATTTCATTTAAACGATTTAGACAGAAAATTCTTCTCGCAAAGCATATTTATGATAGATTTAATCGGTAATGTATTTGTCGGTCTAAATAAATTTTATAAGGAACTTAGGATAATGAAATTGGGATGAGATAATCTTTACCGATTTATAGCATCATCTTACGGAAATACATACTAGCAAATGTCTTTAGAAGTTAAATGTCAAAGAAGGGCAAATCTTTGTCCTTCATCTTCTATCATATTCTTTATTTTACTCAGTAATTCATGAGCATCATTAAAAATAATGAAGCTATTGCCTTGAGCGGTTTACTTGTATATCATTGATTTAGTTTATATTAAGGATGTTTATTCTTTGTTAAATATATTTATTGGTAATTAAATCTAATACCACTTACTGCTTATGGATGATGCAATAAGTTAACTAATATGGTTTATCACCTTCGCATTATATATTAGATTGTTCTCGTCTCATTTATCGGTTACAGCGTAGAAATAACTTCGCTAATTAAATTTAGATAAAAAAATATTCCTCCTTAATGCATATCTACTTCGAGAATACTTGAATAACTGCTTGAGCTAAAACCTTACTTAACAGCAAAGGTCTCGCTTGATATCTACAATCACAACTTAATTTACTTTTGCTTGGACATTTATATATCTCCTTTCACAAATTATTTATTGGTGCAAGCGTTCTTAATTAATTTAATTATATTTCCAAGATATTCACTTTGATGTGAAACTGTTCCTCTTGCTGTGAACTTAATACAGTTCCTACAATAATGATATCTAAAGTAATAAGGATATTAGAATTACAAAAGGCATGGAAAGTAAAGAAACGGTTATAGTAAGAATATTTCGAATAATTAAGAAAAACAAATAAAATACGCAAACGTGGGATTAATATGACGTCCTTCGCGAACATTATGAATTAACTCGAAATAAAAAGACACTTAGTACTTTTTCGTGGAAAGATAATAGTTGTCTTGTTATTTCGAATATTTCTTTCACGAAGTCACGCCTTCCTATACCAATTTCATTAGGAACTAATTGTTTTCCAACGAGTCATGGATGATCATCTCCTTCCACTACTTGACGTTGAGTAGTTTCTAACGTAAACTGCCTTCTCTAACATGAAATATATCTATACACTAAGTAGAGTCTCATTTTTTACCTAAATTGATATTTTAAGAAGCCTTCAGGTAACTAGCTTCAAGGAGGGATCCGCGAGAAAAAACGAAATTCCTTCCGAAAATGTAAAACGGGGTGCAAACATCGGCAGTGATCAATTGTTGGCCGAAAACAGAAGTAGGAAAGTGAAAGGAAAGTGCAGAGGAAATGTAAATAAGGGGTCAGAAGTCGGAATGAAAGAGGGAATCGAGGCGGAGGAAGGGGTGGGTGGCAGTGTAGCTATCCGGCCAATCACGCATGCGATTAAACAGGCTCCGCCTCCCGCCCCTTGCTCCCCCGCCCACCGCACCTGCCCCCTCCCCCCGAGCAGCTGTACCCTCGATTTTCCCTCATACGCACGAATTGATCCGAGTATTCCACTATGGCAGTGCTCCTGGTGTGCCGCGATGCATTTGTGAGCCGCGAAAGTCAGTTGAGCGTGCCGCGAATGTCCAATAATTTCAGGTGTTCATAATTGAATATCATAATTGCTTCTAAAATTACGAAATAAGTCGAAATATTCCCTAAATTTTGGGAGATGCTTCATTATCTTGTAGTAGTTACTTATACATTGCTAGAATTCGTCTTTACGGGTGTATGAAAAATTGTATTTAACAGTTCCTTTGAGAAGATTTATACTATCGAAAAACTAATATACCTTTAGTTCAATGTGCTCCGATGGCTTATATAAAACGTAATACATTAAGAAAATACATTGGAGAATCGCTGCATTATGGCATCATGGACATAAACTTAATGCTGGTGAGATTAAAAAACGGTAATCCTAGAAAACCGTATTGTCATAAAATATATCTTGGCTTGGGAATCTATTTGTCAATTAAATTTATTTGCAATGATTCGGTTTAATTATAAAATAAGTATCATCTTTAGTATTTCAATATATATAACTTGAACTATTTCATTTAACTTATCCCTTAAAATTGTCAAATATCTATGGTATGGGATAGCTGCTAAAATTTACCTGAGAATTAATTCCTACAAAGGATATCCAGAGGCTGTAATTGTCGGTAATCCAACCACAAGGATTGGTTTCCTTCATCTTTCCTTCAACTATGTATGTGGCACAGCATATGTATTCTAATAATTTCTCCATAAAGTTCCATGACTCATGGATGGTGGACATGACTGATCTCGTAGTACAAGCAGTACGAGCCTTCCGAACAGCATCTTTTCTTTCGATTACACTAATTTAGTGATCGTTTGTAGATTGTTTCCTACGAAGTGTACGGTTTATTTTCTGGCGCACTACTTTCATCTCCTTGTCTAATTCCAATAGCAGATAGTAATTCCACGTGCATCATGCTTAACTAGAGAGCTTTATCATAAATACGGCATAAGTAATTAAGTAATTAAATAATCAGTAAATATGAAGAGACACTGCGAATGGAATAGACTGTTAACTTGTTTACCCTGAAAAAAGTAGCGTGGTTCCGCCATCAAATAGTTAATTGAAGATTAACACTGATTGTGTTTTCAACCAGTATGGAAATCACCACGAATTATATGCTACAAAATACTAACTTAATTGCATACTTAACAGGAAATATTGTATCACTAGGTATATAGCTGGTATTTATTAATTCCTACTTTCATTTCATCTAAGTAATGTTCTTCTAATCCTTAAGCAAATACACTCAACGACAATTACTAAACCTCCAATGTTATACTCCAATGTGTATATTGTACACCTAACTTTATCATTGGGAATATAAAATCAAAATATTGAATAAAATCAATGATATAATATCGCTCTTAAATGATTCAGGATCTTATTTACTCCTCTCTGATCATTTGAGTACTCTTGCATTCGGTCACCATAGACATCGGCATCAGAGAACATGGAAGAAAGATGGAGAGGGATAATAATAATGACAATTCTTATAATAATTTCAAGTAATTCATCTTTACATCTTCAAAGCAAAATCCATAACCAAATTATTATGGTTTATTGAAAATTCAATCGATACTCGTAGCGCAGTGTTCCTGGTGTTTGGGACAGTCCCCTCAAAAGCTTTTGATTTCCGTATGCTCCTCTTCCTCCGCCGCTTGAAAAATTGCATGGGATATCTGGATAAGAGTGTTCCCACTCCACTCTCTTCCTCAGCAGAGATTACTGTCTCTTGGGAAAGTCGTAATGTTGTCGTTGTATTGCGTTCGCTGGAAATATTTTCGATTCCCGATGAAAGAGGAATGTGTTAGCCGACGTGCTTGGGGAATGCTCCCAGCGATTTTTTCGCCCTTTTACCGCTTATTGGAAAATCGCACGCATTGTGAACCGGACGCACTCTCCTCTGGAATTTCTTACTCCTCTTTTCCATCTCAACTGCCTTTTTCTTCACATTCAATTAATGGGATTATATGGAAGCACAATGGAATGAATCAGAATCCAGCCGTCTCGCAGAATCTGGGACGGATTACAGAGTAGAGATAATAAAACAGTGCCTGTTTTTTATAAATGTTGGATGTCTAATAAATTCTTTAAGTTATCCAGAATTACGTAGTCTAACAGTAATATGCATAAAAGATGAATGAACAAATAATTATTGTTTTTTAAATTAAATAAGCTTAAATTTTGGAGTAATGAACTTGTGTATTTACTGTAAATTGTATTTATTTAAATGAAGCATAAGTTATATAATAAGATTAAAATCAGGTTTAGATGAATTGCCTCCGTGAAAACCATTCAGAATAAAATTTAAAAGTTTTAGTTTTCAACTTAATTCTCTTATTAATTTTCTTTCTCTTTCAGGGAAATAATTGTAGTTATTAATTGAGATTACAAAAATTTTAAATATAATTTAACTGAAGATGTAAAATAATTCTGTTGATTTTTAAACCTCTTCAATGTATTTTTCAAGGAAATCAGATTTCGATCTATCTTTCAGAGTATTTCATTGAAGTTTTTCGCTAATTTTCCGAAGTACCTATTTCGTCGAAGTTCTAATACTATCAGTGCCAGACTAAAAGGAAAGGTAGGCCTGAGAAGTTAGTTTATATCTTAAATAAATTATTAAATCCGTTTGATTAGCCATTTCGTATGATTGGAAAGTTTTCACACACATTTTTTACAGAATGATTCTTTTTCGTGTGAGGTTTTCTACCCCTTACAAACAGCAAGATGTACTCATTTCTACTTCTATTCCTTCGCTTTCCTTTTAAAACAATTTTAAATGAAAATAACTGTATCCTGTAGTGACTAGGAATAACCTTACAATATACAACATTAAAGTATTCCCCGTTATTTGGGAAAACTTTCCCTTTTCTTCTAGTCACATGCCATAAAATGGCTAAAAATTGGGATGTATTCCATCATCAGCTCACTCTTTTAGGTCAAGGTGGCCCAAACTTGAGAAAAAAGGGGCCACAGAAGTACTTGATTAATTGCTAAGGCGGAACCGGTCCCAGATCAATCTTTATCTTCCCTAAATCTAAACAAAGTACATTTGGACTGGAACGGAAAGATGTGGATGCAAATCGCAAGGAAAGAATAAACACAAATACATCCAACAAGTATATATGCGACGTTGCAACCTCTGACAATTAGTGTTTAGGTGAACTTGTAACTTTAGCTGAATTCACATCTATCTTTGGTTTGAGTAAAATTTAAGTTTAAAGTATTTGACGATTCAACTAATAGGAAGGATTGGAGATGTGGTGTAAGGAAGAGCAAGGTGATTGAAGAGGCTTGGTTGAAATATTTCAATACGCCCCCATGTTACCAGATGGCACACGGTGTAAAACCCGGGATATTTCCTTCTTTAAATGGCTCCTTCAACAGCGGAACAACTCACCTGCCTCCGAATTCTCCTCATTGCCATTATCACTTATCAGCCACCTGTTGTACCTGCTCATCTATCTCACTCCCTCGCAATTGTCCTATCTCCGGCGTTCGCACTCGTGCTTCCATTCCCTCGCTAAACTAATCCTTGAATTTGAAGGAAGTATTTGAATCCAAATCTATTAGAAGCAGCTAACGACACAAATACACAGTAAGAATCATATCGAATTTCCACCAAATATTTCGACGATACTGTGCCAACGCGTTGATAACTTAATGCATTTTTTAATGAGCCAATGATAATGATAAATGAATTCATAAATACGCCAATCGCCAGATTAACAGAAAGGCCATTAAAAATTCATTGTTTTAAAAATTTTTCACTTTGTTTTGTAGATTGTAGAATTTCCAAATTTCTCTTACTTAAATCGACCATTATAAATTCAGAATAACACCCATACGAGTAAGATATATAAAATTTTGGGTAAACTCTCATATCATTGGCATTTTATTTTTAATTGTAAGGGTACGATAAAATCAAGGGTGTGTTATGGAAAATACCGACAGCTCAGCTAAGGTCCATATATTTCTAAAACCACCTTAAGCCACTAGCTAACCGAGTGCTTGCTGGTTACTGCTCTGTTTCAGTATTCACTCAATATAAAAATCACTCTATCAAAGTTTCTGTGATTACTGTCCTTTTCTTCCGCATGATTTTCAACTTTTTGTTTAAAATTTTTAACAAAAGTCTCACTACTTGAATTCATTATAGCGATATAATAATTCCGTAACTAATAGTAGGAATCATAGATTTGCATCTTACAATCACTTCATCCTGATACCAAACAGACTCTAACGTTGACAACAGTTAATCTTTCTGTAGTTGGAATTGCCAGCATAGAGAATATTTTATATTGAGGTAGTTAGTCTATACCATTAATGTTCTTGATGATTAGAAACTTTTTTCTTTTGTTTTATGCTATTGTTCGTTCATTACAATATAACTTTTTCACAAAATTAATCATTATATTCGGCCTAATATCAAGCAAAATTGCTCTTATTGGCCTCCTTGACTCACATTCTTTATCGAGTTATAATAATCACAATAATAATAATCCTTAATAAATTAAATAAAAAAAAAAAAGATTTTGGTCGTGAATAAATACTCAGCTGATAGCCAATGGAAAAATCCCTCCTCTAGTGGTCACGATCTTCTCCCTGTAGAGTAATTGTGAAAAAACCCATAAAAATGATTAATATATTTCAAATATATAATACACCACAAGATTACAGTAATTATTCTTGTTCCTTACACTAAGAATTTTAATCTCCCTTGTTCTTTCAGCGATTATTTGCCTTTGTCTGATCCCCGACGCTGACCCAAATGGCAGTTTCATTGCCTTACATTGGTAGAGAAGTTCTGAATTGATTTCAGACCCGTTGTCACCTATGAATTTACTTTGTTTAATATTTAACTACGTGTGGATGGTTTTCATTAGGTGGCGTTTATCAGTATTATTTATTTCTTAATGCCCCAAGAAGCACCTGTTAAAATGACATTGTAAGTGGGGACTTGGCACGCACGACAACAGAAATGATAACCCCAACCATAGCCAGGAATCGAACTTAGGCCCTTGAAGTTTATCGGCCAAAGTTAAACAAAACATTTGGCTAAATTATTTACTGTATATTTATTGTAATTATCCAAACATAGGTCTTCTTGGTATCTCATTCTGTAGGGCATCGTTTCCTCTCCCGAGGAATAATTTATAGTAACATTTTAGTCAATAAAACATGTTATACTACTTAACTACTTAGAGAGATTCGATTGACGTATTTCCTAAATTCCTTCGCCATTCATTATTTTCACAATAAATATTTTAACACTTTCCGTCGCTGTAAATAACACTCTACATCCCGAAAGCAGCAGTGGTTCAAGTCCGAAAGAGCCTCAACATGTTCGTAATTGCGAGTTTTCCTTTCATTGCAGTTTCATTAATCATCGGGTGAATAATGAGGTCGCGGCCAACTATGAAATGCGATAATAAAAATGTCCTCATTCCCTCTTAATTGAGACGTCCGCTTCGAATATATTTTTGAAAAAGTATTTTACGGCCAATGAAACTCTCTTTGGGAGATTGATAAGCCATCGGTGAGCCGCACATTCCAATCGTCGAAATGAATTATTCGTCCGTTGATTGCGACCCTTTTCCCGGGTTCTTCGCTATTTGCACCGTCATCTTTGCTTTTATCACTCCTCGTCTTCCCTATCGACGCACGTATAATTATTACCCGATTTGCTTTTCTAATGAGCGTTTTACCGATGAATTATACTTCCCTCTCGAGTGTTTAACCTATTCCGAAAATCGATCATTCAAACTTCCGTGCTCTTAGAGTGATCAAAAGTAATTTGACTCGGGATCTTGATTAATGCTTTTATTTCGGGATTGAAATAATATCTCACGAAGCTAAACATTACCATTATTAATCTCTTTTTAATAACCATCGCTCATTAGTTTGCGTTGATTTTTCATTTTGTATTTACGAACACCACAATGAAGTACAAACAATTCAAACCATCACGTCCAAGCATATGTATTGAATGTAATTGAAAAGCTCAATCTGTTAAAGAGGTGCTCAATTTAGTATTATTTCTAATACAATTTAAAAATTAATCACTCAGCCACAGAGATGGCTACAACATTCACGCTTTACTGAACACAGTAATATTTTTGATACCCAGTATTAAATTTATCATCAATGACATAAATTCAATATAGTCGTCGATAAATATTTTGTACGATTAATACATTGATTTTCTTTGATAAGGAACAGTGATCCTACGGTTGGTTTTATTACTACGTTACTAAGTTATGGTTCCAATATTCTTCCGTCTAGAATATACATTAATAAATACAATTTAATCATTAGATAACTCGTTAAATGGTCGTTAATACAACAAAAATAGTAATTAAGGTTAATGAGTGAAATTCACTGCAGTTGAGACAATTCTTTATCGAGAAGTTGAGCTTAGCTTTGTTCTGATTTCATAGCACTCTGTTTCAAAATTATAGAAAACTATGACGAAGTACATAGATATACTAAACAAGCGAAAGAAACGTCATATGTTAAACCAAAACAAGTAAAATGAACATAAAAATACAGCTTTGTAATCGTTTCAAAGCTTTAATTACAAAGCTAATTCTGTGTTAACACGGTCATTGTATTTTCACTTTTAAGTGAATCACATATTTAAATTCTGTGATACATACAATTGAACCAAATTGTAAGTTGTATTTATAATTGACACGTTGTCCAGAATTATTAAATATAGAGTATTCTAAAAACTAAGTAAATCCACTCATTATCTATGCGGTGACTTACAAAATAGTTTTACAGTGTCAAATGTGTTAAATGACAATAAAAAAGACAAATAAAAAGTGAGTTCCTTTAAGATAATAATACATTAAAATGGTGATACGCATTCAAAATTACTCTTGAATGGGCTTCTGGTCCTTATGATTCCTAATCCTCTGTTATAAACATACAAAATATGTTATATCTTTTTAATTCGTTCAAATAAACACCTAAGAATTCTGATTCACTCTTTTCATCACTTGCATAAACAATCGAACTCTTTTGCTCCGGTAGGCCATTCATGGTCAATGTATATGGACCAGGTTTTCATTCTTTAGTCGATACGCTGCTGCTCCATGATGCGGAGATGACAAACAATACGAGAGTTGTGAGGTCAGCTGTATAGAATCCCCCGGATCGACCACCGAACTACCGGCACCTTCCCGGATTTTTTTCCGGCAAAAAACACAAGTACCTCCTCGAGATGTATACAAGGGCCCAAAAAAGAAACATCTCCTCATGCAATACATGGCTTCCGTGCACCCATTACCGGATTGCAGAGTTCTGTTTTACGAGAAATACGTGACCATAAGAGACGTCGAATCCCAAACTGCTTTCGACCCCTTACGACAAAACAGTTGAAGACGGCTGCGCGCACGGAATGGAGATGCACTCACGATTTTCCCCAGAAATCCGTGATCGTGAAGAGGGATAAGGGATAGGGTAAAGAGGCAGCTGCTTCTAAACGCGCTTCCACTATTAGCTTTGATTGATACAGGTCCTTTTGATCGATGCGATACATTTTTACATCTGTTAAGTCTCACCTGCCAAAGAGATTGGGTTTCGTCGCCCCCTCTCACATTTTTGTAATCGAACCAAAATATAGACGCATCGTGAAAGGTTTCTGAGGAAGTATAGATCGTTTGATGCCACATGCTTTACTTGCTATAATGACAGATTTATATCATGGATATGTTTCGAATTTGTATGAGGCCAACTTCAGCCATTTATATTTATTACTTTGAGATGATCTTTAGGAGGAAGTGCAAACATATCCTGATATTAACCTCTATAGCAACACTTTAAAGAATCACCTTGCTTTAATTTTGAATTTAAAACATCGAGTGCATATTCGTTGGTTTGCCGTATATTTCCACTGATTAGACGAAATTTGAATTAAAAATAAACAAAATCCGGGGTCATATTATAGGACAGATACAAACATAATCAGAGTAAATGTTTGCATCAATCGCAAGGCAGTGCTGAATCTTGCAAGAAAATAATATTTGTTCATTCGAAAAATTTTGAATAGGGCACAATTCAATATACTCTTTACAGTATTAATAACCAGATGATGATCGCTGATCTAATCTAAATTCATAGGCCGTTGATTGTTTGGGGGTCGTCTTGTAGGATAGATATATGTTAAAGCTATAAAACTTTGACTAAAAATCTAACCTCGTCTTATCAGAAGGTCGTCTTATCTGTAGTAGTATATGATAATAAAACCATCTCATAAGTATAATTACGTGTAATCACATAAGTAAAATATTCATAAATTCCAAGGTAATACCAGAAGTGACAAAAAGAGTCCCGTTAAAGGGTTCAATGAATCCTTCACCCATTCTTTCCTCTAAAATACGATTAATCTGGTCAATTTGTACATGAAATTGCAAGGTCTATTTGCGAGATTCTCCCATTCCTTCTGTAATTATATTGCTCTTGATCAATTTTATTTCTGCGGATGAACTTATTAAAAAAGGATTGAAACACAGGCACATAATTAATCTTCTTGAACCATGATATCCATTCCAAATGGATAATCGCCGCTTTAGTCATTCGGTTGTGCAATGTGTAGAGTTTTCCATGCAGAAAATGTAAAAGCAAACGGGTTCAGCTTCACTGATTAAATCAACCGAGTATTATTCAGGGGATGTCTCCTCAAAATTCCGACACAGAAAAATGCTAATGAGAGAGTTTTTATGTTTCGAGCAGTCGTCCAAAGAAACATGCTCTTCTAGGAAGCCATAACTCCGGCGGATAACGGTTTTAATAACCTCCAACTTAGATTCTAGTCTCATTCAGAATTAGAATGGCAACTCGGTTCTAAAAAAACTATTCCACGCACTCTATACCTCATCAATGTCCTCGAATGAGTTTTAAATTTAGATTTACAGTTTTGAGTTTTTTATCATAAATAATCAACTTGAGAGATAACAATGCTCGAGTTGATGAAACAACTTCGTTTGCATGACGAAAGGAAAATTTGGAGCGCTAAAAAATCCTTCAACAGTTTGTCCGATGAGTAACACATCAAGCTCACATCCATTTGGTGTGTGCATGTTCTTTATGAAATTAAATACGCATGGTTTCCGAGGAAATGGTTACAGTCTAAGTTGGAACAACATGTTTTCCCCCTCTATGGAATTGTATTACGTAAATTTTCTCGGAGATTTTTTCTGGGGAATTTACCAAAAGTATCCAACAAATTTTTTCTTCTGAAATACTCACTATTTGAAGCACATCACCTAGGAGTAATGGAAGTTGTAACTTCGAAATGAGAACAAGGATAATGCAAAGCTTTGTCTCCATGGAAATAGCTTTTTAATGAAAAAAGACTAATTTCTATAATCATTACGTTTATTGTACCAAGACATGATATGCTTATTACTCAACCTATAAGGTTAAAGTAAGCTTTACGCCCATGTATGTACAAATGAACATATCTTAAAATTTTATGAGATTGAGGTTTAAATAATAACTGATATCTTGCATCCTATTCATCCATCCATTCAACAATCCTCAAACTTACGATATTCAATATTTTCAAGCCTTCAGAGGTTAACTTTCACAATATCTATTATTTTCTTTATCTTACGAGACCTTTCCCTAGCATAACATCAGACGAATGTGTTCACGGAACAGTGATGACAACTTATGCCGCCCTGGGCACAGCCGATTTCGGCGTCTCAAAATGGAGAGTGATTAGTGCTATAGCTTCGATTTTGCGCCCCCCTATAGCTCGCGCCCTGGGCACGTGCCCCGGTTGCCCCGCCCTCACAGCGGCTCTGGGTGTTCGAGAAGAAGTCTTCAAATTATTCATTGTACTTCTTAAATCCATTGCATTATTTTTAGATTCTATTTTCCTTATACATTTCAGTTTATTTCTAAGAAAACAATGGGGGCATTTCAAAAATTGATTTTTCCGTTTCTAAACTTCTACTTTTCTTACTTTTCTATTTTCGATAAACTTCCTGTTAGTAGTCTAATTTGGACTACGCAAACCAATAATAGAAAGAGAAATTCCCAAAAATTTTTAAGAATATATACAGGTAAAAAGGGAACGCTTTCTGCAGCTTCTATAAATGACTCACCATTATCTAACAATTTTCTAACTAGTACAAAAAGAATTCCATCAATATGTTGTAGCTGTTCACCTTAGCGGTGAAATTTCATGCGGAATCTGTGGTTATTGCAATTAAACTAATACTGTTTAATATATCACGTGGCGTTATTAATTAAAAAATTAAAAATTTAATAATGGATGATTTAGGGTGAATACTGAAAACTTAGGTTAATAATATAATAGTCTGGGTTCTTGGAAAAAACATTCTCCGCGATATGATTCTGATGTCATCCAAAAGCTGACATATAGGCAGTACTAAGTCTTAATGCTGAGGATACATAGATACTCAAGTTTACATACTACAGCCAGGTTCTGGAGCATTTTAAGAAGTAAAATGAATAAGCTTCTTCTCCACTAATTTCAATAAACTTCAGCTCTTGTTGTCCTCTCCTCCTGTGCTTACGTTTAAATAATTAAAGTTGCTGATAACGATGCGAGATCAGTTTGAATTTTCCATAAGAAGAGGTACCCGGTAGTTAAATCCACCGTCTGTTGGGTCCTCCGAGTGCCGGCGGAAAGAACGGCCGACCGCCGACACCGCTCGACCACCGCTGCCGCCCAACCAATCCCTAAACGAGCACGGAAAGAAATTAAGCTGAGCTAGAATCAGTATTTTTCTTCGAAGCGCAGCTTGGATCACGGACATAATAACATTGAATATTACATTAAGGTTTTAAAGGGTATTGTTTTTAAATATGCTTTGAGAATCCTTGGCAAATGCATGACGAATTTGATGAGATGTGTGCCATAAGAGGAAGAAATAACACCTGATTAAGATGCTATGAGATAATTCAAGATGAAAAAATGGTCTCTGAACCATCAATTGATGTATTTCCTAAATATGCTCAATCGAATAGGCTACATACTCTAATCCTTTTGTATCAAATACAGCATAGTTAGCAGCTATCCATTCAAAAATATTTAAGTTAGTAGATCAGTTTTACCTTCAAACTCAAGATTAAAAATTTCAAAGATAACATTTCCATGATACAAAGATAGAAACATTGAAGTAAGAGAAACATAATAAAAATTATTTTAATGAAAAAGATTGCGATATCCTGGAAATGGCATTGTTCGTTTAGGTGATTAGACACGGAAATTAGATATAATACATATGAATCATATAATAGTAAGATAGAGAATCAGAGAAGACTAGGAAGTTAAAAGTGATTGAGTGAATAATTAGTCTGGTCTTTGGTAAGCTCTGTCAAAATTGAAGGTATCGAGCTATCATCTGTCCAATTTTTCAAGACAAGAGTAATGTTAAATTTTATACAAAAAGAATATTTTGAAATTAAATTTAGTTATAAAAGAAATTTAGTGTATATAAAGCCAAAGGAAGAGGAATTAGACGGGACGAATATCACTGCCTAACAAGAAAAATCTGAATCCAAAACTTGCCAGGAGTTTCTTTAGTCAAGATACTTTAAGATTCCTCCTACGCCTGCTAGATATGTTTGTATGTTTACGATATTAAGTCCTTTAGAGTAGCATTCTACGGAATTTATCCTACAGCTAAATTTATTTGTTCATATTTTTAAATAAGGATTCTAAGGATCTGAAGATTCCAGTATTTTCTGTTCTATAAGTAAATATTAAATATATAAATCCATTCAATATTAAGGCGCGAAAATCTTTTTTCGATTCAGTCCCGAATCCAGAAGATGGATCCATAAATGTTCAGCTGCGTCTCTTGATGGATTTTCCGCTCATTTTTAGAGTATCCCAAAGTATGTTTTATTGCATACTTATCATTGTAGCGGATTCCGTTGATGGATTCGCTGGAACCTAAATATAAAATATAATAAATACGTCTCCGTACTTTATAAGCCGATTGAATTGCGGACGAATCTGTGTTTCAGTAAAGTTTTTCTTGCACTTAACTTTGCACAGAGGAAAATTAATGTAATTAAAAAAATAAAGACCAACTGTTATATAGGTATGTGTCACACCATTTTCCAGTAATTTTTGTAAAAACAATGCCTCTCTAAAACTGTGTCAAGAAACATCTGTGCTGCGCTTAATCAGCAACATGCGTCAAATATTTAATATCTCTATTTATACATTAAATGTTATAATTACCTTTATATGACGAAACCGATAGCACAGATAAAATTGAAATGTGCGTCAATAAGGTTCCCTGATGCCTAGAATAACCACTTATCAGAGAAAATCCAGCAAATGAAATGCTTGCTTAACAGTACCCACTGAGGCGGTAATTTTAGTAGTAGGATTACTAAAGGAGTTATATTTCGCAATAAGCACTTCATCAATCAGTGGTACCTTGCTTCTATTAATTCTGATTAATCACTTACGGCAAATTGACTAACGTGCTTCGCTATTTATCTCCTCGGTGGTACAAAACCTTAAATAGAACCTTGAGGAAATAGATTAATATAAGATTTCAGATTACGGACATTATTCGGAAGCAGTGTCCAAGGCTACATTAATTTCTTCTCATGTGACGCTGAAGAATAACGTGCACTTCCGAGAGTTGCAGTGGAATTATCCCCGTGAGAATATGGGGTTATAATTCGCAGTTTAATGTTGTGCTGATGAAAACCGCCTATATATTTTATTACGCTGAGTTTCATGAGAGGAAAAAAAGGATTGATTGGTTTCTAGTTCAAAAAATCGGCTCAATTTTAGGATCCGTCAAACATTCTTTCTTCGGTAAAAAGTGACGAAGTTTAGGAAACATCTGAGGTTTGTCTCTGAAGAAGTTTATCAGCAACACATCTGTCTTTAATTTTTCCAACAGAAATAGAAGGTCAGAAGAATAGAATTTAAAATATTTCCTAAAATTTCTCTTCAAGAAATTCTTAATTTATAGGCAGCAGATTTTAGTTACTTTTATAAAACAATATTGAAAAGTATTTAGCAGATTCTCTTCTTCGTAAAAATTACTATAATGAGAACTCAAAGCACCCAATACATTACTGCCCACTTTCTTTTCAAAGCTCGTATGATATTTTTAAGATAAAACGATTTTTTTTATCATTTATTTGATGAATTTACCACTCCTACAGTGAAATATATTAAAATATTTGAAAGGTTTAAAATGTATTACTGCTTACAGAATATCAGATAAAGGTACACCAAATTTCGTATTTTAACGTTGAACTAACTAGCCAACTAACCATCTCCTACGTTCTGAATTTCCATTAGAAGAACTGTTCAACATCACATAATTTTTTATCATTGTATATATTATTTAATATCTATTTCATTTCTTTAGCATTTCAATAACACACCACATCTTTTATTAACGTAACGAAGAGAAATTCGATAGGAGCTATGGCTGTACGTCTGACCCAAATTACTTGGCAAATATATAACGCTAGGACGGCGGAACGTTAAAGATAACAATGCTGATTTCTTTGTAGAATATTTAGAAAGATACCTTTTAAGGCAACAAATGAATTTCCCCGAGGCACTATAGATGGGGCTGCGGAGATGTCAATGAAAGCTACCAAATGTTCTTCCTCCATTTTATTAATAATCACGAAGCTGTTAATGTGGAGAGGCATTAATGGCAGTACGCTATATGCTATCATACGCCTTCTGCCAAACGGCGCGAAAATAAAGAAGCTTAATGTAAGCATAAGTTTAGGGATATTAATGAGCCTCTGCTCCCAAGATAGCATCGTCTTTGCAGAACCAACACCCTAAATGCCGGTGTAGTTTCAAAGCTTTGAGAAGGACTTATCATTGAGGATAATATCTCAAAATGGAGAAAAATTGCCTCATCATAACCGTGACCTTTCTTTTTCGGCAGGAACTTTGGGCATAAGTCACCTTAACGGAGCCTTTTAGCGGACAAATTTTGATCGACGATTAAAGGTAATTAAAAGCGATGTCTGGCAGTTTGACTTCAAAAATACATTTTGCGATTGATATGTGATATTTCCAAGAAATTTTCTCTGATGCTTTATTATTCTTGAACACAAAATCGGGAAATACATCTTAGAGAGCAAAATGGCCTAAGCTGTCGAATAACTTGTAGAAAACAACAAAATGTCTGACAGTTCAGATTCCTTTAAATTGGTCATTCACTCTATGAGTGAGTGCAATTTTAAATCATCAAGGGTTACTGAAGTAAATACATAGGCAATATTATATAAAAATTTATAATTAACCTTTTCTAATATCTAGGATTTATTAAAATGTTTTTAAAAATTTTATTCTTCAGAATTTTATTATCTTTAAGTGTGATATATATTTCATACCCAAATTTAATAAAAAGTTATATGATAGAAGTAGATATTTTTAAATGAGATAGTTAACTCCTTAATTCATATAAGGATAGCAAAATACTGTTCTCGTATTTGGCAAAAATTACTTCCATCATTACTAATTTCATAGTTTTTCATATTCATAGCCAATCTTAATACGCCCTAATAGGCATATCTGATAATTTTTAATGCATATTTTGTTAGCTTTCATATTCTGTTTTCCTCTAATATTTACAATATCTACCAACTGCATACTATCATTTACTCAAATATAAATTTTACACGTATTACTTGACTCTTTAACAAAATAATCGCAAAATTAACGCCTACTTGACAATACAAAACGGAGACTTTTCTTTTCGGATAAAATGGATTGAAAAAAATATAAAATACCGTAAAGGAGTAAGAGATCACTCGATTCGGGCGTCTGATTTGTAAATTTAGCACTAAACTGCCCCCGTATCAGCAACCCAAATCTTCACAGCTCGGTCAGAATCGCTACAAAGATAGGAGAGAAGTTATTGCAGAGCATAAATAAGGCAAAACACGGTAAGGACACTGATAGCCCGACGCGATGAATTTTCTGATAACTGGAAAAGGAAATTAATCCAAATTATTCATAAAAATATATCTTTGATGAGACAGGGTTAACACACGCGATGCATTTTATCAAGCAATGCATGTTTTCGTGTCATTACCTAATTACATTTGAGCGAATCGCTCTGAATTTTAATCAACGTTAACATTTGAACAGTGGTCACCATGATTTATGTTGGACAAGATTGGTATAGCGTAACCACACTGATACTTGCAGCCACGAACTAGCTAACATGACCAGGGCCGGCCATCTCCCAAGCGGTCGCCAATTCCCGATGGCACCCTTTACTCCTTCCACTACCAACCTGAAAATGAAATATAAATTAAGCATGATATTTAGCATTTCGAAATATTGTTTACCGCAAGATATCAAAATTGCCTCTTCAAAACGAAATCCTGCCGGATGCTGGGCATACGTGGAGCCTCTCTGTTTATTGACCCTGAATATTACAATAAAATTAAAATGAAACAGGTTAAGTCGTAGAAATACATTAATTGTAAGAAATATAGAATGAGACTATCCAGAAAAAGTAATATAATTACCTGAAATACGTCGATAGATGATTTTCAGTCTATAATTTTGTTACACATTATTACATTCATGAATAACAGGCATTAATCAGAATTTGTTGGATGTGTACAATGATGCTTGCATCCTAAATTGGTTGCCAAATAAATTTCAATGGAAACAATGGGTTTTGCTTAGTATCGAAACAAAGTCGTGATTGGATGCTTCCTTTGTTTTTCAGTTGCGATTTCGATTAGATATTCATCCTAAGTTCTTTACTGTATCATTTGAAGGTAAAGCTGAGTGACCCAGAGTACAGTTGTCTTCTGTGTTAAATTAGGTTTTGAGGGGAAATGAAGGGTCTAGCTTAGCATAGAATCGCTTGGAGGCAATCCTCGAATAGAGAGTCCATAATAATTATGATAGGCGTATATGAAATATATTGATGAAGCATTATGGTAGGAAACTTATCTGTAATATATTAATGAAGAAGAGATCTAACAAGGTGTAAAATTAGTGTAATGGTAAAGAAGTGGAGCTCTCATTAAGGCTGGTACATTTAAAGAGGTGAACATAATCAAGGATACTTTACAAATCTGATATGCTCGAGTGAGGGAAATGCTATCTGAAGGAGCAGCATAGAAGGACGGCGAAAAAAGGGAAGGGCATTGGGGGGAGGGGAGGAGACGGGGGTGGAGGCTCGAGATATCTCCGGTTCGTCCAGCACAATCTGCTTAGATTTCGTTTCCGTTCTTCCAAAACAGAAACGGCCCTCTTTTGTCGATTCCCCTCGTCACGGAATCCAATGCTGCAGTAACCAATAAGGGATTGAGAGAAATACGCCAAGGGCTACTTGCTCAAGGCACGGGAAAATCACAAATTTGACTTAAACAAGATGATGAAGATATTGGAAATTAAATTTTAATTTTACATACCGAGATGCCCAGAATATTTCCACTATAGCTCATTTAGAAGATGCAAGAAGGAAAAAGTTTGAATATCTTTGAAGCACGGGACAGTACGATACATTATGAAAAGTCTTGCACCTCCACTTAAGGTTTGAATTTCTGGATACTGCAAGGATAGCAATGGTTATGGGTGAACCAATTGTAGGTGTATCTAAATTGAACTAAAAGAATGTAAAATAATATTGAATTTATCATATTAATATTTGTTACATGAAGTAATTTGAATTTCGTTGGCTATTACTTGATGAATCTATTCCTTTTATTTCAACGTTTATCACGGAGCGTTATTTTTTTATTTTTTATGTCGCATTTTATGGCTATTGTAATATAAAAGCAATGAAGTATTAGTAATGCTGAATAATTGGCATTGATTAAGGTCTCTTATTATGGAACAGTGCGAGAAGCGTTAAATTATGCTATTGCGGTGTTCTCTCACTACTCATCTTGTGCCTCTTTTCCTCTCCAATGATGTTGACAATTAAGTGTGAATAGGGTGAGGTTTAAAGAAACCATGCTACAATGAATTTGTGAGTTCCGACAGAATTTATCAAGATTGAGTAAGGACATTAAAAAATCTCTCTCTACCTTTGATTCGCAAGGCTCTCCTGAAAAAATCAGGAAATGCGGTACTATTTCTGTGAAATTTTCCTCGAAGTAAGCTGAATTCGTCATCTAGTGTTCTCTGTGTTTGCTCTTCATTCTTCCGTCACTTATACATTTGGACAGGTGCGACCTGTTTTCTCTTTCGATATCATTTAGGATATTTAATGCGGCGGACTATCGATACACATCTCTCGCGATTCTATCTCGAGAAAACATCTCGAGAGGCGACTCGGTGCGTGTTTATAGAGATGTAATCCCCAACGGGAAGATGGCGAAATGTGCTTCATCATCGCGAATTTCGTGTGTTTTGCGAAATTCTTTTGTTCCGACGCGAAGAACTCTTTTTCGAGGATTGCGATCTGATTTATGCGAAACGTTTGCGGAGGCCGTAAATTGGGAAGAAGGAAATGGCTCGCGATGTCAGAAAGTGGTTGTATTTCTGAGGAATAGCTCGCAGCATAAGTTTCATTCGAATCAGCGATATTTTTTAATTACTGTAAAACATGTGTTTATGTCATTTTTAAAAATTTTGCAGCGATTAAATGCCGCAAACTTTCCAACTAATAAAAGATCATCTTCCGACGAAGAAGTTTAACTGTTCGATATTGGCATGATTGAATCTCGTCTATTTTCATTATAATTGTCATATGATTAATAAACTGTTCCTATCGACAATATTTGTTGGATTTATCCTACATAACAAATCTTTTATATGGGGTATAATAATTCCCATAAATCGCTAAAACTATCTGTATTCGCGTATATTTAGATTTGTATCCCTTGAGCCGCCAGTGGTATATGGCAAGGGAAGTAGCAGCACCAACAACCCTACCTAATCTACTCTATTAGCTTTTCAAATAGATTGTGTATAGAAAGACCATAAGTAGCTATCCGTCTTTTCGATCTTCCCTTGTAACGTTTTGTCGAAAATAAATGTTTTGCCTAATTTACAGAAGTTATTAGTTAGGTATTCCTTCATTTCTAAATTTAATTGGAATTAAATATGAAAATTAAGCTTCTTGATATTTCTTTCTTTGTATTTAATGAATTCTTTAACAATATTCGCATTCAAAATATATCTGAAACTGTCTGAATTTTAGTCCATGGATCAATTCCTTTATTCGCAGCAAAAAATTATTTATTTTCTATATAAGTTTCAATTTTATTCAAAATTTGAGCAACATTTTCTCATATCCAGTGATAATAAATGATTCATATATATTTCCTTTTGAGAAAGTAGCGTTACGTCCTGGTTAAGTTAGTAAACTCTTTAAGGATGAGGATATTGGTCATGAAGAAAGTATTTCCAATTTAATAGCACTTTTGTGCGTGAGCTTTGGGCAATAAATGTAACTATGTGTTTAGAATGTTACATTTACGGAGGAATTTAGTTGCGTGATTTATTCTTTCCTCGGCGACTTTGGGCCGTAAAAGAGAACAAAAATAGCTCACGAGTAAATCGGAAATACGTAAAAGGAGAAACGTCTGCAATACTAATCCATCGACTATCCTAGAATACATAAAAATAACCAGTGCCCCGAATAATTTTACGGATTTCTGTATGAGTTTTTACGAAATTGTTGCTTTTTAGTATATTAAATTTTAGAAAGCGATAAGATCGTTGCACATACGCTTTGAGTGTATAATTTTTGTCCTCCGTGATTTTGTTAGAGATCGTATTGTTCCATAAGAAAGTTTTACCTTCAGCTTCCCATCTGCAAACAGCAACCCAGGAAAAGAAGTATATTCACAACGGAGATCATTCATTTAGATAACTTTTCTTAAACATTAATTGATGCACATATCATTGCACCTGAGATACGAATAAAACTGTCACACTTTGCGCTCCAAAGGAAGTAACTTGTGTTTTGTATACAGTTGCATGTCTTATCTTTCAGTCTTTTACACGAAAATAAGTATATCTGTCCTACCTTTTTCTTCCCTTTCACTACGCACCCTTTAAATTCTCATCTGGCATGAATTAACATCGTTGGGGATTGTAAAATTTTTATCACCTCTAATTTATTTCTCTTAAATGAATACAAAAAGGTTTTAGTGGAATGTCTTCACCAATAATTCTGAACCCTCTGTTGCCAACATTTACAAAGTGTACATCTGTGATGTATCCCTCATTTGAAGATACTTCCACATCAATTACCTGTTCCAAAGTTGAATTAAATTCATCATATTATAGACATGTCGCATTCATTATATGAGATACGATTAAATTGTATTCATTAATTGATTTAAATTGTAGATATATATTCACTCTAACCCATATTAAAAATGCCTCATTAGAGTACATTACGTTAATTTGACGCATATTTACTTTGATTTAGCATTAAGGGCCAATCTTCCGGTTAAAGAAGACGATGAATTCATTTAAGCTATTCTCTTGAAGTTTCTTTTTTAATTTTTAAATGTGCCTCTCAGTGTTTTAACAACCAACTTAGTTAGACATAGTCGAACAGTAAAGCCGGATTATAGCGATCCCACTGTATCAGACATGAGATCAGTTACGGGATATTTCGTGTAAAAGAGTCACAATCCTTAATAATAGGTGATTAGGGCGTGGAAACAGTTGATGCGCGTGGCAGCGAATCTCAAATCCTCTATTAATCGAAATCGCTTCCATTCGGTGTGACTCATCCCTGCGACGGAGTCTGGTGATTTTAATGCCCGGCTCGTGTGCGTCGACCCCACACCGAACGCACTCCGTTCCAACTCTTAGAATTCCAACGAGCCATGCGTCCGCCAGCATTTCAACAAAGCCCGCAACCAAAGATTTAGTCCTCGATATCTCAACCCATCGTGTGAATGGGAAGATATCCAGAAAGAAACGCCCGAGGGAGAAATGGTAAATGTCGCTCTTTCTGGCGTTAAGATTGAACGCCGAGTGACACGAGGAGATGAAGAGACTTTCAATTCCTCTCCCACTCTGGAGGAAGCGGGCAAGAATGATAATGGGAGAAGACGGAGGGGGAGGATCGGAATAGCTTATACGCACGGCCTTTTACACAGCGTTCATAGCAGATGCTTATCAAAAACTCACGGCGGTTTATTCGGTAGATACGTGATGGAAACGGACTCCCTCTTAACCCGAGTGGAATTCCTTTATTTCTAACAGCTTTCTCCTGGGAATTCTTATTCATTTTGTCTAGGGTTTTCCTCCCACGCAGGAGTGGATGTCGAGGGCCCTCGCGGCCCAAGAAACGCGTCCATCCACTCGTGGGATAGTCTTTAAGTCCCTCCGGAGTTCGTATTCAAGCCACATTTGTCCTCCGCTGCTTTGCACTGTTTTTTCGCCCGCTCAGTATTCTCGAAGATCCACACGACCCCACGGCATTGTTCCTATCCCTCAACTCTCTTACGGGTTTATTCCTCGAAATAAATGACGAAAGTGGCCTCCGTGCCCTAATGCCGCGCTTGTAGGTGTATCCTTGATTTGTAGTTTACAAGATCTTTGTACCTCCCTCTGTCGATGGTATCGAGGTGAGCGTTGCGTGCCCACCTTACGGCTTCCTTATTGATCGCTTTGGCGAGCTTGAAGCTCGACACTCGAAATGCCTGCAGATATCTTACGATTGTTGGAATATATGAATAGATTTCCTCTCTTTTTTGGTGCATTTCCATAGCGTATCGTGGTGCTTTCATAGTTATGGATCCGATAATGCGGAGGAAGATGGGCTCTTGTTTTCTTGGAAGGTTCTTGGCGACCGGAGGCAACGAATGAGCCATCTTTGCATCCACATATCAAAGACATCGTCCGATTAACTCTTTGATACTTGGCTCGGAGATGTCGGAGCGAAGACTTGATATTTGACCTCGTCAAGGACTTTACACTGAGCGAAAGGCGAAATATTTTCCTAATATATTTCCATTAAATGTGCTTTACTTAGCCTGGAATTAGTTTTCAGTCATACCTCTTGGAATTTCTACGTAAAATTCCTAAAATAGGAAAGTCCAAAGATAATTTTTTCTTTAATATAGGAACGACCTACTGTACAACCAAAAGTTTGATCAAGCCCCGTTTCTACTGATAGAATTATGTCACTGTTATTAATTTCAGCTATAATTTACTCGGAAGAATTTCTTAACGGTAAGATTATTGTCGGAGAGCAAGAGAAAAACTCCTGAGTTTCTTTGAGCAACCAAAACGCAGTGTCGTTCACTATCCTTGCCTGTATCTGCTTATTTGTTTAGGTATGCATTGCGTGTTTTCTTGGTTACAAGCACTATTTACGTAAAGGGTCTGTATAATTCGCGTGGCTTGGGCAGAAAGTCTCGTTTCTCCAGATAAACATTTCCATTCAGGGAAAACATTCACTTGCGTAGGAAGAAATATTCGATCTTTACTTGTGATGTAGTTACATTCACTGGGTGAGAGTCTCTGATAATTTCCTTTTCCGAGGATGTGGAGTAATTTATTTTATATATGGAGGTTTTACTTTACTAGATTATCATAACCATAGTAAACCTTAACGTAATCTTACTTAGCTGGTAACTTACGTCTATTCATTGAATTAATAATAGTAATACTTAAAACGTACATAATTTTTGCACTAAAATTAAATTAGCGTTTTTACGATCCTCTCTTTTGTTCTTATTCGGAGAGTTTATTGACTCCAATGCTACAATATGTACGGGATTGTACGGGGAATTCATCAATTAGTAATTAGTGATTTGGCAATCACAAAAATTGCCAAATAAAATGATGATAAAAGTCAACTACACTAAATATTATAAATATTGACCGAATTTTTACGCTACTCTAAAAATTCATTTACTCAAACTTGGAATATTATTTCTTCACCGTGCTTCTATGTATTGAAAGAGTAGGATTTTGGGGTGAAAGAAAGCACTGCTCGCCTGCAGAGATGATATGCAGCAATAGATGATCTCTTAATCTTTCAAGCTCTAGAAACGAAAGCTCTAAGAGATAAACTAATACTAGAAAACTAAAAATTTCTTGAGCTGCTTTTCGGAAAATTTTTCTTTCATGTAAATTAACTATTTTCATTCCTTGGCTTTCCTGGAGATAAAAATTTCTAAAAGAATCCAATAGCCTTCAGCAAATTATGCAGGTTCATGATTTCCTTGAAGGTTGTGTACGTGGCACGCGTTTTGTATCAAAAGAGAATTGGTATATTTGCCCAAGGATGACATTTATCCGAAGTCCCAAAACTTTGTAATATTTCTTCCCTTTAATTTATCCTTCCTTCGCAGCAGTTCCGCAGGGCTAGTGACGGGAGATCGCTGCTCGTGATTAAAGCTAATTACTACTTAAGACTCCAGTTTAAGCCAACTGATACAAGGAGAGTAATCGCTAAATAATTTATTATTTCAAAATTGAATTTATATCTCCTTGGATTCCGTAACTTTACTTTAATGATATGTTATGTTTTACACGTTTATTTTCATTCTACTGAAATATTTTGTAGCTTCACGTTAAATATTTCGTTGTTTAAGAGTCGTATCTTCCTTTCCTCAAGTTTTATATTAAACTTGAGACAGGCTCCCTGTAACTTGGATTAATACAGTATATCACCCATGGAAAAATTATTTTGATGGCATATTGCCCTTTATGGAACTTTTTCGCTTTCAAAACATTTCTCATAACTCATCATTTGAATCTGAAATTATTACAATGTTCGGCACTCGAAGAATTATCTCTTAATGTTGATCAACGCTTCAAAACACATTTTCCGAATCGATGTGCTGAATTAATTCAAATCTCTTGAGTTGACTCTGTCTGAATTGATTTTCTCTGGATCAAACATTGGGTGGTCTTTAAGAAGAAAAAATTGACGACGAAGGGAAATATCAGTATAAAATTGAATGTATTTTTACGATCGCGACACTTTCTGACTGAGCAATAAAAGATTTCGAAAAAATGCGCGAAAATACCTAACACAATCAGTGTCATATGATACTTCTGATTAACATGAACTAGATCTTTTGGTTTACCCTAAGAGGTCACGGCATAATGGTGTAGAGCACCAATAGAACACCAAATTTGTTCTGCCATTTTTAGTTCCTTCAGTTAAAAACATCTATTTTAACTAATTTTCGTATTTTTTTCTTCATACATGTATTTGTTATGATGTAAGAATTTAGATAATTTATTTCACCGATGTCTTTAGCGTTATTATCCAATATGTGATTTCGAATATTTCTTTAGGGATTACTATCGTTATACACATCTATCGTAGATTTACTATAAGAGTATTTCATCATCATGTTTATCTGATCATCTCATCTCATCGATCATATCCTTCTATTTCCCGGCCTCTGTCTTTCTTACTCTTATTACTAATATCATCCAAATGTAGGATAGAGGATATCGACATTGTACCATAAAGAATAGAGGGAAAATAATCCAGGGAGATGCCACAAAACCATATCAGAACAATTAATTTTCTTCATTGCTTCTAAGTTGCCTAGGTGACTTATTATTCCAGTGATACTTTTTATAAACTGTTCATCCGTTATATTTAATTATTTATTTTACGAAATCCTTTTATATCCAATTTTGTACTTTTTGTAACCTAGTTCTAGTGCAACCTAACCCTTCTTTGTAGTTTTCCAAACATAAGTTGTAGAATAATTTGCATGGCGTTATTTTTACCGCAGGGTGACAAATATTTTGAATTGTGAGTGAACGGAAAGGGAGAGGAAGAACGAGGAAAGTTGCTGAATGAGATTATTAAGAAAAGAGAGAATAGTGCTCTATGAGCTCATAGATTTTTCTTTTTGAATTTCCATGGTTCTGGGTGCATTAAAATTAAAAGACTCGTGTCTAGATTTGTCCATGTAGTGTCCAGCGCGAATAGGAGTGTCCACAGTAAAACGGAAGTAAAACCTCTCATTGCGTGACTCCATCAACTACAACAGCACGCAATCGCAGTCAATGTGTAAATAAAATTCGGAGCTCCTTTGCCTGTCCTCTCGGCGAGATTTTAATCTCTCTTCGGGTCACTTTATTAAGCATGAGATGCTATCGGCGAAAGAATGTTACCGTCCCTCGAAATCCTTCCCAACCGAATTCCTAAGAATTCCTTTGACTCCGGAATTTGGATTGTTTATATTTCACACCGCGGATCACATGGCTGCTCTGAAAAAGGGACAGTTTCTTTCAACATATCCTTAGGTTTAGAGAAGCGTATGCGTTCGGTTTTTTTATTAATTTCTTCAGAGAATTCTAATACTATAAGACGTGTCTACTTGATAAGAGAAATTGTTTAGGAGGAATTAATGCGCAATTTTCAGTGTACTATTTTATAAAGGGTGAATGCATTTGAATGAGGAATACACAATTCATCAGTTAATGATAATGATTTTATTTTTTTATTAAGTACATTTACATTAAATCGGTAAAAAATACAAGAATAAAAAATACATTAATAATACAGTAATATACAGAAGATGCATTTTCAGGATGTACTTTATGGTCCACCTGAGCCAATATTTGGCTCTTCAGGTGATTTCTGAGTTTTAAGAGAGATATTGTTTTACATAGTTATTAACAGAAATAGGCACTTAGGTATTAACAAAATAAACTAATTTTACATATTTTACAACATAATATTCTCAAAATATTCTTTTATTTTTATTTTCACTTGGGAAATACCTGTCAAAGTCCTATGATTTTTTGGTAATTTATTAAAGATTTTTGGTACCACAACTTCTAGGTTGTTCTTACCAAAATGATTTCTAAAGTTCTTCTAAAAATGAGTTCACAGTACATTAGTTCATAATTCATCTTCACTCACGGCTGTTTGCTAAATTAGATGTGATACATAGGATTAGGTACAAAATCAGACTATGAAACGTTTTTCTGTCACCAATTCTTATTTTTGGTGATAAAAAAAGCAATGAACACATCTTCACTTAATGCTTCTGGGAAAGCATGGTTAAGAATTACCGAGTAAATTTACATGAACTGACTCTAAATTAGTCAAGAATTATTATATAATTTAAATTAAAAACATAGTCAAGAGTGCAATATTAAAGCTCTTACATTTTCATGTTCGAGTCTTCGTCATTTTCTTTCTTTGCCGAAACCCAATGCATCAGTTGGCCGAAATAATGTTTTTTCGTACGTGTAGTTTACTTTGGATAATATTCCGACCGAAAGTTGTTGAAACTTATCTGCTGGAAAGGAAATATTAATTTGCTAAACACTAAAAGTTATTAATTTCCTACATATCGTCTTCCATAAACAACGCACCCATCTTTTGTTCTCGAATGATTACAAATACTTTTTAATAACAGAAAAATGAGAAAAACTTTTAAGAGTTAAACTGTAGCTATACAAACTTTAGTCTCACCGTTTGAAAGTTTTAATTTCTCCTTATACCTATTAAAAATGTTTAAAACTTGAAGAATGGACTTAAGTGATATTTTGGATGATCTATCCTTAATGATAATGATGTTAACCAAGTTGTATACTTACATGGCTGTCTTGGATTGTTTTACATTTCAACCCTTTCTTTACCATCCTTCATTTCATGATAACAAAATAATTGAATTGATTTTTTACAACAATTTTATGTATGGAAGTTCTCCATTGCTAAGCTTTTGCTGTAATAAAGTAATTGGGATGAGAATTCTGCGACTTACGAACCGTGGTTGAAAGTGAAGAGCGTCACTGAGTTGAGGCCCAACTGTACGAAATAACTATTCCAGTAGGTGAAGAAGAGAGGGAAATTGTCATGGGAGGTGGGAAGATTTATGGTGGTTTCAAATTCCTACTGATAGTAAAAAAAATCCTTCATATAAAACCATCTTCGTTCATTTCGTGAAATTTATTTATAGCCATTTCAAGGGGTGAACTCAGACCGAATAAACTTTCTTGGTCACATCAGACAAGAAGGAATCACTCACCAAATGTGCCGAATTCCTCTTCGGGAATGCAGAAAAAAGATTTCCGCTGCATTCTTCAGACTCGCCTCCTTAGGCCGATGAAATAGGACTTCTTCCGATCTCGAATTTTTTATACGTCGGCAAAAAATTATGTTTTTCCCTTTCGAATCTTTTTATCTGGCGGTTGACTCGGCGACATGAAGATAGTTTTGGAAAACCTTTTAAGAGTATGAAATAGTGGGTCTTAAGCTTGCGCACGTGATTCGGAAGGAAAAAAGAAATAAAAGTGGGAAAATACTTTCGCGAAGAATTTACGATACGAGAGAGGGTTCGTTCATTGAATGCCAATATATGCTTCTGAAACGGTCGCTATTCATTTCGTGACAAATGTTGAAGGCGGTTGAAACCTTTTACTTTTATTATTCCATATACCTTAATATTTTCGTTACCATATTAACAATAAGAAGGCTCCTACTGTGGTGATGTTATGGTACCGAGGTTAAACTGAGAAATGAACTCCGCAAAATTGGATGGATATTTAAAATAGCAGAAGCATTCTAAGGAAAAAATACTATCATTAGATTAGATCACAAATTCCATATCAAAATTGTTTTAAAATCAGGATATTTTGATAGCGAAAATGGTCTCTTTCAGGCCTATATTCTGAAATTCCAATATTACATGGAGAGAAATGTATTTAATTTGAACTTAAATCTGCTTGAAGTATATCAACCTTTTATATGGAAAATACGTAGTATAGTCAATACTGCGTCTTCAGCTTCAAAAGTTTGACAATGATTATCGCGAGGTAATTGTTCTGTAATTCGATTAAAAGAAAAAAATATATACCATGCGCCAACCCTTAATGGTTCAGCTATTGGTGATCATCTAAGATATTTGTGAATTATTTAATTTTTATGTTCATTATAAACTTTAATTATTTTATGAATCCTTTCCGAGTTACCAACAAAGGGTAAATAAGCAGAAAAAATCGCATTACAACATTAATAGCGGAATTATTGCACCTAGCAGGTATATCTACAGGTATATTTTTACATTTCAAAAATAACTTCTTATTAGTTGCCCAAAAGGGTCATAATCGTGGACAGTTCGTGACGTCTGAAAGGTTGGTGACTATATCACTGATGTCCGAAGCCCGATCAGTGATTACATTTCTGAGGTCACATTCGCGTATAAGCAATTTTAAGTCCCAGATGCCAAATTTTCTCATTGAAAATTCCTAAATATTTTGTATTTTCATTTTTATATCAACTTCAATCATAATAAATATTTTTTCTATTAAAATTTGTATCAAAGACTGTTAAATCAATGATATCTTCTACACCACAATATAATGTTTACTATTACAGATTTCACATGTCTGGCTTTTTATTTCTAGGACATGTATGCAAAATCTTCATTGCTTTAAAATATATAGTTAATAATGAATGCCGAGCATATATGGCACATTTGTCAGCTTCCTCAAATATATTTTGTAGAATTATTAGCTATGAAAGATGTAATCTTTTCTTTATACGCGGTCAATTGAAGATATTTCTGTCGCCCCTGTGGCTTTGTGGCCTAATATAGTATACAAGGGCACATATTTTCTATTTTTCTATCATTTATGCATCTATTCTTAGGTATTTTCAGAACGGATACATTAATGATGCACTAATTATATTCATACACATACATATACATATAATCATCTGAAAGTTTTTTTGGCTTCATTCCTTTACATTGATATCTACGAGCCCCTTATATTTCTAAATTATTCTTGATATGCTGTATTTTGCACCCTTCCTCTAGGATAAATTGTAGGAAGTGCGTATCTATTTTCAAATGGACTGCGTTTAACATTGCTTCCGTATAAAAGAATTTGGATGCTTCATAGCTCATATTTCCCGCATCATTGAGTGGGTCCGTACGGCGGGTCCTTCCGCCCTTTGAAGTGGTGGGATGATTGAGTAGGGGCACGGCATCTGAATCACGAATCGCTTTACACAGATATACGCGGGACGCTCGTTTGATCACTGCAGTCACGCTTGAATAACTGATGTCCCTCTCGTCGTCCCTTCGACGATGTTCCAGAGAAATGTGTTTTATTCCTCGATCTCTTTTCACGTGGTTTCCGGTCAACTCTTTTCATAAGTTTTGTTATGGCGAAAAAATAGGCAAATGGCGTTGAATACTAGATCACGTTTTTAAATATTGACTGCATAATGTTTCATCACATTATTTTATTAGCAGTTATATTTAACAATAAGATTAATAATTATACCGAAAAGATTCTAAGAATGAATTGTACTTTTATAAATTTTACAAATACAAATTTTTAATTTTTTTTTATTCGTGGTAGAAGTACAAATCATTCTTAGATTCTTTCCCTTATGATTTACCATAACACTTTGCCAGATTCTGTAAAGTTTAATATCTATATCATCACGTTATACAATAAGGTCAGTTACCAGTACCAGTATAATTATTATGATTATATAAGCAGATGTGTTCATAAAGTCTTAAAAAAACTTCCCATAAGTAAATAAAAACATTACAGTTGATGGCATGAAGACCCCTGAGTCCAAACGACTCATCAGGGGAGCTGTCAATAATAATAATAATAAGTTGATAAAGCGATTAGGACTAGTGATGCGATAGCAATATCTTAACTAGAGTGATTATACATCGTATTTTTCTCTTTGATGATAATAATTCTGTGTTATTTACTTAATTATACTCTGCTCTATGATTCACTTCTATGTTTCTAGAAACTAACTTATAAATTAATTCGTGATTAAGAGTTTTAATATAAAAGGATAAAAATGAGCATATTTATGATATCATTTACGCAATAACTCAATCAGAAGACGAAATAATATTTTATTATCACCTAAATTTTGAAAGTGATATCAGATTTTAAATATTAACTTTCTCTGTCCAAGAAATAAAAATTAATGGTAAAGAGGGAAACAGCGAATCGATAGTACATAGTCTCATCAATTTTTTTCTAGAACTTTTCCTGTCCGTTTTTTACGTCTAAGCAATGAAATGTGTTGAAATTGATTCAATAGATTCTTGCGAAATTGAAGAATATTTCCCTTGCCATCAAAAATATTTAAATAGATGCAGATATTAATCATCGCATAACAGATCAGTCATAAAATGAAATAAAAACATTTTTCAATTTTTTACTAAGATTTACTAAGGAATAAGAAATCTCATTTTCCATCTAACCAATTCTCTGCGCCTATTTAATTTATTGAGGAAAGTAAAACTACTGTTAAATATTTAAAGATTTTCGCGAGACTTTTGAGCCAAGAAACACACCTGTGAATTGTGGAAACTTTCCCATCTTCGGAGAGAGATCAGCATCTCTTCCAGTTGGCATGCACTTAATGAAGGACCACTACTCCCTCATTTCGACGCCAGAGTACGTTGGCATCTATAATCTGGGACAGCATCTCAAGTGGAGCATAAAGATTCGTCTGGCTGTGATCCGCCAATTAAATAGAAGAAGACACCATCCTCTCTCCTGCACACATAAAATTAAATCAAATCGTTCCTAAAGATCGCCTTTTGATTCTGTGAGGATTTGCAACAGAGGTTTTCCCAAGCTCCATTATCGCGGCATGCTGACTCTTGTAAGATTTTGGTATGCCGCACGATTTCAAAATTAAATTAACTCTTCAAATTCTGCATTCATTTTATCTATTATTCATTTACTTTTGTAACTTTTAAGATATTTCGAGATAACTTAATACTATTATTATATAGAAGCCAGTCACATATTTTTGTAATGGCCAAGTTATGGAATTTTGGGATAGCACACATTACACCAACAATTGGTGAATGTGCCCAAGCGTCGCTGTAAAATTTTTTGCATTCTTTTTTCATTCAATTTGCAGGATATAATGAGATTATAAGATCATCAATTCTTTCTTTCATAAAGGTACTTCTGAATAACTATTTTAATCTCAGAATCAACATATATATACATACGAAATCTCCCCTTCCCGCCTATTTGCAGTGATGCGACGTTTACACAGTCACTACATTGAATTTTACAGGCGCTGAGCGCAGGCGAGTGTAGATGTTTACTTACGTGCATGAACTTGCCCAATTGCCATTCATAGAAAATCTTTGACATATGAAAAATATTATTCCTACTAACGGAGACGTTGGCCAACGCACTGCATCTTCCTCTGCTTTCCTCAATAGCACGATTGGTCAATATTCGTGGCACTTATGACCTCACGTTTATTTATTTACTGGTGGTGAAATCCTTCGACTCTCAACGAGGAAATAGCGATAAATAAAACCATACTGATTGGAACTAACTCGAATTTTATTTCACAAAAATAGTAGACGGTCATTGTAATAAAAGCGACATGAAACTTTATTATTATTATTTACTCGACCTATTATTACAGTATGAGACAGTAATCAATTAGGGAAATAGAGTCATGCTTTTGCACTCCCTGCCACACGCGACGTTTCTCAAGATACATTTTTAGTTGCAGATTAACCTAATGAGAACCAGCAGAGAATTTGCTTCATTATTTTTAAATGCAGTTTAAAAAATCGAACCGTTTGAGAATCTTACCTAAAATATCGTATTTTTGTCCCGACGATGAACTGAATGACTTTCAGAGATTTCCCGGACCATTTATGATTCGACTGAGTGCTTCAATTTTCTCAAAACATCATGTCTTCAAATGTCCTCGGGATTGTCACCAATTAGCTTAGCTAAAGCTATGAATAAGTGCTGTCGATACTAACCTCGTTCATGTAGACATTTTATTTTCCATGTCTTCTGCCCTCCAAGCCCTATAGGTGCTACGAATATTTTACCCCTACAGTATTTCTTTATAAATTGTAATCGTGTGAGTACCAAGTTTGTTTTGAATTACTCCAAGTGTGCTACAATTTACGTGTCATATTCATGCATTACAGAGATTCTTCATAAATTGTAATAGTTTTTGTACCAAGTTGGATTGAAACTGTTCCTGACGTTTTATAAGTAAGCTGGAACATGCATGTATGCAAAACCTCAAATTTTTTGGTTGCCTTTATCTCCTCAAATATTACATAGTTTCGAATCGAAAACGATATTCCTCGACCAAAATAAAAATTTGATTTATTTCTTTTGGCTTCCGCCTTGTTTCATACAACAATTAATTCTAATTTAATTCTTTAAATTAAATAAAAACTGCAACGACGAAAATGGACTTTTCCTGCATATCTTATGGGAACACCGTAACTTATTTGAGTATTAACCTATTGTATGCGTGTGGTCGTCTTTTAATGACGTTCAATGCTTAAAGTTTTGAAAATTTTTTTTCATGATTTCATGGGTCGGGCTCGGTCCGGGTAGCAAGGCAGTCTATAGGGCTCGGGCCGGACTCGGCCTATGGGAAATTCGGGAAGGAGAGATTTATTCGTTCTTAAAGAGCGTTAGTTTCTTTCATAGGGGCAAAAGCCTCTTAAAGTAGTAACGAAATGCTTAAACAAAAGGTGTATTTGTTCACAAATCACAACGATTAATTACAGAGAGATTTATGGAAAGTTTGGGCTCGGATCGGACTTGAGAATGAACATTTATATCTACGTTCGGGCCGGGTTGGGCTCGGGCTCAACGACGAAAAGGCCAGGCCGGGCCTGGGTTAAAATTTTCGGCCCATGCAGATCTCTAATACAATAAAGTAATATGTAATATGGAACCCATACTATCATCAGGAAAAACTGGGTTAACTGGGAATTGAGCTCGAGACCAATGAGTTCGTAGTTTAGTTTTGTGGTTTCACTCTTAATTGCAATTTATGTAGGAGAAAACCTTGCATATAACAAACTTTTCAAGCTAAATGCCTCTCAGCGACTTAGTAATCCCTAATCCCAATCTCAAATGTTCCTTGAAAGCTAATACCCATAGTAAATTTGGAAGTACAAGGTACTTTCGGGTTCTGGCAATCCATCTAGATTTTCGTAAGAGCACACTGGTGCCCAATGGCATGCCGATTGGGCAGCACTCAGCTAACAAATGCGACCGAAGTATCTCCAGTAGTCAACGACGAGTTCATATTGAATCTTAGAAGGAATGGAACCTGATTTCATTCGTTCTTCAGGTTGGAAGTTTCCCTAAGATTCCCATGGACGAGTGATTTTCCACACTCTCCTCCTAATCAAAGGATTAAGCGTCTGCATAATTGGCGCCGCGCCTTCCGCGCCAAACTCCCTTCAACTGTCAGCTTCGCACCCTCTCCTTCGCTTGTCACTCGAAGCATTAAATCTGGAGAGTGAGCCCAATAATTGCGCGACCTAAGCGTATCTCGAATTAATCCTCGACCCTCTGCCGAGGGCATCCGAAGCGGCAAAATGGCGTAAATGTAGGGAGATAAGCCGACGATTACAGTTTCTTCCGCCATTCGGAAGTACTTATTAAAGGCACTCGTTGAAAATTACGAATGCGAAAATGATTTATGGCGTATCCTAAGGACTCCAAACTGAACGCTGATTATAGGAATTGGCGGAATCTTAGCTTCCGAAGGCGTGGATTTACATTTGCAATTGGAAAACTACCGCAAGAAGGGAGGTGCTAATTTCCATTGCAACCGTGTCTGAGGTATCTGATGAATTCCGCTTTGGGGAGTGAATAGCGTAGAATCAAGGAGAAGAGATTTATGTGCTATGCAAATTGAGACGCTATGATAATTTTTGCGATTCTATCAATTATATGCGAATTTTTTTAAGGTTTTTAGCAATCCTTGGGAATCAAGTACGAGGAGTATTTTCCCGCAACATTAGATTTTTTTTTCAGAATTAAGTTACCAGGATTATTTCCAATTCTAACGAAACTGCCGCCATATTTCACTATGTAGCCGTATTTGAAGACATATAACTTGAATTAATGTAAAAACAAATTTTCAAAGTTAAATTTCAAGCATTATAGTGGTAAAAATCACAGAACTGGCAGTAATTTACAATAAACATTATATATTTATAGAAATAGTAAATATTAAGCAATGTGCAATATTTATTCTTTTAAAATTATATAAAACTTCTTTTTACATCAAATAACATAGCAAAATTCAACTCAATAATATATAGCATTGAACACATATCTCTACGAAACATTAGCAGAAACAACGAAATTTCTAATTTAGCATTTTACTTGAAATTTCCTGCGGAAGCAATTTATTGTCCTTCTTTTAAGATATCTAAAATTCCACCATGTAATGCTTCATCCTAATCATTTCCTTGTTTCATATGATACATCTTAATGTTAGCATTTCTTATCGATAATATTGCTTTGGTGGGATCACTACTGAATTTCGAAGGTATTATTATATTTCCACTCACTTTTCTGCGAATGCGAATTCTTTTCCGTCACCCCTTCCAAATCACAGTGGAACGGACAGCATAATCGTTAAAAAAAGAAGCGATTATAAATCATTAAGTCGCAAAATTATAGCTTTGAATCGCTTCCTTCCTTTCCATTGCAGATTTGGGTGCTGTTTTCCTCGGCGGAATAATCGGAAAATAATTATCAAATTGGAAACCTTCCATCCATCTCTCTTACCTTCAATGGTCACCGTAAAAGCGGATCAAATCGATTTCATCACCTCGAATAACGATTAATCGAAATTGTTTGGTAATTCGGAACTGCTCCATAGATGGAGCTGCGCTATCCATGTCCTACTAGATCATTAATTTTTTTGCTGAAATAAATTATCACTCAAAGTGGTAATTTTCCAGTTGGTTGGCTAGGGACTGCATGCGTCCTTTGAAAAGATAATTTAACCAAGAGAGTTGAAATTCCGAATAAAATATCAGAAAGAACTGCGTTTGAATATATATTTTCGAGGAAGAAATGGCATAAAATATCGCAGAAGTATTCAACGCGAGGCGCAAAGGCTGTATGCGGCTTTCTATTTTTTTAAATCTTTCCTTCGGAATTTTTGAACCACTCTTCTCTATATAAAGAATTCTTTTATATAAAGAAAACATTGCCAAATTCCGCACACACAAAACCAAAGGAGCAAGATTAGCTTCGATTCGAGTTGGTAATGCGTCGAAACTAGTACCTTCCGTACCATCATAATTAACATCCTGTTTTTTATATGTTTTCAATGTAGAAGTAAAAGTATAAACCGATCCTAAAGTCAAAATAAGATTTTTATATGTCAACTTTACATTTTTACAATTTTAGTAATCGAATATTTTTTTATTTTTATGTTAATCACCACCACCAAAGTTCAGTAATGGAATAATTAAAATAGTTTAAGATGATTAGCTTAAGTTTGGATTTGTAACATATACATTTATTAATTACATATTAATTACTATATATAGTACTATATATTACTATATATCTTATAATGCCGAGTCCACCGCCATCATAGACTTGCGTTTCGATGAAAATTATGTTCAGTGATTGCTGTTAGCATTTGTGTGATTTTAGTAAAAAGAGCTTCACTTTTGCCTGGATTCGTTTGGTTTATTCGTTTTTGGCTAGTTCGTTCTTAATTCATATTAAATTTTTATTTTATAAAGGTAAATATTTATATATATTTCACGGGTTTTATTACTTAATATTATTTATTCCGATTTTTCTCTTCATTTTGATATTACTACAGCGAATTATTTACCGAATGTTTCTTGAGGGGAGTCACCGAAATTGTAGCAGCTCCATGGCGTGTTATAGATTCAATGGGCGCAGTCCCACCCATCTTAAAATAATCCTCCAATAGGCCATCCTTCCTTTTTTTATTGGTCGGCGTCTGCTATTCCTCAACATTTTTTAACGACTTCTCATTACAGAGCGTACTGGCCGAGCACCGCCACCCACGGCCCGTGTTTTCCCTCTTGGCCGCGGGCGAAGGATTACCATACGGAGTCCTGCCCTTGTTTCCCACCCCAAAGCGGTCACTCATTACAAAGAGTTTTTATCTTGACGTGGCGTCAGACTACATATGAATGAGAGTACGCCCGGAGGCGAACCCAAAACGTTATCTTCTCCGCCTTCGTCTTTCGTTCCTTTTACGACCGAAGGAACGGTTAACCCGTCGCGCACTCTGTCCGCGCATATAATTGCGGCGGGAATCGTTGTTTTTCTGTTTTTTTAAAAACTCTTTTTCCGCGGAGGGAAAAAAGTGTTTTCCTCGGGATGGCGTCTGGTATTGGTCGGGTCCGTGAAAGGAGAAGCGGTTGGCTCTCGAACCTATAATTTTTCGAATGAATTAAGGGCTGCGAAGGATTTCCGATAGGGACGGAGGCCATTTTCTCCTCACTTCTCCAAGATGTACGGTCCCTTTTTAATCCGGGGAATTTCATCGCCAAGATGGTGCCTTTCATCAAATCACGATTTCGGAATCTGATAATGATCACGGACGAGGAAATCGATTACGAATTGACCCGCGGAAGGTCTCGCTTACGAGAATTCGCAATGGATACTATTTGACCGTATTTCCGAGCTTCTTCGGGAAAATAGTTTCAGTCATGTTAAATTATTTTGTCGGGTCATTTATTTTAACATAGTTTTTAATTAGAATGATTCCAATATATTGTGTCTTTCTCTCAGCAATGCCCTATGTTGCAATCTAAATATTTACATCCCTGGTTGTTACCATGGTCATAAATATAAACAATATCTTCCTCTTCAACAGTTTTCACAATACAATAAATAAAATGAATAACTCAAAAACATCAAACCAAACACTAATACTACTCTACTTAAACATACTAATCAAACATGTCTATGCCCTTGCATCAGCGGTACTGGATATATGAAAATGAGCGCTGGCATAAGAAAAATCCAGTTGTTTTCATAACCCTCATCAAAGACTTCCTTTTTTATTTCATCATCTATGTAACTATTATAATTATTTTCCTAAGAAATTGTTACAGGCATATTTATATATATATATATAAATTAAATAAAATTATCAATAATATAACTGTCGAGGTCGTAAAATCTTCTTTAATAAAATAATTTAATAAATAATAATAATAATAATAATAAATATTTAATTAAGTGTTTAAAAGTTTCATCAGTCCTATAGTAGAATTTTCCGATGTCTGTAAATACGTCTACAGCATCATGTGTAGATATTGATTCAGAAGTTAAACAATCAGCAAAAATTTCATGTTTCCTTGTATAAATGTTTATTTATACTTTCCACTAAAGTCATGCATCTCTCGAAAGTTCATTAAAATTTTATAGTGATTCTCTCCATCGTTACATTGCCATGAAATGAGAAAAAGGAGAAATAATTATCCAAATAGATAAGAATGACTTGCTTTAACCCTTCCCCTAAAGTTCAAGACCCGAATTATTTTTTTCCTGTTCAGTATCATGTTCAAATAACGAAATTATATTTCAAAAATTCCTAAATTCCGGCCTTTAAGAATGTTTGACTTAAGTTACGTTAACTTATAATTAATTCGATTTTTCATGATTCCTTTGAATTAAATGAATTAGTTTTTCTACCTGGGATTAACTGGAAACTAATTCAGGGCCAGCGCGAGTTGGTCTGCAATGGACTCAACATACGGAGGACCTGTCAAGTGATAATAAAATATTTGAATAGTAAAGGCACGCATGAGAAAACTATGAATATTATTTAAAGACACATTCCTTCCATTTTTTCCATTTTTAATGCTGAATGTTTGATTAGCAAATACACATTTTCGTCATCATGTGTATGTAAGTTTTACGATTCATCCGTCATGTGTTATTCGATAAACTCTTGCTTCGGCATTAATTGTATGTGATGATTGGACTTTGAAGTTATAATTTGGGTTCCAAAACTAACTGATAAATGATAAGAGACACCTATCTCTTTATGTAGCCGCATCAGCTCCGACCAAAAATACGAGAATTATGGAAATGATCTTTCGTCCTCGTTTATGCAAAAATCTGGAGGCAAATGCGATTGCGTGTCGAATTTCCAAGGTTTTTTTTTGAAAGTCAGACTGCCAACCTACTTTCTGAAATACTCACCCCATGAAAGTAAAATCATGATTTGATTTGAATTGATGACGTTTCTCTACTTGGAGAACACGAAGATTGTTCGGCAGTTCTTCGAAATTTCATTATAATTTGCTGATGAATTGATCCTAATAAATAGTTTCTTAATCACCTAGTCTTTGGTAATATTATTATTGGTATACTTAATGTAATATATAGTAGTATAATAATGATTAATTAATATAATATATATATATATATATATATATAGTATAGATAATAGTAATACTTCTTCCATCTCTTTCTCTATTAGACGTGTTTTTGATCCGGCAATCGAGTAAATGTTTTGATGCATAATGATGAATTTTGACAAAAATTATTCCGGTTAGGAATTAGAAATAAACGGGAATTTAAACATCCCATTCAGTGCCAATGAATTTTGCTTGAAAAATGCCCATATTACCTTTTCAGTAAAGTATTTAATTTGATATTTTATACACTGTGTTGATAAAGCTGCACAGGTTGCTACTTAATTGATAATATTTTTGTGGAGCAGGATATAAACGTTTTAGTTGAATTTTCGAATACTTTTCATCCTATGGAGCAACTGACTGGTACTCGGGAGATCCGGATTCGAGTCCCGGTCTTTTGAAACATTTTTCATGTCCGTCCTTCCTTGTGAATTTTCTAAGGTACAATACCTTTTCGTGCAATGTCACATGTCATCTTTACTTGTTTTACTATGATTACCTTAGGAATCGGTTATTTAGTTTCGGTTAGATTGAGATTTCACTTCAGCGTGGATTATTTTCGAGCCCATCTCTGAGCCAAAATGCGTAGATCTCGTCAGGTTGTCGCTTATTGGGACGTTGGTGAACAAAGGAGCGGAGGTGACAGGAACGAATAGGTGTCACATATAGTCCCGATAGTGAACGCGTCCGACGCATTGAAGACTTAAATCTCCACCGATAACGCGTAAAGGCCCGTCTGATGCGGTGAAAAAATCCCTCGTCAACCCAATTCATTCGTAAGAACACGGTGTTAGCGACGCTTCGGGAATTTCCGAAATCCTGTTTCGCATGAAAGATAAGCTGTTTTTCGGGAGTGAAAAATGCCTCAAAGCGCTTGTCTCATCTCATAAGCGTGGCGGGGACTTTCCTCTTCTTGAAAGACGTCTTCCGCCCAATATACGACAGCGTTTTGTTTTTCCCTTGCATTGGGTAGCGCCTCGCGAATCCGAGCGGCGGCCATTTGAAACTCGGACGTATCGCAGCTGTCTGCAGACATCATTTACAACGCCAATCCACCGAAAGGGTCCTCCGCACGCATGTGGACTATACGAACAGATGCGGACTTCCGTACGTTTTTCAGCGGCGTTAATTTGAAGCTCCTGAGCCTATCTCTGATATTAGTGACACTTTCCCCACCTTTTTACACCAATATATCTTATATCACATAATTGTATAACTCGAGAGGGTACTACTTCAAGCTAATTTGCATTCAAATCTTCGCAATCTGACGGATTAAAACGTGTGTGAATAAACGAATTGACCAGGGGCGGGTATAGAAAGCTGCCAAAGGAGTGGAGGGGCCATTTTTAGGAAGAATTCTGTCCTTATTTAACGTAATAGTAGTTTTGGGCCCAAATTCATCGTGGAATGCTTTTGGGAATTTAATTTTTGTGAATTTGATCAACGAAATTTAATTTTGACGCAATAAATGTAATAAATTTAATCTTTTCGTGGAATACCTTCGTATCAGTCTCCGTTTGAGATCACTTATTGAAATTTATTATTAGAAAGTTTTTTTTATTTGCACAAGATTAGTTTATAATAATCGGCTTCTCTTTCACTTAACAACTTTAACGAAAAATAAACGCAAGGAAAGGAGTTAAATTGATGGAATAGGAAGAGAAAAACAAAATACAAAGTCACGAATTTCGTTGCAGTAAGTTTTAACGAACATTTATTCTTAATTCTTAATCTGATCATCATCTCGATATGCTTGCTTACGAAATCTTAAGAATCTTAATATTATAATTCCATAACATAATTATTACCACAAAGACAAGGGAGATCTAGCAGGATTGATACATTGAATTCTTATGGATCATAAATGAAAAATACCAGGTGCAGGAAATATAACTGTAATATACATGTAATTACTGCACTTCCTTGTCTTACCTTCAGTTTCCCTTCACATTCGAATCCAATCCAATTTCCCTTTACGATATATTATTTATTTAGGATTAGGACATGTTTTCAATTTTCTTCCGATATAATAAAATTTTTAGTTAAAGAATATTCACAGAGATAATTTAGAACTTATTCTTTGTAGTGGATTTATTTTGAAGTGGGAGAATTTTAATCAAAAGAAAGAATTTAATATCAAGAGATGAAGAAATTATTCACTAGTCAAGTAAGTCTCATTTTACCAGAAATACTCTCATATTCATTTCATTCTTTCTCGATAATTAAAGTTAATTTTAAGTTTAATAAGAATAGACTGATAGTAAGACATTGAGAAGTCTACATAGAAAAAAAAATTATTTTTTGGTAAATTGCAATTTTGCATCCGCACCCAGGTATTTCTGGCCATGAATCGACTACATAAGGCATCACATCTGGGCACACAGGTCATAGAATTTTCCATAACATCGTTCACAGGTATGAGCAGACGCAAGACCAATGCACCCTATCATAATTAGAGCCTGTAACAACGCCCCCTGCAATTACCCCCCGTAACCTTTTTAGTCTTGCGATTGGGTAGAGTCGGACGAGGCACCGCTGCAAATTCCGCCGCAGCAAAGAAGGGAACATACCGGTAATTTCACTAAGCCCTCCGTACCTGTGCAGTGGTGGCAATGAAATAAGTCGCGACCCCTCGATCAACCCTCTTTCGATTATTGCACATGTGTGCCATTATATCCAATCGGATATTTACGCTCAGAAGTACGGCCGCCTCTTGATGGATGTTGTCCGCGCGGACGATTGATGATCGGGCGGAAAACGCGACCTCCGCCGCTTTTTCATCCACTCAATCTTCGGCCAACGCTTCCTTCTTCTGCCGCAACAAAGCGAGAGGGTACTGCGAGGGTTTTAAAAAACAGAGAAACACGGTTTGTTTTTAAAGTGAAAACTAGGTAATTAGGCACGTTTAAATACCTTCTCGCTCATATCCGCTCATGCAGAACCGATGTCATAAAGGCGTCTGGGTTATAATAATAATAGCGCACGCGAATTAAGAATCTATTATGAATTATTTGTTTTCCGTATAAAATATTGGTATTTCCACGTGTTTGAATGCCTACCATATTCATTTTGTTGGTATTTATCTATATGAAAGCTTACAGTGGCTTCAGCTTGTATAAGAACCGGTGATGTACCTATAGTATTACTTTTCGAAATCAAATGAGCATTGAGTTACTTCTATCCCTTGTAAACAAAAAACTGCGGCCAAACCGATCTTATCTAACGCCTTTCTTTTTGTTTCACTCAACATTCTCTGCATATAACTGGTGGACTGAAAAAAACGAAATATTACATGTTAATTCATTTTGTTTGAACTATTTGTGTTATTTATAATTTAAAATTAACTTCAAATGAGAGATAATTTTAGTAAATATTGGACTGCTAAGTAAGGAGTATTGATTTGCTGAATTATTCATCTACCAATGAAATCTTCTAGGAGCTAAAAGTTTTAATATATTATTGCGTATTTTAATGATCTAATAGAGATGTGCTTTGGAAAATATTATGTAGTTACACTCCCGAAAAATCAACGTGTTCCATCCGAGGTTGTTCTCATTTGCATCAAAAGGCCTCAGAAGTAAATGTAAAATGATTCGCGTTTTGTCATTACGCGTAATGAGGGAAGTTACTGACCGCAAATAAGCTCAGCAATTGGGAGAATAATATAGAAATAGGTTTTAACGAATCATTTAAGTATATTTATAAAAAATAATATCAGAATACATTAATGAAGAGCTTATCAGCTGTTATTTCAATTATTTTATAGAGTTATTTCTACTGAAACTAATAAATATGGGGGTAAAGTCAGCTTGCAATGGAAATATTTACCCACTGACAGGACAGCTTTGCTACAATAAATATTTTCATCAGTTTTGATAGATATCTCTAAAAAATGTTATGTTAGGTAGTAAACATAATCAAATGCCTAAGAAAAGAGAATTAGAGCTAAGAAAAATTTTACAAAATTTTCCATAAATGGATTGAGTAGCTTTTCAAAAAATTAAATTATGACTGTTATTAAATTATCTTTCCTCCCTATTTAAACTGGTATGCATTTTTTTCTGAGATTTGTTGACGTAGAATTTAATTTAATAACTTTCGGCTTATAAATAGGTGGAATTTTTGTCGAATATCTCGGAAGAACGCGTACATAGTATTTACATCACAATTTAAGCTTATTTTCTTTTAATGGGTGTCTTCCATTAAAGATTCCCGCAATATTCATGGTTGATGATGATTAGTACACTTTATGCTGCTGTAAGATCCTTAAGTCGAACCAGAACCACAACTTTATAATTAGAGATTGGGTAATAAACTTTACTCTCGAAATACTTCAGGAATCCGAGCGCTCAAACGTATCTCTGATTACATCTGTATCATAGGTCACATTCCTCAACAGGAGACTTCAACCGGAGATGGAATCATTCCAGCCTTAATCTTCCTCCGGACCAACAATAGGCTCTGGGGTAGGCCACGTAATCGCCGCTCCCTCCAGAATGGTTGATTGTCTTTCTTGAGCCGATAAAAGATGCTGTCACTGGACTCGCTACTCTCCACTCGCCCCCCGAGTGCGTCCACATTACACGGTGCATTGCCCATTCTACGCCGCCTCGGGTCACTCCACTGCCCCGTCTTCGAAGGCCCCGGTGACCGCTACCACTCCACCGCGCCCTTCCCTCTTATTCCACTGCTTCTTTGGGAGAAAACACTCGTGTTTCGAAGCTTTTCAGGACATGATTATTCATTTCTTATACAAAAAATTATCACCCCACAGTATTTATCAGCATTATTCCCTACGTGTTTTCCCTTTACTAAATGTATGATCAGACCATTGACGGTAAAAACATTCCGAACTCTAACAACTAGGTATGGCTTGCCTTGAAAACATTTAATACGTGAATTGTTACTTATTTCGGTGTATTATAAAACAAAATGTTTCGTTTTATGTCAAGTTTTTCCTTGAGTGAGTGCCGTCAAACCACTCATTCTAGAGTATCAATTGTAGAATAAGAATTCTTAGATAGTCAGAAATATTGATTTCTTCTTGAAACATCGATTCTGAAGGTATAAAAATATTAGTTGGTTAATCTAAAATACATGCAGTCTAACATTAGAAAAATATTCGGTATAACATCAGATAATGCTGATCTTTAGGTGACTTTTTTCCTCTTTTTATTAGAGCATTTCCCATTCCCTAGTTATATTTATTTTCATCTTAAATTTATACGTGCTAAATCAATTTAATTTACAAAATTATCTGATTTTAGTATCGTCAATTCTGAAATTCAGCTGAACATCGTTTCAGCCTGTATTACTATTAGAAACATTTTAGCTATCTAAGTCTATTCCCCAAATGCCTCATTAAAGATTTATTGGAAAAGCTCAGCGATCAAAATTCAACACAGAAATAAATGCTCGATTACTCATCGCAGATGATTTGAACTATTCATATACAAATTTATAATTATGCGTACAAAAATAAAATTCTTTTTGTTTAATGTCTCCACCAAGGTATTAATTTTATAATGAAGATAGTATTATTTATCGTCTGAAATAGGAAAATATTTGAGTTGAATCGGAATAAATGAAAAAAAATATTTCATGGTATGCTAGTGAAAGTATTAAACAGAGAGCAAACATTCCATTTCATAATTTACTAAGTAAAAAACATAAATTCCCTATACGTTATGCCGAGAAAGTTTTAAAATCATCCCTCATGCTAGTTTTTCTTCACTGGACGGTAATTTACAAAATTAAACTATCTGAAAGTATATTCAACAATTTACATAGTAGAATTTTAGCATGAATGATTTGGGTTGATGATCAAAGAACTATATCTCTACGTAGATTAAACATTCATTGATCATAAGTTACCGAAGAAGAAAATATATACTAACTTCGGTAAAGAGTAAAGATTTAAATTTGATTTCTAAAGTCCTAAAAAATTGGAAACTTTGTTGAAATCACTTCCTACATCCTTTTTCCGCACTTTTAAATCGCAGTTTAATCATAAATTTGCATTTATCATTTTCGTTTACTGCAATTGCGGGAGATAGCAATTCCTATTAAAATCTCGAAATAAAATTTTCGTCTTAAAATATGGTTTCCTTCCAATGCAACATGAAGGTTAGCTTCTTCCAATTTATGGACTCAGATGTTTATGATTTCAGCAGTAAGTACTCCAAAGTTCTCCCATCGCGTACTATGAGGATTTCATTCTCTCCTCATCTGTTTTCCTGGTGCATTGACCGTTTTAGAACTCCAAATCGTTGTTACGCGAATTTAAACATCGTTTCTTTACGACGACGAGGAGCGAATATCTGTTTAACGGCGACGGACAATATGTAATCCAAGGGCTTTTTATCTCTGCGGAAGACATACACGTCGTGGGAAAGTGTCTTTTTCAAGAGTAGAAACGTAAGCAGAGAGAGTCGGCATCGTAACAATTTCGCGAAATGGTTGTTTTAGCGGCGGAACGACTTACTTTTTTCGCCAGACAACACTCACAGTTATATAAATAACACATCCTTTGCCATCCTGCGAATATGACGCTGACAAATTCCGCCGTTTTCTAGCGGCCACAAAAAGGCCCGAAGAGAGGCCTTGAAACCTCTATCGAATTGGCTACCATGGAGTACCGGGTGGCCATGACCTTTTGGCCCTGAAACAAATGAAGATAAGGACATCTGCCGAAAACAGCGAAAGTAACCAAATACGTTCATTGCCAAAATATTTACGGACTAGCAATTGATTATATTGGATACGATGTACGATTCGGAAACGGACTGGTTTATAAATTTATTTTATCTTCGTCACTAATCTCTCAAAAACAGAGAAATAGAAAGTGAATTTTGTTTCCTACGCATTCCAGATAAAACTAATTGAGGAAAATAATTTCTGTCAATATCATGGAGCCTTACTCAATATTTTTTCTTTGATGAGAGTTTCCATCAAGAAATTCTAACTATCAAAGAATCTATTGTCAATACGGGAATATAAATCGGGAAAAAGCATTCCTAAATTAACCAAGAGAATTATTCAGAAATCCAAATATGTACCATATTCATTATTCCTAAGTAAAGCGATGATAATATTATTGGCGTCCTTCTAAACATCTTATCAGTTTACAAAAGTATATAAATAACTACTGAACTAAGGTAAAGTTCGATATTTTTTAGTAAAGTAGTTTTTTTAAATATATTTTAAGAGAATGACGGGTTTAGAAGACAATAATACGAAAATACTTGATAGAGTTTTAGCATGGATATTTATTTTCTGTATCGAAGGTCTGATTCTGAGTCTTCGATCTTATTGTTAGGATCGGCTGTAGCAATTCAAATACTAAATGTATTCTAGTAACATTTTCTGTCTGTCCTTTTGGAGAATAAGGAAGCTTGCTAGATGTGTCAAAGACTATTTTTTCGGTTTTTAAAATCCGCGCTGATATTTATTTCTGATAATCACAGTACTTGAAGTTACTAATATTTTAAGAACATCCTGAAAATTTTATGTGTGGTACGATATAATTGTGAATAAGAGTGACGTTTTCATGAAATAGCTTCGATGCTGCTAGTTTAATCTTAAAAGATTAAAAGAGAATAGAATAGAAAAGAATATTTTGGAGATTAATCAGATTTTCACAGACGTAAATATTAAATGTGTTCGATTTGATGAGATTTTCTTTTGTATAAAATACCACACAGAGATAAATGACCTTCCATAGCATATAGATATGAAATAATAGGATGGGAAAATAGGATGAAAAGATAACAGCGAATTTTATTTTACTAAGCCGATCTTATCCTCGTTTTATATCATCCGTTTATTTATCAATATCTTACAATTCAGTTTCACTCTTCCTCTATCACGAAAGTTGCTCAGATATGTTTTGAGGCAAAACATTTTCAAATTTCATAAAAGTTGAATCACTTTAGGCACAAATAAAAGATTTAAGTTCAAAGTACACCTTTTTTCATGAATGGTTCACCTTTTGGTGAATTAGTTCACTGATAAATGGTTGCATTTACATGGAGCGAAATTCATCCCAAATTTATTCTGAAATCATGGTTTTCAATTATGTTTTTATTATTTATTTTTTCAATATTTTCTTCGAGGCTAATTCTCCTCGATTTCGATATGCAGTAATTTTCCCAAAATTCTCGATGTTTATGAAAACTACACAAGAAATTATTAACAGCATACACTTCGAAGTGGTAGCTAGATGAAAATTCTAATTCAGTTTCTAAACGTGATAAAAGCGTGATTAATAATTTTTATTGCGAATTATAAATTAAAAAGTGCTGAAGGGGGTTACTAAAGTATGGGAGCGGATTCGGGAGGAAAACATATGATCATAGGGAAACACTTTTAAATTATATGAAATGGACAAATTCATGAATTCAATCTCAATGCACCGCAAAAAATATCAATTAGAAACAAGCGTATAAATCTCCCGATGATCCGCAAAACTTTCGCAGTCAATTAGAGCGCTCTTGTTCGATTACTATCACGAGGGAGGAAATTGTCCCATTCGATGAATGCGGACTTCTTGCGAACACTTTTTGCAGCCGAACTTTCGATTCGAGTCGATTAAAAGGTCTCCGCGTAATGCTCTAGGAAGATAGTGAAAAAATCAGGCATTGGCCGTAAAAACAGCTCCGCGGACTCGATTTACGGCCATCCAATGGGCGAGGCTCTTCCCTCCCACGCTGACGTCAAAGCCTCTTCCGCTCCCTCCGCCATCTTGTCAATAGTGGCGTGCACTCGCCGTATTTGCTCTCAACCCGCTAATTGCTCGCGTGTCTACAAAAGGGGCCCTTGCGTGACCGCTGCTCGCTGCTAGGCAACTGGGGGCAAGAGGGGGCAAAGCAATTGGGAATGAATAAAAACAAAACGGGGGGCTTTAGTAGCAGATATGCGGGTGGTGTGTGTAGCGCCATCGTCTGTTGCAGGAAATGCGGCCGTTCGAACGGAAATCTCGGTTGTATTCGTATCAGAGCGGAGTAATTGCCGTTCCAGTTGGTGGGGTTAATGAAGATACGATTCTGGATCTCCCGCGAGGGATCTGCGAATTCAAATTTTGCACTAAACTTTGCAATTCGTCTGAAAGCTAATCTAAAATGCTGCACGGACCAGCTTCGACAGCGCATTTCTCCGGAAACGAGAACCGAACAGAAAATATGTTCGTGGATTATTTGCAAGATGATTTTTATAAAAGCCTACCAGAATTCCTAGTCGAGGACCATCCTAGTAAAAAAATATCATACTATGGATGTACCCAGTCATCAAATATTATTAAGTTATATTATTTCAATACTATTATCTGCAGTCTGAAGCTTAAAATATCTCTTAAGATGTACACAATTTATGCTTATAGCATTTAATCAAAATTTGAATCACTCATTCCTAACAAATTTGATAGAAGGAAGACTTACCATAAGATTAGCTACTCTTATCAACGAATAATTGATTGTTTATGTTTATTTTATGAATTACAATATTTATTAATACAATTGATTAATTTAAGAAATCAATACAAATATTCATAGTATTTTCACATAACTAATAGGGGATCAGGGCATGATTCTATGGTGATAAACTCGATAAGCTCAGAATTCATTAAAAGGAATAAGAATGGAAATATTTAAGTTTGGATTAAATCACTATCTTACCTTTCTGAGCATAAAATTAACAGAAGTATTGTAAACGATTGAAGTAAGTCATCTTCTATGTTTCCTTCCGATACTTCGACATTCTTTTTATTTTAGTTAAAATATGATGATGTATTGACTGTGGCTTCGTAAATAAATAGGTTTACAAAATTTGGTTCGTATGTAAGGGTTTGAACTTTTTTGAGCATATTCTAGAAATAGACGCCATACGGGCGAACGTAGAGTATATAAGCGTACATTTTAAGATATAGAAAACTGCAGAGTATTCGGAATAAATAATGAGGCTTACCTAAAAAGGCCTGATGCATGTTTCTTGCAAACATTTATGTAAGACTTTGTACGACAGGAGTAACAGCGAGGCTTTTTATAACAATCTATATAAATTCAGATCTGCCGTAACTCTGCAGCATCTAAGATAAAGCATTTACACAGATAATACGTGAGAATTTCGAGGCAGGAGGCAAATAAGATCTTTGATTCATCTCTTGATAGCCAAACCAAAATGCAGCTTTGTTTCGACATGCTGACATTCTGTGCGCTTAGATTTATAACGAACGTTCTCCGTTTAATGGAAACGGACAGCGTGATACCGGCATGTCTTTGAGCAGTAACTCATGGACCTTTCAGATCGCTGTTGATGCGAGACCTTGACGTTATGTTGCGAATTATGAAAATCTTTTCTGAATGAGTCGAAAGGGAAATGACACGAAGGAGAAATATTTTAAATGGGAGCAGATCCTTCGTCTAGATAAAAGGCGCTCGGATAGTGAAAAAAGCAAACAGCGGAATATTCGAATATTAATAAAAATATATCACTGGATTCGTCGCAACATTCCTTATGGGTGTTTCACACGCTAACTTGGCAGGTTAATATCCTTTGAGATTTCCTCGTTTTTAAGCAATGGATAAGGAGACCACTCGCGTACAATTAGGATATCGAACTGAATTTCGGTAATTCCGAATCTTACTCGCGGGAAATATATTTCGTGTTTTAATAAATTCATATACAGTCAAAAGCTGTGTGTATGCTAATATTTTTTGGCACATTTCTAACCTGTTTTGACGTAACTTTAGAGTAGTCAATGATATGCGCAAATTTCATTTATATTCAAGTGCCATGTACACCTAAACATGTTCAGTAGGTGTAACAACCAATGACATGCAAAAAAATCATTGTATCGCCTACATTTCCTTAATGGCTAGATTTATTTGTTTATAATCTACTGTTAACAATAAGTATTGGTGTAAAATGTCGATGTTTACGATAGTTTCTATAGAAAAATCTGAGATTTCTGAACCGAAAGGAAAAGGGAATTAGAGAAATACATCAAAATGCTATAACACTCATTAAAATGACATATGTGAGCTAAGTCACCTACATTTCGTAAGAATAATGATATTCAATTCAAATAACTGCATGTAAATAAATAAATTAATATTTAAGTTAGAATATATGTACCATACTCTGTTAAATTGAGGAATAATGTTATATGCACAGTGAAACACGTAAAGCTCGTGTGATTTAAGTCTTAAAATTATGCAATAAAATGTTATTATTAAAACAAATATCATGCAAAAAATTCACGGAAATAAATCAACGTTACTTTTGATTATAATAGCGAAAGGACAGCTTTAGATGGATACTGTTGGGTAAGCTATATTAGAGTCTAATTATATGGATTAATCCGTCATTTCTGTTATAGAGTTACGTGTATTTTCTATTCAGTCAACACAAGACCGAACTGCGATTCTTTCATCGTTATTACCATTGAGTAGCAGCGAGTAAGTGGCGAAGGTGAGAGGGCGACCCTCCGCCACCGCCGCCGACCTTTGGGGAGCACAGCCGTCGGAAGGCGCTCAAGGAAACGCGGATGTATTTTTCTAAAGCGAATTTACGGGGGTATGAAATTGGGGAGGAGTGAGGTCGTGGGCGTTTGGTTGTCATTCGGAGGGGCAGCGAAGCGTCCACAGACACGCCGACGGACACTCATTGCGTGAGGCCGGAAATGTACTCCCTTGCAGTAAAAGTTCCCTTGACACGGTGGGAACGACGAGATTTGATTCGGATGAGGATTTAGGGCCTCGTACTTCAGAAATGTTTTCTTGTATAATACAAATACATATCTGAGTCGATATATCCATCTGTTCTGATGTATTTGAACATCGGATGTTAAAATGCTCGAATTTTCAGGAAAGCCTCCGAAAAAGTAATTTATACCTTTAACGAATTCTATCTAATATTCGCGATAGACTGGTGAGTAGTTCGTGGCGTTTCTTAATAAAGAGCGAGACAATATTTAATCCTTCAGACGACAACATCGACGCAGATTTTTATTGTCTGTAATAGCTCGAATTTGACCATACAAGTTACGCGGTGAAGAGCTAATATTTACAATCACCAAGCCGTCGAAACTTCAATAAGGATAGTGATGACAGTATTGGTCCAATTGTATTATTATACTTAAAATATTTTCTAGCATTAGAATCTCTTAAATGAATCTTCTTAGGATCAAAGAGTATTTCTTTGAATGCTAAACAAGTAGAAACACACTTAAAATTATCCACTTAATAATCAAGTAAAGTTATCTCTTAAACAAAGCATTAGGAAATAGCAGTATAGGACCGCTGGTCAATGAACCACCTGTTTGATTATCTGTAAATAAATTCAGACCTAAATGAAGCCAATGATAAATCATTCTCTTGTCTTATATCAATGCTGGAAGTAAAGAAAATATTTGGCTAGAGTTAGAGACGTTTTTGATTCTTTACTTGCTCGTAATATTTTTTAAATATCCCAACGGCTTCATTGCAAAATAATGGAACGAAAATTAAATTTCTGAATACTCTCAAAAGGTGAATTATGCTTAAAATTCCGAGGAATTGTATCAATAGTATACTGCCGAGAACCAAAAATAATATCGGCTGAGTTTATTTTTGTGACTAACTGTCATTAGAGTGCTACCGCCATTGAAGCAGCTCCATTATGTATTAATTTATTCTCCCCTTCAAAAGCGCACTACTTTGGAGATAATTAATCTTCTTCCTCCTCAGCATAAGACTGATTAATTAGGTCTAAATTCTTTTCATTTGTGATGGGGAGTACAAAATCATTTTTCACCTCAATTAGTCTCAGTTACCAAACAGTATCTCGTTTAGACGTGAATTTATGGCGATATTCAAGCTCTACTGCCATTTAGAAGCTTCTTATTAAATTCTGCTTTCGTGAACATCTACCAATCTATGATTTGATTATTGTATAAAATCCTATTTCGTAATCTTAACATTCACACATGGTTGTTTTGAATCACGTAGAACCTAAAAAACAAAGTAGAAGGAATGTATTCTAAGAAATTATAGTGAACCTCGGGAATTTCTATTCCAATTCGATGCGGACAGCGGGAATAATACTCTAGGTACAATTAAAATACCATAGTATAATTTTACACATAACTAAATACAAACAGGATGTCGAATTGCAATCACACTATGTTTGTCTTACTAAATTGATATTTGGAATTTATATAGAACCTCTTCAGATGCCAGGAAAATTATAATTGCACGATTATGAATCATTTGTTTCAAAAAGCTCTATTAAAATTACCTTATTTGATAAGGAAGTTGACGAAAAGCACTTCTAAAACGAGAAAAGCCCCGCGAATCCAACTTGCTAATCTCAGGCTGCAAATACCGCCTCTTGGCGAAAGCGGAGGTATCCCTGCAGATTATTTATGCCCCTTTGGAAATTTATGAACACTTTGGGCGCTTTAAAAAGATCTTCATGAACCCTGAAGCTCACGATAATGTTCGGAATGAAGTGATTTCTCTCAACGTTACGATCGGAATCTCTCGATTTTATTTTCATTAGTCCATCTCCGTAGCTTTAGGGAGGAAGAGGTCTTAATGCACTTGGTAGCGATAAGCCGCGGCAAGTGGGGAGTCGGCGGATACACGAGAGGCGTTCGTATTTGAGATAGGGGAAGAGTGGATGTAGCGATCTGGCAGCATAAATATGAACCCACCCACCATGCATAAGCCCAGACGCCCCCATGTCGTTAGAGTCATACATCAGCTGTGCTTCTTAAGGTGGGGAATCGGTTACAGCAGCATTTATGGCTTCATCCAGCATGGGAGGGCACCGAGCTCTCTTAAGGAGGTGTCAATTAATCCATTGGCCGTCTTGAGGCGTCGAGAGTGGGAGGGTGAGAACGCCACGTAACCTTCCGCTTTAAGCCTCCTTCGGTGGATGTTTGATGGCTGTCCCTTTCACAAAACGCTGACTCGAGATGTCTCATCGCTTTTTCATCCTCCCCTTATCGTAGCTTTTCGTGGCTCTATCCACGCCCTGTACCGTTACTCCCGCGAGGAGCCCCTAAGTGCGTTTTGTCAAGCGATACGGTCTCTCCGAGGCGTTCCCATGCGGCCGTTGAAGTCACCGCCGCCGACCGATAAACGGTGTCCCGATGTCGGGTCGAAGCACTTCCAAGGGAGAATCCGAACATCTCTGTTTGGATCGATGAGGTGGCACTTCTTTGGTCAGCGAACGGTCGTTGAGTCCTGGCTTATAACTAAAAGTATCGGAGCCACATAACGTGGAACTTCTATCTGCAGAATCCAATGAGGAATATCTTCACGGGTATAACTACAACTCGTCTTTCATCATGCTTTCTAATTAATGTTGCAGAAACATCTTTCGTCCACAGAAGAACTCATTAGGCACCACTTGAGTTGCGTTTTGACAGTCTGACCAATAGGCCAACATAAAAATGTTACGTTTCAGAATCAATTCAACTTCAAAGTAGGCCAATGGAGGCCTATATTTCTCTACTTTATTTTCACTTTCTGTGATAAATGAAACTGAAAATGTTATTAAAATGCCTCCGTTGGTTTATGTAGGTGAAGAAAAATACCGGAAATCGGTAAAAGAACGTTTATTCTTTACTTGTGCTATTAATAAAAGAAATGAATATCTCCAACTCCATAAAGTTTGTAACTTGGCTCGAGATATGTGCAATAATTTATTAATATCATTATAAAAACTATATTTCAATTTTAGTACGTCGTTCACTTTCTGTTTGTGCCGACTATGTTTTGATATGCTAACCAGAGATAAAAATGTCTTGGAAGAAACCCACCAGAGAATTTAGCCTGGGTCTAACCTGCAAATGCTGATGCATTGTCCTTATTAAGTTTTCATGGGCTAACTCTCTCAAGGGATTATTGTTTTGCGAAAAGAACGTAGATTTCATAGGACTCAAGGATCAATAAAAGCAATGGTCAGTATTCTCGATGAAACTAAATTATACATTTTACCTTGTACATAAGTTAACGGCTATTCTCATGGATTTAATAAGCTTAAAATATCGTATTTTATAAGCAAAACAATATGCTGATGTCGACTTATTAATTTGCAATGGAAGTAAAACGTTAGCCCCTGTACTATAAAGTACATCTTTAATTGTATCGCTTTAGTAGCATTTATTTGATGATTCTCATAAAACTCTCCATTCCTGATTAGTTTCAAGTGCTTTCGACCGGATATGTTATTCGAAGTTTCATTAAGGTTTTTCTTTGAACAACCAAACACTGTTGCTTTTACCACATCAATCACAACGTTTCATTCAAATACATGTTAAACTTCATTAAAATACTATGAATACTCTCTTCTTGTACCGTATTCTCGATTTATTCAAATAACTGTTGCATCGTCAAAAATTAACCGAATTACTTCCCTTAAAATATGCACAGGAATTCAGCCTAAAATTAAAAGAACTATTTTAATAAACTTAAAAACTTATAATTAATATTAATATTAGTGTGGGTATAGAAAGACAGCTTTTGTTTTCACTTTCATAGAGTAGGTGAACCGTGATTATTTCACATCTTTACCAGGAATTACGGTCGTCGCTAACAAAAAGATTATAGCCACTCACAAGGCAGGCTTAACGAAACTAAAATTGACGGAAGAAAAAAAAGTAGGCTTCCCTGTTGCGGTACCCTCAAACACTGGCCTTTTGCCCCTCATCGTCCTCCCCCAATCCCCCTTTTGTCTTAGCCAGTCACGAGCAGCGAATCTGACCAGTCACGAATATTCTTACGACTCCGAATTCACTGCTTAACCATCGTTTACTCGTTTTTTTACACCTCCCCCCGAATCTTCAATTAACCGTACCTTCCCTTGCTCCCTCTTATAAACACCGCCGGCTTTTTCCTGCGAGTTCATTTTCTACACACCATTAACTCTTCCTCCCCCTCCCTCATCCTTTGCACTTAATGATTATTTTCCCCGCTACATTTACTTGACCTTGTAACTTTCTTTCTCATCCCATTCAAATCTTAACTGTTTACAACACCTGCTTTCTCTTTATGAGAATATGGTTTTCTATGCTTTACATGAGAAACGCACTATTTTGCCGAGACCAATCGAAGGGTAAGACCGATACGACGCACTACACGTCGTATTCTCGTTGAACTGAATCCTTGACGGGGATTGGATCTTATGGGTGATTTGGGAAATATTGTGTCCATCATACTTCTTATTTCATATCAACTTGATCGAAATCATATTTATTTTGCCATGTATAGCTTATTCTTGAGGATGTATACACCGAATAAAAATGTTCCTAAACATCCGGAGGGAATGTCAAATTTCCTCGAGTTCCCTCGATCCAATATGGCTACACAATCTTAATAATCAAAAAAATTAGAATACTAATATGACTACACAATTCCATGATCAGTTTTACATTCAATAATCAGATACTGAACATCAAACAACCATGTAGTCAAGAGAAAACTGGATTGATAGCCTAAGTTTAACAAACAACACTGTCGATCGATATGTAAGCGAAAAGCAATGTTATATGCTGCGTTAATACTCCCTCACGAACCCTTAGTATCCCGTCTTAAGGTAATTTTTCATCGTTAGAGTAGTAATAATAATGAAATTTAACCATAAAGTTTGAAAGAGACGCAAGAACTGAAATTAAATTTCTTCTTAGAGCGTGTTTTTATCCTATCAGTAGAATACTGTGGATCTATTTACATATTCGTAGATCACTACATCTTTAGCTTACTTATTGATTGGATAAGGGTTCTCTTAGATTGACTCCATTTTAAGGCAAACTATCGTTAAACGTTCGAATTTCGTTCGGATTTTCCGGAATTTCTCCTTCTTGGATGTTGGATTAATTAATCTTCGTATCTTTGAGGTCCTCGAAGTCAAACTGAATCTTTGCAATATGGCAATTACATTGTGACTAAAAGGAAAATAAAAATGTAAAATAATTTAAAATAAATTCAATTTTTACAACAAGTGATGATTTGCCAGTGCCTCCACATTCTAATGTATTTAAGCCGTTCCCGTATTAAATTATCTCATCCATTCTCATAAAACTTTACATTGATATCCTACGATGTCTTAATGAGAGAAAGCATCTAAACGTTCGCATATAGTGCGAAGTGCGAGTGTACCTATGGGCTGTCGCAGGTATATCATACAGTGGACCTTAAGTTAATAATACATTTACAAGAAAACAAAAGAATGGTTACAAGGAATGGATTGGATAATTCATTATTTGCTACAATTTTATCGTTTAGATCGAGGTGAATTTTATAGGAAAGCGTATAGAACTGTGAAAGTCTTTGCTTGGTTATTTCATCGAGCTGGCTGATACAAAATCACAATATATATTTACTTCATCATTCCAAGTTGATTTGAGTGTACATTGTTTCTTGAATTAAAATACCATTCAAGTAGTGACTCTTTCTAACTAGTCGTTCGATTTCATAGGCTTTTTTATTTCATCTCTCCTATTTCAGCCTATCATTTTGAGGTTATCATTTCTCGACTTCAAAGAAACCCACATTCTATATTCATTTTCCCCAAATTGCTCTCTGTTCACACGCATTAATCTTCCCTTATCTGTAAACGGTGCCGTGTATTTGCGTGTTTCCAACTTTACAATGTCTTTCATGTTTTATCTTCCGACACTTCTTTGTTTTAGATCATATCAAAATGAAGTTAATGTATTGGATTTAAATACTGTGTATTGGTTGAGATTGCTTCTTGCCAAAGGGATTCTTTCTTCAGTTATTTTTGTAGCGTATTGTGATTCGATCAAAGCATTGATACCTCTTTCTTTATTTTGAAATCATTAAGCAACTGTGTATTATTCATATCCTTGATAATACAATGTTATTTTCATTTTCATATCACTTAGTGTCGTTGTCTACGTTTTTATTTGCTTCCGATTACTGGTTAATTTTTCTTTAAGAAAAATGAGCTCTTAACTCTTAAACTTTATGCATCTTCTTATGAAAGATACGATAATTATAACCCAATTTTATGAGGATGAACATTCATAATTAACTGTAATCGGAAATTTCTTAGAGATGAGCTGGAAAATCGGAATCTTCAAATAGATAACCAAACCATCCGAATATGGGTAGTGTTTACGATATTAAGGAGCATAAATAACAATGATGTTGAATTCAATGAAGAATTGAATTAGTTATGCTCCAGTTTATGTGTTAATAAAGTTTTAGATATGCATGTTGAATGTGTGGAAAAAGCACTATCTTATTTCCTTCATTTTATTAGTATTTATAAAGCTCAGGCCCTATGTATGTAAAGGATGTTGCTCCATCACCCATAACACCGTCATATATACATTTCTGAAGTTGAACCATAAGTACACCCGGCAAAACGATTTAGGAGCTGTCTATGCTTATAAGATTGCGACAATCTATAAATCTGTATCATAATGATCATACATATTCGATACTCAATATGTGTTCTGATTTAGAAGGCAGAAAAATATTAAAAGTTAACAAATTCTCTTATACATTTTGTGTTCCCAAATCAGGTGATAGAAGTAAGCATCTTGCTAACACAATCGTAGCTATTTCGCATATTTTTGAGTTAAGGTATAGCTGAAGGGCAATTTGTCCCGCAATTCGTTCTTCTCTTCACACTAACTTCCTCCCACCAAATTCCCATTTCCCCATCCGAATGAGTTTTGGGGACTCGAGGCGCTCCAGACGACAGGAGGTAAACTCATCAGCGGAGACGTTATGAATGTGGAGACCGTTGAAAAACTGCCCGCTCTCTTGCTCGCCACTGGAGGAAATACAGGGAAATAATCTCAATGGAAAACATAAATCCAGCGCTCATGCATGCGGTGATCAGGTGAATGACATCACGAAGCCATTCGATTCTGCGTGATGAATATGGACCTTCACGAATCGCATCCTTTCTGGTTTACTCCAACCATTATGCTCCTTAGAATCGATGCATTAGTTGAGGACGTTTCGCTCCGTCGAATTCTTAATTATAGTTTAATAAAAATGAAATAGTATATCATGGAATTCATTTACACCTTCTTATGTTGCTATCTCCAGCTTATGCTTTAATATAAAGGTTTTTACTTTATTGCCCAGATATTCATACTTCAGGTTTAATGAATTTGATGCTTTATATTAACAAAGAAGAATTAAAACAAATAATTGAAGGAACTGAATTAGAGAGTGAATTAAGTGAAGAATGGAGGCAATAATTACGTTGCAGCGTATTCATTTCCATTTTACAAACGTCAAGTACAAAGATTTGCCGAAGGGGGCAATTGAAATTTGTGATAAAGGCATGCACTATTCCCAGCTGGTGCTGTAATACAAGTGTATAGCAGCAGTATTTCACTGAGAAATAACTTTATCGTCTTGAAACTGGAACGTAAATAAACGGCACATACCGTAGGCCATTTTAACATAAATCCTAGGCTAATTTTTAATCTTCAGTGTTTTCGATGTTAAGTGCAATCCCGATCTAACGTTCTCGTTTTTAAAGATTTCCTGACTATTAGGTTGAAATTGTAAGGTGCCAACTACAGCAATTACACCATTTGTTATTCGAATCTTACGTTTTTCCTCGTCTAGAATCGATTTCCTTTGGTCCGTAAACAAAACGTTAGTCCGAGATTTCACTGTACCACATTGTGAGAAGGAACCAAATCTGTCTTGGGCATAAGTAAGAACGTGGGGCCAGGTGATATTCAGAGTGTGCACAGCTTTTGCTTATTATGGCAGAGATTTCTTGCAAAATAATTACTTATCAGCAACAGTAATATGTTCCATTGCCAGAGTGTATATTTGGAATCTAATTACTCAGAAAGGGCAATGGGAATAAAACTCTTATTCGGAGCGATTTGGAATTCTAGGTAACGTCGCATTTAAGTCTACGAAATGATTTGTTTCGATAGCTAGGGCAGCGCGATGATTTCCCCTCCTCGTAAAAGAATACTCTTCACAGTTGTTCGCCCTTCACCATTCGCCTTCCCAATTCCTGCCCAATAATTTCAACGCCAAAATGAGTCCCTCCCTCTCTTGGAAACACCTACTTTCTGAGGAGGGAAGGGAAACTTCTTTAATACCTTATTAAAGATAACCCCCGAGGACTCATTGGTCCATCACCGGGGTAGAGGGAAATCATAAAAAATAAAAAGGGTCAGGGAGGAAGACCTTTTGGCGGAAGGAAAAAATAATTTAAAGGAGAGGGTGCAGGGGAAAGAAGCGGTGAATGTGTGGAGGTTATCCGTGTGTGGAGGCAGATAAAGGGAGGAGGATGGAAGGGCCAATAAGTCAAGAGGCGGAGGAGGAGATTGCCTCAGGTCATGGAGTCCTAAATTCGGATGACTGTGGAAGAGCGATACGATGGCCACTCGCTCGAGCTATTTCTAAAAGTCTCGTCGGACAATAAGCTTCACATAATTTACGTGCTTTATTGATCTAGTTTTTGTTGTAAAATTCTCTGGGACGTCGCGGTCTTCCGGAAATGAAACATTCTCGTGAATCCCCACGATGGGAGAAGGAATTAATTCTGGTTCATTTCGAATTCCGCGATATTTATAGTCTATTTTCATTATAAAATACGCGTTTAAATTGGCGTAAGAGCGAATGGTCTCGGCAGTGTAAATTATATACTACCGCCACACGAGGAAAGTATTTCGTGGATGCCATCTATTAAGTTGAATTGGTAAAAATTAGTACTGACGCAAATCTAATTTTACAAGAGATTAGAATAATTGGAGAGATAGCATCTAAAATGTACCTGCGCTGTCAATAACACTTGCAAATAACTGAAAATACTGTTAACCCTTAAAGGACTGACGTTCCCATATGGGAACGGACTGCAGCTGGGTTCTCTAGGTAGCTAAACAATATCTTGAGTGTCATAAAATGGTCAGTAAACGATATTTTGTGAGCTAAGAGGGTCCAAAGCTTAGTTTCATTTGAGTTTTGGTGCATTTAAGTCAAGGGAAATATTTCTTGTGATTTTTCGAAAAACAGGGAAATTTTGAGATGGATCCTTCTGGCAACTAATTTTTATAAGTTTTACTGTTTTTAATTTAAAGTAGTCTTTTGCTTGTATACCTTTAGTATGATGTTCTAATCATCGAAAGAAATTAAATAGAGCAGAGTTTGAGGTTATTTGTTGTTGTTATAACGTTGTTTATTGCTGCGTTCCCATATGGGCACGTCAGGCCTTCCCACTACTACGCGACTTCCTTGCCGATGTCTGTCAAGGAAAGCTATATATAGTATATAAAAGAATATTTTACGACATAATACATTATTTTTGGTGCAATTAAGTTAATAATTATTTTAGTTTTAAGTTGTGACAAGAAGACTATGGCAATTATTATACATATTTATGAACTAAATCTCGGAAAACCTAAATTTATATAGTAGAAGCGGCAACAACAAATGTTAGCAAATGATTATTGTACTAGATATACAAATCCTTTCAAATTTTATTAGCTTCACATAAAAATGATATCATTAGAGGTGTTATAGTTTCTATTCAGGAAAAACGTAACTTTTCATGAGTCCACTTCACTGAACGAGGCTCTCCGAATCCTTGACGAGGATGAAGAGAGTGAGGTAGATGTTACCGATTTCTTCATTTCTCCAACAGAAGAAAATGAGCGAACTGATGAAGCATTGGCTGATGAAGATGAGGAAAGATTGGTTGACAACTTTACTGGCAAGCAAATGAGGGCACAAGCCGAAATTCAGTTGGCAACCAGCGAAAGTATCGGTGCTGGAGAAGACGATGGGGCAAAAAATTCTGTGCGGGGAAAATGGATAAAAGGCAGCATTGAGGGTACGGGAAGTTTTTCTGAAGCAGATTACTTTTCATTCTCTAAACTTAGCTGCATCTAATTGCTAGAGCTCTTTATCGATGACGATTTCGTCGCATTCATAGTGGAACAAAGTGAGAATTACGCCCGATTTTTTAATTGCCCCAGTCCACAAATTACAGCAGAGGAGATGCGAGCCGTCATTGGCATTTTGATTGTATCCGGGTACAACGTTCTCCTGGAAAAAATATTACTGGGACGCGAAAAAGGATGTACATATTGAATTGGTTAGTAGAGCGATGAGGAGGGACTGATTCATCCAAATAATGAAATTTTTACACTTAGCGGATAATACTAAGTTAGACAGTCAAGCGATGGGTTCTACAAAGTCTGGCCTACGATGAAAAGAATTACACAGAGATGTTTGCAGCATTTGGTGCCTTCCCAGTTCTTAGATTGTGAGGAAGAGATGATAAGAAACTACGGAAGACACAGCTGCAAGCGATGTAGTAGAGGTAAATCGATAAGATTCGGTTATTATAATTTGAAGTGGTATGTGAAATAATATAATAGCATTAATTCATTTAGCTCAATATATAATTTATACGAAAGAATTTATTGCCACATTTGAAAGGATGTGGCTACAATGGAACTGAGCGAATCAGAAAGAACCGGATTCCGAAAGATTGTCCGCTACCACCAAAAAATGATCTAAAAAAGGAGGAGAGTGGAAATAGCATCACAGCTATTTCTACATGCGAAGGAATAGGAATCACTAAATGGCTGGACAATTTAGTAATTGTGGCAGCTTCAACAGCGTATGGAGTTACGCCGTTGATGAAAGCTAAAAGATTTTATAGGACACAAAAGAAAATTATTCAGCTACCATAACCCTACTTCATATCCCAGTATAATAAGCATATGGGTGGAACTGACAAAATTCATGTAAATTCACTGCATATTGGTAAGATATGATTTATATAAATTATTTACAACTCAGACAATCGAAAAATAATAATAATAAAAGGGAATCCTCAGATCCAAGGACAAAATTAGAGTTTAGACGGGAGATTGCTCAGGTGTACTTTATTCTGTACAAGACGGAAAAAAAACACCCGGTGGACGACTCAGCAAGGCTTCCTCGTCAAAAACTGGCTCCACGCATGAGTTATGGTATGATCAATCAATCGGTGTAATCGGTAACATACCGCAGAACAAGGGAAAACGCTGCGCATATGAAGAGTGCGAGAGTCGTGGGAGAACAATGTGTAATAAGTGCGATGTTGGGCTCTGTGTTAAATGTTTTACAAAGTATTTAACAAAATAATTATAAAGCAAATACTTATAACTTCATAGAAAAACCATTTCATACAATATTTTTTGAAATAAATATGATTTGTTTCAATAAAATGCTTTTTTTAAATTTCATCATGGCGCGCGTAATAGTAGTAGTGGGAAGGACTGACGTGCCCATATGGGAACGGGCATTTGAAACGAACCTATTATTGTTAACTTTTTTTAAAACAATTTTCTGTTGCTAATTTAGGTCATCTGAATACCAATATACTAAAATTAGGGTAATTTTTAAGAAAAAATAACTCTCGTCCTTGGAGGGTTAAACTAAACAATGTATCCTTTTCCCATTATTAATCGCCCATTCAAATTCATTATACCTTTCATATTTCATTGTTTAGAGGATCTTTTAAACATAATTCATGTATTCTTTTGATGAAAAATATTTGTGTAATCTACCCCTCATTTAAAAATGTTTGAAGGATGCGTATGGTTGTTTAATTTGAAACTGAATTTTAAAGTTCTGAGAAAATCTTTTCCACTAACATATTTAAGAAAATGTGAAATTGGAGGCATTGGTATTCTTAAGAATCACGAACAGTATAAAATTGTTGTCGTCAGTTGATTCATATGCTCTTCTCTCTCTGTCATCCTAAGTTATTGTGGCCTTCTTCAATTTCAGTTCTCATACATTTTAGTTTTTAATCTTTGAGGCTTTTGTACTTTCTTTGTTCGGCAACCCGTTCCAAAGACATTTTGAGTTTGTATTGAAGAACTTAATTTTTAAAAAGCTTCTAGTGAGTGAATAAAAATCTTTAAATAAGAAACCACACAACTCGAAGGGATGATAAGTATTAGGATGTGAATAAAACAGCTAAAATTTGTATTTTCGCGATAGATAAGAATCGTCTTGGAGAAAGACGAAGCAATTACAGACACTCCATTCCTCCGCAAACAATCGCAATTATGCGGCGGGATTTAAACTCTTGATATGCTTCAATCACGTCCTTTTGATCTGCAATGCAATTTATCAGGGCGCTTTGACAGGGAGTTTGCGTGACCTGCTTTGGTCAACGGAATCACCGGTTTGAGTCACGCCTAAGCACTTCACGAGTGTATATGTAATACCACGCTTATCTAATTCATCCCCGTCGCAATATTACCTCGCTTTTCAGATTGCAGCTAATTTGAATTCAACCAGAATTGAAGGAAAAGAAATTTTTTTGCTTTGGATTGTCCGAGGAACTCTTGTATCGGGAGGTCATTAATCCCTAAAGAAAAGGTTAGTCGAACGTCTTTGGGGAAGAAATTATTGCTTTTCTCTTAAAATTAGCAATCCGTACAGCATTGTACAGTACAGTATTGTAGGGTGAGATTTTCGTCTTATCTTGGTCCGTTTAGGATAGCAAAAGTCTTCATTTGAGAATACCTCATCCATCAGCAATCATAGCCAACGAGTAATAGCTCCAGAGACTCTTCCTTTGATCGTGGATATTTCTGGAAAAGGAATCGATTTTTTTCATTCTGAGAGACTTTGGATAAAGATTTCGCATTTATTCGTACCACAATGAAATACAATATAGTTAATTGCTCATAAAATGGTTGGCTGACCAGTAGTATTTGTCGGTTTGTTTTCTTTTCATACGATTTGTAAACTATAAGTGAAATACCTCGATTTCCATATTATTTGCCACTCGTTTACAATGCTTTTATATAATAATAATAATAAATCGTCTTTATTTGGGCGAGATTGAGACTTAAAAGTCTCTTCTTCCATCTAACCCATCGTCATTAATTACAAAATAAGAAGTAGAAATAATTAGAAGAATTGTGGATGTAAAAAACCTAAGAGATTCTTATGAAAAAGAATTCCACTGCAGGAAAACACCCACAAGGAAGGGGGTGTGAAAAACCTGCGAAATCCTACCGATAGTAATTGATAAAAGATAAGAAAAGACAAAAACATGCAAAAATAAATACACTACCAATAATTACTTAAAATGTTATGTCGCATAGTTCAAATTCGGGGATTCATAGAGATATTATTTGATCACAAGAATGGCCTTATCTACATCAGAAGGAGTCACAATAAACTAATTATTGAGGATAATATATAACGTTGAGAGAATAATAATTCCATTGAATCAGCTTGGAGCCATTATTATGAGAGAACAACCCAGTCCTTCACGATTTAAAGACATGATTCTGAGTGAAATTTGAATATTTCATTTTATACTCTGTGAGGGATAAACGAAATTGTTTCTAATCTATGTTCTCTGGATGGAAATCTCCCTCGTATGATCCTTAACAGACGTATTTTTACATTTTCTTTCATTTTGTATTTCTTCTAATCTTACATTTCCTTTCTTTTACATTTTTATGAACACTGCGAGAAAATAATACACTTTCAAATTCCTCTATACATTAATTTTCCCTCACAAAATCAGTATTCATAACTTTTTTACTTGGCTATTTATCATATTTCATTCTAATGTTGAATAATAATATCTTTTTTATTTATTGTCAATTTTTTCCTCTGCGATTGGAGTAGAAAAAAAATATTTATCATGGTTTTCTTTCGTTATTATCTCGTAGCTTTTAAAAGACCCGCAATATATATTTTGAATTTAAAATAGCTTTTAATATCTTTTAAGTAAATAATATTTCAGCATTAAAGCTGATTCTTTTTTATTTTGATACGTGTATTACAAATCATTTTATTTGATGAATTCCTTTCAAATGTTTCTTTCGAATAATTTGTAGAATACCATGGATTAATCTACTGATTTTCTATCTAATTTCCTCTTTAATATCCTAAGTTTACGCAAATGTTGGTGATACACATTCTTTAGCTTGTAGAGATATCATCAAAAATAGAGTTTTTACCTATTATAAGGTAGCAGCTACCTAATGAGTTCTTCAAGTGCTTTATGTTAATAATTTACCGTTGAAAATTTTATTATTGATACCGCAGGAGTTGTTTTCATCGTTGTTGGTGAGGATGAATCCACAGAACTCCATGTGGAGTATCAGACTGGAGAAGGGCCATTTTATTAATCTCCTTAAAAGGAAGAGAGCACGAGAGATGTAGGAAGTGCTCTTCAAGAGGGACGGAGTAATGCGCTGGTGTCACTCCTTTGATCTCTCGGGAGGGAGAGCCATCCAAGCGATATTTGATTGATACTTCCTGCTCCGTGATTCGTTGCCCATGAGAGAGAATCTTCGTAGGCTCATGAAGCACCAAATAGTTTCGCCTCTACGGCCCGACGATCCCCAAATTGGTATTTTCCACGACATGCGCTATTCTGGAACATTTTTGGCCCATTTAAGAACGATTTTTGCGGATGATTTCGGGATGTGCGATTTGCATCAATAGCGGAGTTGTGATGTGGAACCACCGTAATTCAAACGACTGCCGATTCCCTCATTCCACTTGGTTCAAGATAAACTTCAGCAGATGTTATTTCATTCCGATATCCACTAAAATTATTTGTACCTCTCCGGAAAGAATACATACCATATGTGCGACCGTGTTAGGTAATTCTAGTAATAAAGTAGGGAGCTTTAAGGAGAGTGATTCAAGTTAAAGCTAAGATGAGCTGAAAAATTAATCACCATAATTATTTCCTATTCTTTTGTTTAAATGCAAAATTAGTTAATGATGATGTTGATAGAAATTTTAGATAAATACATCCAGCGAAAGTGAGCTTATGAGAAATATTTGGGGTGGATTGCGAGAGTTATGCAAGTTGTTATAAAATGCGTTTCATGCGTCTCTTATATACCAATAGTATTTCTGCTCCGTATTTAAAATTTTCAATCCGTACTACTTGGTAAGTCTTTAGTTTTATGTTCAGCGTGTATAGCTTAATGAATTGTAGGTTATTATTATTATTGTAAAAATTCTACAAGTGGACTAATCGTCCGGTGGTAACACATATACTTATATTACACAAATTATTATAAATCCCATATAAATGTTTTTGAATTACAAAAAATATATATTGATTCACTGCACATGTACTAGTAAACGTCGAGCTCACTCATCCTTAATAGTTTTACCCAATCGTTTTACAAACTCCCTATGATGTTTTGGGAAGGACTCCAAGACTCCTGCAGGCAAATCATTCCAATCCTTAACAGCACGATTTAGAAAAGAGAATTTACTAATGTTTGTTCGCTGTTTTATTAATTTAACTTTGTATCTTTGGTATTTTCTGCCATTAAATTTTGCCATAGTGACTTTGTTTGATAATTCCTCAAACGATTTAACTCCTGTGTATACTTTAAAAAATATAGCTAGCCTTTTCTTGAATCTCCGTTATATTCAATGAGTTCAAATACTTCTTTCGATGGCAAAACGTTTGGACTTTTAGTTACATACAAAGGTAAAACAGGCGTATTCAACGTCTACGAGTTATGAATAAATCATGCTCCGATTTAGAGGAAGGAATTTAAGAAAATTTACGCTGTTTTGAAATTTCCCTTTAAATATTGATGCAAGTTTTCAGTTATTTTTGCTCTTGAATTTTCATGTAGTGGAAAAACAAAGGAACAAACAAACAAACAAATCATACTCATTCTCATCTTCCTGTGTATACTTTTCTCTGAGCTCCTTTTACATTTGTCAGTCATTTCCATCGAATAAGTATGGTAGGCATTTCTTTAATTTAAAATTAAATAAAAATGGAAATGGAATTTTTTAGGCTGCAATGTAAATAATTGTCCATCAAAGTCAGTATTTTTTGGGGGATTTTATTCTTTTCTCACATCATAAAAACTTCTTATATTACGCCATATCGTACGTATCGTTTTAACTCTGATAAACATCGATCGAATGCTGGAGTTAAATCTGATCCTTCGCTTTAGAAAGCTTTAACTCTTGCGTTTGCAAGAAAATCGTTGGCTTACGACGGGGATACCTTTTCATGACTCTAATATCCTTTAATTTCACCCTACGATGAATTCACGTAATTACTTGGTAATTCAACGCAGACCTGAATAACGCATTCCGCCTCCTATAATAATATCCACTGAGTAGATAGCGAAGAAAGTCTGGGAAAGAGATTACCAGCACGTACTTCCGCCGTACATGTCCGTCGGTGTGGGTGGATGCCGTCAAACGTCCCCAACGAATACAGCAACCGCGTTGTCTAAATCACTGTTTTGTTCTCAACCGCAAAAGCTCACTGTCTCCATTATAAAGGGCGGGCCATCTGGCCCCATTGCCCTTCGTGAGTGCCGAAGCGTGGCTTCGGGAGAGATTTCTTAAGGCCATTGTGATCTGCTTGCACGCAAACGCTAAGTCTCTATTCAATAATTGTTAAAAGCGGAAAGAAAGATTGTTCCCATCCGTGGAGAACGCGCGGACCGGATAATTGGTTTTATATACTTTTGGTGGGATTCTTTCGAAAAGAAAATACTATGGGATTAAAACCACTTGAACTCGATTCAAACATTTACTGACGGTTGGCGGTTGAAATAAACCACCTTAAATTATTTCCTTTTTATATAATTTCTTCAATATAATAAGGTCAAGGTAAGGTCTGGTTTTCACATTTCCTAGTTTTATCTTCGACAATGTTATGTCCAAAGTGTTTATTTCCTCAAGAAACTCTCGAGTAAACTACAGTTGAATTCTAATTTTTCTGTCATAATTCTTTAAGATGCACCAATCCATTGTTGTGTCCATCAAAACCGCACCAATTGTGGTTTTGATGGACAGCTTCCCCTATCATATGATATATCTCATTTCTTTGTTTCAATCGCTGAGACTTAATGGTGTTGTGAAATGCTTGATATATATTGATAGTGTTATAAACATAATAAAAGGTGATTTTAGCTCACTTTAGAATCTCGGTTATTATTTCCGTTTTTTAATTCGGAAGCAATGCTACTTAATCAATTAGAACTCAAAATATCCACAAAAAGGTTTCATTTACACTTATTAAATCATTATTCATTCAACTTAATGATGACGTACAACTGACATAATACTTCTTGAGTGAAATTTTTCCTGCGAACTATATTTCTAACTTATTCACTGAAATGTGCATAAAATATTTCTATTTCATTGGAGGAAATTTATAGATATTTTTACTGTTTGATTGCTATTCGATGTGAACAATGTTTATTAATTACCTTACTATCCTCAAACTATACAGTTACTTAATGCATTCAAATAATTTTACGAGAAAGAAAATCAGAGCAAAATTTAAGTGACAGAAAATACAGATATTCAGTATTTTATTGTCTTGTTTAATGTGAGTATGAGCTCACAATTATTTTATTAATTTATTTATTGATTTTTTTAGAACTCGCTTGACAAAAATAGTCTTTTGAATTTGATAGAAAACTAATTTGGGAGAAGTCAACAAAATTTGTAAAATGAGATGAAGAAAGTTTTAGGTAAAGTTTTGACAATTCTCCAATGTTTCAATGAATAATATTAGCTCTGACTCTTTTGAACTAAACTGATATTCAAATCAAGTCTTAGAATGACTGCAAATTCGTTTATATCGCAAGAAACAGTTCAACTATATCATGTGGCAAGATAAAGGTGAAGCCTGACTTTATTGGTGGTTATTTTCCATAAGTGAATTTACTGTCACATGAAACGTAAATCGTAAAATTTATATTCAGTTTCGGAATACTTCTTCCACTTTTTTCTATGTCTTCCGCTATTGTAACTTTCCTAAGAGACGAATATAAAAATGTTTTTCATCGCCATCCGATACGTTCCGGTAGATTATTCATCTTTGGGTTAAAATCGCCCAAAACATCCTTTTCACCGATTCCTCTATATCTTTGTCTCATCTACAAATGTCCACGTCATAATTACGGAGGCAGGTGAGTGGAATCCAGTGTGGTGACTTTCATTCTTCGCAGCTTCTTCTAATCCCCACCGAGGGGCTAACGGCGCCACTTGATGGAGGCAGGTTCGGAAGCAGAAGTACACATAAATGTTACTGTTAACTCGGAAAAGTCGTTCCTAAGTCCATTACCTCGGCCGTTTCGGGATTTTTACTGTACCATTTGATGTCTGGCAAAACGATTCGTCCTTCCATTCCAGATTCTGTGATTGCCCATTGAGGGATTGCGCCTTTTCGCCATGAAGTCCATACGCTTCCCACTAACAGCCATTCATCCAAAGAGGCTTCGAAGATAAACTTTACGATCATGAGAAGATGTTTGAGGATGAAGATTGTCCTTTATGTTCTTTGGGAACTTTTATATATAAATTCGAATTCACCCCTTAAATGATACCATTGATTGTCATTAAACCATTTTACTACCTTGGTATCAAAGAAGTACTGAATTCATTATCTCCACAGAAATTCTTACAAATAACCGCATCGTAGATATGTATCATTGAATAAAATTAACAGTAGCAGTTACGACTAAATCCTTTTTTAACAGATTAACACCAATTGTCTTTCCCTTATCTAATAATGGAATTTTAGATCACTACCTAGAATAGTGATTGTGTATTAACGATGTGCCAACATTAAACACAGATTGTCACAACACACAAAACTTGTGAACAATTGAGGGTAATAAGTGTATATAGATTACATTAAAAAAATACTTTTCACTTAACGACTTTTGGGAAGCGCCAGTTGATGTGGAGGAATGTCCATGACGTAATCACGATTACGAAAAACAACTTATTTAGCGCTTTTAATCTTTGTAAAGCATATGGAATATAGATTGTCAGTTTTGACAATTATTGTGATACAGCTCGAGAAATGAAATCTTATTATTTTCCTTCTATTTTAATGCATGTAAAGGGTGCGGAAACATAACTTCCTTTTTTTAAATACCTTTTTATGCGAAAAAGGGAAGCAATGTTGTCGCACCCTGTAGAAGCTGAACGAAATCAAGAAGCATTGCAATAATGTAATTACGTTCGAGGTAACTAAAGTGTATTGAATTCCAGGAGAAAGAAAAAATCTGTAATAGACAAACATATTTGACATTATATGCGAACGAGTCCCTCAAAAACTGGGCTTCTTCAAGCGTATCGTTGAAAGGGGAGGTAATGAAAGCCTGAGAACCATGCCATTTGGTTAAGCCACATCTTTAGTATGGGTGCATTGTATTGGGGACTGCACACAAGCAACGTATCAGTGAAAAGGGAGAGGATGTATGTGATAAAGTAAAAATATGCTCTATGAATAGTTGGAGGAGCGTACTAAGATAAGATAAGTGACTTAGATATCCAGAGAAATTACGTTTTTTATAAAATTTAATGAATATTATATTGTAGGATGTTATTATGCTGAAACGTAAGATAAGATATAATTTTTTTAAATCGTAGTAATAGGTGCAAGGACTAATCAATTGAGATATTAATTCTTCTGTGAACAGAATAAGGTAAATGAATAGAAAAATCCCAATTACTACTTCCTAATACTAAATATCGGCAATGAATATACATTCGAGAAGCAGATGACTACCACCCAGGACATGTGTAAATGAAGTTTTACACGGTCAGATGTATAAACCAAACATCTGTTTATTTTTACATCTCCATTCGGCAGGAAATAATTAATACCTGGAGGAATAGAGTGGAAAATGAAATGCATGTTTAAAAATGGACTTGGTTAAGAGTGGAATGACTGGTCCTATAGTTTTATACGATAATCTGCTATCTTTAAAGATGGCAGCTTAAGCCCTCTTGTACCCGTCACCGTAACCATTAGATACGATAATTCTCGTTGAACCTCGACTTTAAGTTCGGAATGATCTCATTTATCAGTTACGGTCTTATCTGCAGCGAGATGCACTAGAGAAGCTTTTTCTCATTTCTGCTATATCAATGTTTAAGTCGCTGTTCTGGAACTGGTTTAATGAAGTCCATCGAGAGTAAAGAAGCCGCCTCTTTGTCCACATCTTCAAAATGAACCGATGTTTCTTTCTGACAGCCACATCTAGCGGCCTTTTCCTTGTCACATTACACCACTAATTCACATCGGGAAATATCTTCCCGACCGCCCTGTAAAGGCCATCCCGGCCCTTCGATGCGCTTACTAAAGACTCAATGCTCAATTCCTCTTTGAGCCCATCACGGCGCTCATTAGAGCAACAAAAAGGTATTGTAAACGTGGGCGAGATTTTTTCGTCTCTGCGCGTACAGGCCTTCATCGCCGCTATTATTCTCTTCCGTGAATTTTTTGCGTTCTTTGTGTAGAAACGAAGGGATGTAATTACGGATTACGGCGTACTCTGGGCTTGAGGATGCTGAAGGGAGTCCATCTAATCTCTTCTAATGGTGGAGATATGTGACTTGCAGAAGTCCTTTCGAGCAATCTAATCATCTGATTTGCGGAATTACTTCGGAATGGACATTCTTATCAAAGCGTTTAAAATACGTTTCTGGTACAGAAAGTTTTCCACGCTCTCAGAACTGAAATATTTACAACTCAAAAGTACACTACAGCGAGGTAAAGGATGCACTTATTAAAAAAATATTAACATCAAATACGGCGCTATCAACTGTTGATACACTGTAGTAGCACATGATTTTCTCCATATATAATATGTAAATATTTATCTACGACAGTATTTTCTAACTCTATAGTCAATCTAAACTTGGATGATAAGAGATTAATTTATGTCATATTATCTTTTACGTCACAAAAATTATAAATAATGTTTTACGAGACATGTTCGATGAAAAACGATGAAATTGGCCTTTTGCCCACAGCGCCCAGAGCGCCCACAGAGTACTAATCAGCAACTTCCGGTTTATCAGTATTTCATGAATAACTCCTAAAAAATCAGTTATACGAAAATATGCTTCATACAAAAGTTATAGTAAAATACATTTTCTAAAACTTTTACAAATAATAGTATATACCTAAATACCAGATTAATGGAGATATTTTGCAAAAATGGAAACGAGCTTCGAAAAATAAACCTCAACTTCCGGTTAACCGATTTACTCCAAAAACTAGTAAACTCTGACATCACCCACCACAGTGCTATATATGAAGTTTGGTATTTATACGACTAATATCTTTTACGTTAGAGCGCCCACAAGCACACACACACAGACATCATTCCGAAAATGGTCAAAACGTGTTCTAGGGACCCCAAAACATGTATTTCCGTTGAAATCTCGAAGTCGATATTTTTCATGAAAAAAATGCTTTCTCTATACCAGGTATATGGAGAAAGTAAAAATCAACATAATAATTCCAAGACTTCGGTTACAGGCTCCAATCTTACATGCGGGTGCATTATTATGACGTAATACACGTTGAATTATATAGAGAGGAGAGAATTGCAATGAAGAAATGATTCTTATTTTTCAATACTCATGTCATATCTAGGCTGGTGAGAAGTGAGCCGTTAATCGGATAGTAAATGCGAAAAAGCAAGGGTAAAAAAAATGTAAGGTAATCCCATGGTTATTTGTACACCTTCAAAATACATTTTGACTTATTTTCGATGAGAAATCACCTAAGCTAGCGGTCTCCTCAAAACCTTTCACTGATTACTAAGGATATACTCACAGAATCTTTCATTAACCCCATGCCGAATAAATAAATTTAGTGTTCGCTATTTTCCATTTGCTCCACCCAACTTTCTTCCTCATCCTCCTTTTCTAAATTCAAAAACCAAATATTATGCGCATTATTACGAAGTATATGTGAGGCGCGGCTGAAAGATCGAGCATTCCAACCGGTGACGAATGGAGAAGCCTTCGATAGCCTCATCATAATCCAAAACCTACGCCCTCAAAGTCTTCCGAAGGGCCACGTTAATAGGAAAACACTTCAAGCCAAAAACGTCAGACTGAAGAAACAGTGACCACACATACGGCGATGTTAATTACACGTTCCGGCGGAGGGACAGAGTGTGTGATTTTCGATGGAAATCAAGGCCCGAAAGAGAAGCGGCCCTAAACATGTCCCTTGTAATACACACCTTCAAAAGGAAGCAGGTATGCGCATAGACGGAAATCGGACGAAGTTTTTGACAGAAGATAGGGAGAGAAATAGAAAGACGTAATGGAGAGTGAATGCTTTGCGTGAATACTGATATCAGTCTGTGATTAAAATTTTCTTAAAACTGATAATAAAAGCCTACTATTCTTCGTCGTCATACGACTTTATATCATACGCTTAGCTTCGACATTGTAGATCTAACGTCAATGCTAAGGTATTACCAATGTATTGCATAATGTTGTATATGGGAACGTTTTTGTAAGCGTTGGTTATTAAAGCCGTTGATTAATACATTACAATCTTAATGCACCAAGTTATTAATTAATTACTCCATCAGATTGGATTGTTCAGATAAAATTTCTTTATATTAATATTTTCTTTTCTATTTTATCATCGTGTCCCACAAATACGTCATCTACCGATTTGTTAATTCTATCATAGACCTTCTTTTACGATAGTTACTCCAAAGTTCAAATACGAGATAATCGTAAACACGTAGATAATCTTAAACACAGTGTCCTCTTGGCTGAAGTATATCTTCCTCTAATGTATCGCTCAGTAACAGTAATGAATCACCGAAGATCAATTTTTGCCCATCCATTGGACTCATCTGAGAGAGGTTTCTACGTTCAGAAGGAATTCTTTTCTTTACCAAATGCATGGTTATAGGAAGGATGTAAAAACTAAATATTAACTGGATATCAAAGATACACAGAAGTCTATGGTATTGAAAAAACATTTGTTTTTTATTTTCGTTTCATCATGGAGTGCTACCACAAATCTAGGACAGAAACACTTGAAATTCACGATAGTTAGCCCGACTAGATAACATGCTATCGAGATGATTCGTTATTGTAACTTGAAAGGAAACCGAGTTCTAGACCATCCGGGGATTAATTGGTACTTTCGAAATGCAACTCGGACCGAGACGAAAGGATTTTTCCAAATAAAATATCGTTTCGTTAAGAATCGAGTAAAGCCTCGGTCTCGCTTCGTTTCCTTTCCTTTTCCCCGCTTCGGAATGAAACACCTCCCACTCCCTCCTTTTGGGGCCGAAAAAGGAAGGGATTTTGACAGATAGGTTCCGTGGCCCGACTTATATATATTTTTTCTTGTCTTCCCTCCTCACACTCCGGATCATCTCCCGCTCTCGCAGCGAAAGAATATAACAAAAAAAGGAACATCGGCGCCCGCAACATAAATTGCCTTTTGCTCCTTGTTAATAGCCCCGGACTTTGGGAGGGTGGACCCTCCTCCCCCCGGGGCATTTTTGGGGCCCTCCCATCATACCGTCGGCGGGCCCTCCACCTATCAAGGCAAGCTGCCTCTCCCGCATATCTTCTCGACTCAGCCGCCAGGCGTTCGGAGGAATCCTCAACTCCCAATTACCTCAACTCCTCCCATTCCTATCATGTCCTCCGTTCCTTCATTTCCGAATCGTCAATCTCGAACGCATCTCGTAGTCTAAATTACCAACCTGGCCGTCCATTTCTTTCCTTCTCTTTTAAATAATTCCGAAGAAATGTTTTCTTTTAAATGGGTAACAGTTAAGAGTGTAATTGGAGAGTTTTCGAAGCTAGCAGAGAGCCCCTGTATAGTAATATTTTACGCCTATCAACGCAGCGCTATCCGTCTTTTGTTTAGCCAGTTAAGCGCAAAAATTGTTGCAGGAACATAAATTTTCTATTAGTACTAGTAGTAGTATATTTATTTAGAAATACATTCTAATAAGTACAAATGAGAATAACAAGCAAAAGTACAAGTAAGAAAAAGAATATATATGCATCAACCCTACAAAGTCTTGCGTATGAATTTCATCAATCTAACACTTTATGTGCATACAATACACATAATTACACATCTTTATACACGTAATTATACAGATTTTAAAATTTTTATTCACGTCGCCTGGGTTTAACTGCTAAGTTCCATACCTATCTAAATCAATTAACACCCATCTTCTTATCAGTATGTTTACCTCGGCTAACTCAAGGAACAGGAAATATAGTTTTTTTGGCCTCATTGAAGAAATACGCTTATCTATACTAGTTGTTTTTCTAAATATGTAAGCTTAAATGTGAATGACTTACTTGAAATGCTTGTTCTCTAATAATGAATAACTTTACTGCATGTAAATATTTGAATATCTTTTGGACGCAACTACTTACGTGGAGAAATATTTAACGATCTGCATCGATGATTTGATATTTCCATTTTCATGCGAACGTAACTGAATCATTGCGACGTATACAAAATCTATGTCGCTATTTTTTTAATTTTGTGTAATTTTCCTTATGCAGACTTCACGAGGAGCTATTGATGGAGAGACTTGGTAGGATTCCGTAACATCTAAATACGACGATTCTCAATTTTTATTTCAAGTTAATAGTTAGAAATGTTTGCTAAATAAAGGTTGTTAATTATGATTAGGATTTTCAAATATGGAAAGTTTGTTTTTTAACAAAGGCAAGATATATCAACAGCATTAATCCATACAGGAGCACGGGAATGCACAACTCTTCTAAGGTACCTTTGAAATCAGAGTGGTATATTGTAAAAAGAGAGAATCACTATGTGAGATACAACATATGATAAATACTTCCTAAAGACAATAATATACGATAAATATTACACGAAGAAATAAACTCATCCATGGATACTATGTAGACCATACAAAAGTAAAATGACAATGGATAGGAAGAGAATTTGATATAAGATCTACCTCTGTTCTGCTTCAAACTATCATGTCTGGAAGACTCGTAATTATTTTATATCCAAAGAATAATTCCCAATTTTTTTACATTTTCTCTTTACAATACAGTCTATGCATATACATATACATTAAAGCCTAACCTAACTTCAAATAATTTTTCCAAAAGTAGAAATATATGCGTAATCATTTAATAAAAACAAAAATAAATAAGAAGTTAATGTGTAGAAGGGCAGGTCCGCAATATCCCTTTATTTCAAAACTATTAAAAATAGCATGATATACAATACAATATGACACTATTGTCTTTGAAACATTCATGTGAAGCCAATCTACCTATTTATTTATTCTCTGTATGTCTTAAATCTACCCGCATTTTCTTCGGGATGAGAAAATGAAAGAGGATAAAATCTCCACATTTTTTCCAAGCTTTTAAATGATTTCCTCCAGCATCTGCCCAAACCATATCACGTATCGGATTTCCTGCCTTTCGAATATTTTAATGGAGTCGCAATTAACATTTCCCGCCGATGGAAAAGGATGGAGAATGACGAAAACAAATTTCCGTTGATTAATCGAAAGGAATAAAAAAGTTTCCTTTTTAATGACTTTTTACATATCTTATGATTTCAATTGATTGCTCTCTTATTTGCATAAACGATTGCTACTGCCGATGGAGAATTTCTTGGGTTGAGATTCTATTTCGAGATAAGCACTTTTTTATGCATCTCAACGAAGCATGACTGTCGAGAATTCCATTTTGATGGGTGCGTTAGCGTTACTCCCCATTCATCGAGCTCCCCAGGATCACTGCTGATAACAACTAAGGAAATAAGGTAAAAAGTCCATGATCAGTAGAAGGAGAAAATGAAATTGCCCTAAATAATGTTTCTGCCCTTAGCCCAGTTTGGAATACACTTCTGATGCTAATCTATTCGTGCAGGGCTTTCCGTAGCTAGACCAGCGAGTCGTATCATATGTTTACTGGAATGACACAATGCCGAGTTTCATGCGTACTTTATTTTGAAAGTGGAATAAATAGACACAATTATTCATTGCGCAAATTAGGATAAAATGGTCGAAATTTAGCCCAAGATATCCAAGCACAAAGTATTTTCACTTTTATTTTGATAGCTCGGACCCGTGTACGATTTAGCAACTCGAATACAAAATTGATTAAAATAAAATCTAAGCAGAATTAATTGATAAGATAAAGTACTTTAATTAATTAAGCTAAAGTACTTCCCTCTTCATATATCACCATGTTAAAACATTAACAATCTAAGTATATTTAGTTATTATATAGTATTAACTACTTCAGGATATACGAGAAATATATTGGCTTGTTAATCTGTAATTATACCTGAAGATTATTCCCTGCATCGAAACCCGGTTCTTACTTCTTTTACTGTTGTATTGTATAAATAAATTTTATTTAGCTTGCTTATGCTATTGATTAAAACATTTTTATACCACTAGGGAATGTGGTAGTAAGATTTGAGGGGAAATAGTATGTACACTGTCAGCTCAAGAGGAATATCTTCAATACCAATCACAGCCACTGTGAACCATTGCTAGGTCATTGCATCAATTCCCAGTTACGGGCAGAATTACAGTAAGCAACTAGGAATATCTAAGAAATCAAGCATTAACTTAAATTAAACATTGAGAGCTGTTCAAATTGGCTTGAAATCAAATAATTTCTTCACCGCATTTAAAAATGAATACCATTATCGTAAACGTGTTCGCAAACTGAGGAGGTCATATCGTTTCTTTATCTCCACATTAGGAATGGAATATTTGCATACAACTATATTCTACTGAAGCCTAGATTCCTGACCATTTAATCTTTTCTTTTCATGTATATAGTTTCACACTTTCTATTTCGCTTGGATGTTTTAAAATCATTTTCACTCATATTTAAATTTGCTTTTACAAAAAATTCCTTTTATGTTGTTCTCAATTTCACCACTTTGGACTGATTTGTGGAGATTCCATCGAAGAAGTGCATTCCTCAATCGATTGCTGTCTCCTCTCTTACGGCATTTTAAGCGGTTACATTCGGCTTATTGTATTGTTATTCCCGAAGAAATAAAATTAGATAATAAATTTAGCTAAAAGGGGGGATAAAATTAGCTGTATGATGATAGTATTAAATATGGCTTTGGAAAAATAGCGAATAATAGTAAATGATAACAATCATATTTACTGAAAAAAGTGAAATTTGTAAGGAACACATGAAAAATATAAACTTTTACTATCCACAGGATGTTTTTTATTTGCAAACGACCATAGTTTCGACTATTGGAGTCATCCTTACGTCCCCAGTCACAAGTCACAAAAAAATGTCCTATGGTTAGTAAAAGTTTATCTTTTCCATTTTTGATGGAAACTTACCACGAAGTCACGGCCAAAGCAGTGCATTATGAAATATTTTATCAAAATTATATATCAGCACAGTTGAATAGCAACACCATTCCCCAAAATCATTGTTAAGTAAATTACCAAAGGTATGTGCGAATCGAGAATCTAGTATGGAATCTAATGTGGCAAGCTGTGAGTTAAAGATGCCCCTTATCAGAATCCTGAAGATCTGAATTGCAAGAGCACCAATGGTGGTGCTAAACCGAGTTGCAGCTGAATTCACGACAGGACCGGACATTCTCTCATGTTCGAGTTGTCACTGCTCGAAAAAAGTGCGTTATAAATAAAATAGGGGAATGAAAATTGAAAAATTGCCAAGGTATATTTGGAAAATTTGCTGGATCGACGAACCCAAATAGGAGATTGACCGCATATTGCTGAGTCACATTTCCAAAGTTGTCTACGTCATCTTCGATTGATTCCTTCATCTCATTCTCCATGGAAACAATGGCGCATCGCATATAGTTGCCTCGTAGTTTTTAATTCGAGCGAGCACCGCAGATAGCGCTGCACCATTCATCAGCCAATCGGGCTTCCGAACAGATGAAGATATCGCCGATTCCCCGCCGATGACGTAGGCCATAGCTCATCGCGCATTCACGAATCGCCTCTCCCAACGACTCTTTTTAATCTTCGGATGTCCGTCACTCAATACCTCTTGTGCTCTTCCACGGATGGACTCTCAAGATTACGACCGACCGTCGATTTTAACGCATTCCTTTTCCATTGAGAAATGGTTTTCCCAGGGAAGAGCAAATCTGCATCAAATTTTACACGAATCTGTAATCGCCTTGAATTCGCAAGGCCTTATTCGTTGCTGCATCGTGATTAAATAGATTTTTATACCTGATGATCATTCAGATGTTCCTGCTATCAAATCTTGATGAATGTAACATTCTTCATTTGTCCTGTGGTACAAGATAGAGGAGGTTGTATCTTTCAATTACTCTCGTCTACGAATGTCTTACTCTGGGACGTGGTAACGTGAGGCATGAGTGACGGTTAACAATTGCTGTAGCCTTGGTCACTGTTATTGAATGCGGAGGGTTGTTTTTGCTGCACAACTTCCCCACTTCTAGTATTACCGTTCAATGAAGAAATCAAAGAGAAAAAACCTCACTCCTCATCCTGCTTAATAAGCCTCATTCCATCAACAGGACAATTGGTAGTCAATGGTTGAGAGGGGCAGAATCCAGCAAGCTAATGGGGCTGATGACCTTACGATCAGAAACAATTGTGCTCTCACTATCAGCGGGGATTGCTCCGTAAGAAGTGATCCCCTTTGGTTTGGTTGGGTGCGTTGATCAAAATTAAAGACGGTCAGCCCATCATTAAAAGATATATGCAAAGGAAGCGTAGAGGGGGAATATTACAGGAACTGAACTCGGAAACAATTCCTTTGAATTTTATAATAATGCCGTTTAAGTAGATTATTTTAGAAAATCCGATCAGAGGTGACAACCAAATGTAAGAAGTATCATTTGGGGAAAACTTTGCAACAATTTCTTGCAAGAAAGGTAAAAATTTTCTGAGAATATGGATTTGTAAATAAATAGATTTTCTGTCCTAGAACTTTATTTTTGTCTGAACTTTTCCCATGTTACATGGCAGAGGATGGAGATTCTCAGAGTCATTAGCAGTCTCTTTACATTCTGTACCCAACTTGCACATTTCAAATCTACTTATGTGACTTTTCATTTTATCTCCTATCGGCCTATTGTTTTTCTCAACGAAGAAGTTTTCGCTATTTTGAATTTATCTATCTTTCTTATTCGTGCCTTACTCAAATTTGAATCAAGATCTCTCAATCTTCTTCAAGGGTAATAAATCCTAATGGCGTCAAGAGAAGAAGTATTTGATCATCGAATCATATATATGGAACGGTTAAGGTCTACAAATTACGTGGGAAAGAATTTTTCGCAATTTATCAAATATAAGAATGGCGAATCGTCCTACTATTTCCTGTTTCCGGTAAATCAATTATTACTATTATCATCAGTAGCTGTTGCAGATAATGATAGCAATACATTATGATATTGCAATCAGTTACCAATAATAGGGACACTCATTTACGTTGGAGAGCGTATTGAATCAATAGCAAAGTGATTAGTGGCTACACTAAACTGGGACTGCAAAGATTTGCTAATTCCCGAGTTCATCATGTGCTATAACCAGCGACAGTCAGGGTCGGATTTTCCAATAGGCTAACTAGGCTTCAGCCTGGGGCCTCAAGATCAAGAGGGGCCTACATTCAAATTGTTAGCAAAATTACACTATTCTAAAAACAGTGAACACTAAAACACTGAACCGAAAATAAGGAGATATATGACAGTAATGATGTATTTTATTATCTCTCATGTAATTTAAAAACATGGGAGGTGAAAGGGCCTCATAAGTGGAATAGCCTAGTGCCTCTTTTCATCTAAATCCGGCGACAGTACAACATGAATGGATAAGTGATTCAAATTAGATACTTAATAATGTCGAACTTATAAGCGAGACTTATCGAAATCCGAGTCCGTCCCGCTGAATCCGGGACGATTGGCCACTTTTATAATATTTATATTTGTAATATTTTATTTCCTCTTGTTTAGTGATCAATATTCGTCGTTTTAATATCTGAAAATAAAATGGCGATAATTGTAGATATTAGTATTATTATATTGATATAATTAAAATGGAATGGTGGCTAAAATACTTTCACCCTGGAATTAGGCTCGGTAGTAAGGGTTTATGCTTCGCTCGATCTCTTTCTCGAATATATTTAATTATTTATTTATACAAGTTATACTTAAAGCGAGAGGTCTTTGACTTTGCATAAGTTTCCCAATAGTTGATCAACCTGTGTCACGGGAAAAAAAGAAGACATGAAATGTATTTTCCCCCTTTTAAACTCTTATCTCCATTAAGCCGTAACTTATTTCTCATATCCATCGTAAGTTTAGAATTTCTTTGGGCACCTCTCATAGTCTTCATGCATGGAATCATCTCGGAATATCTCCTGGATTTATCGTAACAATTATGAGAGAAACCTCGGCATTTTGCTGCTCCCATCTGAGGAACGCAACGCTTGGCTCTTGCGGTAGGTACCAGATATTGCGCTAACATTTTAATAACTTGCCTGCAGTTGAAGAGGCAAAACAAGGAGGCGGATTCCAAGGGTGAAAATGGGAAAGAGAGAACGGCGATTTTTCCAGAGAAGGGCGTGACGAAAAGACAAATCCCGTGGAGAAGGAAGAATTCGTAGGAAAAAGGTCAAAAAGTCACCCAGTTACCTTCCCACCCGCAGGGAGCCCCATGTGGTGCCTCCAAAGGAGAAAGGAACACATTTTCTTTCTGCCACCGACCCCTCTGCCCACCTGCCCCTTCATTCCTCTGTCCCTCCGAACCACCCACCCAACACTCCCTCGAGAGATGTTCCTATTGAAGCCTTCTATGCAACCATGGACATGCATTTAAAGAATACAAAACTTGAGAGTAATTTTTACTGTTTTCTTTCGATGAATGTGATACTTACCATTTCAATAACAAATCTACAATATTTGTAAGTCTCGACGTCTTGTAAGTTAACTCTGAATTACATCTAACGGCTAAGCATGTCGACTATTATTATTCAATTTCCGAAGTGGTCTATTGATGTTATTATTACCAGTGTGAGTCGCCGAACGAATGGATGAAGGTTCTGAGATAAAATCACCTTAAAATTATACGTACATTGATAGTAATAGTCACACACATTAAAGTAGAGACTTTTAATGATCCTATCTTCAACTCTTCCCTCACGACATCAACCTCATCCTCAGCTTGACATTTCTCTGCTCGGAAAAAACAACAAAATAAGCGTAAGCAGACCATCAAAAAAATGTATAAGTTATACAGCCATTTATGCGAACGATTAACAGTGTCTAATGATAATATAGAAGATTATAATGTCAAGGGTTTAAATTGTCGACAATGAGCTGTTGTGACATTATTTATGAACTTCACTCGGCAGAGCAGCATTGGGCACCCCAAGATTTTAGTACATCATATGCTTTCAGTTTTTAAAAAGTATTTAAAAATATAAATATGAATTTTCAGGCTTTCTGCAGAAAGAAACATGAAATTCTTTTCCATTCTTACATTATGAAGAAAGATGTTTCAAACGGCAAATTTCTTTGGTTATAAAAAGCTGATTGGTCAATTGAATAGTTTTTCGCATCATTTGCGCTTTTGGTAAGGGATTCAGACTTCTCTCATGTAATTCATTCCACTCTTTTACTGTTCTAACCACGAATGAATGTATTCAAATGTTCCATTCGAAGCTTATACCCACGCCATGGGCTTATCTTGCTATATCAAGAGTTTTAATTATATATTCTCGTAGATTTAGAAGGTTTTAATCTGAATTTGCCTCGTATTAAAGAGACCAATACATAGAAACTTAAAAAGAGATAGGGAAATTTTAAATGTTACGCTTCAAATGTAACAAAAATAAGAACTACAATACAAATATACTGAGATTTGAGAGATGAAATTAGGAGATAAGTTTTTAAAACCTAATTACGAATTAAAGAGTGCTTTTATAACGTAAGAATGGAGTCGATAAAAAACTGAAATTTCTGACGCAATGTGCTATAAAAGTAAACCGGATAGTACACCATCTGAGAGATAGATAACAAATATTAACAAGTTCAAAGAGGTTATTGAAGAAATTTTTAGGAATACGAATATGAGGCATCAGGTGTGCTGAAAGAGATAATGGTCCTTAAAAGAGAACAATGGGGAGTTTTCGGTACATCACCTAATCCAGCAGTCGCTACTCATCAGCAATAATGATGTGATTGAAGTCGATCTGGTAGCGGAATTCGTAAATTTCATCATGGAAATATTCAGGAAGTACGGGGATCCTCACTAGTGTAACATCAATTAAAAAAAGTCATTATTTCCACTACTTTTCTTGTATTCATTCGTGGTCCTCGCCTTGGTGATAACTTCAAGACCAACGGCGAAAAATCGTTCGCTTCTCGTGCACTATCTATATTTCATTTCCTCAATTCTAGTCCACTGCCGCAGAGCACAAGATTTTCTAACATGTGGTCCGTCATTTGACAGCAAAACAAACGTGGCAATATGTGGCTATGAAATAAAAATTGGAGAATTTTATGGTGGATCACTGCTGGATAATTGATTTTAGATAGTAAATAGTTCAGAAGTGCATATCATTATTTAAAATTGATTTCCTCGTATTATTCGCTACTTTCTGACATTTGTAGTATTCACCTTCGATTGCTATTGCATGCAAAATGAGAAAAGACATTAGCTGAGAATCGCTAAAAGATGGAAGGCGGTACCAAGATGATTTTTTTATTAAAGATGGGAATCGTTATATTGAGGGAGATTATTGAAATTCATTACTATTTTCCGAGACTAATTTTGCGCAATGAATTCGGATTTGTTTTTGTGAAGACGGAAATGATATTATGCGAATAACCTTCGATCAAAGAACACGAAAAAATCAGTAAAATAGTCGCCTGATTTGGTCAACTTAATTAAATCAAAATATAATAAATTATGTCATCCTTAACTTCATGAAAATTATAAATATATTAATATATTACGCTTCTCTAGCTGAGTTTATAATAGGATGAGTAGTACAAGCACCCCTTGCCATACGCCGAAAGGCGGCTTCTTCTTAATGTAAATCTACATTAATACCCTGTAAGCCACTTTTTGGCATATGAAAGGGGATGTAAACACAAGTTGTCTGAATTACTTTACTCTGTTATTATCGCGTGTCGTACGTTGTAAGAATTCATTTTCAGACCTACTTGTTCCAGCATTTTCTTGGGGGAAACATGCAAATGTATAGAGTAGACTGATTTTATTTCAACCCTTGCCACACGCATATGGTAGATCAGTAGACGCGAATAAAACGCAAGAAGAAAACGATCACAAGGTCGTGAGGCGCCATAAACGAAGAAAAGCGAATAAATATAAATAAAAAAGCAAAGGTGACAGAAATACGGTTAATTTATCATCCCATTAAGTGCGCGATCGTTTCTTCAGAGACTATTAAGGCATTGGCACTAATAGAGAAGCCGTCAACGTATAATCGGCGTTTGGGAGAAAGAAGTGAGTCTGAAAGTTTTGTCCCTGTCACTGCGTGTTTGTATTCGGCCGTTTGTTGTGGTGCCGTCACGGGAGTAATTAATGGAAGAGAGAGTGACTTGCCCCTCCCGTGATTAATAATATCGCCTTTTGAAAGGAGGACGAATCGATTTTTAACTACTGCCCTACACTTCCATTCAAGTTTTTCGCTCCCTCCCCCACAACCGATCATCTCGTTACACTGCGCATAACACGTACCGATTTCAGCATCATTTTGTGGATTTCCAAAATACTGACTCCCACCATCCAAGGGATTAGTCAGCAAGGATGGATACATCTTTCGTAACAGTGAGTAGTTTTCATCCCTGAAGGCTCTCCTGGTTTTCATAGTTAAGAACGCACACCCTCTTCGGCTTGACACGCACTTGTGCTAATACAGTGAAATCCGGAACAAGCGTTCTCATTTCTGACGTTTACCAGGCTCTTAGGCTGAAATTTTGAGGCCCCAACTACAGCAGCTGAATCCTTTGCTTTTCGCATCTTACGTTTTCCGCAACTAGAGTCGATTATGGGTTAGATGGAACAGGAGACTCTTAGTCTCAATCTCGCCCGAATAAAGACGTTTTATTATTATTATTATTCCAGTATAAATGTTAGATCGAGGTCTCATTGAATTTAAATATTGTTCATAAGGGCATCTAGATGTTTAAATGTTATTTTTGACCTCTATAAGAGGTGCTCAAAGTAGTAGTCATTCACATGCACCCCTGCGGCGAGCAGTTACTTGAGTATCCTTCGTCAAACCTCCCAATTAAATCGCAGTACATGCAGTTCCAATTCATATCAAAATTTTGTTCAATATTCATAATATTCTTAGCTGTCGTATGATGTACTTTTAATAGATGGTATTGCCCACATAACTTTAGCATAAAATAGTGACGTGAACATTAGAGACAAAAACCGTAGAAGGAGAATAGCGCTTTTCACACAGAAGCGCATTTCTTTGCCCAATATTGTCCACTGTTAGTGGACGATATTGTGTTAGCATCACTCTGTATAATTAGCATACTTGGCATTTAGCATCAATGTTATTTTCGTTCACGCTAGAGAACTAAAACTTGGATTCCTGAAATTCAAAAATAACAAATCCAAATCATTTATTAGTTGTATTAGTTATCAAAATAAGCATCCATATTTCTTTCCTCATAGAACAATCTTCACTTATTTTTTAGAGTTTCTCCTTTTTAAATACATAGAGTGGAAAAGGAATAATCAACGTATTCGTAAACTACACTTTGACGAGGAAATTGAAACCGAATCTACAAAACAAAGACAATAAAATGGACCAAGGAAAGGCCTCACAAAAGAGAGCTAATGTAAATGCACTTAGTAAATCCACACTATAATATGTTTTCATTTCATTTACTTCACCAAAGTTCTCGTAATTTCAGATTCAAAACAACATTCTATGATCTAAATAAGAATCTTTATTTAATTTCTCCTCTTTTTATCCGCAATTTCGTACGAATATTCTTTCTAATTTGATTTTACAAAAGATATAAACTCTGCGAACGAAAAAACTGAATTGACATGCATTTATCATGAGAACACTTTAGCTCGCATATAGTCGTAACGAAGACCACAAATTGCTTAAAAATGGCCAAGAATCTGCACGGAGAAGACATTTAACAGCCTTTAAAATATGAAAGCATAATAATTTTGGTTCTTGAATTTTACGCGGACATAAACACATGTGCAAACTCTCCATTCGGAAAATAAACCTTCAATTGGTGTGAGCAACGACCAACGGTACGTAACTTCCCAGGTCTATCATTCTGAAGTAATTCTGACCTATCAGGTTGCATTTTCACTGTTAAATACTCTTTTAATTCAGTCTTTCTCGATTATTTACTATGATGATTTTTATATCGATGTTTCAAGTATTATGTTCAGATTTGTGTTGGAATTCTATTCAACCAAGCAAAACACGCAAACACCACATCATCCTAATTTTACGTTTTTACAAACTATTTAGTTTCAAAACATTTCACAAATACATAATAATCATTTCACAATAAATAATAGTCTAACATTATGAACCTGTATATTTCTTAGCTAACCACTTTCTGGTGGTCTAATTCGGGTTTGCTTGCATTACAATTTCATCGTCTGTCCCTCAGCATCGTAGTAAAGAATTAGGCGATATCACTCCCTAAACAATTTATCAGAAAGGGGCATAAAATAGCAGATGGAAGAAATAAATTTTTAAAATAAATCTGGTTTTCGAATCTCGGCTCCGTGGGCTGCTGTCGTAGGACGGAAGATGGAATCGGCGATACCAAAAGGGCATTCTTCCCGCGGGGAATCGCCGAACGCTTGATTTATTGTCCGTAATTATCATTACCGCATCGGACTAATTAAGCCTATTATTTCGTGAATTGCAAATTGGGGTTTGGAAGCAAAGCAAACAGGGTTATGAAGAGAGATTAATAAGAGTGCGTTCCTATGCCAGCCCTATTTCCGATGGTCCACCTTGATTTATGCTCATCTCCCCTGAATATGTCGTGGAAATACCATTTTTAACGATGCACGAATTTCATATCGGAGGTTGAAGAGTAGCTCAATTTGTGAACTCTTTACTCAACGTTTTTTTGCACTTCTAGAATGCTTACTTTTGATCATCACATGTCAATGCATTGATGCCACTCACAAAGATGCGTAGGGTACGAGACAGGTTTTACCAATTGACTTACAATTAATATCAAAGTCTAGGTAGCCCATAGTCAACGTCCATGATAATTTTGAGGTTTTTATTGGCTTTCCTAACACACGCTGCTATAGAGGCACTGTCTCTGAACTAACTTTCATGAAATTTCCTTGCAGAACTACGAATTAGAAATATCCATGAATGCTTCAGTAATGTCCCCCTCCTCTTTATATACCACGCTGTAATTCGCCTTGAAAGTTGGCAACAGAGAGTGCTTTGCGTAGGCTTTAATATACAAAGCAACGTCGATTTTATCTAAATTCAGTCTGACCAGTTCCGGAAAAAAACATCAAAATATCTCAAATTATCTTTGTAGAATTGATCCCTCGCTAGTTTATTTTATCAGTGAAGTATAGTTAACTCACATTGATTGAAGGAGGCATAATATATCATTGAGCCCTGCCAAACCCCATCCCCGCAGACACCGTATGTTAATGTAATGACCTCATGTTAAATTCGCCAATTTGAAGTTACAATTAACATTTAGAAGTATAAACAGTTTACCTCAACTTTCCCGTTCGTCTTCTTTAAATAATTTTCGACGATGTAATCTTGTTGGGGTGGTGAAAAACAACCCTTAACAACCACCATTGCCAATTTTGGAGAGTATAGAGAAATATTACACATTTTAGTGTCTAATACCACTCACCGAAAAGCGGCCCACACTGCATTTGTAAATGTATAGAATTCAAACAATCAATTGAGAATCCATGAATTTAAATATGTAGATACAAAATCATTTAGAATAAAATGTGCAAGAGGCTTCTAAATTGTAGCAAAATAATTTGTAACACTATTTTATATTATAATATCAAATAGACAGAATGTAATTTTTCTACGCGTTGTTTGACCCTTAAAATGTGTTACAAATGTATTGTCAGTATTATAATCATTTTCGTTTGTTAAGAGTATCTTATCGCATCTATAAACACAACATAGCATAATCCTTGTTTTAATTAATAACATTTTTTTCTAGTATAAAATATACGGTTTACAAGGATCCCTTAAAATACGATCTAGATTGACTGTAGAGCGAGAAAGTACATCTAAACTCGTACTGTCGAAATGGGTCGTATTGCAGGACTGATTTATAAAATCACCGAATAAATGTCCATTTTTCGATCGGAGGTTTTGCAAACGTGCTCCATCTGTGAGAATCGGCCGCAACTACTAATAAAGAACATCCCCACCGGAGCGTGACGGATCTTAAAGGACAGCTATCTGAGCGTCGGATCTCCTCCAATGAATAACGACTCCTTCCGATATCCTGTTTTGGAAGCCATCTTCAGCACATGTAGAGCCCTTTTTATCATGAAGACGTCAGCTAGAGCATGACAGAGGGAATGGATAGATGGAAGGGCTGTCAATAGGACGGATCCCAGCGGGTGGGACCACCATCGTGTACTTACTTCTTCAACTTCGTCTGACTCGTTATCAGCTTTACCCCCTCCGGTGAAAACCTTCTTCGACTTTTATTATTTTTTTCCTCCATCTGCCGTGCCTCGGAAATTGCTTCACGTTCGCGTATGATGGAGGCGAAAGGTTAAAGCATTCTTGCGTCGAATGTTAATTCTGCCCTCGACCGAATCCTCGGCCTTCCATTTCTGCGGAAAAATCGTGATCGTCTGCTTGGGCTCCGCGGAGGATTAGAAAACGATGTTTGCCTTCTTTTACGAGGTGTGTTAAAAAAATAATGGGAATTTTCGTATTTTGGAAAGTATTACATTTATATGTCTACAACAATTTTATCTCCTTCAGTGTAATAACAGAACCATGTAAAAAGAAGTTGGAAAATTTTCCTATATATGAAGAACTGCGAAGGAATGGAACGAATTACCTGAAGATGTTCTTAACCCCTTCCACGGTAACTTTTCGATGAAGAATAGAGGGACGGCTAGGGCACAAATAATACTTTATCAAAGTATTTATTATTTTTTCGGTCTTATGCGTGATGCTGTGTTTCCTATGTATGTGTCACGACCGTTTTGTTTCATATATATGTATATCACCTGAATTGACCTTGGCTGATTTGTTGCTACTGAAGGTGTAAAGATTTAATAAGTGAAGTGTATTTTGATGATTTTTCATTTTATTGGTGATGTTTTAGATTTTGATGATGTATTTAGTTTATTTTTGACTCTGCCACCAGTTGTACACCTATCTGCAGATTGATGTATTATCTATAATAATAAAATCAATCACGTTCTTATTTTGTTTTTCATTATTGCCGAAATGTTATTTTTATTATTATTAAGTTATTTTGCCTAAAAATGTTGTAATTGTATCGAAAGAATGAGAATTTTTACGAAATACTGAACATTATTATTAAATATTATTTCGTTATACAAAAACCCCTCCGTTTGACGACCGACGCGATTGTCGGGGTCCATGCACTTTTCCACAAGAATACATTTAAGCCCGAATGGAATTAGAATCGGTGGTACGATAATAACAGCACTAAACATAACTGAAAATGGCGTTGATAGTTTCGGCCTTCACCTGGTGGAAGATCGTTATAATTATAAAAGGAATAATAGACGTAATATTTTAATTTTTACAAAACCACTTAATACATGAATGAACGTGGTTTTGACGCATAGCATAGGCCTGATAATGATGCTATGCATCGAAACCATGGTCTTGCGTGTATTTATTTTGTGAGTTTGTATAAAATAAAGAATTAGGACTATTATTCTTTTTAAATTACAACTGAAAATTCAAATTTAGGTCAAACTCGACGTACTGTTCAAAGGCCATTAAGAAAGGCTTTCTGTGACTATGAACTTCCGAAGTATCTGAAGCGATAAAGGTTTTGTTCGCGGCGAATAGAGCAGCTTTTTATTACCTGTTGGGAATCGGAGCTTTTCAATCTCCCTCTCCCTTGAAATCTCTCCTCTTTTTTAAGATCCATCTATTCTGTGTACATAAGGTGGTCATTCTGCGATTGTATTAGTAAACATGCAACATAATCAGACATGGAATACCCTTCAACAGCAGATCAAGCAAATACACAAAATACTCATTTATTGGTTGCGATTCGCAAGAGGCTACCATGGTGAAGACATCCTAAACCACCGATTTCTTTAGCTCCACCCCCTAAAACCACTATTGCCAACTTCTGAATCGGAAGATTGAATTATGCAACTCACCAAAAGGTAGATCACGCAACACCTATGTAGGAGAGTGGACACAAAACACCCTCTTGGAAACCCCTCTCATCGTGGTGAAGGTATAAATGTAAAATTATATACAAGACAATTTGCAAGAGGTTGGTTATTGTGAGAAAAAAATCCGTATAAACAAGATTTGAGTTGAAATTTCAAAATTTATAGGGCATCAAAATTCCTTGCAAATTGAAGGCTTCAATTAAAATAATAAATTTAATTTGCTTACAAATTTATTTCCGTAACGGTTCCAGGTTCGACCCTAGGTGATGCAAAGCGTTCCTACAACAAAAGCCTGTAAACTCCATTTTAATCGATTTCAGGATATTTTTATAATTTAAAGCGAAAATAAAAATGTTAACCTACGAACCTGATACGAAATTTTTAAGATGAAAATAAAGTAAATATTCAAATTATAATTTTCGATTATAGATTTTGGCTCCACTTTATGAGAACTTTGGGCCTTAGGCAAAAGTCCACACACGGAACTTTGATATCATATTTTTTTCATTTTCCATAACCCATTATAGCAAGGTAAGATGGGAGATGCTAGATTATATTCTGTGCAAAAAAGACTGCATTTTTATTCCTACTTCTATTTTCATCATTGAGAACAGGAATTTCAGCTATTATATTATGTAATTAATTAGGTGTGAAAAATATCTTGAGCAATATTTCGGAAAAATGAGAAAAATATAATTTTTGAGAATTTCTCTTTTGAAATCCTCTGCAACTCGCGCGCCTAACCCTTTGCGTCCATATAATTTCATTTTCATTTTAATGTTGGCAACACTGCTCCATTCGTGCCCACAACCATCCACTGTTTTCTCATCTCATTACCCTTAACTCAGCCGTATATCTAATCTTTTCCATCCGATGTCAGCCCGTCGAGAACACTTTTATCTCGAATAACTTTTTCGCCCGAGTTACGTACACTACATCACGACTATTATTTCCGACCGGAAATTGGCTTTTGGAATGGAAGTCATTATTCGGCGCTCCTATACCTTCACTCCTATGACGGTCACCTATGCCTCCATTTAACACTTTACCCTCACCCTTGCTTGCGTTTTCTTCTTTTCATTTTGGTGGATTAATTTTGTCCAATCTAACAGCAGATTATCGCGGTAAATTTATCATATATAGGGGAGACCCGGGTAAATTGGTCCCCTTGAGAGATTACTGGCTGTATCTCCTACTAGGCATAATTTTATGATCTTATACTTTGTCAGTGAAAAGGCAGTTTATGTATCATTAATGCAATGTATCATTTCCAAAATTATGTAAATTTTGCAAATAAAATTACTCTCGTTATCATAAAAGTTTCGTAAGTTTGCAAAATGTCCGCTTTACCCCGGCGTATGGGTAAAGTGGTCCCCTAATATATTTGTTTTATATCTCCCCATAATATTCTTTTCTGGTCAGTATTTCTTCATCTAAAACGTGATGAATAAATGGTACATGACCAGATATAATTACTAAAGCACAGTAACATTATTTATTATGGAAAAAATAGGATTTAATAAAATACATATCATTAAAATTTGACAAATTTTTATTTTTCCAAGAACTTGTTCACATTTCTACAATGTATTTATTATTTTATGGAGATTTATAAGCAGAAGTCACAGGTAAACTCGTTGCAGAAATCATCAACTCCTACACACTCATCATGAATGAAAATAGTTCAAATTAAGTGATGTTAATATTATAAGAGAAATCAAAGGTACAAAAACGATTAATTATCTCGGAATGGCAATATTCTTCCCTGTAGAGAGTAAAATATGAAGCTACTCCTAACAGAGGCTACAACTCAACTGACTTGATGGTGCGGAAGTAGTACGCAGCCTACAGGATAGATTGCAACACTAACAAGGGAGAAAAACGTAGGGTACCACTCTTCCCCGGGGGACCGCTTTAGACGGGTCTCACATAATCGTCTTTTTCCGAGTTTTTCAGCACATTTTTATGCCGAAAATACCCGAGTGAGGATTCCACTCACCTTCGGCTTGTAAATTCTTCACTTGTTCGATCAACAATTCTTGTCAATTTTCACCTACTAACCTACCGATTCCTCAATTACTATAATTTTATTGGTATCAGGCTCCAGGATAGTCATGTGGACAGCGCGTTTGCCTTTGGTGAAAGCGATCCCGGGTTCGAATCCCGGTGAGAGCCATTGTGTGAAATGACCTAAGCTGTCGAAGCACTTTTAACAATACTACTAATTTATTGTTATCTGTTTTTATTTTGAAGTATACCAGAAGCTGCTACACTTCCTACTCTAGGCATATGCTCGAGTCAATTAGTTTCCCCATGTTTCTTGTGATAAAATAAGGTGCCTCGGGTTATATTCGGATAGGCTAATACTCGATTATATACATGGTAAGTTGTCTTTTCCTTTTATCCAGGGTTTGAGCATTACCACCGTAGAATCCAAATAAACTTTGTAAAAAGTGCTTCAGTTAATAGCAATATGGTAAAACGCATGCCATTCGCCTCCCAACACATCCAAACAGGCTCACGATCGTTAATGAATGCTTATGAAAAGTACTGTCATGGGATAACTGCATTATAACTTTGAATTTTATAGTCAAGGTAAGTTCTCTACCACACGGTTTACGGTAGAAATTTAAAAAGTGAGTACTCGATTACTGAAACTTCTAAAAATGCAAAACAGGTTAGGTTCAAAATAATCAAAATACAGCATGTGGAAGATAACGAAAATCATATAAGGAAAACGTTGTGATCAGGGTATTCAAGTCTCACGAGCTATAGCATTCACTATATTGCGCCCCTCGTCTGCTATTATTCTATATAGTTCACATAGTTTAAGGATTAAAAAATAGAAGAAAAATAAAAAATTGATTAGAAATACTATGAGACGAATATTCACCATTCTATGACGTAACTTTTTTGCGTTTATAGATCTTCGAAAATTCGAGTGAGTCTTTGATTCGAGTTCATCCTCTATCTAAAATGAATTGTCGTAAGGAAAGTATCGCAAAAGCAATTTATACTCTACTCGTTATCTATAATCTATATGGTTTAGATTCAGCTTTTCCCGTGCAAGTTTACGTCCTTTTTTAAGAAATCATTTACGCGACTGCTTTCATCCGTATGGCAATAGGTTGAAATTAATCAAAAACAGGCTTCATGTGACATCTCGCTTTATTAAATATCGATTGGCATGAATACTACCTTATATAATAATCATCATGTCCGCATCCGCGAGATGGCAGCCGCGAGATGGCAGCACTGAAGTTCGCCCTTTGAAACCATAATCTTATATGGAGTAAACGGTGAAAAAGCACGATTATGATACATTTGTAATAAAGAGTAATATTTACCAAAGATGGAATTAAGAGTAATTGTTTTATCCATCAATACGTACTTGTGAATTGATTACAAAACATTTGAATAAGACGGACTAATTAACAAATCCGAAGAATAGGTGCTTGCCTTATGTGCAAAACACAGGTAACTTTGTCGCCGTAAAAACATTCTTCGTAAATCACTGAAATGCGATGAACAGTACCGTAGAATGGGGTGAATTTGGCCGTTTTTTAGATTTTTTTTTATATTTCTGTATTTAATTACATTCTCTATGCTCAGAAAAATTAAATTACATGAAGGTAATTCTTATTCATGCAAATCTAAATATTTTTCTTAAGTTACGGAATTTGTTTAAAAAATAAAGAATAGCGGCCTTAGGCACCCCAACCGATGGGGTGACTTCGGCCACTAAATATGTTTCCTAAATATCGCCTATAAAATTAACTATATGACTAATATTACGACCATTAATATATTTAAAATCTTTAAATTATTATTATATTTAATCTTTGTTTACTAGGTACTGCGATAAGAATTTATTGACTCATAATAACGTTATTCCACTTAATTTATAAATTTTCAAAAGAAAAATAAAATTTTTACATTTTTTAATTTTTTTCCTCCAAAAACAAAAAGAATGAAAAATTCTTGTAGAAAACTTCTACTCACTGTCACTCGAACCCTTTTAAATTTTTTTCAAGCCTTAGAGTCAGTGTTTTGTTTCTACTAATGAATCTCCGAACCAAAAAAAATTTATGGAATATTTGTCAAAGCACTGAACATTTACTTTTTACTGTTCAAAAACGTTTATACTAAAATTTGGATATCACGAATATTCATAAAAAATTTAACAGCACTTCCACTAATTTAATCTCTTTTTCACGAAGAAGCACTGTTTGGCCTCCAATCGCCTTCAAATGTTTCCCATCTTGCTGAGTGTTACTGAGAGAAGTTAACAGACTGAGGTTTCGAGACTTGTCTCGAGAATGCACGATTTTCAATTTAGTTCCCAATGACAATTGTACTGTCAATGTTGCAAGGAGCAAGACGGATTTGCTGGCGATATGTCAAGACAATCTAAATTCTAAAGGGCAGGCATAAATTTAAAGAAAGTGCATCGAAAAGGCCTCCCCAAGATGAAATGCAGTCCACGCCAGTCATTAAAATTTGATACTTTTGGATTTATGTATGTCTCAACAATATTTGACCCTTTAATCATTTCCTGGAGACTATTTCTGGGAACTTCGATTTGTTTTCAGGAAATGTATATACGAGGGTGGTCTGAAAAGTTTCCGACCCCAGATTTTTCAGACATCTTCAGAAAATTTTCAGAAAACATGTCAAGAAATGTTGAAATGTCGGAAACTTCTCAGACCACCCATGTACATCCTGCGATTCTAGTTTTAAAAGGCCTAGTTAAAAGTAGATGTAACGTTGGTAATTTATTAAGGATCAATTACTTTCTGTGTATCCAAGCAGAACACTTCGCTGATCTACGAATAATGTTTTCACAAGTTACTTGTGGTGTGTCCTGAAGGCAACCTGCACTTATTCTTCGGATTTACTGATTTGCCCATTTTATTCAATTGTTTTAAGTACTTATAAATGGATAAATCACTAACTCTGAATTCTATCTTTGGTATATACTGCTCCCGCAAAGAAAAAGAGGGAAAAAGTATCATAATCTTTTTCCATTTACTCCATATGAGATTATGGTTTCAAAGGGCGAGCTTCAGTGCTGCCATCTCGCGGCTGCGGACATTAAGGGCGTCAGCCGATTGTACAGTCAGCATAGGGGATCCGATGTCAGTAACTACCGTAAGAAATGCATGGGAGAATTTTCCGAACTTTAATTTCATACACTTGCCGACGTGATAGGATTATAAATATTTGGGAGTCGTTAAAGGTCCATTGGAGTATTAGATATTGATATTTGTTTTTCCAAAGTTTCCTTGATTTGACTCTACTCGACGAATCGACTCTCATAAGAAATGCACGTACAGTTCATTTTGATGGATCGCAGACATTTTTTCTTTTGCAAAATAAAATCAGAAATAATGGTCGTATCGAGATGAATACCAAAAGAAGGGAAATTTGATAAATATTCTTATTGTGGTCGTAAAATATCGTATTTGAGTCTGAATTCAGATCAAAATAAGGAAAAGTTTGTGTAACTTTGTGGGCACAAACAATTTCCTAACAACAATGGTGATTGTTGAACTCAACTCACGAACATGTGGGAGAGATAGGCTCATAATACATGTATAGAAATAAGAGCCGGCATTTTATGGCAATTATACCATTAGTAAACTTTGGAAATTAGAATTCAGCTATATATTTTTACAAATGATATCACCGTCTGTAATGTAGGTTTAAAATTTGGCTTAGTGAATAAAATTTCAATTGATAAATATTGTCGTTCTCAAAAACATGGATAATTTTGCAATTATTATCATTAAAATTTTGAAAATTAACAAACACTGTATTATAACAGTTAACAAGCGCTATTTGTGTTAACGGAAAATACATGTTAACGTTAGAATGGATCAGTAGATAGCTACAATATTTTGAAATAAATTATTTATAAATTGAAAAAGTAAATAACGTTTAATTATCATATTACATGAATATAAGTGCCTGAAAATCAAAAAAGAACCGACATTTTCGAAATGAATTCTGTTATTTAATTTCAATCATACTGAACAGCGCTATCTTGGTTAGCTAATATTTAATGGTTTAAATGTAAATAAGTATAATTTTAATTCCGTCATTCTTGGGAATTAACAAGTTAAGTAATAAATAAGTATTGTTCCATGGAAAATCTGTACAGCAAATAAAATTCCTCTTAAAATCACGCCTTTATTTTTCCCACTGAATGACTTCTGAAACTTGAGTACTCCTTAGCTTCGGGAATTTGGGATATGTATACGTTAAATACACACAATATATTCGGAATATATGACATTGCTTCTGTTATTTTTTTCAAAAGAACGTTTCTCGATTACCTTGTAGTAAATCAGCAGGACCAACGAAATGGGAAGGTACGAGAGGGAAACTCAATGCAGCAATGAGCATGACTCGCTCATCGAACATATGCCTAACTGAAACCTCCTACTACCAGATCAGCGAGATTAGAATTCATTAGGCAGTATAAATACTATGGAGTCCTCTTCAGTAGTAACTTTCCGTTTAAAGTGTACATCCAGAACGTAGTTGGGTCAGCCGATAGGCCTCTGAGGCTAAGGAACCGCGTCCTGAGGGGTAGCGATTCGAGCGTAAAAGAGGCAGCTTACTTTTCACTGGTTCGTCCACTACTTGAGTACTGTTCCGCAGTTTGGAATCCGCACGAGAATCGTTTGATCTTGAGGCTGGAGCGCATACAACGTGGATAGAGCCGATAGTAGTGTGTCCGAAATGATCGAGGCCCTCGGCTGGGAATCGCTTAAGAAAACAGGAGCTCAGTATATGCAAAAATCATTCGAGAAATATATGGACAGTGATTTAGACGACTAAATACGCGATGTCGTGATTCCAACTCTCAGCGAACGCGATTTTTGCAGTCAGACGACAAAAATATTTCGCGAGATTATAGCGACAACAGATGGCTTTTATTGGTCTCTTTTTCGGGATAGTATAATGAATAATATCCACTAATATGAGATTTATTTAGGTAGTTTGGAGTTTCACACCCCCTACATTAGTGTGGCTCGCGGGGTACTTATATAAATGTATATAAGTAGAGGTGTTTGTTTTTCGCATTTAGGGATAAAACCAACAAATAACGTGAATCTTGGCCAAATTAGCGAAATAACGGTAATTTCGACAGTTTTAATAAGCAGCACGGATTTTGGCGATTTTCGCTTCATTCATCATTTTTAAGAGAGGGAAATTTAATTTTGATATGATTTAAATATAATTGTATTGTTTACATATTTTTTGCCATAATATTTGATCACTCATGACGTCTTTGCTCACGCGAATTCAGCTTTGATCTTTTGCAATAAATTCACAAAACTTTCTTTCCATTATGGATTATCACAAAATCTCGCCTAATTCCACGAAGAAATATGTTTTGCTTTCCTAACATATATTGTGTCAATATGTTTTAATGAAAATATCATGTTTTGTTGATCTGCAGCTGCGACAGTATTTTCCTTAGGTGTAAACAGCACAGTTTTAAATAAACTCAATTTAATATTTTGTATAATTTACAGTTAATGATATTTTCAATGCTTTTAATGTTTACGCTAAAGTGTGCCTAATATTATTCCTTTGCTTAAATGAGACTCTGTGAAAATTAGTAACACCAAATTTAGGAAACATAATAAAAACAAAAAACACCACAATTTGGTTTTCAAATCAACAAATTTCAGAAAAAATAAAAACATTTTCAAACACCTCTATGTATAAGTTAACTCAGCCCAGTGACCAATGACATCTTATTCCTCCCGTAAAATTGCTTTTAAGAGCAGCAGATCATTCGGCTACCGGTGTTTATTCCTAAATACCCTTTTCACGACTGCTATTATAAACCTCTCCTTCTATTTAATAACCATCTGTGCTGAGCCATCGTTAGCATCTACCAGAAGCGCAAAATCACAGCTGAGTCATTCCGAGTCAATGATTTCGCGCAAGTGACGGTACTTTTGTGTAATAGTGTTTCGAAAAACACTGATCTCTTTATAATGACCAAGAAAATTAACCTTGAATCCCTGATCCTCTAGGTCTCGAGGGGCGCCCTGAGTGGGCGGTGGTATTGATCCCATGGAAATGCGTTAGGAATAATCGTCGAATGAACATATTTAGAGTGGAAACTTAAGCATCAGCACGCGACGCTGTACTTCTCTACGGTCGTTCGTTTTTCAAAGCGCCGAATCTCATTCTAGGAGCACTTGCAGAGTACAGTTGAGTTTGCATCCCGAACGCATTCGTGTCTTGCTCTCTCTGCCTTCTTGGCTTCATCCTTTTCAATTTCTATATTTTCTTTTTATTCTTCCGAAGTTTTCCCATTACTCTCTGTCATTTGAGCCAAATCTCGCACCAAATCAGTGAATTGTAAAATACGAAAATATAAGAAGTTATTCTGCCAAATTAGGCAATTCAATCTTTTGAAAAGTAGTTAAGTACGTGTTTCTTAAATTAATCCACAATAAATGTGTAAAGTTAATAGTTGATCCCCTACTCCGAAGGGAATCTGATGAAATTACTGTCTAAAATAAGGAAAATCAGAATTCGCCTCACGTCTATACCGAATTCACCCTTTATGATAATGGGTTTTCCCACTCCTCTTGAAAACATTTTGGCTTTTTGTATTCCGACACTCTTCCTGTTTACAAAAATGTCTTATCTGGGAAATAAAAATTGATTTGGTGGCGCGCTTTTTTCTTAAGGAAGGAATTTGGTTAAATTACGACAAATCATGCCGGAAATCGGTGTCAATAAAAGAAACGTCACTTGTGGGTTTACGCTCAATTTTTGACGTGATTTGTGAAAAGTGCGGACCGATTAAAACTTTCATAAACTGTGCATCAACAGAAGAAAGTGGCAAAGGAGTTGCGGAAGTAAACAGAAGAGTAGTTTATGCCGGCCGAAGTGTTGGATTAGGACATGACGGTGTTAAGAAATTTTGTGCCATGATGGATTTGCCCCCGCCTCTCACTCATTATGCAAACAACGCAAATGTTGATAATATATTCGACGCGGTTTTCGTGGAATCAGAAAAGTCAATGAAAGAAGCCATCAAGAAGGATATTTCAGCCCAAGGTTCAACTGACTTGATGGGAAGTGGAGACGTGGTAAGAAGTGGAACCTGGCAGAGGAGAGGTTTTTCTTCCAAAAATGGCGTGGTTGCCTACATAGGAGCAGTGGAAGGTGAAGTTATGGATGTGGAAGTCCTGTCCACTGCTTGCAAGGGGTGCGAAAAGTGCAATGATCTAGAGTCAGGACCGGCCTATGAAGAGTGGAGAGAAGAGCATTCGCCACACTGTCAAATAAACTATGATGACAGTGTTTTGTTCGAAGAAAATACTAGAACTTGGCACTAGGGATGCTGTGCTTGTGTTCAATGAAGGACTGAAAAGCAAAGCAGCAGTGCTCAAGCACTTGGGAATCATAGTGGGTAAATTCTTTGTGACATTTGTGAACTTTGAAGACAAGCAGAGGATCCAGAGTTCAGACAAGAGGACCCTCGAAGCCACTAAGGAGGCCAGGGTGGCCAAAAGATGGAAGGAGGAAGCTAGGCTAGAGGCAGGAGAAGGCTTATTGTACCAGCCTGGAGGGTTTTAAGTGCTATGTGCTTCAAATAAGTGAAAAAATGGTGATAAACATGTTGTTAAACTTTAAAGTGATTTTTCTAAAAAAAAAATAATTTCAACCTTGCTCGCAGGATATCTAAAAATATTAAAGCTATGGTGCTGAAATGTTTTGTGAGTAATCCCCCATCATCGCTCTTGAAATTGTCATAAGGGTTTTTTGATATTTTTATTGGTTTTTGCAAAATTAAAAATAATAAGTAAAAAAATGGGTGCTTTTTTGGGCATGATTTTATTATTTCAAAAAATTTTTGATTGAAGGAAAGTTTTTAAAAACCCCTATGACGATTTCTATGTATTATTAAGATAAATGTCTGAATATAAAAATATAAAAGATATCTGGTATAAATTAGAAATAGTTTGGTTAAATAGTTTTTGAAAAATCCTGCGTGCAAGGTCTAACCTGCAAAATGAACCCCCATCTTACCCCCCACCCCCTAAGACGGGGAGGTTATATTTTTAAATTTTATTAAACAAAAAAATCAAAGAAGATTAAAGGAACATGATGAAAAACCGGACTGCTCTATTGCTTCTAGTTTTTGTTTTAATAATTTTTGAAGTTGCCTTGTTGTTACAAGTTGAAGTTACAAAACATCCAAAAGATGATCCATACCCCCTTACTGAAGCATTGTAAATAAAAGTATAAATTATTTCCAAAAAAAGTGCACTAAAAACAAAGCAAATATTATAATCTTTGGTATAAAATGGCACATAATAATCTATTCAATCAACTTTTGTTATTTTATGATTAATCTTTGTCATGTTTTCTCTAAGTATTTTGTCAATTTTAGTACATATTGTGTTTTTTTGTTTTTTTCATTGTATAGATCTTATGTTGAAATTCTTATTTTGCAAAATATTTTAGAGCAAAAATGTATTAATTTTTCAACTCTTATGGGCATCTCTCCAGAGTTAATAAGAAATAAAATAATATCACATCACCAACATCAAAGATGAATTCTGCCTGATCCGGTCTAACTTTACGGAATACCTTCGCAAATAGCGGAGTACATTTTATTCCTTTCGCCATCCTCCATCTCCACACTTCTCCCCTAATCTTCACAATGACATATACGATGACGTAGATGCTGAGGTACACCGCATTTGCCTGATTTCATTTCCCTTTATCGCATACTCCTAAAGGGACCAACTACTTTTTAAATCCCGACTGTTCCCTTGATTGAAACGACCCTCTCATTCCTTACAGGATACCAATAACAGCATGGGATGCGATGCTGGTTCTGCAGCAAACGGTTTCTCGTATGATTTGTCTTATCTTATGAATCTTCTAAATGGTAGTGTTGAGGTTAACGATTGGATTGGATGGTTGCAGCGAATGGGATTCGATTTCCGAGAACTTAAAAAAAGGTGGAATATGTCAACCAGATTATTAATGTGTAGATTATTGATAGATATTGAACGATATTCAGTTCTGGGTCAAAATCAGAGAGGTGAATAATTCGCATCTGAATAAGATTTTCAAACTAAATGTACATAATGATTTTATATTGTCTTATTTTAAACAAACTTATAGTACGTCATTATCAGTACCCAAAATAACTTAAAATAATATTTACATTTTTCTCGTTTTTTACTCAAAAACATACTCCTAAAGTCATTCCGGGAACGCGTCCAAATACAATTTTCAACTGAGGTTAGAATAATACAAACTTCAATTTACAGAGTTATTGTATGGCTTTATTTGTAGTTTATTTAAGCAACGAATCTGTAACTTTATTTGCATTATTTAAATCTTTCAATTATTCGGTTTTCAAAGGTTTTCTGACATTTAATAAGTCATTTCCCAACGCAATAATATTTTGACGAAATATATTACTTAATTGCACTATATGGTTATGATAGGCTGTCTCGTGAAGTACTATCGACAAGGTGCCCATGTCTGTTTGTTTTCCGCATTCAAGAATATTTTTTTCTGATGAGTATCTTTCAATTCAATATTAGTGTAGCGTACTTTAATTCTTCGTCATTACGGGAACGCCACTTATAGTTTATTGTGCCGAAAAAGTAATTATTTTTAGCCATATTCTTTTAAATAATATTGATCACTACTCAACAACCTCAAAATTCGGTATCCAATAAGGCGTTTTTGCTGTATAAACAAAAATATATATCAAATCGTAATTCCGGGAACGGTCATTCCGGAAACGTTCTCGGACAATAATAGGAGTTCCCGAAATGTTGCATACATTCTCGAAATGACGTTTGGCTTTTCTAAAAAACTGAATAAGCAAAATTTAACTGTATAGACCAATTGTTTTTGTTTTTTGTATATTACTAAGTGAAATGCACGTTAAATGTCAACGGGGAAATTAAAATTGACAAATACCAGGCTGTAATTATTTCCAAACCAATATACCAAGAAAAGAAAGTTATAACTAAGTCTACAAAGTCACCTCGACTACATATTAAATCTCATATCTTTTGAATGAACAAATTTTTCGATGAAGACAACGATTGTTTAAAGATTACAAGAAAATATATTCTAAGATCACATTAAGATAAGCAGCGCCAAATTGAAGGATACATTTTCAAGAAGGCACAAATGAATATTGGAAATGATGATTATTAACATCAAAAATATATCATACCTCACTCTACAACCACTGACGAATATTCTTTGCAGAAATGAAGTGTATTCAGGAACTGACTTGTACTCCAATGCTAAAGTGCGCAACATAAACATGGAGCTCGAACAAATAACGCAAATGCAATCACAATGCCAAAACAGATACAAAGATTGAACACCGATTACAGAAAGATAGCAAATGTATATTAAGTGGAAGGAACCACAATGAATAACTTATTGCATTCTGCGTAAAACAAAACATAAACTTGCTTTTCCTTTATTTAGGATTTTTACACTCTTTCATTTGAATTGATTGAGAGAAAGTAATTTCACGAAACAAACTACTATAAAACCTATTTATTCCACGGAATAGTCAGTAAACAATTACCTTAATATAAATAAAATTTGGTTGCTACAGACGCTTAAATTCGAAAATTTCTTAAATACTCGTATGTTAGTACGCGCGATTCTTCACAACATATCAGTCATAACTGCAAATTATGATATCCCATACAATTTCTTCCTCTTCGCATTAAAACTCTAATATTAACTTATTCTTGTTATTGATTTAAGCGGGCATAAATTCTTAATGTGTTCTTACGGATAAACTCATGAGCTCGGAATCAACAATCGCCTTGATCGTCAGGGGGATGAGTTGTTTATAATTAAAAAATTCGATAATATATCATGTATTTTGTCAAAATGTGCGCAATTTCGAATCGCAAACGATATTCTACGACCACAATATAAATCCTTATTCTATTTTTCTTCTTGTGGTGCTTAATTCGACTTCCTACGACTATGATTTCTAGTTTAATTCTGAAAAAGAAATGAACCCTGCTACGAAAAAAATGACCTTTACGTGTATTCATATGAAAAGGTTTTGACCCGTCTGGGTTCGAACCGTGGATTTTAGGGAAATAAAAAGTAGCCTATACTCTGCGTGGGGTCGACTTTTACTAATGTAGAAAATTTCAAAGTTTTGCGACTCTCGGTTCTCGAGTGTTTGGCGAACATACACACACACACACTTTATATTATAGATAGATTAACAGAGATGTAGAGGAAGATAAAATTAAAAATTAAAAATCGTCAAATAAGGAAATAAATACAAATTCTTTAGTTTATTTAAGAGAACGCGAAATAGCTAATGCAAGGAAACGCAAGTTTCTAGATAAAATTACTCCTGAGCTAAGAGAGTTGAAAAGTATTTGTAAAATCCATTGCTAGAGTTATTTTGATATGAAATGACATGTTTATGGAATGAATGAAAATTTCAAGGAAAAAACGAGAACTTAAAGATAATTTTGACGAAAATAGGCTAGGCTGTTTGCTTGCGTAAATTTCCAAGTTTGAAGTGTAATATAATGAAGTCATAATCAAGTCTATAAATGATGTAATTTCATAACGAGAGAGGTGGCAGTGGTTCCTCGTGAGACTCTAATTGTTTCTTTTCCGAAATCGAAGAATGAAGAGAATTGAGAAACGTTTTAGAAATTCAACTTCCCATGCTTTGCGTGAAAGACTCGCGCTGTAATACTTTGATCGGTTGGAAAGTTTAAGCATGTGATTCTCTGACGCAACAAATGGAACCGAAATCGCCCTTCCCTAGAAAAGAGTATAGTAAGGAAGATCCAGACTAAGATCTGTTACCTATTCAATTCTAGAGAATTTTTTTCAGATAAGGAGTTAAAGTAACATGCATATAAAAATTGCAAAAATCTAAGCCTTAATTTTCCCTTAATCCCCCAACATTTTTCCCCACTCGCATTTACAGAATTTTATCCGTTGAGCCTCAACAGACTATGGTAACGTTCATTGCCTTACCTTGAGTGTCATCCTGACACTTCAAGGCTCCAAACTTAGGGTTTTACCAATGGACGCTCGATAACATTCAAATAGGGAATTGAGTGGATCAAAAAAGCATTCAAAATGATTCACTAACAAAGCTTGCTTTTAACTTGAAATCCATAATAGAGTCACTTTAAAGAGTTGTTGTAATATCCACTGGGAGGCACTCAGGTGACCAATCAAAGAGCAACGGCTGTATCCTCATAGGTACCAATAAACCATCAAATATGGCAGTCGAAACTCAACATCACTCAGTTCACACATTCTCATCTACCGATCGTATTCTTATCAATAAGTTCCTCAAACAATGTCCTTAAGTACCTGGAGATTTTTTTATGGAAGAACATAATTAACTCGCACAAGCATCGAACCCTAGATCAACTTGGAAGCGTTCAACTTGAGGCACAAAAATTAGGCAACAGCTCTATTCATAAGCCTAGTTCTAGCAATGTCTTTTCAGGAATTTCTGAAACAACTTAAAATTTGCTACAAAGCATTTATTAAGGAAGAAATTTTCAACAACCTAGCATCAAACCCAGGGTAATACTGCAAGGTTTTTTGACATATGGATTTTGACTTTTCCGGTCTACAAGGGAGCGTCTAAAAACAAATTGAGAAATTCACATATATAAATTCTTAATAGGAAGATCAGAATTTTGGGTATTCTGGGTTCAAATCAATATTGCAAAAATCGATAAACCCTTTTTCCTGGGTCTCAGGTTATCGGTCTACATAAAATAAATGTTATGCCAATGAACCTTCTGGTGTAGGCTCTACCTTTGCATCCTATATAGGATATCTGGAGAAGCATCTTTGTATAAAGATATCATAAAATCTGCTTGATATGCTCAAGACCTATCTCGCTCAATATTTTATACTAATACACATGAATCAGAAAAATTTCTTAAGACTCTATCTACTTATTCGACGGATCTTTCCCTTCCCCAAACACACTGAATTCCGCTTAACTGATCTTCCATATGAAAGACCAAAAATTGTTCTAACTGTTTTCACCACAGATATATAGGGAAATATTGCTCAAGATTGGAAAAGACAGCATACTCCTGTGTCTCCTGGAAATCTCTTGCCCGGTGCCAAAAGTAAGAAAGCACTTTATTTTGTGCATAATATAGTTTTTAACCCTATTGATAGATAGTTGAAACCAGAAATTTCATTCCATGTGTTTAATTGAAGCCACATTTAGTTTTCTGTTAACATTAAGATATTTCTAACGCATGTATCATCCTAAAACATATTTCTATTGACATTGAAACATATAATAATACTTTTATTTTGCAAGTATTTTAAATTTTACATAGTTACCTTTCATAACTGTCATTGATAGTTACGTTATGTTACTATGGTAAACAAAACTTCATCAATTTATATCGCACTAATTTTGATCACGAATATATTTACCTACCAATATAAAAATAAGTTGCTAGATATGGCAGCAGTTCTTGAATGCCTCAATACTTTTCTGTATCTGAAATATGATATAAAAATGTAACTTTCTACATTTTCCTACTCCTACTTATATTTCTATTTAAGAATGGCTAACACTGAAGACATTTATTCCCTAAATTAATTTAAAATATCATAAGATCTTCTTTTACTCGGTGATTGACTTAAACAACTTTTACTATGTCTAAAATAGAGTAAATACTTTTGATTCGAAAACCTCTGGATCAGTCTATACAACTTACAACTTTACTGGGATTATGGCATATTATTAAGTTTTTATACAATTGCATTATTTCATTACATACATTCATGTTAAATATGATAAATCTAGAAACTAGAGACATCATGATGTTCATTTTCCATTTTCAATTCAATATTATCATTGATCAGATCTCCAGCACTTTCATGGAAAGAAATCCAGTTGCAAATATAATATCGCATTTATGATCATTTAAAAAAAATAGTCCCTTAGCATTAGGTTTGTGTTTAATTGGTAAATCAAGAATTTCATTGCCTTTGTGTTAATGGTCTACTTTTATGAGAATCTCCTGTTAAATGAACACTAATCCTACTCGGAGATAAATTACAGTCAATACAAATGAAAGTTATACTGGGCACTCAAATCAATAACGAAAAATCTAAGTTTCAGTTAAATTGTTAATACTTTAAGAATTCTCTTTTATACAGTACAAGAGTAAAGGATTGAAATGGTAACAGTAATGGTTAGGTGAACACCATTTCAAAGCATAATCTTTTTTTATTAAAATATATTAGAAAGTGGGAATTATTCAATAGTATATGATTTTCGGCAATTTCTTACTTAGAGTAACCCAATACGGATGCCAAAACAGTCGAAACATTTTCATTACTATACAGATGTGTGTAGTAGCTCTGATTTAAAAATGAAATTTATTTGAGGAGATTATCCATTGTTTTAATAACAAATCATAAGGACTGACTTAATATTAATAATATAACGTATATATACTTACTTTCCAATACCAAATGAAATGATTACAAAAGATGAGTTCTTCTACTTCTCATCAGAAATCTGAGTAAAGATTGCTGTATTCGCTGGTAAATCTATTCTGCACAGTAAAATTTGAGGCAACAATCACAAAAGCATCCCATTCCGTTTCTTTTCAGTCTAAGCATTTTCAGGATGAAAAATTATACTATAGCAATCAATCCATAAAATTACCAAGGTCACAAACTATCAACATCCATAGGTAAACCTATCTTGTAAGATGTAACGTACTCTTAGCAAGAAGGAGATATTATTGGACTTCCAAAAGAAATTTACGAAAGTATCTCAGAGATGCTCTTCCATTGCAAGTTTATGTGATACATTTCAAGATACTAGATGAGCAAAATATTTGCTTTAGATTACTTTCTGTAGGTAGCATACTGAGCATACTCAATTTAATAAATAAACTAGTTACTGTATTTCCCGGCCTATAAGACGCACCGGCGCATAAGACGCACCTAGATTATTCAGGCTAGAATTTACAAAAAAACTCATACTTTGTTACATAAGGTTGAGTGCCGGTAAACTCTTTATCGCGAGAGATACAATGTATTAGCATAGGGATGACATCTCCGTTAGCCCAATGTGTATAAGATTTGCAGCAGCACCACATGCGAGATTAAACTAAACATGCTACATTGTATGAATTTCCAATTTATCTGGGAATTGTTGAATAGGAAGTTCTGTCATCGAAATATTAAAACTGTATTCCTTACTACTTAATCGAAAAAGTGTTATTATGGAAATTTGTAATAAAGTGAACTATATTCAATGCCTGATATGGTAAAAAAATACTTAATGGTATGCATTTATCCCGGCAAATCGGCATGCTTATTATAGGATGGAGTTACACCCGTATACCATCGGCGCATAAGACGTAGTATGATTTTAGAGCATACTTAGGAGTAAAAAAAGTGCGTCTTATAGGCCGGGAAATACGGTAGTTCGTAAAGATTTGTAAATTGTCCTATGTTCTTATTAATTGTCCACAGTATAGGCCGTAGACTTAAGTCCACAACCTCACTCAAGAGGAAAGAAAAATCTGTCAACTATAGTCAACAACTGCATTAACAGGGTTAAGGAGGTCTCAAGGTTGGAATTTCTCAAGAAGCTCTCAAGCTATCATTGATGTAACAATTGGTGGAAGGATTGCCCAAAAAGGGCATGAATACATATTTTCAACTGATGTGCATGCAGTTCAAAAAGAAAATTATGCTGAAGTAGAAAATTAGGAAACACACTGATGTTTAGAGATAATATGGCCTATCATTAAACCAAATTAAAGCTTTCTATATAAATCCTACAAAATTAAATGCATTCAAACAAGTACAGTTATTGCAGTTATTTTTATCACCTATCTCACAGTTCAAGTCAATCATTATAATAATATCATTAATTACTAATTTTTAAATTAAACGATATATAATTGATAGCGAGACTAAAAATTCTCTTGAATCTTTCCTTACAAGACTATATATAATTAATCTTAAAAACATAGCCTATGAATTATTTTTGATAGATAATACAAAAAATTAATCGGATAACTCCAGAAATTTTATAGCCCTGAATTATCAGGGAGAGTTCCGTGACTTGTAATATGTTTATAAATTGCAATAGCAGTTTTAAAAATAGCAACAATTATTTTTGTAGTTTAAGTATAGCAAGAGAGTTGAGGATGTTCTAACTCTGTAGAATAAATATGCTTTTGATTCCAATTGTGTGATATATTTAGTACTAGCAGAAGTGCCCATTGATTCTCAACGGGGAAATCCCAATTGAAAATTACTCTTGGTAAAGTCTTGATCGTAACACTTGCCTCATAATTTTTGATAGATAGCTAATAGCCATGCTATAATTTTTTCCATACCAATGAAATAAGTAAATGAAGTTATAATTAAGTCTACAAATACACCTAAAGATTTAATCTCTTATCCTTTGAATGAACACTTTCTTCTATGAAGACAAAAATGATTTAAAGATTATAAAATATATTCGATGATCGCATTAGGATAAGCAGCACCACCTTTCAGGAGGCATTTTCTGAAAGGGAAAAATGTTTCTCGGAGATGATGATTAAACACAAATAACAGAAATATCTTCTATATATATCACTCCAAACCAGCGAAGAACATTCTTTGCAGAAAGTAAGTGTATTATGGAGCTGACTTGTACACTAATACTAAACAACAGAAGATCAACATCTCTAGCTATGTGTGAAAACTCAAGCAGAAATATTAGCTGCAATTGCCTCAAACGAGGTTCTACGTTTCCTTTAAATTCTGTATGTGAGAAATATTAATGTTCTCTGGCATCGAACCCAGGCACAGCATGATCTTATCTATTTGTTTTTCTTAAACCGAGTCTTAATATAGAACTTCTGTCTAAGCAAGAACTTCCTATCATTTCGATAAGTGCATGAAAAAAATAATGAAAAACTACCCCAATGTGTTTTATATGGGAGATATATTTACCGCCCAACCTCGAACCCGGGTCTTCCTGGTCATACTTACTATTCAGCACAATAGTAGATCACCATCTCTAACTATGTGTGAAAATTCAAGCAGAAATATTAGATGCAACTGCCTAAAACTACTTCCTGCTTTTTACATATATTCCTTAAGTGAGAAATTTTAATGTACTCCGGCATCGAACCCAAGAGGAGTATGGTCTTATCAAAATTTTTTTCTTAAACCGAGTTTTAATATGCATCTTCCATATAAGAGAGAACTTCCTATCGTTTCGATAAATGCATCAAAAAAATAATGAAAAAATACCCCCATATATCTTAAATGGAAGATGTTTGCATTGACCTAGCATCGAACCCTGGACATTTTCTGTTAAAGCCATTTATGGTATCGATAGATAATGTCCATATCTGTAAGCTCCTTCAATTTTGATTCTCTACGTATCCGGAAAGTATTTTTTAGAAATTTCCAAATATCAAAGCAATACATTTAAATGGGAAAAATCAGGATTTTCGGGCCTTTTGGCATCGAACCCATGACACTGAGGTTCAAGTTCTTCCTGGGTGTTTCACGTTAGGGCCTATACTCTGTAAAAAAATCAATATCAATGACGCTTGTGTTTTAGCCTGTGAATTAGTATCCTATCTGGGTATCTGTATATATGAATGAATCCAGAGAAGGAATTATATATAATAGATATCTTACAGCATTAATTGTATCTTGGCATTCATTTTCCATATCTTCTAATAGAATCACGCATGAGCTCGAAATCAACATTCACCTTGATTGTCAGGGGGATGGTTTGTTTACGACCTCAAAATTTCGATAAAATGTTCACATAATTCATCTAATTGTGCGCAATTTCTAATTGAAAACGATATTCCACCACCATAAAAAGAATCTTTATTCTATTCTCCTTCTTTTGGTGATATTATATTATAGATAAAAGTTAGATCAAGAATTCTTCTATTATAATTCTTTCCATTTATAAAATGCAACAACTATTATTTGAAACATTGAAGGAGATGTAAATAGTAAATAAAAAAGGGAATAAAAACTTCAATACACAGGAAATGCAATACACATAAAGTTAATTGCATAGTGGAGTAAAACTGGATCGACAAACATTATGATTCTAAAGATGCACAAAGTACTTTGAATAACTGTTGTTTAAACAACCAGAAAGAGGAGATCATATGTATGTGAAGTATTCAGCCTGAAGGCTATTTGGTGCCTCAACCCCTCTGACATAAGCTCCTAAAAGCTTGCAGAGTAGAATGAGGTTTACAATGCATGGGGAGTGAAGTAGTTTACCCTTGCTTTCCTCACTGAGTCAAATTGCTATAAGCAGAACTTGTTCACACAAATGAAGCACAATGACTCTACTAGTTATACTTTTCTTTTCAGTCCACAAGGTATTTATTAGAGCAATTAAACACTCATACCTCCAAGCTTTCATTTCATCACATCCATGATCAAGACTGTGACAAAAGTAAATTAAAGATACATTTTTCCCTATCCAGTACTACATGATATACATACTATTTGATATTTTATTTATGATACTCTCATCTACTGTTAATCTGTTACTGTTATTAATATTTATTTTCTTCTTTCTATCATTTCTGTATTTCCCATACTTCAGCCACTCCTTAACGTAGGCTGTAATATTTGCTTGTGTTTCTTCCTCTCTCCATTTCGGTATCCTTACTGTATAAAAAGCAATATTTTAGATAAAATAGTGGGCACATCATAAGTTTTGATTTGGCATAGTACATACAAGAACACACAAAATTCCCTGGTCAAAATCAATGTAGCTGTCCAGTTAGAAATTCCTTGTTGCTAGTGTGGACAGCCACAAGACATTTGCCACAGTAGAACAAAAGTCCAATGTGGATGCTAACATGAAACCAATGTGGAACAAAAGGCCACCTTATGCCTATTTTCAACCTAGGCTCTTACTATAGGTTATAACCTATTGGGAAAATCTTCAAGTACCAATATGAAACCAATTTGGAACAAAAGGCCACCTTATGCCTATTTTCAACGTAGGCTCTTACTGTAGGTTATAACCTATTGGGAAAATCTTCAAGTACCAATGTGTCATCCATAAAAACAAATTTGTTTCAAGAATTTTTGAAATGACGCATCTAAAAGAAATAGGTAATAAATAAATAAATTCAATTAAAAGCATGTATATCCTATGTGCTACTACCCATTTCTTAGGTCATATTATTAAATCATACACATTACTTAGGCTGTTAAAATTTCTTAGTTTGTGGAAGAAAAATAAAAATTATATTAATGAAATCTCAAGGAAGGGATACAAAAATGAGCCACTTCAGTTTTCAGCATTAAATTAAGCTAAGCCAATTCAATTGTTTTAAAGCAATCATAACTAATTTCCTATTTAATTTCCAGTGTCTTGAAGAAGGTAATAGAAAATACCTCTTATTTCGTGAATCAGAATATGTCATCTGTAGCTTTTTATTTGAGCATAGAGATAAATATAAAGTGTTGGCAATATACATTAAAAAGTTAACCAGTATACAGATATACTCATATGAGGTGCGTGCAATACAATAATCACAGAATTTAACAAGAAACCAAAATAAATTCAGCAATAAGAAAGTATTGGCAAATCTGGATGCTCCTTAGAAATTAGCGACTGATATTTGATGGAACTTTCTGAAACATACTACTTTTGAAATTCCATGTAAGTGTACAAAAGATAGGGAATGAGGTGCAATAGTTTTTGGAACATCCAAAACTTTTACTGAATTATAACGTTTTTTTTCACAAGCTTTTTAGGGATTCAAGTTCTGATTAAACTATTTGGAATAGCAAAATTATTTTCGGAATTTCTATTACTTTTTAATTAACGGCAACATATTTTTAGCAAACTGGTAGGAGCCAAGTGAATTGTGATGTAAGAAAGATACCACTTTATACCGAAAGTATTTTCATTCCCATCTCCGATCTCTTCCTGTATTTCCTAGTCACATTATTCCGTTTCTTCGAGAATAGGGTTGAGTCTTTTTATTCTGGAATCGCATTCTTCCATGCGAAATCCTTGTACATGAATAAAATCCTGGTACAATTGTTTTCAATTTCACTTAAGCTGTTAAAGTACTCAAATACTTCGCAGTGGCAAAAGGTATACTTAGTGGAATAAGGCGGCTCATAGGTAGTATCAGATTCATTTATTTAAGCAGGGAATGCAAATTGTACAATTTATTTAATAGTGACTAACAATGAATGTAAGATTAAAAAGTATTCCACAAAAATTCAAAGACTGCTTCGCAGTTGCTATTCAAACTGATAACTTTGACAGACATGGTACACGCTTAAACAGAATAATAATTTAGAGACACAGTAATATCCATCATAATTTCGGGTAAATAGAAATTTACCATTTTGGGTAACCATTTGCTCTACTTACGAAGTAAGTGCATCAAAGAATAGCAATCATAGTCCGCTACCAACAACGGTTATTAAGAAACCTTTATGAGATGAAAGAAACAATTAGTTGGAAAACAAAGTGTTTCAATATATTTAATAACAATTCGAAGACATCTTCAGAGGTTAATATACAAAGAAAAAATGGTGCAGCACTTTAGAGAGATTTAAAACATATCGGAGAAACTTTTTGTTTTACTTAAAAACAGGCTGTGATAGAGAATGGAAATAGTTGAACTTCAATGAAGTTGAACCGCGCTCGGAAGGCTGTATAAGATATAACAGTCCTCTCGATCTAAACATCTGTAACGAAATAATACCAATCTGGAGATCAATCTATCTAGCACTTCTATCTCCCTTAGATTGTTTACTATCTTACATTGCCATGATAGTATTGATCGAGCATGACTAAAGTATTAACAATTTAACTGAAACTTTGATTTTTTGTTATTGATTTGAGTGCCCAATATAACTTTCATTTGTATTGACTGTTATTTATCTCTGAGTAGGATTAGTGTTCATTTAACAGGAGATTCTCATAAAAGTAGACCATTAACACAAACGAAATGAAATTTACTATTATTATATTTGGATCTCTCAGCTCACACATTAAAACATGGTTTCTTTTTTAGAATAACCTTTACCTTTTTTAAAGTGAATTTTACTTTTTCACCATTTCAATTTTCTTTATTTTTGGGACAAAGCACATGCATACCTTTTTGCCTATTTAAGTGGGCATTAGTAACTATTTGAGTGATGAATGATGAAAGATGATGAAAGAGTGATGCCAATTCCTGTCAAAACATTAATTGCTAAAAAGCTCTTGGAAAAGTTGAACTTCTTCAACACATGGACTAGATTGGATTTTATCGAGTGCATATTTGTAATACCTTATGCAGTGGAAAACTACACTACTCAATAGAAAATAAAAAGATAAGAATTGGACACATCCTAGTGCTTACGTATTTTTTAAATGGCACATTCTCTTTGTGAGAAATCTATTCCATCAAAATTCTAGTATTTGAATAACTAACTTTGAATGATAAATGGCAAAAAGTAAAAGCAATGAGACAAAGGCGCTATTAGGAAAATTCGTGAAGGTGGATCTTAAATGTCTGCACATATTTACAATACCTAAAGTATATTGTCCATTCCTAAGGAGTTTGAATATTCCCGGTTTTAACTGGCTCTATTCAGAGTTGCCGAATTGTCAGAGGTAGAGTGATTTCAGTTAGTTTCCGTATAGTCCGCACTCTGATGCCAACTGGTGTTGCGATAATTGTTTCCGCCACTGTACTTGGTCTTTTAGTTTGGTGTGGGTGTATTTACATGTAAATTAAATCATTTGTGTTTATGTGTGTGCATGTATGTGCAGAATTCAATAGGTGATCCAATGAGAGATGTAAGAGAACAAAGTGGAGATTTATTTAGGAAAGGTTTTTAGCATATGGGCTGAGGTTACAGAGAACAGGAGTTACTTAGGTATCAGTTTGCTATAGAAAGGTCATTGAATGAGATCTCTCCCAAAAATACAGGATCAGTTTAGACAAAAAGGTAGTGCCATGGCACAGGTTTAGGTAGTAGCATGAGTGTGTTTAGTGCCATAATCTTACTTAATAGTAGTAGATCATGATTGTGAATTTTGAATGAATTTTGGTGCAAATCAGTATATGTGCTCTGTATAAAAATATCTGTTCGTTAAAATATATTGGGATTAGCTGATGTAGTGGCTTTTCATGTTCCTTAAACATTGATATGATTAACTACCCATTGCTCTAACATGATTTGATATCTTTGGTATGAAATAAAAATGGAAATCCAGTAAAATGATTCTTGTGTAAGCCTATGCCATTAAATAAATTTAGTTAATTGTCCTTCATTTAGATCATCATAACTTACTGCAATTATGAGTACCATATTTCATTGCTAGTATCAGATAACCTAGGGTTGCTTGATGTTCATTTGGCATATTAAAATAACATACTGAAATACCCCGTGTCACATTTTAATGCGTATGAATCAAAGTAATTAGCTCGGTAATAACAGTGATGGCTGTATACAGAATTTATTCAGCAGTAACTATACGAAGTGTCAAAGTTCATTCAAATAAAATCCACTTTTATATTTTTTGCCAGATTTTTTCAATTCCAGCCCACTGTATGGAGTTATTAATATCAGAGTAAATGCTAAATAAAATTAAAGAATGCTTGTAAGGTAATAAGATGAAATGTAATTGAAAAAATATAAGTTATCAGTAAAAGAAATGGAAGAAAATAACTTCCTATCTATTTAGGAATCCACATGTTTGGTATGGTTGCCTAATCCCGATATTCAGTTGTTATTTTTTTTATAAACAAAAGGTCATTGAGTTAAACGGCCAGACACATGTCCACTATTTTTAAGCAAGGAACATGCCCTGAAAGATTTGTACAAATCCGTTGGTAAATTTCCCACTTACCTGTTGTTTTCCTTGTCAGAACAAATTTTCATTTATCGAAATTCTTTGGCAATGAGTCGACACAGGTTACCGTAATACAACCGTAATACAATCGCAATAATATTTATTAGGTAAATTAATAAAGCCAAATATAAATAAATTGGAGGGTATGCGTTCCAAAAAATAGATTTCGATTTTTTTGGGACACCCTATAGTGTCCTTATGTGCAAAGAACCTTAACCCTTTCCTTGTGTCTTTTTGGAATCCACACGATGACCTCCAACTCGCAATGTGGAATATTCCGCATCTTTTCTTAAAGAGTTATCTCCACAAAATCACTTGTCCTCTGTAATATTTTGATCACCATCTGCTGGTGCTTAATGCATATTCAATCCTGTCAATTTGGTGAGTGATATAATGTATTACTGGTTCTAAATAGAAATAAATTGATTTTTTTTACATAATTTTCAAGAATTTTTAATCATATCGGGAAATTGTTTTCATCAAAGCCTGAGTTATCTTTTCAGGTATAAAATTCTATACTTCAGAAATGAGAAAAGGTGTCAGTGAACATCCTCCACCAAGACCAGGTTTTCATCTTTGGAAAAGGGATGGAGAAATGTTGGGCCAACACATGCTGAGATTGCTGTTATGGAAGTGGACTCAGGAATGCCATCTACAGACATAAAACTGTGTATGGAACATTTTTCTTCTCAGTATAAGGTTTTAAATAATTGACTTAATACCTAGTTCAGTTTTTTCATCTATGGTTTCATTTTAATAAGAATGGAGTTGTATGATATTTATAAAAAATAGATTTATATAAATAAATAAATATTTTTATAAAGAAGATTTAAATAAGAAAGCTTCTCGAGAAGCACCACCACTTTGAGCTTAATTCTTATATTTTCCTCTTCATATTCTTTTCATTTATGGTTAAGTAAGATTTATGATCTCATATTATAATTCTTAAATTTGGAATGATTTTCTAATAGTTTCTTGAAATCAATGGAGATTAATCTAATGAAAATTTTCACATCTTATTTTTATGCATGTAGTGGATTTAGAAGTTATATACAAGGTCCAATAGAATCTCATTAGACAGCTTTCCTGTGAAAAAAGTCGTGTGGGTGCTTTTACAGAATTGGATTCAGGAGTTATTCAGGAGACAGGAATTATTCTTACTGGATTATTATATTTCCTTTGTAATCCCATTTTTTATTGACTATTTGCTTGTTAAAATTCTTCTCATATGTGGTTCTTATTTTAAAGGATTTTCTGATGTCTCATATTTGTATAATTTGGCATTAATGTGTTATTTCAGGAGATTTTTCTTAAAACAACTATAAATTATCATATCATTTTTCTATGTCCGTATTATGTGCACTGAGTATAAATAATAATAATAATAATAATAATAATAATAATAATTTTATTCAGCTTAAGATGTACAAAGTATATATGGCCTTGTCAAAGGAAGAATAAAGTATAAAATATTGTTTAATATATTCTAAAAATAGTTATTCAAATACTCATCAATAGAATAATCCATTTTCCTATGAAAATTTTTTTACATTAGTTTTAAATTTTAGGAAAGAAGCACTAATTTTACATTCCTTAGGCAGCTTATTATGTAAATGTATGCCAAGAGAACAAGTCCAGAAGCAGCAAGTTTAGTTCTATTGTAGTTAAGGTGGAGATTTGAGTTTGAGCTGGTGTTGTAACAGTGAAAATCAGAATTGGTAGAATACATTGGCGCAGTGCTGAAGCCCTTTGGAAATACTGCTTGTTCTCTCAGCTGGGCTGCAGACAGAGTCATCTGCATACATTCAGCTATAATCCTCATGAATGTCTTTTAAATCTACTGGAAGGAGGCTGATGGGGTGGTAATTCTTCAAATCATCTTTGCTTCCTTTCTTGTGCAGGAGGGCAATCTTTGCATGATTCCAATCCCTGGGGATTCTCCCTTGTTTTAGACAATAGTGAATGATTGTGCTAGAACATTAGCAATCTCTGTTCCACTGGCTTTCTTATACTTCTCCAACACCCAATCTGCTCCTCCTGCTTTCCCATTCTTCATCTCCTTAATTGCCACCCTGCCACATTCTTTGGGGAGAACTGAGAGGGAATCTTGTGAGTTTTGGCTTTCCTCTTGGTTTTTCTCATCAGTATTTTCTACCTTCCTCAAGATTTTAGGTCTGTTTTACGTTGTTGTGCCATCTCCTTTATGCTTGGCTAGAATCTGTTTCTTCCCTATTGCTAGGCTACTTTTGGCCCTCTATATTATACTCTTTTTATTTTCTATGGCCTCTTGCACAACTTTTCCTCATATCTTTCTTGATTCCCACTCTGATGGCCTTGCAGAGCTCAGCATATTCGATGTTATCTCTTGGAGTGTCTGAATTCTTCAGTTCCTTTCATAATTATGGGGTATATTTAGGTCAAACGCAGAGAAATTTCGCCATAAGAGCCAGTGAACATAAAAGATGTTTTTTGAACAAGTACTCCTAATCTCACTTCGCTAAGCACCTTCTGGAATTTAACCATTCTTCTGTCTTTGTACCCAAAATTCTTCACTATACAGATAGAAACCAAAGGCTTAATATCTTAGAACAGTTTGAGATTATTTCCCTTACATATTCCAAACAATGTAATGTGGTTAACAAGTACCTCTTCCCTTCCCATTCCCCATTGATTCAATGCATTTTACCACCCACTGACAATGTTCCGTACCCCTGACTCGCCTCTCTGTCCTCTCCCACACGCCTCTCTTTTCCTATTTCCTTATTTTCCCACCAGTCTTACTTGTATATATTACGAGTAAAATGTAGCTTGCATACTGCAAGCAGATCGGCAATACTAATTTCATATTGGCATCATATTGGGATGGTCCTCAAAAGAAAAAAAAAAGGATTTAATTTTTTCTTAAAATTCGCTGAAATTTCATCGTCTGGCATCGAACCTAGGCCTTCCTGGTGAACCTACTATGCAGCACAATAGAAGATCAACATCTCTAACTATGTGCGAAAATTCAAGCAGAAGTATTGGATACAACTGCCTCAAAAGACGTTCTAATTTTCACGAATGTAAATGCCTCTCTGGATTCGAACCAAGGACGATCTTGGAAATCTAAAACATGATTTTGAAATGTACCTATGATATCTAACTACATGCCGAATTTCAAGTTTCTATATTGCTGGGAAAGGGTTCAAAATAATTATTGAAAATCGGATCAGTTACTGATTGTAGAGACGCCTGGTGTCGAACCCAGGACACGCTGGTAGTTGTGAATGCACAGTTAGATTTTTATGAACTTGATCTTATATTATGCAAAGATTGAAGCCGATATCATGCCGGGAAGTACCTAAAATTTGTTTCCGTTTTCCCCATAAGAAATGCATTGTGGAGTGCAAATGGCCCTCTGGGATCGAACCAAGGACCATAAGCGAATACAAAAAATTTGATTATGAAATATATTTATGATTTCTAACCCCATGCCAAATTTCAAGTTTCCATGCATTTGGAAAGGGGTCCATAAAAAATCTTAAAAATCGCCACAATGCATTTTAAACGGCCGATTTTTGCCCCGACCTAGCATCGAACCAAGGATATTTTCCGTAAAACTCATTTATGTTTTCGATAGATCATGTTCATATATATAGGCTCCTTGAGTTTTAATTCTCTACCTATCCAGAAAGTATTTTTTTTTAATTCCCGAAAATCAAAGCAATGCATTTAAACAGGAAAAATCGGGACTTTGGGGCCCTCTGGAATCGAACCCATGACACTGAGGTTCAATATCGCAATTTTTCTGGAGGTTATACGTTATGGCCAATATGTCGTAAAAATTTCAAGCCAATGACGCTTGGGGTTTAGCCTGTGAATTTGTATCCTCTCTATATATATATATGATATATGAATGAATCCGGAGAAGCATCTATATATAATAGATGCTTTACATTTTTGCTTGGTCACTTGATAATGGAGATCAATCTCTGAAACTAGTCGTGTTTTGTTTCCATTTTTTGTCTCTAATAAATACTGTGGAAAAAGTACAAATTGTTCTTCTTCATCATGACGTATTTCCACAAGACATCTTTATTTATTTATTTATTTACTAACAATAGTACTCCAACAACATAGTAATCTCCAAAAACATTGAAGTATATTGACCCCAGTATTTGAAGGAACTGATTCCTGGGCATTGTCTGTGGAAAAATGTTTATTTTATATAAAAAATCTTTCCTTCTATAGTCATTCTTGGTAACTTAATATGAATTAGCATCCCTAAAAACATTTTGAACTCTGAGACAGTTACAGGATTAAAATTTTGTATGTGGTACCCACCTCTTTGATTGCTATTTTTTATTTTCTCTCCATTTATATTTGACTAGCGCAGGACCAAATCAAAAGTTCTTCAGAAGTCATATTTGCTGAAAATGAAGGCTGTGAGGTTATTTTGTTTTTTATAAAAGGCAATGTAGGTAAGTCATTAAGATCACCAGTTTGCTCCTTTTGAAATCTTGAAATTGAATTTCTTTTCCCATATTGTGCCAACTCTCTCGTCCCTTCTTAGTTATCCTTATAAGAATCAACTTCATCGTTTAGTTTTCTACCAACTGTTCCAAGTTTAGAAAATATTTTTTTGGATGAGGGTACATAAGTTTTTAGTCTAGCTTTCTTAAATTAGACTATATTATTATGTAAGTTCCATTAAAATATATAAATATCTATAAGAAAATTAATCTTAAATTTAAATAAAAGGGAAGAGATTTTTGTGTAAACAAAAGAGACAACAACAATTTTACCCCAAATACTATTATTTACCTTCTGAATGTAACTGCTCTCTGTTAACATATAACCTCATCACTTGTTTTTATTGTAAATAGTATGTGATTTCTCAAGATATTTTCCAATCGTTTTTAGGAAACACAGTCATCTATGAAAGGGAAGTACTCATCATTCTGAAGGAATTAGGAAAGGAAGGAAGGAAAGTTTTGATAAGTTTTTGTGGAGAAAAATACAATAAGTTGATAGACTAAGAAATGCTGATGCTTAGATAAGAGTCAGAGAGTATGTAACATAACTTTGAATTAAAGTGAAACACTTTTTCGGAATTGGTTGGGAAATTTGAGTGACAAAGAAGATTGTTAAGTATGCTTGAATGCCAGAAGCTGCAACAAGATGGCAGAAGAGCCTCAGGATCAAAAAGCAATGGGAGAACGACATCCAGTTTAAAGCTGTCAGAAGCTAAGCTAAGTTCCACTAAGAAGAATCTACCTTCTACCTTATACAGCTGCTATATTTATATTTTCAATGATTTTTAAACACTGTAAGCTTACTTTATCCTCTTTGTCATAATACAAAACTTTTTTATTGTGTTTTACTTGAATTTTTTATTTTGTTACTTTCAAAGTGCGATGATATTATTTCTTGATATTATTATATTACTCAGGTATTATCACTAACTTTTTAAAAACAATTGTAATTATTACTGCTTGGACTGATTGTCTCATTCATTTCATCATTCTACCTGACTGACAACTGATTTTTTATCTTGAATTCTGGTTTTCAGGCTTTACTTGTCTCCTACATTCATATTTTTAAATACTTGATCATGCCTTATGAATTAATAGTAATGGTTCATGTTTGAGGAATTGCGTTGATATACGTTTCTAATTTTATCTATGCGGGGCATCCAAAAAGTAAGTTTCCCTGTTCTACCGCTCAGACAAAAATAGAGGTAGGAGAGAGATAGTTGTAAGAAGTGTTGATACAAGTGTGGTGGTATTACTGAGAAACTCTCAAGGCTGCCCGAGACACGTGATGTTTTTACAACAATTACAATCATGTATACTTCTTTGCATGTTACTACAAGCTGTGAAATTAGAAGTTTTGTTCGTTTTTTGACTGCAAAAAATGAAACATCAGTAAAAATTCATCAACAGGTATCCGCAGTCTACGGCAAAGATGCCATGTCTATCCAAATGGTTTGTCGCTGGCATACAATGTTCATCAAGGGAAGAGTAACTGTTCATGGCGAGGAGCGTAGCAGCAGGCCATTGATGTCACGTCAAGCTGATGTGATCAACGCTGTTTGCAAGACCATAGTGCTTGATAAACGCTTCAGTTTGGACAAGATTCTTTCCAATCTTCCTCTGAAGTTTGAGATCAGCCGATCGTTGCTACATACCACCATTGTTGATGAGCTGCAGTACAGGAAAGTCTATGTTAGGTGAGTGCCCAGATTGCTTACGGAAGACCATAATTGGCAACACATTGAGCCAGCTCGGTCTTTCTTGCAGTTGGTAGAGTGTAAGGCAGATGCACTGTTTTCCTGGATAGTCACTGAGGATGAAACTTGGGTGCACTATTCAACCCCTGAATCAAAAAGACCATGCATGGTGTGGCAAAAAGGGTAAATGTGCTCCACGGAAAGCAAAGGTTTGCTGAGTCAGCCAGGAAGGTCATGGCAATGATCTTCTGGGACTCCAAAGGAGTTCTTTTGATAGACTACCTGCCCCATGGGACGTCCATCAACGTTGCTCGTTATTGCAAGCTTCTGAAGAAACTCTGATGAGCCATACAGAACAAACCATGTGGCCTGCTGTCATGGAAAGTTTTGTTGGTCCATGGCAACACGAGGCCACATTCTGCCCGAGAAACAGTGCTGCTTCTGAAAAACTGCCGCTGGGATGTGTTTGGTCATCCAGCGTACTCACCTGACCTAGCCCCCAATGATTATCACCTGTTTCCAGAGCTGGAAAAACAGCTTGGTGGTCGGTGATTCTCTAATGATGTTGACCTCAAGAATGAAGTCGATTGTTAGGCAACAAATTTGGCAGTAGAACACTGTGATGTCAGAATAAAAAAACTGTTGCCAAGATACGAAAAATGTCTTAAAAATGAAGGAGACTACATCAAAAAATTTAAAAAAATCTGAATTGCATTACTGGCTAGTTTGTATCATTTTTAAATAAAGATTTTATTTTCTCTATTCTAGGGAAACTTACTTTTTGGACGCCCCTTGTATATACCCATTTTTTATGGTTTTTAATAGTATTGCTTGCATTTATATTTTGTCACAAGGTATTATATGAGGTTTGTATAGTTACAACAAAAGCATTTGTAGACATGCTTGTCTTGAAAAGTCTTTGGGTGTGAGTATAGTTTTTCTATTGGTTGATTTTGGCATTCACTTATTTCTTTATTCTGATTGAACGATTCATTTTCTAATTTGTCTCTTCAATGCTGAAGGTTTATTTCATACTTTGTAGATATATTTTTTAAAGATAAAAATATTTAAGAATACATGTTCAATAGTTAACAGGCTTATACCTAGCTTTCATAGAGTAACATTGCCCCCTGCCCTGCCCCTGCCTTTGGTGACATAATATAAATTTGGTAACGTATTCCTTTCAATGTATATTTTCTTGTTGCTACTATACCTTTAATATATGTTTATATTGTGTTTTTTCTATTTAGAAACATCAAGGCTTGTGTAGTAACTAATATCTATGATTTTTTAAAAGGTATTTAAGAAGTGAATCAATTACTAGTTCTAAGATTTTCAATATTTTGAGATGTGCAGGACTTGTGATTTTATTCTCCCTTAATTTAATTTCCCTTATCTCTTATTTTCTTAAGTATATTCATGGCCTTTTAATTTTATGATGTGTTCCTATGTTCATTTCCTTGTATTTTTAACTGATGGTTAACAACATTGCAGTGTTTTAAAACATTTTATGTTGCTTATTTCCTTCAGTTTTTGTTTGCATCTTTTTGTTTGTTATTATTATTATTTATCATATAGCTTTAATTTGATTTAATATATTTATCTGGTCATGGAACTTCTTAGTGCTTCCTGGTGTTTAATTCTTCTCTTGCCTATGTCCTTAGTGGATGTTCATTCCATTCTTAGCTTCATTCATTCGGAGCAATCAATGCTTTTAAGTTATATACTCCATAATAAGCACAATGAAAGGTAATAATAGAGTATTTATATTTAACATAATAATAATAAAGTATAGTACATGGTAACTATGTATATTATATTCCATTTCCATTGGTTTTCAAATTGTTTGTTCGTTTATTATTTTCTTTAGCATGGACAAAAACCTTTTTTACTTGGATTTTTATTCTGTTAGTTTCGTAGTATATGATTTTTTGATCAGGTTTTATTGATAACTTAGTTAAAATAAGCGGCAATTAGGGCAGCGGACACTTTGAGGTTTTATAAAGTATTTTATTATTCTACCTGACTGACATTTTTTTTTAAATACAGAATTCTTATTTTTAGGTTTTCCTTTCCTTTCCTTGCCCATCTTTTAAGGACTTGATCATGTCTTATGAAATAATTAGTTATGAAGTGAAATAATTCTGGAAGGCAGGTTTTTCTGGAATGTTCTTTGGGTCTTAGTTCATTTTTCTATTAGTTGATTTTGGCATTCACATGTTTCTTTGTTCTAGTTCATTTTCGATTTATCTTTTCAATGCTTGAGGTTTATTTCTAATTTTGAAATATACATACATACATACAAACATTTAAAATTATTACTTTAACCCTTTGAGTAGTACAGACGTTCATGTACGTCCCTGGGCCTCCTGGCCATCTGGAGTACGATCGTACATGTACGTCCTGGAAGTTTGAGCTCGAGCAGTAAAGGCGTATGTATACGTCTTATTTTCAGAAGCATAGTAGCTTTTGCCGCCATCTATGGAGAGCCTAGTGAGTATAATTGTCACTATAAATTATCTCTGAAGAGTGCTACCATCTATATTATAATACTGGTCACTACGTTCCAACTGTAGTGCGTGACTACCTTATGTAGCTGCCGTTCAGTGACAGATCTCAGTGTATTTGTTGCTATAATTATTTGATGAGTTATTATTGTAATTTCAATACCACATTATTCTGGAATCTTATCTGGTATGATTGCTTCTTTTATAATGTTTTTCTTATTCGCCAAAATATATCGCGTCTGTCATCTAATATTTTTTGCCTTTCCCCAGTAAAAATGTTGAGACATCATTCAGGAAGACTAGCTCCGGAAGATATTGAAAACATTTTGACAAATGCGGAATCTGATGACGAACCTTATAGTGATAGTGATTCCAACAATGACATAGACGACTATGAGTGTGATGAATGTTCTTCCGAACCTGGTTCAAAACCACAAGCAAAACGGCCTCGTTTGATACCGGATGAACCACCTATGTTGAGGAAGTGGATGTCCTCAGGCAAGTTTCTTCCAACAATTTCTCCCGTTTTTGACGATTCAAATTCCGGCGTTTTTGATACTTTATCTGAGAAGCTAGATGATGTTGTGGAAGATAATAGACTGGAAATTTCTATTTTCAAAGAAATTGTTGACGAAGCTCTTCTGAGCAAAATTGTGATTGAAATGAACAATTATCATGAATTTATTCTTGAAACTACATGCGTAAAAGAAAAATCAAAGTTACACAAATGGAAAGGAATTACTGTAGACGATTTGTATGTTTTTCTAGCTGTTTTTTGTTGATGGGGCATGTAAAAAAGAACAGACTGAAGGACTATTGGTCAAAAAATTCCTTGATTGAAACGCCAATCTTTGGAAAAATAATGTCATTGGATAGATTTCAGCTAACACTCCGGCTGCTGCACTTTAGTGATAACAATATCCAACCACAAGGTGATTGACTGTATAAAATAAGGTGTGTTATAGACCACTTCCGCAGAAAATATCAGTCTATTCTGTATCCATTTACCAATTTGTGCATTGATGAAAGCATAGTAGCTTGGAAAGGTCGCCTAAGTTGGAAACAGTTTATACCATCTAAATGTCATAGGTTTGGGATAAAGATGTTCCTCCTCTGTGACTGTGAAACAGGATTTATCCTTGACCACATAGTGTATACAGGGAAAGAAACTGAGATTGAGTATAATGAAAAACTTGGAATCTCAGGTTCTGTAGTAAGCACATTACTTGCTCCTTACAAAGGAAAAAACCATAATGTATACCTTGACAATTGGTATACAAGTCCTAATTTGTTTGAATATTTACATGAAAACAAAACTGGTGCTTGTGGTACGGTTAGAAAAAACCGGAAGGGAATGCCCGAGTTTCCAAAGAATATAAAAAAGGCTGAATGCATCTCAAGACACACTAAAGCTATGTTAGCTCAAAGATGGCGAGACAAAAGGGAGGTCAACATGCTGACTACAATTCATGAGGACTCTATGATTGAAACTGGGAAAATTGATTTCACTGCCGGAAAAAGCGTTACTAAACCACTAAGTGTTATAAGGTATAATGAGAACATGGGCTTGATTGACAGGGCTGATATGCAAATTAGTTTTACAGGAAATATTAGAAAAACCATGAAATGGTATGTAAAGCTATTTTTCCATGAAATAGACATTGCTGTGTTGAATTCCTACATTGTGTATCAAATGAAGACTGGAAGAAAACCGCAACTACAGGACTTCAGACTGAAGCTCATTGATCAACTGTTGGAAGAGTCTGTGAAGGAGAAAAAATCACCCAGGGGAGGCCGACCTTCGACAGGAGGAGGAGAGAGTCTTTGCCTTTCAGGGCGGCACTTCCCAAAGCCAGTCCCTGCTACAGCTTCCAAAGAAAAGCCACAAAGAAAATGCTTCGTATGTCAACATACCAAAAGACGGGAGGTCAAGCGGAAAGATGCTAGGTGAATGTGCTTAGACTGTAACATACCTCTTTGCCTGCATCCTTGCTTTGAGGAATACCACTGTTTGAAAAATTTTTAAAATGTAAGGAAAAGATATAAACGTATATGTATATATAATGTATATGTGTATATAAGATATACATTTTAGTATGATTACTTTTATACTGAAATATATATATGAGACTCTGCTAATCCCAATACTTCATTATTTACAGATAGACAGGCGAGAATTGCTGGAGACAAAAACTTTTAATTTTATAAATGTTTAAAAAATTATTTAAAATAGTATAAATGTATAATAAATGAGTTAACACAGATAAATATATCAAACACATGATTTAAGCTAATAAAACTGAAACTTGACCCAATTTAGTTATTTTGAAAAAAAAAACTCACTCCTGGGGGTTAGCCAGCACGAACAAAACTCACTACACAAAGGGTTAAAATATACTAATCTAAAATTGGAAGTGTTTAAGATTAACTGTTAATGAGGTAATAACTTAAACGTAGCTTATTTAGTTCATAGGATTTGTTCATACATAGCTTCTAGTAGGTACTAGGCTTGAGAATCTCTATGCAGAATCAATTCTTTTCTACATGCATATTCTTGTTGGTACAATAACTATATTATACATAAAAATATTTCACCAGGAGACTTCTGCAATATAATATTGTATTCATAATATATTGTATATCCCCACTTTTTCTAACTATATTTATAATTATATTGTTAGTTCTTAAATTTTGTGGTTTTTAGTTTATTTTAATATATGAGATTTTTAATGGAAAGACAGTGACAGAACAAAAGGTGTTCTTTGCGTTTCATTTTGCAGTTACAAAAAATCCAGGGAAAAACAGGCATGAAAAGAGTCTGACAGGACTCAAATCTCAATCTCTTGATTGCCAAGTCAGTTGCTCTTTCAATTGCGCTATTATATCTTAACATTCAAACATGCTGTTTAGGAGGTTTGTTTAGTCACCTCAGCAATTCTGGTAGGCAGGCTAATCTGAAGAAACCATGGAGTGTGAGCACAGTTTCTCTGTCATCAGCTGATTTGGAACTCATTTCTTTTTCTGGTTACTTGGTTTGTTTTTGATTCCACTCCTCTATAATTGACGTATATTTCTTACTTTGTTATAGATTTATTTAGATTTAAGGTGATCTTTTTTGAGATAATAAATTTCTGATGTTGAAACTGTTTATGATTTACTGTTTAATAGGTATTAGATTACATCTTGCTTATGTTCATTTTCATGGGTTATAGCTTATGAACTATTTTAACAGGCAATAGTTTGTATCTAGCTTTTATTGTGGTGTCTGACAATCTCAAAGTGGAAAAGATGAATTCTGTCATTTTTTTTCTACTACACCTTTAATATTTGATTATATTCTTTCAATCTGTTTTGTGTTTAGAAAAATCAAAGCCTGTTATAATTTTCCATATATTATTTTTGAGGTATTTAAGATGTGAATCAATTACTAGTTATAAGATTTCCAATATTTAACAATATACATTGCATTGATTTTTTTCTACCTAAGACTTTTGGTTTTTAATAGGGATGGGACGTTCGAATCTTCGAATCCTCAAATCCCTCGAATAATGCCTCTTTTCTCGAATCTTCGAATCCTCGAATCCCTCGAATAATGCCTCTTTTCTCAAATCTTCGATTCCTCGAATCCATTGTGTTTCTCCTCGAATCCGAATCCTTAAAAATCTAAGTCACTTACATCCTCAGCAGATGAAAATCCTTTCGTTTATTTCAACCAACCAGCAATTTCAACGTTACCACCATTACCATGAGTGCAATCGAAAGCAATGATAGAATCGATTCTTCGAGAGTGATAAATTCCTATTTCCTGAGCGGGTAAATTCAGAATATGCGCCAGGGTGACCAGATGTGCGCACAAGTCGCCAAATTGGCGATTTTTCATACTACTTGGTTCCCTAATGGGGGCATTGGTGACTGGCGATTTTTAAGGCGACTTTTGAGAATTCAAAGCTGAAAAACAGTGAGTTGAGGGCACGCGTATCCAAAAACTCAAATGCTTCGGAAGTGAATGTATAGATGAGCCCGGCGCGGCGGCCGTGTCATCTGATATCCAGGCGCAAATCGACGGTGGGAAATCGCATAGCACGAGCGCAATGAAGAAACACATGAGGAAGCATTGCTTTCAAATTTTTGCCGCTAAAAGTGACGAGGAGGGAGAAAGGTAAGTAAAAATAAAACACATCTTTGAACTTACATACCATTTATATTGAGTATTTATCGAAGTAGCAAATTTCCCATGGTAATACCATCTTTTCAGTTTTTCAATGGTATTTACCTTATATTTCTATTGATTTACCAGAGTCACCATCCCTTGATTCCAATGCAGTGGAGACAATGCACTCTGCTTCCTCAAGTTTCTCTGTTGCAATGGACAGCCCTTCACGCAACTTGAGCCCTAATTACCCTTTGCCGAAGAGGAAAAACTCTGGGCCATCACAATTGACATTGAAAAGTTTCATGGAGAAAAAGTGAAAATTCAACCCAGGTGATCAACAAAGTAAAGAAATCACAAGTTTTCCTGAGATGGTGTGCCTGGATAATCAGCACCTGTCAGTTGTAGAGAATAAAGGTTTTCAGGCTCTGGTTCTCCATTTAGAGCCAAGATACACAATGGCATCTAGGAAGCATGTTGGAAATAAATTAATTCCAGAAATGTATGATGAAACAAAAATAAAAGTCAAGGCCATTCTCAGCAAAGCAGAGAGTATTTTCATTACAACAGATATGTGGACGTCAACGAGTAATGATGATTACCTCAGTATCACTGCTCACTTCATTGATGCTGACTTTAAATCTCACCATTTGTGTTCGGAGGTAGTGCCTTTTCCTGAAGTTTCACACACTGGTCAAAACTTGAGGGTATTTATTTGTGAAACTCTTAAAAGCTGGGACATAGAAGACAAAATATTTTTGATTGTGCGTGATAATGGGAGGAACATATGCTGTGCTCTTAATGAGTCTGATTTCAGCCATATTCCATGTCTTGCTCACACACTGCAGTTGGTGGTCAAAGATGGACTTCTTAATAATAAGATGGTGAGTGGTTTGATTGCTACATTTCGGCGTATTTTAGGTCATTTTAAGCACTCTTCCAAAGCTACCAAAGTTTTATAAAAACCCCAAGTGACTCTGGGAGTTAAGCAACACGGGCTACTGCAGGATGAGCCCACCAGATGAAACTCCTCATTGCATATGCTTACAAGGCTGCTTGAACAAAAGGCAGCAGTTACACTGGCAGCGACATATCTTACTGTTCCTGTTGAATTAACTTCTCATCATTGGGAGCAGATTGTAAGTGCTGCAGGCATTGCAAACATTTCTAATCAAGCAACTTTTGCTGTGAGTTCAGCTGATGTAACCATATCAGAAGTTATCCCCATCATTAACAGTGCAATGCATGAATTGAAGAAACCTGCACCAGTCTCTTCTGGCTTACAAGGTGTGAAGAACGACTTATTGACTGTACTGAAGTGCCGATACCCATCAGTGGAAAGTAATGAATTCTACGCTGTTGCAACTCTCCTTGATCCAAGGTTCAAAGGAAGTGTTTTCTAAAGTAAGGAGCTTTTTCAACAAGCCAAAACCCAGCTAATTCAGGAGGTTAAAAACATAAGTGGAACATATCCTGAGGAAAGGAGAGAACTGGTGAGTAGGCTAGCGTAAGCAATTTATCATTTGATTGCTTCTTATTTCATGGTTTATATAGACATGTTAAAATCTTTCCATTTTCTTTCTTATCATAGGTTCCTACATCAGATGTTAAGACGTCGATGCATGGAATGAGGTCATTTTATAGCCGTATTATGAGCCCTGTACAAACATGTAATCATTCTGCTACCGCTGAGGAAGAAGTGGAAAGGTATTTGCGAGAAGAGCTTCTTCCTCCTGAAAACAATGCCTTAGAATACTGGAAAAGAGTTGTACATCAGTTTTCAGTGCTACCAAAACTGGCTAGGAAGTACCTTTCAGCACCACCCGCAACAGTGCAATCAGAGAGACTGTTCAGCACAGCTGGCATTATATGTGATAAGAAGAGGAATCGGCTTGATCCTGAATGTGTTAAAATGCTCATTTTTTTAAATAAAAACTTAAAGCAATAAAGTTTTTATATGCTTGCAGTTGGAGTGTTTAATTCTATAGTGTGGAAAATTAATATTAGAATTCAAAATAAATACAAGCTTATGTAAAAAGGAAAAGGCAACAATTAGGTTTTAGATAAAATTTTGGATTCAAGGTAAAGTTAAGATTTGGATTCGAAATAAGATTCAAAATTTGAGGGTGAATTTAAGATTCGGATTCGAGAAAAACTGGATTCGACCCATCTCTAGTTTTTAAGGTTCATTTTCTGCAATTTTTGATTTCCTATGTATATTTATGTCTTCTTCACTTATATATGGAATAGAAACATCATAAAGTACTTAGGTGTAACATGGTAACTTGAAGCTCAGGACAGAAAAAATTGGAAAGTACTTGGGGAGGCCTACATCCAATGTCGGATTGAAAATTTTAGAGTATTTGTAAGTATTCTTATGGAGCTCTATTATATTCCTTTCCACGATCGTAAATTTTTCATGGAGATTCATGAAGTTTTCAGTTATATCTCAATTTGATATCTTGTATTTTGCAGTGGTCAAGGGAATACCAAGTTTATGTATATACCTACCAAGATATTGCTAATGCAAATTACTAAAATGTTCTTACCTTCCAGCAATTCAACTATGTGGTACATCTATCTCGTTTTGATTATTCTGAATAATATTTCTTGTATATATTTTTTTGCCACTCATATTTCGATTTTATTGTGATGTTTGGGGATTTCTTTGGAAAACCTAAATTTTTTCATCAATATTTATAGGTAGGCTTGTCTAAATAAGCCGATGAATTGATCCCATTCTTCTGAAAAGAACTTTTTTAACATAGTAGGGTTAGGAAACCTACTTCGATACACCAAAGAAGACACCCAGATTCCTCGAATCACACTCTTTATTCTCCCAAGGCTTACACATGCCCATCACGAGCACCCCATCGAGCCGCCATTGTTCTAGTCACTCTACGTTCCACTGTTTCTTTAGTTCTTGTCTCGCGGCAGCACCTGTCCGCCGCCCCCTTCGCCCTTTTTCTTTCCCACAGTAGTATAATTTTTGTTAATTGAATCTTTACTGCTTTTGCAAATTTAATTTTCTCTTTGATAGTTCTAATCCATGCTGTATATTTAGATATATTTTCACATAAAAGTGTATATGCTATAAATTTGGATATAAACACATTGATCCTTACAAAAGTAAATAGCTCAATTGCTATCCATTGTAAAATAATTTCCAAAGACTAATGTTTTGTTAGCTTTATTGCTTGTTTGTAATATAAAACTGTAATAAGGTATCCTTCCTAACTTTGGGCAAATACTGGGAGATATAAATAAATTGAATTGAAAAAGTATTAATGGAAAGAGTTCAGATAAGAGAATGTTATATTATTGTCATTGTCATTTTTCCATTGCTATGATGTCTTTAGAAAAAATTGTATCCTTATTTTTAATGATCTTACATGAATAAATATTCTTTGTAGTGTTGCTCATTTTAAACCCCTTCATTAAAAATCCATTTGTACAGGTTTTATAAAAGTTTATTCAGGGGATGGTTTTTTAGATAACATCAAAATTTCTTCTAACATTGTTATTTAATTAATTATTGTACAATCTATGTTAAGGTAGATAGAAAAGGGAACTTTATATACTTATATAATTTAAATATGAAATTAAAAACTCAAAGAAAGATCAATATTTTAAGGGGGGAGTACAGTGTATTTTTTTAATGAATTTTTTTATTGTTTTAAAAAAATCCCCCGAGTGTTGCGAAACGAACGCGGGTACTCCGAGCGTTGAATTCAAAAAACGGCCTCCGCTACAGTTTGCAAGCGCGCGTCGTCTGCTTGCCTTCTGCTCTCGCGCAGCACCTAACCGGAGGACCTAATGGTGAGCTTTGATGTAGTCTCTCTCTTCACCCGAGTGCCCATTTAGGACACGCTCAACATGTTGGAGCAACATTTCGATGAAAGGATAGTAAATCTATTCCGTCATATTCTCAATTCCACGTATTTCCTGTATAAAGGAGAGAATTACGAACAAACTGACGGTGTAGCAATGGGATCGCCACTCTCACCTGCGGTTGCAAATTTCTTCATGGAAGAGTTCGAGGAGGAGGCGCTCAGCACAGCACCATGGCAACCAAGATGCTATTTTCGCTACGTGGATGACACGTTTGTGATATGGCAAAATGGACGAGAAAAACTGGGAGATTTCCTCAACCATCTGAACGACAGGCACCCTAATATCACCTTTACAATGGAGATTGAAGAAAACGGCCAACTCCCATTCCTGGACGTCCTCATGGGAAGAAAATCGGATGGCACCCTAAGGCATAGCGTATATCGTAAGCCTATGCACACGGACCTTTATTTGAATGGCAGCAGTCACCATCATCCGGCTCAATTGAATTCCGTCCTCACAACCTTAATCCACAGAGCATATACCATTTCGGACCAGGAAAGCCTTCCTGGAGAATTAAAACATCTAAGGACGACGTTTCTACAAAACGGATACCCACAGAGGGAAATAAACCGGGCCCTTTAAAAGGCCGTTTGCGGTCCAGGAAGTAAAAAACCGGAGGAGAAACCAACAGCCACTGCCTACCTCCCGTACACAGCCCCGGTGACCAGAATCATTGCGAGGATACTGGCCAAACATAACATCAGGTCCATCCACATGCCCCCTAGAAAATTGGGCAGCCAACTGACAAGAGTAAGGGACAAACTTAGACTAAAGACCCCTGGAGTGTATCGTGTTCCATGCGAGTGCGGGGCTGCTTACATTGGAGAATCTGGCCGGACCATCGAAACCAGAAAAGCAGAACACTCCCGCCACATTCGTCTTCAACAACCGGAAAAATCGGCCATCGCAGAACACTCCCTTGAAGAAGGACACAACATCAACTTCAGCCAGACGAAAGTACTGTGGGAAGCCCCTTCGTTCTGGGATCGGAAAATTAAAGAATCGATTGAGATTCAATTAGAAGAGAACAACTTTAATAGAGACGAAGATTCAGCCTACACAAAACGTGGCAGCCGATCATCAGACAGATTGCCGAGAGACGACGCGTTGGCGCCAGCCAATCACAGAAGTAGAGACGAAGGATTCAGCCACCTCGGTGCTCAGGGCGAGTCTAACGTCGGGAAAGTGAAGGAAAAAAAAAAACGCAACCCGCAGAGCACTGGTGAGAACTTTTCGCCAGCTCCCCTTTAACTACATGTATTTTTGGGGTTTTATTTTCCTCTCATACGCGACTCAGGAGCTTGTCTATCCTATGACATGGACGCAGATGTTTTAAATGAACCTTTTACTTAACGATCATGTTCGATCTTTTTCTCAAAGTCCTCTTGATTCTTTTCATCATGGAAAATAAAACATGCCTGCAATGTAAACTTCTCGGATGCCGGTGTCGTCTGCTAGAGTAATACAGAGAACGAAACATCTGCCAACCTTCCGAAAACTGTAAAAAAACCTCGTTGATTATTATAATGTTAATTTATATATATTATAATGCATTAATCCGACTTATTTTTTAATTGATCAATACCAAGTATGGCATAAAAATTCCTTAATAATCGTTTACCACAATGAGATAAAGCTACTCTATCATACATTATAATAGCTTATTAGGGTAATTCTAGATTTTCCGCTTGTGCAAATGTTTGTTCTAATTCATAATTGGGACTCAATGCAGTAAAAGTTGTCAAAATGACGAATCTGTTCTTACAGCCAAATGCACTGCAATAGACCTCTGGACACCAATTGAGATATTGAAATTGGTGAATACTAGGGAGAAAAACTTTACTAACACCCAAAGAAATGTGTACGAAAGATTTTTTGGTTTCAAAATACAAGCATTTGAAAATCCCACAATTTCACTTCGGTCAAAACGTAATTCGCACCACCACCATCTTGAATGACGTCAGGTACCACATCCATGCTTTTGGTACGTATGTTTACGTTTGTTTCGTTAGTTATGAGGAGGTTCTTGTGTATAGATAACTGCAAATTCTGTGGTAAACAGAACACCTCGAAATGCCAAAGTGTAACATTACGTATTGCATTGTGCCCAAATGCATTAATACGACGAGAAGTGGCCCGGATAAATATTTCTTTACAATTCCAAAAAGTACTGCCGATTTTCCCGATGTCCCGATTTTTTCCATTTATTAGCATTGCTTTGATTTTCGGGAATTAAAAAAAAATACTTCCAGGATAGGTAGAGAATCAAAACTCAAGGAACCTACACATATGGTCATGATCTATCGTAAACATAAATGATTTTTACAGAAAAAAATCTGGGTTCGACGCTAGGACGATGCAACAATTTGCCCTTTAAAATAAATTGAGGTAGTTTTTCATTATTTTTTGATGCACTTATGGAAATGATAGGAAGTTCTCGCTTTGCTAAAAGATGTATATTAAGATTTAGTTTAAGAAAAAATTTTAGATACGGCGATACTGTTCCTAGGTTCGATGTGGTTCGATGCCAGAACACATTAAAATTTCTTTCATAAGGAATATATGTGAAAAGTAGGACGTCGTTTGGGGCAGTTGCAACCAATATTTCTGCTTGAATTTTCATGCATAGTTAGAGATGGTGATCTTCTATGGTGCTGCTCAGAAAGTATTACCATCGAAACCCGGGTTCGATGCTGGCCGGTAAATATATCCCCCATATAAAATACATAGGGGTAGCTTTTCATTATTTTTTATGCATTTTTCGAAATGATAGGAAGTTCTTGCTTAGGCAGAAGATGTATATTAAGACTCCATTTAAGAAAAAAAATTAGATATGACCATGGTTTTCCTGGGTTCGATGCCAGAGCACATTAAATTTTTTCACATAAGGAATATAAGGGAAAAGTATGACGTCGTCTAAGGCAGTTGCAGCTAATATTTATGCTTGAGTTTTCACACATAGTTAGAGATGGTGATATTCTGTTTTGCTGCATAGTAAGTATCACCAGGAAGACCCGATTTCGATGCTGGTCGAATAAAATGCAGCGAATTAAAGAATATTTTCATATTATTTTTTTCTATTAAGGACCGTCTCGATATGATGCCGACTTGAAATTAGTGTTATGGATATGCTTGCAGTATGCAAGCGACATTTTACTCGTATCTATTATAGACGATCGGTGTGGATGATGAAGTGTTGACGGAAGGATGTTCTGTCGCAAAAATCATCCGTTTGCGTCTGTGAAGATCATTTTGACGTAAGCAAACACGATGAATATAACAATATTTGCTACACTACGCCAAATACCATTTAATACAACTTAGCATTCGTTCTTAGAAATTGCTTTATGTGCACGAGGGCGGAAACATGTATGTTTTGTATATATTGCATTGTTGAGAGTTGAATACGTCTTTATTAACTAAAGACGTATTTTGTATCCTTAGTTAATAAATGGTCGATAAGAACATATTAAATTTTCATAGATAAAATGCGAATTTAATACGTTCGATTCATGTTTTTTGAGAATCAGGTGAATGCTCAGTCGTGTACGCTTCTTTGAAGCCCACCATATATGTGATGTCATCGTAGCGTTATGTAGTTTTAATTATTTAGATCCTATTTATAAATTCATAAATATTTATAATGCCTAAGATTCATACAATAAATATAATTCTTCCTTTTTTGTATGGTTAATGAATGATGTCCACAGTAGTTAAACACAAACATAAAATAACGAATGGACCGTACCGCATGGAACTAAAGGTACTAAAGGGCCGCGCGGATGTGGTAGCTGACGTCACATTTCCGTCAGCCAATGGAAATACGTATTGAGGTGGGGGTGTCTGCTGAGCAAAATTGCTTCCTTTTCTTGCGATTAAAAAAAAATACATGGCAAATTATTACATAAAATATACGTTTTACGTATGTATTTACCATTTTTGATATTTTAGAATATGTTTGGAGGCTAATTAAAACTTTGTCCAGAGGTCTATTGGTCATATTGAAGACAGAAACAAGCCACTGCTTATTTACCTATTAAACCTTTAGAAACGCGAAAATAACAAAATTACTTTGTGTTACACATTGCTCAAACTACAATTTGTGTTCTTCGAATTACTCAATCAAACCTTGATAACTCTGTATCAAAGCCGCAAAATCACGAAAAAACAATGTATTAGTATAGGGAGGTACGAAAAGTTCTCACCAGCATGGCGAAATGCGCAATTTGCCGCTTTACCCCTGGTTTCACTTTTGGTCGCTAGAGGGAGATAGGATATGCTACCCCTGGGTCGTTCCATATCAAATGATCACACAATTTTTACCTCACCATTTCAGATTTCTTTCATAATTGGCTCATGAATTATTTGCCCCATGATAAGTAAAAATCCAAATGTTTAGATTTTTTTGTTTATTATTTTTGTTGCTATGGGGATTCAAAGTTTACAAAAAACGTAAAAATAAGCATGCACATCGAAATATATTTTGACATAACTCCTGAACTGTAAAAGATAGAAAACTCAAAAAAACATTAACTTGTAGCTATTTTATTAAGCTTTAATATGATATGCAACATGACTACTTTCAAAGAAAGTTGAATTTCGAGGTCATGGGGGTCAAATTTCAAATTTGAATATCTCAGAAAAGGTATAATATTTTTTTTTTCAAAAAATATCAAAGAATTTATCATGTTTTGACCCCATTTCCACCAAATCTCAATTTGGGATTTCTTGTGTGCTCTGCTGTTGGCCAAGAGGTTGTCAGCAGTGATGACAAATTCCAGTTGTCTTTTGGTAGATAATCTCATTTATTACATTAATATGTTCAAGTTACAATTTATGTAAACTGCACCACTGACATAATTTGATTCTGTTTGCCTTATTCTCATGTCTGATTTCTCTTTAACCCAGAGCTTTATACTATTCGTGTCTATTTTTAGTTGTACCACAATGTAAAGTTATTTTTTATTATTTGTTATCATGAATAATTGCTTTGACAATTGTTGATAATTTTTTGTCACTTTTGGTAAATAAATATGGTCAAAAATTAAGGAGTAATGTAATAATCATTTAAACCTTCCAATTATATTATCCTGTATGCTTAATCAACTGTTTCCATTGTTTTATTGTAGATTTTATAGATTTGTAGAGGTTAACTAAATTTATATAACTTCAACCTAATGAGAACTCAATAGGAGTTGATCACCAGTTTTTCCGGAAAAGACCCCAAATCTTTCATTTCCTGTCATGTTGCAACATTGTGACTTTCCATTGGATACATGGAAGGCACAGTAGTCACTTATGGAAATTAACCCTTAAAGGACCAAGGGAGGGCTAAAACATGCCCACCACTTTTCTTTTTCAATATTTTAAGAACTTAATCGTGTTATACAGTCTTATAACTTCTTACATTGTCAAATATAGGTTGTTAAAGATAACTTTATGTTAATGCGTTTTGTATGTTTTTTTTTAAGCACTGTAATGAGAGCGGAAATAGGCGGTGGACCCAAAATGACTCTCCCTTGGTCCAACCTGCGACATACATTTGAACCAAATGGAATCATATATTTTGACAAATTGTTTTTAATTTATTTTAATATATCAATTTAATGTTTTTTAATTATAACTTGTTGTTGATGTATAAGCATAACTAACGGTGATTTACTAACTTATTTTCCGAATTGGAGCTTTAAAGCCGGTACCATTGAGAAGAAGCTTTATCATATCTTCGTCTTTAATGAATGTTTTTAAAAATAAAATTTCATTATTTTTATCGCAGTAGTACAATTTTTAGCAACGAAAATCATTGTAACAAGTTTTTAAAAATCCAAGAAGGCAATTGCTGAAGAGATATTATGTTTCTTTATTATTTTATCGAAATTTTATTTGACCCTCCCTTGGTCAGCGGAATAACAAAAAAAAGGTTGGACCTTTAGGGGTTAAAGGTAAATAATAAGCGGTGCAATGTCGATATAAGCGAGACACTTTTCTTATTTGGCCGTTGAGAACATTTCCTCACACTATCCGCTGCTTAGATTATGACTTATTTTTTATGAGCTGCGACGTAGTTTATAAATTCTTATTCAATGTTCATTGCCGGCAGTAGTGGTACCTACTTTTCTCTGTGAGTGAATACTACCAGTTCGTAAATTATATTCCTTGTGGTAGAAATCGGTTTTTTGTAGTGCGTTACTCGCGGCGAGGCGTTCATACGTTATCGCACAACTTCGAGTTAAGTATTGTCCCGTAGAAAAGCAGTACGTACCATAAATATGTTTTGTTTGTGCCTGGCCATGTATTTTCTGCAGATACTGACTGTTTACAGTTAATTATTTTCATTAGAAATAACGTCTCATCTCGCTGAAAGCAAACTACGCACGGTGGGATTTCAAACGCCGCCATTAAATTGACCCCAGTCACGTGACACTCCGCTCCGGTATGTTTGTCACGCGCTCGCCCGTAAGGGGAAGTCGCAAAGCGCCATCTATATATTACTGATCTAGGGAGCAGAGGGACGGAGGGGCAGAGGACCAGTAGAATGATTCGGGGACTCTTCGCGGGCTGTTCTCCGCCGAACCCCAATATAGCCAGCTCTCAACTATTTTATTTGTCTATTTCAAACATTTTTATTGTGTAAACGTACGGTCTGCAATACTTTTTTTTGTCTGATGTTTTCTTTATTGCATGCAAACGGCCTCGTGTCGCAAACACGGTCTTTTACCTTCGACAGTTAAGTCCCCAGTTTAATTGTATATTGTTCTAGATACAGCATAGGGAATGCAGGCCGTAGCCGTGGGTTTTTCTTCTTCTCCTTTTGGCTCTTTACTTGTTCCATGAGGGGCTCTTTTAAGGGCCACGCTTACTTCCCTCAGTGGATGACCATTTTGAAGGAAGGTCGTCCTAGTTCGTCTCCAATGCTGTCTTCATCCATGTGCTCGGACCAGATTTTTCAATGCAGGATATCTTTTCGTTTTCCAGGTGATTTCCAAGTACGTGAGTGATTTGGAACGTGAATTTGAATTCGGCGGTCCAGTTAAAAAGTTTCTCTCCCGCCATTTTTATTGCATCCCAAAGACTGTTCAATCTCTGTTCCTGCCCAATGGGGAAAATTAGACACAATCTAATCCTTTCTATAGCTCGAGAACGTCTCGAATCTCGAGAGCATCCCGCGATACATCGGTGTTCTATATAATCTAATGTTTTGAAAATTGCACTTGGAAATTGTTATTTGGGTTCGTTAAATAAACTTATATTTATTCCGTTTTTATTTCTTGCAGGATATTGAGGCAGTCTTAACTTCTAAATGGCACATCAACGGTGAGTACGCAAATATTCCTATTCTCATGTAATTGAAGAACTTCCTTCTCATTGAGCACATTACAATTGACGTGGGTGTTCACGATTTACATTTTATCAAAAAGGCTTAAGTATTATTCCCACAATTTTATTATTTCATGGATTTGATATTTTTCCAAATTTCTCATTTTAATATTTTTGGCCGCACTCTCAATTGGCCAACTAAAACATTTCACTCTCAATAATCGCCATAAATCTCAGACTGAATGTTTGTTTTAATAGTCAAACATACACGCTTGTTGTTGTGTTGATTTCACTAGATTGGTTCCATTGAAACATCCTTTTATTTATCAGAGATTGGATAAAACAGCTCTTGGAAAATTTATAGCAAAAATTAGCCCCTTAAACGTTTCTCAAAATTCCCTTTTGTGTACTGAGCTCATGCTATTTAAATGAATTGCCATATCTTCGATTAACGTTACAAAGAGAATTTTTTATCGTTAATTAAAATATTTTTACCTTCCGCTTTTTATCATTATTTGAAATAACATAGGTATATTATAATCACTGTTGATCATTTACTAAGATCATATGAAGGCATTTACACCATATCTTTTAAAAGTTACATTTATTTGTCATCATCTACTTGTTTTTTATTTTAATACTAGCAGAAGAGCCCGTTGATTGTCAGAGGGGAAAGTTTCAGAATTAAAAAAGTTTCTTAAAAGAATGCTTTTATTAAAAAAATGCAAAATGTCGCATTTTAAAAATGAGGTCTAAATATGGGCTACCCCAATATTTTTTTAATTGAATTAAAAAAATGTTAACTTGAAATTTCGTTTGCAAATAGTACAATATAAGAGCAAAATGGATTAATATTTTATTAGCCACCTGCATGTTAAAATTTATTCGTTAATCGATTGGATCTTATCAAAAGCATTAAAATGAGTCTTTACATTTCTGGTTACGCACGACTTTTAAGCCGATTATAGCGATTATCGCAACACGAAACATAACTCTGAAGTTTTCGGGATCGGGAGAGAGGCAGTGAAAACACAGATCAGCGAAAGTGATACTGAGAGTGAGGGAACGGCATTTACACGGGGTGAACCAAACTTTGACTGGAGTATGTCAGAAATATTTACAAATGGCGTCAAACAAACGTATTGCTGTGACATCATCTTCGAAATTCCTAACGGATCCATAGCAGCGTAAAGATGAGGTGGGACAGAAACAGCCATCTGTAGTCGCTTAGCACAAACGCTTTTTAATTTCACATTCCCGCATTGTGACGTCTATGGTGACGTAGTTTGGCGGAAGAACTTTAACTAGAATAGGTATTAGAAAACTAACGCTAGATGGCTCTTGATCGCATTGTATCTTGGAGCAACTTTTGGGAATTTCTGTCGATAAGGATCTCTTAAGAAATATCACAGCAATGTGAATTTAGGCGCGATTCATTAATAACTTTAAGGAAATCATTATGAGACTTGCGTCCCTATAATGACCCTAATTTCATGCCCCTCTTTACTCCTCCCCATGGGTGTGCTTACAGCCTCAAAAATGCTCTCGAAAACTTCGGAGTGAAGTGAGATACACGGTGTGGAAAGAAAGATAAATTACGGGAATGAAATAAATAAAAAATGCTATTCCAGTTCTATTTACCGGCAGTTAACTCTGCCTGAGATAATAACGATGTAATTTGTCTGATTCATCGATACGTGGTCATGCTCATTAAAGGATGCCACATACTTAGGTCATCAGCGCGGCGTGATGACGAAACTAATCATTTCATGGAGATTGGTAAATTTCTCTACTCAATCATATTTGGAATTTTCTTTTACATTTAATTTTCTCTTGAACGCTTCTAAGGTGGGCCGTAACACAGTATTTTTTAAATCCAATTGGCGCTCTGCGTGAATGTTCTGTAATGATATGAAAATACGACATGCAACTTTTTTTCAGAATCGGATTATATTTACGAATGCCTCCCGAGCCGAGAAGTTAAAAATTTGCGAAAATGAGAAACCAACACTTATGGAGACAGAGGTGTTAGTTTAAAAGATCTGCATTTTACTTGGTAGCAACTTAATTTCATCGAATTCAGTTTCTGAGATTTTAAGTTAATTGGACGCAATTTTTGCCATTTTCGGAACGTCGTATGTGTGATTGCGGGCGCTCTGATATGAAAACTATTTGCCGTATCAATACCAAAGATTTTAATGTTTTCCTAACAGCTTGTTTAACGTCTGATAACATTTTAATATGCATCGGTTGCAACAACCGCACCTAAAAAATAACGCTAATTACTTTTACAATTACAATGTCATAAATTGTGTTTTCTAATCGTACATTCATGGCAACAAATATGATGTTTTTCTCTGTCAAATTCTTTCATTGACTCAAAATTTCTCTATATCTATGACTTTTTAAGGACCTTTCCAGCTGCCTTTCGGATTGTTGAATGTGGTGCAAGCACCTTGGCTCTAATTTCCTAATCGATTGCTTTTGCGTATCGTACGCGTAAAAGTGTTAATTTTTGAAACGATTCGTTCTAGCATCTATTTCCCTAATCCTTCTGGCAGTATCAGAATATATAACAGGGGTCGCATTATATCGTTTGCTTCATCTGAGAACGTAATTTCTCTGATTGTATTTATTAAATTCATGCTTTCTATTAATATTCATTCTTCTAAAAACATCCCATCCCGTACCCTGACTCATTTTATTTGTATTACATTAGTAACTATCACTTCTTTATCGTAGCGTGCCCACAAACACGATTTTCAACATAAAGATACATTGCGGGATATTCTAAAATTTTTTCGAGGCACTTCCCGGAAAAGTAGAGAGTTGAAATTCGTGAGATAGCTATGCAGTGCCTTGCATATCCAACGAAAACCGCAAAGAAATCTTCGAAGATTTCGTTCGACGATAGGTCGATATCCTTGGGTCGACGCTAGGTCAGGGCAAATACACTCCCATTTAAAATTAATTTGTGACGATTTTTTAAATAATTTCCCGATATGACGGGAACTTGAAAATGTAGATAGAGATCATAAATATATTTTTTATACGATTTATACTTTCTCGCTGATAGTCCTTGGTTCGATCTCAGTTTCAAATTGGAGGTTGTATCATCCCCCTGACGACTGATCCGATTGTTGATTCCGATGTGTTTTCCCGTAAAAATACTCGAGGCTCATAAAGCTGATGATAAATGAGGACGATATATTACATGGATAACGAGATATTTTCTGGAGGAAGGTAACGAGCAATTGTAGGTACATAATTACAGTCAGAAAGGGTAGAGATTACCACTTTACCGATGAGGGAAGTTAGATGTCTTGTATATTTAGAAAGTGGAAATTCTGTGGGTTTGTCTTCGTTTATCCTCAGCGGGGTCTCGTAATATTGAGTTGATTGAGTCTATATTTTACTAGAATATGTAGTTTAAATAAAAGAATTCTTTCCTTGGAAATGTTTTCGTCTTATAATCTTAGTTGGGAGAAGATATACAGTTTCGCGGGGAAGGTAACCCAAAAAATATCGAAAACCAGAAAATTATTAAAAATATTTTACTTTTATACCACGCTTTTAATAGAAATCGAGATAAAATATGCAATTTTTGACTATGTAGATTTTTTATGTACCCTATACAGTTTCTTTGGCCGTAACTTGCTAAAAAATGAGATTAAATACACAAGTTTTGACTAATTTTAAAGCTTATGTTGTTCATCCGAATTAGGAACAGATGTTTACTCTTGCGTAGTTGAAATCTCAAAAAACATTCGGAAAAAAGAATTTAAACCAGTCTTAATTTGAATATGTTTTCTCGGTTTTTAAGCAAGTATGGCCACAAAAAACGAATTATTTTCGATTGTTTTCGGATTTTAGACGTTTTTTGGTTTTACTGCTAGGCATTAAAGATGAAAATATATATTATCTATATAGACTAAATTTGCATAGTTTCTATCGATTTTTAATAAAAACATGGTTAAATATTGAAATTTATGTGGTGATTTTCTTGTTTTCGATGTATTTTGGGTTACGTTCCCCGCGAAACAATATATCTTCTCTTAATTCGGATCGATAAGGCGATTCCTAATGTGTACTAAAATGGCAGTTTAACTATGATGTTTAAGGAAAACATATATATAAATAAATCTTTCAAGTTTCAATTCTTGAATCTACTGCTCGATTAAATAGACAACTTTTTCAAATGATGAGGGATTCCGATGAAAGATCTAATATGCTTCCTAATTTGATAAGTATCTTTCGATAATTTAACTAATCAAAGGAAAACAAACTGAAATTCCTACAAACGTTTTAGCGGTTTTGAACTCACTGCTCCACGAAAGTGAAAATGTTTTTATATTTCGGTGAAATATTGTCAACAGCTTCAAAATTAGTGCAAATTTGAATAGTTAATTTATATATTTAAGCAAAATATTGCCAAAAAACGGAATTTTCCCTTTATTCACGGATTGTCGACGTTTTTTGGTTATATAGGTAGAAAATAATTAAAAACATTTTATTTTTTTTACCATATTTTAACAGAAAATCGAAGTAAACTATACAAATATTGACTATTTAGATAGATACGATATTCTTTTTTGCGCCAGTTAAATCAATAAATGTAAAATCCCGAAAATAATCGGAAATATATAAGTTTTTTGGTCTTTATGTGCTCAAATATTGATACAAACTTATCAATATAGGACTCAAATTATAGACTTTATGGAGATCCACCTAATTTATCGTAAACCTTTCATTTTTTATGAGGTAGTTGTCGCAAACATTCTTGAATACTAGTAAAATATCTTGAAAAACTTCAATTTCTTTCCTTTTTTCATTAAAAAAACAGAATCTTGTAAAATAATCTAGTAAACATAATCTCTATAACAAGGTTTTTACGAGCTACAATTTACAATCAAACCCTGCAATCCGCCAGTGGCGCTTAGCAGGGGGTGTAAAAACACCAACATCCTAAATAACCTTAGCTTCTCTAATGTTTCGCGGGATAAACGATCAAAAGTAACTATCTGTCCTGGAAACTTCTTCCCTGTATCGCTTTTTCGATATTGCTTCCGTGACTAGCTGCACTACCATCTCGAGATGGGAAATTAATTCTGCTTCGTGAGGATCGCATTACTCAAGTAGAGGTCAGGGAAAGATACGCTATTTCTTTTACTCTCGATGAACATCAGAATTTTACTGGCTAGCCTTTGCCTTTCCTAAAACGTTTCGGATATGCTCTTTGAAGGAAAAATTACTGCTGAGCGTAATTCCTAGGTGTTTATGATGCATCACGAGCTCCAAGGGATTTCCTGAAATTCTATACGGTACGCGGGTAACGTTATTGGACTTCGTGAAAGCCATGGCAACGCAATAAAAGCTCCGATAAATCTCTTATTTTCATAAGTCTATATCAATCATTTAACTAATTTTAGCAAAAACACTGAAATTCCTGCGACTGTAAGTCCAAATCTGAATAATTTATTTCCATGTTTAATCTAAATTTCGCCAAATAATGACATTTTTCATATCATTTTCCGGTTGCCGTCGTTTTTGAGTATACTGCTCCAAAAAAGGGAAAATCAATTCGTGCTTTAGATGTCGTCAGAAAACTCAAAAAGTCTTAACTTGGCTCCATTTTCAATATATTTATTACCAAAAAACGGAAATTATTCAAAGCATTTTTGGGAATTCGACGTTTTTATATTTTATTTATTTTTATTAGCCAAGTGAATGTTAAAATTTATTCGTTAATCGGATGGATCTTGTCAAAAGCTTCAAAATGAGTCCATACATATCTTGTTATGCACGATTTCTAAGCAAATAATGGCCAAATTCACAGATGATCATAAGATTATATTGGGGTTTTTGGGTAAACGATTGCGAGAAAAGTGAAACTCTCCTCAAACTTCGGATGAATCTCCAGAAAAGTTTCAAAATTAGTGCACAACTTGTCAATTTTTAAACAAATTATGGCCAAAAATCTTAAATTTTTGTGATAATTTTCTTGTTTTCGACGTTTCTTCCTGGTTAGGAGCTCCTCAATAGTGAGAATCTATTCCAAATTTAGATAGTTAATGTCGAAAGCTGAAGAACGACTTCTAATTTGCACATTTTTCTTATTTTCTAATACTAAAATTAGTATAAGCTGGATTGCTTCTTATTCTGATCGATTCATATGTGAAATTTTGCCAAAAACTGATTTAAAATATTTTTCGGGGTTTCTTCGTTTTTTAGAATTTCCGGCTTAAGTTAAAATGTGATTAGTATTGTGATAGATGTCGTTGTAAGCTTCGATATGAGTCTAAAAATGAATTTTATTCTATTTTGAAGGAAAGTATTGCTAAAAAACTTAAATTTTTCCGATAATTTTCAGGTTTTTAATTTTTCAGGATAAATTGCACCCAATAATAAAAATATATCCCTGTTTCAGATAGGTGACTTTAAAAGCTGTAAAATGACTCATAAATTGAATATATTATTTCAATTTTGAAACGAGAAACGCCAAAAGACTACTCAGCAAATGTGTCAATCTATAAAAATTAGGATTAATAAAGTGAAAATCCTTCTAATGAATATATACTACATTAGTTATTTCGATGTATGAAGAAAATATGGCCAAAAAACAATTTTTTGCTAGAATTTTAAAGTGTTTTTTAACCTGTGAATGTTAATATTTGATCGTGATTCGGAGGTAACCTGTGTTATCAACGTTTTCTGGGTTTTGTGAGGATTGATAAGGTCCAAAAACATAAAATGTTTTCTAAATTGACTAGTTTATCTGGATCTTTAGGCAAATTATGGCCAAAAACAGAAATTGTTGCGATTAATTTCTGGTTCCTGAGGTTTCAGCTTTTTCCATTGTCGATTTTGAAGCTTTGGAGGAGACCAACCCATTATTTTGTTAAAGTTTTTATTTTTACGAGAAATTTGCGAAGAAACTGGAAAAAATCTGGCATTATGGGAAAAATTTGTTGCTTTTCTGCCTTGATTCGCTTAAAATTCGAGTGAAACTTGTCGAAGTTGGACAATTATGAAGCTTTGAAGAAGTTCTATCCATCTTTACCTTGTCGATGAACGTAGTATTAGAATACCTAGAACCTAGATTATACCCTAGAAAACGTTTTTGCCATTTTCGGAATGTCGTCTGTGTGTATTTGTGATTGTGGGCGCTCTAACGTGAAAACTATACGTCGTATTAACACTAAACTTCATAAATAGCAAAGGAAAGGGTAAAGGGTGAATTGCACATAAGGGCTTGCGCCCAGGAAAAATCCAAAGGAAAAACGGACTTGAAAAAAGTCTGACTAGGGCGGGAATCGAACCAGGGATCTTCCTCTATCCGTGAGGCTAGTCGTTCTGTCTCGCTAGCCTAGTGGTTAAAGCAGCCTCCCAGATAGACGAAGATCCCGGGTTCGATTCCCGCCCCAGTCAGACTTTTTTCAAGTCCGTTGTTCCTTTGGATTCATGTATACCATTTTGGTAGGTGCCATTAGAGTTGATGAGCTTTTGGAGTAAATCAGTTAACCTGAAGTCAAGCTTTATTTTCCAAAGCTCGTTTCCGTTTTTGCAAAGTTAATTGTTAATTGTTAAAAGTTTTGCAGAGTCCAAAACATGATAGGTATATTTCGATGTTTAAGATAAATTTGGCCAAAATCTGAATTTTTTACCACAATTTTCAAGTTCTTCACAAATCTTCTCCTCCGTGAAAGTAAATATTTGATCATGATTCGGATTTAAGTATTTTTACGGGATAAAACATGAGCTCGGATTTGACAATGGGATCGGTCGTCAGGAGGATGAGTTGTTTACAGCCTCGAATTTTCACAAAAGTTTTGTATATTTTACCGATATTCTAGCTAATTCTAATCGAAAGTAACATTCCATGACCAAAATAAGAATCTTTATTTGATTTTCTTTTCTTTGGTGTTTGTCTCGACTCTGTTCGAATATTCCTTCTAATTTAATTCTTCAAGAGAAACAACCGATAGAAGTGAAGCTTACGTGTATTCCTTATGAAAATCTATCTGAGCGATCTTGGTTCGAACCCAGCAAAATTGTTGAATAAAAATGCAACAGTGCTTTCTTCCTGATGTCAGAGAACACGTATGCAAAGCTTGAGACAAATCGGGCAAACGGTGTGGACTCCAATCCATGACAAACAAACCCACAAACACACAAACAAACCCACAGAATTTCTGCTTTATATATATAGATAGGAATAATTATATCATTAATTGATAGGAATGAAAAGCAACTCAAAACGAGAATATGCGGTATTTTTCCCATTTAATAATACTTAGTGGATTTCCCTGTCCATCCCGGGAATTCCCGGCCCCCTCAGACTTTTTTCAAGTCCGTTTTTTCTTGGGATTTTTCCTGGGTGCGCGCCCTTATGTGCAATATACCTTTAACCCTTTCATAGTGAGTTAATTGTCATGGGTTTCTTCCACCTAGGCCTTCCGAGTTCGAGAGAAAATAAGGTACAACAAATATATGCTATTAATATAAGCTTAAGTCCACAGCCTAGATTCGCTTAGCAGTAACGTAATCGACTGTTAATGGTTAGGCTATGGATTCGCCACCGCTAAGTAACATTTTCCCTCGCTTTTGAACTTTTTTTTCGTAGAAAATCGTATTGTAATAGCAGTAATTACCGTGACTGACTACATTGTTGATAAATCAATCACTGGTGGGCTCAACTCAGACTTATTCTGTGATAATTTGGAATTTTGAATCGTCCTTCCAAAATCAAGGTTTCACTAATGAAATCTTCTTTCTGAAGTGTGTGTCCTTCGTTTTATTTTGCTTTAACTAATTACAATGAATATCAATCGAAATTGGATTATTTAAATAGCTTTATCCTTGAGTTTTCTTATTGTGAAACAAATGTGAACTCTTAAAGCTTAAATTTATCAAGAATATGGCGTTTGTATATGACATCTCGTAACATTCCTGTAATTGGGTTGCGTGATCTTTCTGTAAGTGGAAATTAATTCTGTAGTGGAAATATTTAAATTGCATTTCAATCATATAAATATTATCTACGGTTTATGCCACAATATCTTCGTTGGGATATTAAGTTAAACGCAAAAATGGACTTGAAGTGCTACGATATCCTTAAGAATTGGTAGTGAGCTGTCGTATTTTGCAATTTTTCGCAATTATTTCGAATTTCAAAACTAATTTAATATATATCAATATATGAAAGGTAATAATTATGTTCTATTCATAACATTTAAAGACTCTGAATCTTTAATTTATCAGTATAGTATATTTTCTTAACATACCTTTCTTTAAAATTGGCGGCAAATTGAGCGTATTTCCGGCTTTTATACACGTACCGTTATTAGTTCATAATTTGGTCACTAGGGCACTTCCTGAATTCGCTATTACTTTCCATTATATGGCTAATACAAAGAAACGTGGCTGTGTGAGATTCTTAATGTGCTTATATCTATTGCATCTTACGCGATATTGAGATGACATTTCCGTCAAATTGTGTTTAAATGTCCAGAGAATGTTGTTTTACATTAGTTTTGCGAATATGGGTCGGATTAATTGTTTAAAACTAAATGTAAACAAAGTCACGTTGACAGCTTACGAAGAGAATTGTTGTGATTCCGTTGTTACAGACTTCTGCTCGATTATAGTGCGGTAGGACCATGAATTGGTGAGTGTATATGTTCTTTAAGCAATCATTGCCATAGAAACTTAGTTTATTAGTTATTTTTCTATTTGTGCAAGGGTTGCGGTGAATTCTTACTTTGTCGTCGCCTTTGTTTTCGAGTTATATTATATTTTTTCTTGGATTTTCTTTAATGTTTGTGCATCAGATTGCGTTTTTTTTATTGTTCTTCGTGTTTATGTTGTATTTAATGGTGGAAAGTGTGCTTTGTAGTTATTGTTATATATATATTCCGTCGTATACATAGTTTGTGAGCGGCGCTTCGACTGATGGACGTAAGAAAAACAAAGACGCATTGTCATGCGCTAATCCAGTCGTATAATTAGTGTTTACGATAGTAGAATGGTTGATAAGGTGTAACGAGCGTAATTGCAAGCATTTAAAGTGAATTTAAGCAGTGATTAGGTTCATGTTTTTTAAATTATCTATTTTTCAGTTATGAACACTTGTGTAGGTACTATTGTGATTATGGAATTAAGGCGGTTAGAGTTTATGCATTCCGTTGTCACGTGGTGTTGCGGGGATACGGAAGCGTCTGTTTTAAATACGGTAAGGGGATTCTTAAAAAAGGCGATTTTTTTGCGAAGATAATAAGCATTTAATCGAACAAACAGTCAAAACACAAGTCATTTGCAGGCAACTGAGGGTTAGTGCCTCTCGCGGCGTTGGTCCACATACCGTGACAATTGTCTGGCGGATCAACAATCGAATTTAATTCGTCTCCCCCCTCTGGACATTAAAGTTTACATTATTTAGGGTGTCCCAAAAAGTAGAGATAATCGAAAGCACAGAGCTCCTCTTGGTCTATCAGAATCATCCCACTCAGGGTGTCCGCTTTTAGTGTCTTAGATAATGAAAAGTATTTTATAATTATACAACGAGGGAACTTGGAACGCGTGCAAAACGATAAAAAAATTTCCAAGGCCTAATTTGTAATGAATGAATGTGCATATTTGCTGTAAATATTACTTATAAAAGTAATGCATTATATATCGACTTCAATTTAACATAATTTTATCCTATATTAGTGCTGTAGGTGTCAAGTTGACACTGTCAACTAAGGAGATCCTGTATTGCTGACACCGATAATACACAATATGTTTTGTGTTCACATAGAAATGCATTAAATCACTAATTTATCTTAGAGTAGTGACGTGGTTTATTACGATAATAATACGTAGGTATAATACAAATATATGAACAATGAAGTGATGTATTAACACAAAGGAAAGGCTGTACAACAAATTGAGAAAAAAATAATCTTTTAAATGGAACTGAATGGGCCTACAGATAAATGGTAATGGAGAGATCCATCTTCTAATTTACATAATTTTCGCGGGGCCAAATTGTGAATCTAAAAGATTAATATTTTTCATTCATCAGGACATAGTTCTAAGACAAACATCATATTTCCTCAAACAAATAAATTCTCAGCATAGTAAAGACACAAACGCAATTTTCCTCGTTCTTTTCCATTTTCATTTTCCACGCGCTTCTCACATCTGCGCTCTCTCCATCCATTGGCCATCTTCTCTGGATGCGGGAGGTGGGTGTTCGGTCCAGCATCGCATCGGAAGAAGGCGCCATATTTCCGGAATGACGGCGTCGTTTTCCCGCCTCCTTTTCGTTGAGTCAAATTCAAATATAAGCATATCAAATATTAAGGGGATAAATGATTTAATGTTCGTTAGTTTGCGTATTTCAAGGCTTTGGGCTGAATGCTAAACAGTTCGCGGGTCGGTTGTCTTGGATGCGGAGGTAATCGTTGCGTTGGCATCAAATTGTTTAAAAAGGGAACTAGTAGAATGCGAAACTATACGGATATTAATTTTCCATTCATTTGTTCGCTATCTTAAAAGGTTTAGCTACTTTAGTATTCTTAACCCTGTTTTCGCTCCAGAAACTCCCTATTGCCTGTAAAAAAGTCGAGTCCATCGAGTTTGAGAAGTTATATCTTCCAGTAGAGTCCACCAACATTAATGAAATAAATATCAGCTAGTATAAAGTGATTTTGATTTTAGATATATACCTTGCGAGCCGCCAGAGGCGTATGTCAGGCGGTGTAATAACCACCAATATTCATTCATCCCTATTAGCATCTATAATAGCCTGGGGAAGAAACGACCAAAAATAATTATCCGTCCTTGCGATTACTTCCCTATAACGCTTCGTCGATACCTCTCGGAGATCGCGTCCGCTCCTTACTGGTACTAATATTTCACTTATATCGTCTATAAATTCTGTACGAATGAACTTTTCGAAAAGTTTCCGACGATATTCGGATCTTCTCACCACGAGGGACTCTAACATTGCCGTAACCCTGCAATCGAACCTGAACTCCCCGCAAACGAATTGGGCTGTTTTACGCTGGACCATATCTAGCTTTCCGTAAGAATTGTTGTCGAAAGAAATCCTGAAATCTAGGAAAACTGCGTCTGACCAAACACCACCGTCTGCTGCTTTAGATGCGTCATTCATTAAAAGCGCTAACTGGGTCTCACAAGATTACTTGGGTACACTCCCCTCTGCCGCCTGCAGCGATAATTCGCTGCTTTGCGAGCGTACAACGGAGATCAATAAAAATTAATTATGTAGATATGGGCATTTTTAAGTAATAATTCATTACGATTTCTTATTTCTGTTATTTTTGCGGTCACAACGGTGTAACTCACATTCCAATCGAATGTTTTATTTCGAGTTAAGCAGAGGTTTACAACATTGTACATAGCTGGTACAAATGCAAATATTTCGACAATTTGTTTGCACCAAAATGTTTGCAGAATTCGTAGATAGCACATATGCAAATTGCAAGTTTTTGCTGTAAAAATTAACTGAGTGACAATCAGAGAAAGTTGGGCCATCGGTTTGCAAACGAAAAAAACAGGTACTTTTTGCAAACAAAGTATACTAAAAGTAGAGCTATGGCAAGTAAAAAATCTAAACGCATATTAATAAACGTAGAAATGGACGTACTATCAGCTGATGTTTATTTCATTAATATCGATGGACTCTACAAGAAGCTATAGCTTCTCAAACTAATAAAAATAACAATATCGTTAAACAAACGTTGACACCGCTCATTGTTCCAAGCGGAGGTGGTCAAAAGACGGATTCAACCATTCTGGTGTGGAGAATGTGGATCTCCTGTGAACCTTTTTCTGAAATATAATTCTGCACCTCTTTGTTTGCACAATATTCACATTCATCCCCAATTCCACTTCTGCTGTAATATCTTTTATGTGAATATTCAACAAGGCAATGGAGCAAATAATAGAAACGTGCACATGGAAAAATTGAATTTCGATTAACAAATCATGAAAATTACGTAAATGTGGTGACAGACGTACGTCGGAATGCGCATATTAATGAAAAAACAACAGAATTACGATAAACGAATTACAGAAATCGATAAATATGGAAAGACTTAATGAAAAGTCGTAAGTAAAGTTGGCGAAATGTATGTGAATGAGTAAAGTAGGGAAAATAAATGTGAAATATGGTTTAAATATAAGAAAAATGTATGTAATTTGTTTATATACTTAATAAATATATCAATGTTACTTATATGAAGAGAAAATAGATAAACAGTTTCTGTTTATACCCATTCCTCCAAACAAGTAAATTAATTTCAATTTGATATATTCCCTGTTATCGTATCAACTCCAAACATTCTATCAAAAATCTAATGAGAAAATTCAATACTCACATTCGTCGTTATTGGAAACGGGCTTGTATATTTCCTCGAAATTGCTCAATTCGTTTCTCTATTTAATCAAAATCTTGTAATTTCTATTCTAAAATTATATCGCTAGACCAAAATAATAATTCCTATTGAATTTCCCTTCCTTTGGTACTATTTTCGAGTTTATGTGACGATTATTTCTAATTTAATTTTGCAAAATAAACAAGTCCTGTAAGCGAAGTATATTGCGTAAATGTCTTATGGAAACGTATTACGGGTATCTGGGTTCGAATCCAACCCATCTCAGTGATGAGAATAATATTCCTGGGGGTTTTATACTTTTAGAAATGCGGTGAAAATTGTTTCAAATCTCTGAATTAAATAGTTTTCGTATTAAAGTGGGGATATAGTACGCAAATCTATATGCTGAAAGCAGATATTCTGTGGGGTAAACCTAATGACAGTAGAATCGGAAGTACTTTCGAGTAACTCTCACGAATAATCTATCATGGAGTGCCCACAACCGTAATATATGTGGAAAAACACTTGAGAAACTTCGTTAAGAGGATAGCGAAGGTAGGAGGGAAGAAAAAGTTTGTAAGCGACGTTACTTAGCGTTAGTTAGGCCTCACCTTTAGTATGCATGTAGTGTATGGGACCCCGCCGAGAAATGTCATATTCGGGATTTAGAACAAGTACAACGAAAGGCGATTTGTAAAGAATTGCTACGATAAAACTGCGAGTGTTACTCAGATGATACAGGGAATCATAATAAAAGACAGAATACTTATTTAAAGGATGGACTTAGTAAATAAGATCAGAGAAATTACGTTCTCAGATTATGTAACCGATATAATGCGACCCCCATGTTAGGTACACGACTTGACGAGTTTATACAAACCTATCGGATCATATCGTTCACTTGTGAAGAAAATACATCAATTTATTCTTAGAAATATGTTCTATAAACCGGCACAGCCCTGTTTTGCATAAACGCAATATTTCGCACCAAGTGACGTAAAGAACACATTGCTAAAAATGAAAAACAATTCCTTCTGGCATGTGCGTCCAGCTTAAACTCGCCGAAGGAAGATGATGCAGTGGCCGCTGAACAGTTGAGTTGTCAGTTGTTCAGGTTGTCTAGGGAAATGGTTTGTTTATAATCTCGAAATTTCCTATAATTTTTCGTTTATTTTATTAACTGATATTTCATTATATAGATAATAACATGTTTGACAAGATGATGTCAAATGTGCATTTCTATATGTAATGCATAAACAATGAGTTATGTCTTACGTTTTCTTTTGATAAAAATATTTTCTGCGCGTTTTGTAAAATGCATAATTTTTATGCTAAATTATATTTTAGAGTATATTTTTGACGTTATTGTACTGACTATGAATAAACTGTTATTTTGTGGCATTGACCAGTATATAATCTGGTATATAATTTATATAAATACTTTTCCCTTTATTTCTGTTTTTTAAACTACTGTGAAGTAGAGTTTCCTGGTACATCCTGATGGGCCAACTCAGGAGAACCTTGGATATGTATTTTTATAAAATATCTATATTCCTATTCTTTTTAAATGTCTACACATACATAATATTTTAAGAATTGTTTCAGATTTTCCGTAGAATGCTGAGCAATGGATTAAAGACCTTTGGCGGTGCCTAGCTTAATATTGGAATGTTATATTTATCTATGTATATTTAATGGCGTAATTTTCAGTCAAATTCGTGCTTAGAGAATCATGGCTTAAGTGGGATATCCCGTGTTGACATGCAGGCAATCGTTGAAATATAATTATAGTAAAAGGGTGTATGAATTACGTTCTGTATCAAATGATGCTTTTGTATCTATTTCCCCTATTTTTCCCAAAAGAACGCTTTCAGCCCATTGGGTAACTGCGGACAATCATTACTGAGCAGTTCCTTTACTTTAGAACTTCCTTTTTACCTTGAGTGTATAAAAAAGGTACTCTTTCTTCTATAGTATTATGCAACGTTTGGGGCAATTGCTCACGAGTGCGTTTGTGCAATGCGTTTGCATCATACTTCCCATTTGCCATCCTCTTCTCGCACTTTTTACATCTCCTGCCTTCTTTGGGTCTTAAGTGATGCATTTTTCCTCCATCAAAAGGACTCTTCATATCCTCAATTTCCACCCCCCGTCCTTCGTCATCTTCAGAGAAAAATTCATCTCAATATACCGTTTTCCTTCATTTTTTCCCCTTGAAGCCTTCCTCCTTTCTCCATTCCCTCTGCATCTAGTGTTACCAGACGTCCGCTTTTTCTGTCCCGTGCCCGTTTTACTGAAATGTCCGTTTTTTTCTCTCAATCAACTATTTTTATACATATTTCCATCTTACACAATCTTTCACCAAGTACTTCAGTATATTTTTTGCCTGACAGTTGGTAGACACTAGAAAAAAAAACTATCGTTGTTTGAGACTCATCGAGTAAGTAACACTTTTTTATAAATTTTTAAATTTTTTAAAATTTTACAATTGAAATTTTTATTTCATTCTTCGACTAGTAATGGGGGGGGGGTGGTCGTGGAATGTCTGCTTGTTCGACTCGGAGCATCTGGTAACACTGTCTGCATCAACCTTCCATCATCGTCGACTTGATTGCCATCCTGTTTCACTCGCGGGATCACTTTCTCCATCTTACTCTTCGTGTTTATCTTCTCTTCTTCGTCATATCTCTTGGTAACCGTACGTAACCGTTGTAACTCCCTCTACAACTTTAATATTCCTCCAGCGCTGTCCCGCTTCAATCTCCACTTCTCTATCAATCTCTCTCTCTCTTCTTCTTTCATATCCCTTCGTTTATCTTTCTCCTTACATCTCTCCTCACCGCTCTCTTCCTTATCATTTGGCTGGCCGTATCCAGACGAGAGGAAACGAGAATTTATACCGATGTGTTTCATATCAATATTCAAGTTATCCATGCAAGTTTTTTGGTTGCTGTATTTTGCTCATTTTGATTTTATCTATGTTCTACCTACTTATCTTGATGAATGGGAAGCTAGATGTCTATAAGTTTTGAAATTGATATGCGTCAAATAAAGTTTAAGACAAAATAAGTGAAAAGCTCTTTGTAAACGTTATAATATGCAAAAATAGAGTTCACCAGCTAAAACCTTACCCAAAGGGTCGTGCGTTGTATGTGTTAAAACAGTAGTCACTTCACAGATTTACTCGCTTACGCAGTCGGTTTAAGACTAAAAAGAAGCGTTTGAGGCCTTTACAAGTTAAAGGTAAGTGAAATAAAGGAATAGACCCGGTCATGAGGTTCAAGGGACCACCCAGGTAGAAACGGAAACCGAAAAATTGTCTGTGTAGTACAGAATACAACAGCGCGACTGACGGAGGGTTAATATTGGAATGTCTGTTGAGTTCGCTTCTTGCTGGAGAGAACCCGATTAGATTATCGGGTTTTCTGGAGAAAGGTATTCGGAAAGGAACTTTCCAGAATTGAGTTCTTAAAGGGTTTTATTACCTCGGATCATTTATATCTCTCGTAAGCTTTGCGTATGATTAACCTTCTTCATCCTGACAGTTCGTAAGGAAAATGTAGAAGGCTAACATAGATGCGGAGGATTGCCAATTTTTCCCACAAGTTAGAGACTGAGTCCAAGTTTAGTTGCGATTTGATTTCATTTAAGGATGTTGGGTGGTTGCCAGTGGATTGCATATTGCAAAACTTTTCGACTTTATTCGGGTTTTCCTTGGTTTTGTGCTTACAAATTGGAGATGACATTCTCGGTGGACTGTGGGCCACTCAGTTTTATACTCTAGTATAGTTTAGGTTATCCTAAAATAAAAATTCATTTTATTTTAGGATATTCAATTTCAGGCATTTGTGTACTTAAAGCTTTAGTTTCATTCACGATTTTCATTAAAGAATAGGATATTTTAATGAATAGGCTACTTTTATTCATTCCGCATTTTTAATAGCATACTAGTTAGCTAATTTAAACACACTCTCCAGTAATTTCTGCGGACGAGAGAGGTTACGTTCCTCGATATGGTTTTACCGCTTCGAAAGATAGAGAAATGTCGCACATTCAAATCTGATGGCAAATATTTACTCACATGCGTCGTAGTTTCCAGTCTTCCATTCTTTAGAACCAACTAATTAACGACAATGGATCATCTAAACCCACAATTTTACCTGCCACGTAAATTAATCATTTAAAATAGAAACGTGTCTGATGAAAAGTTTTTTTATTTGACTAAGTGACGTCATGACGCTATGATGAAGTTGTCACGACTTTGATGATAATAAATTGAAGGAAAAGTGTTGATGTGATTTTGCATATAAGGGAATGAACCAAGGGAAATTCCCAAGAAAAACGGACTTGAAAAAAGACTGACGGGGCCTAGAATCGAACTCGAGATCTTCCTGTATGTGGGAGGCTGAGTTAACCATCGTAGCTACTCGGCCAGTGGACTAGTTAAATCAGCCTTCCGGATAGAGGAAGATCCCGGGTTCGATTCCTGGCCCCGTCTCACTTTATTCAAGTCCGTTTTTCCTCGGGAATAATTAATTGGTTAACGATGAAATTTGATCGATTATCTTATTTAGTTTTCAACGTTGTTGTAGATATTTCTTCTTTTGCAGAATTAAATCAGGAATAATGGTGGTCTGAAGTCTATATAAATGCCAATAGAAAGGAAATTGGATATAGATTCTTATTATGGCCGTAGAATATAGTATTTAGGTAAAAATTAGGAGAATCTTGTCAAAACGACGACAAATTGCTGTGATTTTGAGGGCATAAATAATTCCCTAACGAAAAAGGTACTGTCGAACTTTCATACGAATATATGGGAAATATTGGCTCATTTAAAATGCACGGGGAAGAAAACCCAACTATTTAAGACAATGAAACCATTAATGAACTTTGGTAATCGATATTTAAAATATTGAGATTAAAATCAACATATTTTGAAAGAATAATCCAATTTATTATCGGGATTTTTTATATATTTGGTAATTTTTAGTCATTTTCGACGAATTTAATAGTTTAATAGTACAGTGGAAGTAAGAGCATTATTTACTTGTTTTTGTAATCAGTGAATGCAAATGACGTCGACGCAAATGAGTTACTTAACAAAGTAATTGAAGAGTGAGATGCGTTGATTCGAAGCAATGGAGTATCTTATTTCTTCTATAATATTTAATGTATTTTCGTTTTTGTCTTTTTTAAGTGTTCTAGTATTTTTAGTACTTTTTCCAAGTATATTTTTGCTTGTATTTTCAATTTTTGTCTCAATAAGAATATCTGACGAGCTTTTATTAAGCGAAATCCTGTTCGTGCTAATTTAATGCTAATATAACCGACAAAGCTAGTTTAATCTAGTGAATATTCTGTCTCTCCATTATGTTATTTTCATGTATATAATTTTTATTTTTTACTATTGATACATTTCCTGTCATCACATTTGAAACTTATCTCGTAATTAGTTTCAATTTGTGAGATATTGATTTTTATGTAAATATGTCATCGCTTTTTCATTCTTTTTTGTATATCTCTTTTCTTCTTGTCTTTCATAACTCTTTAAACCTACTTTCATCAATAAATTTAGCTATTTATCTGTAGGCTCCGAAGGTTTTTCACACTCCCCCTCTAGTGAGTGTTTTCCTGCAGTGGAAATTCTTCCTAAGCTTAGGTTTTTTAATCCGCATAGTATTGTTCTTCTTTTGCAATCTATTTCAAATTATTAACACATTAAGTTTTTAAATCCTCATAGTAGTTTTCTTCTTTGAAATTTTGCAAGTTATCTATTTAACACTAGGAGGACGGGAGTTTCGCCCTACCTAGAAGGACGGCGGCGGTCATTTTGACCGCTGACTTTTAAAATTCGCAATTAAATACTATTTTAAGTCGCAAAGTCGTATATATTGCAGAAATGAATAATGTTACTTTTGTGCAAGTGCTGATAAGATGCTTTACCTCATAATTTGTTTAAATTTTAATTAATTAAACAAAACGCGGACCGATGTCCTAAATCTGCAGTGTTTTATACTCTGCAATATTTTTCTTACTCAAACTAGACCACTGAAACTCATATTTTCGGAATAAGTGGTAGAAGATCCGAATTATTGATAAAAGTCAGTCGCGTTACGCCAAGATTGCTATGCCATCTGACGGAAAGCAGATAAAACCACTCGTTCGCGCCTCGGGAAAAACCTCCAGCGAATACGATAGCGGAAGAATTTTTCGAATTATGTCGTGAAAAATTCCAACCTGGGGTTTTCGTCCACGCAAAATCGTTTCATAATATTTAAAAATACATTAAACCAGCAGGGTTACCAACATATAAGTTTTTATCATTGTAAAATCTTTTTCCAATTATTTTCTCAGATAAATATCAAACTTATATCTCTAATTTAAATTCAGCTACCTTTCTTGAATAATTAGAATTCATTTGAGGAAGCGCTTAATGAAACAGGGGTGCCAACCGTCGAAACGGATCTCTAAACAGAGAGTTGTGTGTTTGCAGTATAAATAACTAAAGAGATGTTTTGAGCTCTGATTTGTTTCATGTGATTCGTTGAAACTCTTTGTGATCCCGAATTAGTTTATAAACAATAGGAAGCAGGGTGACCAACATCTTCGGCTGTAAAGTCAAGGTAGCGATCAGATCTTCATGAACAATCTAACAATTTATCAGGCATTTATCGAAAATGGCCTTATTTTACCCATATTTTATTATGTACCTTGACTTTACAGCCAAAGATGTTGGTCACCCTGCTTTCTTATAGTTTATAAACTAATTAGGGATCCCAAATAGTTTCAACGTATCACATGAAACAAATCTATGCTCAAAATATCTCTTTAGATATTTATACTGCAAACGCATAACTCTCTGTTTAGCACTAGGAATACCGAACTTGTCACCCCTCTTAGAGCTACCAAATGGAGTCATTTTGACTCCTACCTTATTATTGTTCATATTTGCTGTTTATTTCTGCTTTTATCGGTATATTGCTTTATTTTATCAGTTTTCTTTATTATTTTAATTCTTAAAACATGGTATTTACAAAAAAGACGTTTTTTTATTAACCCTTTTACTGCCAGCGGGCCGATATATCGGCCCTCTCTAGATGTGCGAAAACTGCCACGGGCCGATGTATCGGCCCAACTTTTTTGACTTTAATTATTTTGTGATTGTGGCCTTTTCACCGGCTGCCGTCTCATTTACACGCGTGTGCTTTATTACTGCTGCTTATTAAGTTGGTTTCACCTTTTCCTTGTAATATATGTAGATTGTTTACTGTTTTTTTGCCTCTTAAGTTCGCCCGTATTTTTTCGTTACCCTCGAGCCAGCATCATACTGCCCAGTTTCATTTTTCGTGTTTGACAGAGGTCGCGCTGGACCTTTTCTTAGTGGCTCTTCGTATTTATTTTAGAGTGTTAGTTTCCAGTTAGATAAGCAAATATTCTTTTTTGGCCCGTCTTTTTTGCTTTGTTTTACTTTTTCACATACTGTATATTTCTCTAGTCTCGTATGACGCCTTTCGTCTCGTTCATCGGGACGTGCTTTATGTCTGCAGCTTACTAAGATGGCTTCAAAATATCCTTACAATATATGCTGATTGTTCACAGTATGCTTACAATATATGCTTGTCTCGCCGGAGACTGTCCTCGCCTGTTTTCTTCGTTCCCCTCGGGCCAGTAGCGTACCATGTTTCGTGCTGGTCAGTGCTCACGCTGGACTCTGTTTCCTCTGTGGCTCTTACAAGGGAACATCACGCGTTGTGTGAAAGGGATCTTCATAATTCTTTTAGGGAAGGCTCTCGTGCAAATAATAATAACAATTGTGAAACCTAAGCGACTAACTTTCGCTAATTTTTAAGAAATAAGCATTTAAAAATCAGCGTCGGATTTCACCGTTCACCGTTAGAGACTTGTAACTATGCGTACACCACAATCTCTCAAGATAGCCGTGGTGTAGTGGTATCGAGCCCGGCAGTGGAATCGTCGATCATGGGTTCGATTCCGTGAGGGATTAAAATTTTTCAACTTTCTTTTTTGTTCGTATAAGTCTTTCTCTTTCGTTTGTAATTTATTAATTTTCATGCCACATTCAAGAACAACTTTTTTAAATTATTTTCGCTACCTTCGATAATTATCGGATGAAGCTCATCTACTCACCTGAATGAAATTATTCACCGAATGACGTTCCCGCTGAAAATCACTTCCCCATGTTTTCCCATCCAGGCATGGGTTTTCCCTATCAGAAGGAGAGTTTTTAGTCCTTCCCTGACAAGTCGAAATTCCTCGGCAATTCTCAAAATTTTTGTGCATTTATTTTCAATATCAATTCTGGATAATTTGCTTCTGTAATTTTTATTCCTTTTAGAATATTAGGAAAGACTTTTATGATGAATTTGAACTAGATTTTAAAAATTGAATTACATTTTTGGCAGATCGATAATTATCATAATTTACTCAAATAGTAAATACTTTTTATAGCACGACTACATCAAAGAGATTCGGAGAGATATTGCGGAAATTAGGATGAAGGATAGCTATGCATTTATGCAATACAAATATATTTCATAAAACATTTATTTCTCACATTTTTTTGGGTGGTATTTAAAATAAAAGCAATCGAAACATAAGCATTTTCTGCACCAAGAACAACGCAGGAAACTGATAGCATTGCAGCTACATTTAAATTTTAAAATGTCCGAAAAGCAAACTTGATTTACATTTAAGAAAGCACCTCTCGAATCTCTTAATGGACAAGAAAACCAGGCATAACACAACATATTCGTAAATATTGGAGCAGAGAGTTGATGATGGATTAAAGAGTGAATGCCTATAGCATCCTCTCGTTTATTTAACTCCATGTTTGATGCCATTACCTCTGGGGCGTTCTGAATTCTTTTAATTAAGTTCTTCACTTGCCGGAAAAAAATACACGTCAAGAGGTTGGCACAATGGGGTACATTTCGGCGGGATAACTTTTAACGTGCACGTTGGGTTACCATTTCCATCCACAAATACTTCGTCGTAGAGAGAGGTGTTCGTTTGCCCTGACCATGAGTCTATGATCAACAGAAAATAATAAAAAAGTTGTTCTTGAATGTGGCATGAAAATTAATAAATTACAAACGAAAGAGAAAGACTTATACGAACAAAAAAGAAAGTTGAAAAATTTTTATCCCTCACGGAAACGAACCCATGATCGACGATTCCACTGCCGGGCTCGATACCACTACACCACGGCTATCTTGAGAGATTGTAGTGTACGCATAGTTACAAGTCTCTAACGGTGAACGGTGAAATCCGACGCTGATTTTTAAATGCTTATTTCTTAAAAATTAGCGAAAGTTAGTCGCTTAGGTTTCACAATTGTTATTATTATTTGCACGAGAGCCTTCCCTAAAAGTATTATGAAGATCCCTTTCACACAACGCGTAATGTTCCCTTGTTAGTAATTTTACTCGAGTGTCAGTGTCCAGAGAGATTAGCAAATATTCTTCTAATATTGAGGAAGTAATTGTTAACGAATGATATATCTTACAATTTTGCATAATAATAAAATAAGAGTTTTCCGTTTTTTGTCATCTTTCATTACGTTTTCACGAATTTTCCTGCATTTATATTAGTGACCTTGCTGTTTACCGTCTTTTTCAATATTATTTATTTGTTTGACCTTTCATAACGTCTTATTGTACTAAGAATTGGTGAAAAACCTGTGGTCTTCAATTCCTACATAACTGCAACCTTTTTGAAAAGTAATTTCGTTTTACGAATTCAAGTAAATTAGTTTTCCTGAACTATGAATCCCCTTTCTTCCATCCCGTTTTGTGTTGGACGAGTAGATACAGTAATTTACGATTTATAATTTTTCATTTTGATACAACTACGAACATTTATTTTAGGGTTGTCCCTGTGACCAATGTCAAAGTGTATGAAAAGTAAGGATATTGAAGGTGCGCTCTTCATTGATGATAACACGGATTTGCCATCAGAGACCTCCGATGAAGAGATTTCTTCTTCTAGCAGTGAAAAATCTTTTGTTTTCGTTTCGTCAGGGTCAGGGACAAAGTAGAATCTCTTCTTCCTCAGATGACTCATATGGGTCCGAACAAGAAGAGGATAGAAATGCTGATCCTGACAAAAGCGAGTGGGTCGAAGTGAGACTGAATGGTGATAACCCCCCGACGATACCCATTGAGTTTCTAGAGACGCCAGGACCAAAACATACTCCTCAAAGTGATGCACCACCAATCCAATACTTTCGTTTATTTTTAACGTATGCTCTATTGAATGAAATTGTTCAGGAAACAAATGCATACGCTCGACAATTACTCAGTGGTGATGGGCAACTTCAGGCGACTTACTCTGAATGCTCGTGCAAAAATTGAAAAAAAAAAAAAACTGTTTCCGAACTAAATGCTTTCATCGCTTGCATCTTGAACATGGGCCTAATTAGAAGGCCAACGATTGAATCTCATTGGTTCACTCGAAAATCACAATACATCAGATGGTTTCATGAGATTTTTCCTAGAAATCGATTCCAATTGATCTTGAAATTCCTTCATCAGAGAACGTCGTTTGAGGTAGTTGCAGCAAATATTTCTGCTTGAATTTTCACACATATTTAGATATGGTGATATTCTATTGTGGCGCATAGTAATTTCACCAAGAAAACCCAGGTTCGATTCCAGAGGAATAAATTGAAGCGAATTTTAAGTGTATTTTCAATCCTTTTTTTTTTTTCTTTTGAGGACCGTCCCGATATAATGCCGATTTTAAATTATTGTTGTCGATCTGCTTGCAGTATGTAAGCTATATTTTACTCGTATATATATAGGTATATCCGGATAAGCGTCTATATATAATAGATATTATATATAAACGCTTCTCCGGATACACCTATAAGTTATATATATATAGGGGATCAAAATTCTAACCATGTTCCACAAGTGCCAAAGACTTGAAATGTTTACGACGTATTTGCCATAACGTGTAACCTCCAGGAAAAAGCCATCATTGAACCTCGGTGTCATGGGTTCGATTCCAGAAGGCCCCAAAGTCACGATTTTCTCCATAAGGATACATGGTGGTGATTTTCGAAAATTATTTTGAGGCCTTTCCCGGAAAAAAAAGAGTTAAAACTCAAGGGATCGCTAGATGCTGTGCATATCTAACGGAAACCATGAAGACATCTACGAAGATTATCCTTGGTTCGATGCTAGGTCAGGGCAAACATTCTCCCGTTTAATTTACATTGCGATTTTTAAGATTTTTTTAATAACTTCCAGATGACTCGGAAACTTGAAACTTGGCACGTGGATATATATCATAAATATATTTTATAATCAAATTTTAGCAACTCGCTGATGGTCCTTGGTTCGATCCCAGAGGGCCATTTACATCTTACAATGCATTTCTTATGGAGATAACGGAAACAAAATTTAGGTACTTCCCGGCATGCTATCTACTTCAAACTTTCCATGATACAAGAGCAAGTCTTTACAAATGAAACTGTGCATTCACAGTTTACATTATGTCCTGGGTTCGACACAAGGTGTCTCTGCAATCAGAAGTTGATCCGATTTTTAGGAATTATTTTGAAACCTTTCCCAATAATATAGAAACTTGAAATTCAGCATATACTTAGATATCATAAACAGGTTTCTGAAACATATTTTAGATTTCCAAGATCGTCCTTGGTTCGAATCCAGAGAGCCATTTAAATTCGTGAAAAGTAGAACGTCTTTTGAGGCAGTTGTAGCCAACATTTCTGCTTGAATTTTCACACACAGTCAGAGATGGTGATCTTCTATAGTGCTGCATAGTAATTTTACCAGTATGACCCGGGTTCGTTACCAGACGATGAAATTGCAGCGAATTTTAAGAATATTTACAACCCTTATTTTTTCTTTTGAGGACCCTCCCAAAATGATGCCGATATGAAATTGATATGCCGATCTGCTTGCAGTATGCAAGCTACATTTTACTCGCAATAGATATAGGTATATCCGGAGAAGCGTCTAAATATAATAGATCTGATGTGGCCAGCACATGACTTTCTCCATATATATAAGATGTAAATATTTATCTATCGCAGTAATTTCGAACTCTATGTTCCATCTAAACTTGGAATATGAGTGATTAATATTATATATTATCTTTGACGCCAAAAACATGATAAATAATGTTTTACGGGACATGATCGATGAAAAACGATGAAATTGGCCTTTCGCCCATAGAGCCCAGAGCGCCCACTAAGTCCATAATCAGAAACTTCCGGTTTCTCAGTATTTCATGAATAACTCCTACACAATCAGTGATACAAAAATATATTTCGACCAAAAGTTATAGTAAATTTTATTTTCTAAAACTTTTATAAATAATAATATATGCCTAAATATCATATTTATGGAGATATTTTGAAAACCGGAAATGAGCTTCGAAGATTGAAGCACAACTTCCGGTTAACCGATTTACTCCAAAAACTAATCAACTCTAAAAAAATTAACCAAAGTACTATATATGAAATTTTGTGTTGATATAATTAATAGTTTTTAAGTTAGAGCACCCACAAAGTACATAACAGCTACTTCCGGTTTATCGGTTTTTTCACGAATAACTCCTAATCAACCGGTGATATAAAAATATGTTAAATACAAAAGTTATAGTAAATTTTATTATCTAAAACTTTTATAAGTAATACAACACACGTATATATCATTTTTATGGAGATATTTTGAAAACCGGAAATGAGCTTTAATGAATGAAGCTCGACTTCCGGTCAACCGATTTACTCCAAAGACAAATCAACTCTGACAGCACACACCACAGTACTATGTACGAAGTTTGGTATTGATACGACAAATAGTTTTCACGTTAGAGCGCCCACAAACACACACACACATACACACACACACACACACACACACATACACACAGACATCATTCCGAAAATAGTCAAAACGTGTTCTAGGGACCCCAAAACATGTATTTCCGTTGAAATCTCGAAGTCGAATTTTTTCATGAAAACAATACTTTCTCTATACTTCGTATATGGAGAAAGTAAAAAAGGATTGAAATTTTCCTTAAAATTCGCTGAAATTTCATCGTCTGGCATCGAACCCGGGTCTTACTGGTGAACTTACTATGCAGCACAATAGAAGATCACCATCACTATGTGTGAAAATTCAAGCAGAAATATTGGCTGCAACTGCCTCAATCGACGTCCTACTATTCCCTTATCTTCCTTATGAGAGAAATGTTAATGTGCTCTGGCATCGAACCCAGGAATAGTACGGTCTTATGAAACTTTTTTTCTTAAAGTAATTCTTACCATACATCTTCTATCGTAGCACGAACTTCGTAGCATTTCGATAAATGCATCAAAAAAATAATGAAATATTAACCCAATGTATTTTAAACGGGAGACATATTTACCGCCCGGCATCGAACCTGAGTCTTTCTAGTTATACTTCCTATGCAACATAATAGAAGATCACCATTTTTAACTATGTGTAAAAATTCAAGCAGAAATATTGGCTGCAACTGCCTCAAACGACGACTTACTTTTCCCTTATATTCCTTATGAGAGAAAAGTTAATGTGCTCTGGCATCGAACCCAAGGATAGTAAGGTCTTATATAATTTCTTTTCTTAAACAACTTCTTAATATATATCTTCTAGCTGAGCGAGAAAATCCTTACATTCCGATTAGTGCATCAAAAAAATTAATGAAAAACTCTCCACATGCTTTTTAAATGTGGGATTTTTGCATCGTCCTAGCATCGAACCCAGGACGTTCTTATCAGTAGTCATGAACGTTTTCAATAGTTCTCAACCATATCTGCAAGTTCCTTGAATTTTGATTCTCTACCTACCCGGGAAGTATTATTTAAAAAATTTTGAAAATCGCCACTATGTATCCTTATGGAGAAAATCGGGACTTTGGGGCCTTCTAGAATCGAACCCATGGCACTGAAGTTTAAAATCGGCATTTTTCTGGAGGTTACCTGTAATGGCCATAACGTCGTAAAAATTTCAATAGATAGATAGATAGGGAGGATACAAATTCACAGCCTAAACCACAAGCGTGATTGAGTTGAAATTTTTACGACCTATTGGCCATAACGTGAAACCCCCAGGAAAAAAGCGACTTTGATCCTTATTGTCATGGGTTCGATTCCAGAGGCCCCAAAGTCACGATTTCCTCCATAAGGATACATAGTGGGGATTTTCGAAAATTTTTTTGAGGCACTTCCCGGAAAAGTAGAGAGTTGAAATTCGAGGGATCGTTAGAAACCGTGCATATCCAACGATAATCAAAAAGACATCTACGAATATTGTCCATGGTTCGATGCCGGGTATGGGTCAGATGTAAATTAAGCATTGGTTTTTGAAAAAAATTTAGATAAGACCTTACCTTTCCTGGGTTCGATGCCAGAGCACATAAAATTTTCTCTCATAAGGAATATAAGGGAAAAGTAGGACGTCATTTGAGGCAGTTGCACCTAATATATCTGCTTGAATTTTCACACATGGTTAAAGGATGTGATTTTCTTTAATGCTGCATAGAAAGTATTACCAGAAAGACCCGGGTTCGAAGCCAGATGGTAAATATATCCCCCATTAAAAATGCATTGAGTTAGTTTTCATTATTTATTTTGATGTATTAATTGAAATGATAGGAAGTTCTTGCTTTGCTAGAAGATATATATTAAAGCTCAGCTGAAGAAAAACATTTAGATACGAAATGCTGTTCCTGGGTTCGATGCCAGAGCACATTAAAATTTCTCTCATAAGGAATATAAGGGAAAAGTAGGACTTCGTTTGAGGCAGTTGCAGCCAATATTTCTGCTTGAATTGTAGTTAATTTTAAGAATAATTTCAATCCTTTTATTTTTTTGCGGAACGTCCCCATATAATGCCGATATAAAAGTATGGTTGTTGATCTATATATATCGATATATATATATCATCATCATCATCATCAGCCATTTTCAATCCGACGTCGGATGTAGGCCTCCCCAAGTACTTTCCAATTTTCTCTGTCCTGAGCTTCTCGTTGCCACGTTACACCTAAGTACTTGATGATGTCTCTGTTCCACCTGTCCATAGGTCGTCTTCTTGGTCTCTTCACATCTCTTGGTATCCAGTTGAGAACGGCAGATGTCCAACGGTTGTCGTTTCTTCTCGCAATATGGCCGGCCCACCTCCATTTTAGTGATCTTACCTTATCAATTATGTCTGTAACTCCAGTCATCATTCTCACCCAAGGGTTGCGTTTCCTGTCTCTTCTTGTTATTCCCAGCATACAGCGCTCCATGCTCCTCTGCGTTGTCTGAAGTCTCTGGGTTATTGCAGCATTTAACACCCAAGTCTCACTTCCATAGGTCAAGTCAGGTAAAATGCAATGGTTGAAGACCTTCCTCCATTGGCATTCTTGACTTCAGAATGTGTGAGTTCCTTCCAATTTTTCTGGCGGTAATACGCTATGGCCAATACGTCGTAAAAATTTCAAGTCGATGACGCGTCTAGTTTAGGCTGTGAATTAGTATCCTATCAACCTATCTATCTATCTATATCCTTGAATGAATCCGGAGAAGCATCTATATTTAATAGATACACTCATTCATTCATTCTTTCATTCATTCATTATAGATCAAAGTTCTAACTATGTTCCACAAGTGCCACCGACTTGAAATTTTTAAGACGTTATGGCCATGACGTGTAACCTCCAGGAAAAAGCCGACTTTGAACCTCGGTGTCATGGGTTCGATTCCAGAAGGCCCCAAAGTCGCGATTTTCCTCATAAGAATAGATGGCGGGGATTTTCGAAAATTTTTTTGAGGTACTTCCCGGAAAACGAGAGAGTTGAAATTCGAGGGATCGCTAGAAGCCATGCATATCCAACGAAAATCAAAAAGACATCGCCGAATATGGTCCATGGTTCGATGCTAGATCGGTGCAAAAATCGGCCGTTTAAAATGCATTGCGGCGATTTTGAAGATTTTTTTGGATCCTTTCCGGATAACATGGATACTTGAAACTCAGCACGTTAATAGATATCATGAATATATTCCATAATCAAATTTTACATATTCGCTGATGGTCCTTGGTTCGATCCCAGGGGACCATTTGCACTTCTCAATGCATTTCTTACGGAGATAACGGAAACAAAATTTAGGTACTTCCTGGCATGCTATCGACTTTAAACTTTGCATGATACAAGAGCAAGTCCTTACAAATCAAACTGTATTTTCACAGCTTACAATATTTCCTGGGTTCGACACCAGGTGTCTCTGCAATCAGAAGTTGATCCGGTCCAGGAAGACCCGGGTTCGATGCCAGACGATGAAGCTTTAGCGAATTTTAAGAAAAAATTATATCCTTTTTTTTTCTTCTGAGGACCGTCCCGATATAATGCCGATATGAAATAAGTGTTGTCGATCTGCTTGCAGTATGCAAGCAACATTTTACTCGTACCTATATATAAGTTACGAGTAAAATGTTGCTTGCATACTGCAAGCAGATCGACAACACTATTTTCATTTCGGCATCATATCGGGACGGCCATCAAAAGAAAGAAATGGAATGAAATTTTTCTTAAAATTAGCTGAAATTCCATCGTCTGGCATCGTACCCGGGTCTTTACTGTGAACTTACTATGCAGCACAATAGAATATCACCATATCTAACTATGTGTGAAAATTCAAGCAGAAATATTGGCTGCAACTGCCTCAAACGAAGACCTTCTTTTCACGAATGTTAATAGCTCTCTGGATTCGAACCAAGGACGATTTAGGAAATATAAAATATGTTTCGAAATGTATCTATAAGTTCTATATATATGCCGAATTTCAAGTTTTAATATTATTGGGAAGGGGTTCAAAATAATTCTTAAAATCGGATCAGTGACTGATTGTAGAGACGCCTGGTGTCGAACCCTGGACGTATTGGAAGCTATAAATGCACAAAATGACTTGCTAGAACCTGATCTAATTTCATACAAAGTTTGAAGTCGATATCATACCGGGAAGTACCTAAAATGTGTTTCCGTTATCCCCATAAGAAATGCATTGTGGAGTGCAAATAGCCCTCTGGGATCGAACCAAGGACCATCAGCGAATATGTAAAATTTGATTATGAAATATATTTATGATTTCTAACCCCATGCCAAATTTCAAGTTTCCATGCATTCGGAAAGGGGTCCAAAAAAATCCTAAAAATCGCCACAATACATTTTAAACGGCCTATTTTAGCCCCGACCTAGCATCGAACCCGGGATATTTTCTGTAAAACTCATTTATGTTTTCGATAGATCATGACCGTATATAAAGGCTCCTAGAGTTTCGATTCTCTACCTATCCGGAAAGTATTTTTTAAAAATTCCCGAAAATCTAAGCAATGCATTTAAACGGGAAAAATCCTGACTTTGGGGCCCTCTGGAATCGAACCCATGATACTGAGGATCAAAATCACAATTTTTCTGGCGGTTAATTGTTATGGCCAATACGCAGTAAAAATTTGAACTCAATCACGCTTGTGGTTTAGGCTGTGAATTTGTATCCTATCTATCTATATACCTATCTATATACCTATCTATATACCTATCTATATACCTATCTATATACCTATCTATATACCTATCTATATACCTATCTATATACGAGTAAAATGTAGCTTGCATACTACAAGCAGATCGGCAATACTAATTGCATATCGGCATCATATAGAGACGGTATTCAAAAGAAAATTAAAGATTAAAAATATTCTTGGAAATCGCTGCAACTTAATCGTCTGGAATCGAACCCGTGTCTTTCAGGTCATACCTACTATGCAGTACAACGGAACATCACCATCTCTAACAATGTGTGAAAATTCAGGTAGAAATTTTGGCTGCAACTCCCTCAAACGACGTCCTACCTTTCCCATATATTCCTTATGAGAGAAATTTTAATGTGCTCTGGCATCGAACCCAGGAACAGCATGGTCGTATCTATTTTTTCTTGAACTGGGTTTATATATATACATCTTCTATCTAAGCAAGAACTCCCTATTTTATCGATAAGTGCATGAAAGAAATAATTAAAAACCTTCCCTATGTGTTTTATATGGCAGATATATTTACCACCTGGCATCGAACCCGGGACTTTCTGGTAATATTTATTATGCAGCAAAACAGAAGATCACCACCTCTAACTATGTGTGAAAATTAAGGCGGAAATATTCACTGAAACTGCCTCAAACGACGTCCTACTTTTCCCATATATTCCTTATGAGAGAAAATTTAATGTGCCCCGGAATCGAACCCAGGAACAATTCGGTCTTATCTAATTTTTTTCAAAAACCTTATCTTAATATACATCTTCCATATAAGCAAGAACTTCTTATCATTTCGATAAGTGCATGAAAAAAAATAATGAATATCTACCTCAATGTATTTTAAACGGCCGATTTTTGCATCGTCCTAGCATCGAACTCTGAACTCTTTTCGAGATGGTCATTAACGTTATCGATAGATCCTGACTATATCCATCGGCTCCTTCAGTTTAAATTCCCTACCTATCCGGGAAGTATTTTTTAAAAATTCCGGAAAATCAACGCAATGCATTTAAACGGGAAAAATCGGGACTTTGGGGCCCTCTGGAATCGAACCCATGACACTGAGGTTCAAAATCGCAATTTTTCTACTGTTTACACGGTATGGCCAATAGGTGGTAAAAGTTTCGAGTCAATGGCGCTAGTAGTTTAGGCTGTGAATTTGTATCCTATCTATCTATATCCCTATACGAGTAAAATGTTGCTTGCATACTGCAAGCAGATCGGCAACACTATTTTCATGTCGGCATCATATCGGGACGGCCATCAAAAGAAAAAAATGGATTGAAATTTTTCTTAAAATTCGCTGAAATTCCATCGTCTGGCATCGAACCCGGGTCTGTACTGTGAACTTACTATGCAGCACAATAGAACATCATCATCTCTAACTATGTGTGAAAATTCAAGCAGAAATATGGGCTACAACTGCCTCAAAAGACGTTCTCATTTTCACGAATTTAAATGGCTCTCTGGATTCGAACCAAGGACGATCTTGGAAATCTAAAAAATGTTTCTGAAAGTAATTTATGATCTCTATCTATGTGCCAAATTTCAAGTTTCTATATTATTGGTAAAGGTTTCAAAATAATTCCTAAAAATCGGATCAACTTCTGATTGCAGAGACACCTGGTGTCGAACCCAGGACACATTGATATCTGTGAATACACGGTTTGATTTGCATGGACTTGATCATTCTTTGTACAAAGTTTGAAGTCGATATCGTGCCTGGAAGTACCTAAAATGTGTTTCCGTAATCTCCATAAGAAATGCATTGAGGAATGTAAATTGCCCTCTGGGATCGAACCAAGGACCATAAGGGAATATGTAAATTTTGATTATGAAATATAATTATGATATCTACCGCCATGCCGAATTTCAAGTTTCTATGCTATCCGAAAAGTGTTCAAAAAAAATCTTAAAAATCGCTGCAATGCATTTTAAACGGCCGATTTTTGCCCCGACCTAGCATCGAACCAAGTATAATATTCGTAGATATCTTTATGGTTTTCTTTTGATATGCGCGGCATCTAGCGATCTCTCGAGTTTCAACTCTCTCCTTTTCCGGGAAGTGCCTCAAATAAATTTTCGAAAATCCCCGCCATGTATTCTTATGGAGAAAATCGCGACTTTGGGCCCTTCTGGAATCGAACCCATGACACTGAGGTTCAAAGTCGGCTTTTTCCTGGAGGTTACACGTTATGGCCAATATCTCGTAAAAATTTCAAGGCATTGGCACTTGTGGAACATGGTTAGAATTTTGATCCCCTATATATATATAGGTATATCCGGAGAAGCGTCTATATATAATAGATATCCGGAGAAGCGTCTATATATAATAGATATATGAATGAATCCGGAGAAGCATCTATATATAATAGATATATATATAGGGGATCAAAATTCTAACCATGTTCCACAAGTGCCCCAGCCTTGAAATTTTTGAACGACATATTGGCCATAACGTGTAGGCTCCAGAAAAATTGTGATTTTGAACCTAAGTGTCATGGGTTCGATTACAGAGGACCCTGAAGTCCCGATTTCTCCCGTTTAAATGCATTGCTCTGATTTCCGGGAATTTTTAAAAAATACTTCCCGGATAGATAGAAAATCGAAACTCTAGGAGCCTATATATATGGTCATGATCTACCGAAAACATAACTGAGTTTTACCGAAAATATCCAGGGTTCGATGCTAGGTCAAGGCAAAAATCGGCCGTTTTAAATGCATTGTGGCGATTTTAAGATTTTTTTTGGACCCTTTCCCGATGGCATGGAAAATCGAAATTCGGCATGGAGTTGAAGATCATTAATACATTTGATAAGTATTTACCCAGATTCCAAAATCCATCAAAAGTTGATTCCACCGATGTACATTTCACTGTTACAACAAACAGCATCTTCAGGGTACTCAAGGAGAATGGTCGAATTTCGTAGGAAATTGAGGCTATAGCGTGAAAACAATTGATTGTCGAAATGTCAAATAATGTCCAATAAAGAGAATAAAGTTTTATCAAAGTCTGTGTAATTATTCATTATATTATTTAGATTTTTATAGATATGTAAATTTTCCCAAGCATCTAATCCGGAATTTGCATTATGTAGAAGGGTTAAATTATCAATCGAAATATTATGGGCATGATCCGCCATATGTAGTGCTACAGCGGAATTTTCAAATCTTCCATGATTAAAGTGAGCAAGATGTTCTTTGAATCTTGTAATTAGCATCCTGGTAGTTTGTCCAACGTATTTTTTATTACAGTCAGGGCACGAAATCATATAAATGCCTGATTTTTCCAATGTATCTGTTTTATCTTTTGTGGTGCCTAATAGATTTTTAAGATTGAACTGGTTATAGTGGCAGATTTTGAAATTGTAAGCTTTGAATATTTTTTGTAACCCTTTTGTTAACGGTGGAAAATATGGAATTTTAATATATTTAAGACTAGAAGAAGACATTGTTGGTAAAGTAGAGTTATTATGAATTAAAAGCTTATATTTGTATCTTTTAACTAAAGTGTCAATTAATGATGTGTTATAGCCTAGCATTAAAGCTGTATTTTTAATGAACTGAAGCTCTTTATAAAAACTGGTATTGTCAAGAGGTAAGTTGATTAGTCTGTGTACTAAATGGTGAAAAGCGGCATGTTTATGTTGTTCAGGATGAAATGAGGTATTTGGAATAAAATTATTGGAAGAAGATGGTTTTCTATAGATATCAAAATGTAACCTGTTATTCAGTCTTGAGACTAGAACATCTAAAAAGGGTAAGCAATTATTATTTTCTATTTCTATTGTGAACTTAACTGAAGGGAATAAGTTGTTAAGTTCAGTTAAAAAAGTATCATAATTATAGATGGAGGTATCAAAAATGGTGAATATGTCATCTACATATCGGAGCCAAATGTCAGGAAAATAATTGAAGGTTCTTTTACACAGATTTTCTAAATGATTCATAAATAGGTTAGCAATAAATGGAGAAAGGGGATTGCCCATAGAGGTACCAAAAGTTTGTTCATAAAATGAATGATTAAATTGAAAACAGTTTTGCGACATGCATAAATTGGTCAGTGATATGTATTCTTCTGTAATTGCTTCAGAGAAACCAAAATCTTGTAGATGTTTACTTAAAATTTCCAGGGTTAATTCAATAGGTACACTTGGGAATAAACTGCAAACATCAAAGGACAGAAGTATTTCTGAGTCTTTGAGTTTGGTGTTAACTATCTTATTGGTGAAGTCAAAACAATTAAGAACCGAATAAGTAAAATTAAATGGCATAGATTTAAATTGATCATTTAGCCATTTGGCAATGAGGTAAGTTGGTGAATTGATGGCAGAAGCAATAGGTCTCATTGCGGTGTTGTTTTTATGAATTTTCGGGAGGCAGTATAATTTAGGAATAACCGGATTGGAAACAGAAAGTCGATATTTCAGTTGTGTGGAAATTAAATTAGGGCAATTTTTCAAAATCTTTTTAACTTGGGAGATATGTTTGTTTAATGGAGATTTAGGCAAGATATTATAAGGGCCACTATTAATAAGAGCTTGAGAATTATTTAAGTATTGTTCATTGTCTAAAATAACAACAACGTTTCCTTTATCTGCTTTAGTAAAGATACAGTCTTTGGTTTTTAATGATTTTAAAATCTCAAAGTAGTTTTTTGAGTAGGTAGGAAGAGGAGACTGGAGATTTCTATGTAAAATTTTCCTGCATTGGGATTTTATTAGTTGTTTATTTTTAGAATCTAAATATTGAATGCCAGATTCAATATCTGTAATGATCTGATCTAAAGGAACAACTTTGGGAGGTAGTCCAAATTTTAATCCTAGATTTAGTAAATGTAATTCTTCATCAGATAAGGAGACTGAAGATAAATTCTTAACGAAACTAATGGTTGAGGAAGGAGAAGGGGTCGGAACTTTCAAGGAGCAGAGAGAATTATCAATAAGGACTTCAGAATTGGATGTTTGTGAGTTGTTCTTAATCTGTTTAGATCTAAGTAACAACTCATCAAACTTTCTATTTAGTTTTTTGGATTTCTTCCAAAAACTGTTGTTAATTGAAGACAGCATTCTCTCTCTGAATCCCGACCATAGGGCAAAACCAGCATTATCTAAATTCTTCGTCAGTTTTAAGTGTAAATTGTAAGCCCTAATTTCTAAATTGCAACGTCTACTGTAGAGAGACCCAATCTCCAGGTTGATCCATTTCTTCTTCGCAGAGATAACACACTTTTGTCCTATTGGGGAAATATGTGTGTTAATAACATTCATGAATTTAGGGAAAACATTATAATGTTTGCAGCGTTTAAGGAAAAATAAATCAGCCCCAATATTAAGAATTTTGGAGTGCAAATTCTTAAATCTGTTGCAATCACTTCGTGGTAACAGGTTGTAACAGTTAAGTGTATTCATTTTCGATCTTTAGACACAATGGATGTAGGCTGTTAAACAGAATATATGACAGGGCAATGATGTGAGAGATGCAACCAAATTCGACAAAGAGGAACTTGCAAAAACGGCAATGTGTTGGACGATAGGTGAGGCAACCACTAAAATGACAAGCCAGAGTAAAAGCTGAGTTTTTTGGGGTAAAAGAACCAGTTGGACAATAATCAGCAGTTGAGTATTGGTTTCTTCCTAAGTAGGGAAGAAGTAATGGACAATTGAACCACGTTGTAGAATAAAATAACCAAGTGTTTATTATAACGAATAATAAGTCCCAAGTTAAAACCATGAGTATTATAAAACTTGAGTCAGGATTAAAATAGTCGATGTAGACAAATAGAAGGAATTAAAGCATGTATGGCGGAGATTACGTACCAATAAACTGAGAAAAGGTTATAAACCAGACGAACATCTGGATTAAATCGTATATACACATTCAATTTGAAACATATCACAAGAAATAAGTTGAGAACACATCAAATGTGTCACAACCAATAATGTAGAGCAAAAATTGGAACGGAGAGTCAGAGTTCACATAAAGGTGTATATTCAAAATTAAGACCAAACTTAGTTTTGCGGAAGGGTTGGAAAAACCAATAAATAGTGAGAATAAATCCGCTGATGGCTGTAAATGATAATATTAATACTGATAACTGATACTAATTAATAATGATACTATTAATACATTTCATAATCTAATATAACATATTCGCTGATGGTCCTTGGTTCGATCCCAGAGGGCCATTTAAATTCCTCAATGCATTTCTTATGTAGATAACGGAAACAAATTTTAGGTACTTCCCGGCACGATAATGATTTCAAACTTTGCACTTAGAAAGATCAAGTCCATACAAATCAAACTAGGCATTCACAGCTGTCAAAGTGTCCTGGATTCGACACCAGGCGTCTTTACAATCAGTAACTGATCCGATTTCCAATAATTATTTTGAACCCTTTCCCAACAATATAGAAACTTGAAATTCGGCATATAGATAGCAATCATAAATACATTTGAGAAGCATGTTTTAGATTTCCAAGATCGTCCTTGGTTCGAATCTAGATAGCCATTTACATTCGTGAAAATTAGAACGTCTTTTGAGGCAGTTGTAGCCAATATTTCTGCTTGAATTTTCACACATAGTTAGAGATGGTGATCTTCTATTGTGCTGCATAGTAAGTTCACCAGTAAGACACGGATTCGATGCCATACGATGATATTTCAGCGAATTTTAAGAAAAATTTCAATCCTTTTTTTTTTTCTTTTGAGGCCTTCCCGATATGATGCCGATATGAAATTATTATTGCCGATCTGCTTGCAGTATGCAAGCTACATTTTACTCGTATATTATTATACTATATATAAAGCTGCAAATCCGACTCATTCATACAAATTCCTGGGCATTTCTAATCGAGCTGGAAGGCTGAAATTTTCAGAAGAGATTCATAATTGACAGTCGAGTTGGGAAAAAATCGAAAATTCCCAGATTTTGTCCTAGAATTGAGCCCAGGGACGATTATATTTTTCAATGTATTTAAACGGGAAAAACGGAAAATGGCCATGAAGAGCAAATTTCTTTCGTTAATTAAATTATGAAAAATTAATCGTAAAGCAGTAGGACTTGGTCTGTATTACGTCTAAAAGATCAAAGTTTACTTTTCTTGCGACCGATTTTAACATTCCTGCACGAAATTCGCAAAATCTTAGTTTGAACGCCAATTTTTTGCGTTTTTTTCTCCTCATTTTGAAAATTAAATCTATGGCAACAACCATTGTTTGAATCGAAAACAAGTTTGTTTACGATCCTATTTTCATACGCCATGATAAAGGTTTGATGCATTTTTAATTATTTTAAATCTTTCTTTCGATACATGTTATTACTGAATGCTGAAAAATGTAAATTTCGTCAAAATAGACAGTGGATATCTGCACGGTCAATGAATCAATCGTGAATGCATGCTGTGATAACATAAGTTTATGTAGAGAATACGAGACCATTAACAACGAAGATAATCGTAAAAGTCATGTAAGTAGTGAGATTATTCTAGAATGAAGTACATAGATACGAATATAAATTAATAAATAGGGATATTAATGTAAATTAAAAGGTTTAACGACAATCTTTAGAAATAACATAACTGTAAGCATTACGAATCATTAGTTTCGCGAACACTATAATTTATTAATATATTATAATTCATAGCTCACTTAACCAAATACATTTATCATATACTGAACTCTCATCTAAATGAACAACAAATATCTAATCAGGAAATACATGGTATTATTGAACTATCTAAGGATATCGTTGGTTTACGCATATGGTGGATTGCTTTTCGTGTGTGTGAGTTTCTGTTCTTTTAATTTTATGCCTATTATGTTTATTCTTTTCTATTTTAATTACATATAATTATTCTGTCATCCTTTCCAAAGATAATTTAAAATTAAGTTATTTTTCTACGTTTCTTTAATTAATACGTAGTACACAATTAGTTCGTAATATGTTACGTAATTCAACATTCATCAAAATAAAAAAAACAGAAATCTACTCATAAAATACACTGATTTCCTTCAACGACCTTCTGATTTCGTTGTTCTACGCTGGATAATTCTTGGTTAGTAAAAACAATTTTTGCATGTATTATTGTATGAATATTATTTTCCCATCTTCTCCAAACGGACTTTAGAATAAAGTTCTTTTTCTACGTTCTTTAAAACTATTTACATAATTACGTTGCCTATTGTCTATTTGTTAATTTAATTAGAAACGGAGCTCATTGTCGTAGTAGACACCATTTCATGAATATAGGATTATTTTGCAGAATGTCTTGCACTCAACCACATACTTCACAGGTAATCGTCTATTTATTTTCCGCATTTTTATCTTATGCAGATTTTTATTCTGACTTTACTTTGTTTGGCGTATTTCTTTAATTTAATTTTACGAATGCGTATTCATTAAAGACTCCCGTATCACATAAACGCGAAAGGCTTTAGAAATAATTATTTTACTATCATATTATTTGGCGAATCTCGATCTCACTTATTTGAAAATTATGCATACAATAGACAGTGGTATAATTAACAAAAATTTTCTTTCCATATATGTTATGCCTGAAGGTTGAAAAATGTTACTTTCATCAAAATGGACAGCGAATATCTGCACGGTCAATGAATTATTCGGGAATACATACTGTGATAACATAAGTTTATGTAGAGAATACGACCATTTATAAACGAAGATAATCGGAAAATTCATGTAAGTAGTGAGATTATTCGAGGATTAAATTGAAAAGTCTACACTGAATCTATATAAGGGGGATAAGAAAGCAATTTCGATGAAAAATACTCATTAATTACTGATGAAGAACGTATTATACCGGATCAAGTCTACCTATGCCTGAGTAAAAGTAAGTACAACTGAAATTTACATCATCCTAAAATATTACTATCAGAATATTAATGTAAATTAATAGTTTTAACGATATTATTTAGAAATAATATAACTGCAAACAATACGAATCATTAGCATCAAAATCGCTATAGTTTAGTATAGTAGTATTTCACTTCATTCTCACTTAACCCAATGCATTTATCGTATACTAAATTATGTCTAAAAATTTCCTTTGCAATGGCCATTTCCGATTCCTACTTTATGGCGTTCTAATTAATAACAATATTCATAACTTCTCTGATGAAAGCAGGAAGATCCCAATTACCACCATTTCAATAACTAATACTTTTAACAAAGACACTCAATCACTCTATAGCCAGAAAAATCTTGCTAGCCGGAATTCGTACCTTGGTGTTGGAGTCCTGGAGACAGTGACCACTTTCTCACCGCACCCGGTGTGTTTGGTATTTTGCCCTTAGTTTCTCTTAAGATCGACAGATAAGCTCCTGCGTCCTGTCTCGCGTGCCACCTCATAGTGTGGCTTCTTTAGATGATGTTCCTTTTAGGCCCGTTTCACATGGACGCGGACGGTCCGCGCTCCGCGCTACGCGCGCGGATAAGGTTCCATCGACGTTAATGGAAGCTTACACATGAGTGCGGACAGTCCGCACGCGGAGGAGCCATCCGCGTGCCCCCTACGCCCCGCGGATCGTCCGCGCGCGTACGGGCCACAGAGGCAGGTTTGTGCTTGCACATGAACGCGGACGGCTGACGCGGATTAAGCAGATTTGTCAGTGGAATCAGAGCAAGCTTGGAGAGAACAGTGCGAGTGCGTCTTTTCGCCATGGATATTGACTCTGAGTTGTGAATTGGAGAAGTAGAAAGAACTTATGGGGTGTCTCGAACGACAAATATAAAGACCTTCGCCTCCAGGATATGAAACTAAATGAAAGGGCATTTTTCTTCCGTTTTTCCATAACCTAGTACACAGCAATTGCTTGTATTGCACTTGGAAGCATGACATTCTTCCACCTTGGCAAGCTGCACACTACTGACATTGTGCCGCGGACGAAAACCGTCCGCGTCCATGTGAAAAGCGGCGACCGCTCTCCGCACCCCGCGCGCGTAGAGCGGAGCGCGGACAGTCCGCGTCCATGTGAAACGGGCCTTAGGAGGGGAAGCTTTAAGTAACGTATGCCTCAATTTCATACTACATACATTGTGATACATTGTGATACATTGTAACCGAAAAGCTCATACGGGCAGCCAAACCCGTTGCTGCCCGCCTTTCTTGAAGGACCATATTATAATTGAATATCAAGAAAGTGTAACTTTCATTTAAATGAACAACAAATATCTACACAGGAAATAAAATTATATCCTTGAACGATGTTAGGATTATACGTATATGTTGGATTGCCTTTCGTGTGTGAAAATTTACTTGCTTTTTATTGTATGCCTATTATGTATCGTCTTTTCTATTTTAATAACATATTTATTCTGTCATCTTATCCATACAGAATTTAAAATTAAGTTAAATTTTCGTTTTTTTAATTAATACGTAGTACCTTACGTATTGATATGGGATACTGCTGGGGAAACGATAAATGTCCATGAAGAACCAAATGTTTTCATTCACATAAGCATGAAAAATGTACGTACAGTGAATAGTATTTAACTAAATTATACCTCAAAGAGGAATTTTTATTTTTCCTGCATCCAATTTCGCCATGTCGGCAACATCTTAAATTAAATACAAATTAATACCGTTTTTATTTTCACCCTTCCCAAGATAAAAACTTTGGCTACGACCATTATTTACGTGGAATACAAATTTGTTTGCAGTTCAAATAACATACGCCGTGATAAAAGTATGAAGTTTTTGAAATATTTTTCAATATTCTTTTGTTTGTAATATTAATATACATCAAGAACATTTAACTTTCATCAAAATAAACAACAAAAATCTACTCATAAAATACGCTGATTTCCTTGAACGAACTTTGGATTACGTTGTTCTACGTATCAGCTGGATGATTCTTCGTAAGTAAAACAGTTTCTGCGATTAAAAATGTATGCTTACTATGTTTACTCTTTTCTATTGTATTCACCTCAAATTATTTTTTCATATTCTGCAAACGGGCTTTAGAATTAAGTTCTTTTTCTACGTTTTTCAAAATTATTTACATAGATACGTTACCTGTAGCATATTTGTTTGTTTATATAATTAGAAACGGAGCTCATTGTCGTGGTAGACGCCATTTAATGAACATAGGATTCAATTTCATTATGTCTGGCACTGAACCAAATACTTCACAGGTAATCGTCTATTTATTTTCCGCATTTTTATCTTATGCAGATTTTTATTCTAACTTTGCTTTGATTGGCGTATTTTCTTAAATTAATTTTACAAATGCACATTCATTAGGAATCAACTCCAAATCTCCCGTATCAAATAAGCGTAGAAGGCCTTTGAAATCCAAAGGGGGACGTCCTGAAACCTTGAACGACCTTCGGATTATGTAGTTCTACGTGTTCGGTGGATAATTTTTGTAAGTAAAAACAATTTCTGCGTTTATCATCGTATGCAAAATATTTTCCCAACATCTCCATACGGGCTTTAAATTCAACTTTTTTTTTCTACATTCTTCAAAATTATTCAACTACGTTGCCTAGTTTCTATTTGTTTATTTAATTAGAAACGGAGCTCATTGTGCCGCTTTAGACGCCATTTAATGTGCATAGGATTCAATTGAAGTATGCCTTGCACTGAACCGAGTACTAAAGGTAACGAATCATCTATCGATTTCTCGCCTTTTTATCTTACGAAGACTTTTATTATTACCTAAATTTGTTTGGCGCATTTCTTTAATTTAATTTTACGTATGCGTATTCTTTAAGGTCTCAACTGCAAAACTCCCGTCTCAATTAAACGTGAAAGGTTTTCGAAATAATTATTATATTAGTAGATGAAACTCGATCTCATATTTGAAAATGAGGTTTACGATAGACAGTAGTATAATTAAAAAGACACACATCCCTTCATAATTTTCTTTGCTTGCAGTTTGCAAGCACCCATTTACTAGTCTATTATATATAGACGCTTCTCCGGATATACCTAGACACACACTCATTCACTCACTCACTCACTCACTCACTGGGGATCAAAATTCTAACCAAGTTCCACAAGTACTACCGACTTGAAATTTTTACGACGTTATGGCCATGACGTGTAACCTCCAGGAAAAAGCCGACTTTGAACCTCGGTGTCATGGGTTCGATTCCAGAAGGCCCCAAAGTCGCGATTTTCCTCATAAGAATAAATGGTGTGGATTTTCGAAAATTTTTTTGAGGCACTTCCCGGAAAACGAGAGAGTTGAAATTCGAGGGATCGCTAGAAGCCATGCATATCCAACGAAAATCAAAAAGACATCTTTGAATATTGTCCATGGTTCGATGCTAGATCGGTGCAAAAATCGGCCGTTTAAAATGCATTGCGGCGATTTTTAAGATTTTTTTTTATCCTTTCCCAATAACATGGATACTTGAAAATCGGCACGTAAATACATATCATGAATATAAATCATAATAAAATTTTAGATGTTCGCTGATGGTCCTTGGTTCGATCCCAGAGGGCCATTTGCTCTTCTCAATGCATTTCTTACGGAGATAACGGAAACAAAATTAAGGTACTTCCCGGCATGCTATCAACTTCAAACTTTGCATGTTAGAATAGCCAGTCCTTACAAATCAAACTATACATTCACAGTATACAATATTTTCTGGGTTCGACACCAGGTGTCTCTGCAATTAGAAGTTGATCCGATTTTTAGGAATTATTTTGAAACCTTTCCCAATAATATAGAAACTTGAAATTCGGCATGTAGATAGAGATCATAAGTAACTTTCAGAAACATTTTTTACATTTCCAAAATCGTCCTTGGTTCGAATCCAGAGAGCCATTTAAATTCGTGAAAAGTAGAACGTCTTTTGAGGCAGTTGTAGCCAACATTTCTGCTTGAATTTTCACACACAGTCAGAGATGGTGATCTTCTATTGTGCTGCATAGTGAGTTCACAGTAAAGACCCGGGTTCGATTCCAGACGATGAAATGTCAGCGAATTTTAAGAAAAAATTAAATCCTTTGATTTTTTCTTTTTGAGGACCGTCCCGATATATCTGCTTGCTGTATGCAAGCAACATTTTACTCGTATATATATATATCTATTATATATAGAAGCTTCTCTGGATGTACCTAGATATACACTCACTGGGGATTAAAATTCTAACCATGTTCCACAAGTGCCACCGACTTGAAATTTTTACGACGTTATGGCCATGACGTGTAACCTCCAGGAAGAAGCCGACTTTGAACCTAGGTGTCATGGGTTCGACTCCAGAAGGCCCCAAAGTCGCGATTTTCCCCATAAGATTACATGGCGGGGATTTTTGAAATTTTTTTTGAGTCACTTCCCGGAAGAGTTGAGAGTTGAAATTCAAGTCATCGCTAGATGCCGTGTATATCTAAAGGAAACCACAAAGACATCTACAAATATTATCCTTGGTTCGATGCTAGGCCAGGGTAAATATTCTCCCGTTTAATTTACATTGCGATTTTTTAGTATTTTTTTTAATTACTTACAGATGACTTGGAAACTTGAAACTTGGCACGTGAATATATATCATAAATATATTTCATAATAAAATTTTAGAACTCGCTGATGGTCCTTGGTTCGATCCCAGAGGGCAATTTACACCCTACAATACATTTCTTATGGAGATTACGGAAGGAAATTTTATGTACTACCTGGCAAATTGCTGACTTCAAACTTTGCATTTAATAAGATCAATTCAAACCAAGTCATAATGTGTTTTCACAGCTGTCAGTAGGTCCTGGGTTCGACACCAGGCGTCTCTACAATCAGTAATTGATTCAATTTTTAGGAACTATTTTGAACCCTTTCCCAATAATATAGAAACTTCAAATTCGTCATATAGATAGAGATCATAAATAACTTTCAGAAACATGTTTTAGACTTCCAAGATCGTCCTTGTTTCGGATCCAGAGAGCCATATAAATTCGTGAAAATTAGAACGTCTTTTGAGGCAGTTGTAGCCCATATTTCTGCTTGAATTTTCACACATAGTTAGAGATGGTGATGTTCTATTGTGTTTCATAGTAGGCTCACCAGTAAGACCTGGGTTCAATGCCAGACGATGGAATTTCAGCAAATTTTAAGAAAAATTTCAATCCACTTTTTTCTTTTGATGGCCGTCCCGATATGATGCCGAAATGAAAATATTGTTGTCGATCTGCTTGCAGTATGCAAGCAACATTTTACTCGTATATATATATATATATATTTATCTATATATATATATATAAGTATATCCGGAGAAGCGTCTATATATAATAGATATAAATGCTTATAAGAGTTTAATCTTAGTAGGTTTGTAAGCTTTAGTTTAATATATTTTGCCTTCAATTTGTATAAAGTATCCCTAATCCAGGTTTGAAAGTGGAAATTGAGTAAAACTGAAGTTAAAAACGGAATATTTTATCAAAAATTTTCCTTATCTATCATTACGGACCAAGAATAACCTTGAAGCATATATGCTGCGGATTCGAAACACACCATTCCTCTTTCCTTACCCAACTCTTATTTCGCAGTATTAAATCAGAAATATTTGTCGTACGAAATTGAGATGAGTACAAAAAGAAAGGAAATTGAATGAAGATTCTTATTTTGGTCGTGCAATATGCAATGGTAGTATTAGAGTCGAGATTGAGAGAATTCAAACGAAAATGACGGAAGATATGCGTTTATTTTGTGAGCGTAATCAATTCCCTAACGACGACGGTGATTGTCGAACTCATAACGGGTGTTTGGAAGACATGCATTATTGGGAAGAAGAGCCGACATTTTATGGCAATAAAACCATTAAAGTTAAATTCAGCTTCATGTTTTTACGAAGACCTATAATGTACGGTTTAAAATTTAATTTATTTAAATCGAATAAAAACTTCGAAATAAATTATTTTTAATTTTATGCATTTTTAGGAGCAATCGAATGTGGGGTCGGGATGCTTGAATACTTAACTGTGAAATATTCATTTCTGGTTCTCCTTGTAAGGCTTTACTCGATTTCGCATTTTTTTATTATTTAATTTATTTAAAATTAAATTATTTAATTTCCTTACATTTTTTCGATGCAGTGAGAGTTCTGTTTTTTTTGTACCTTTCGCTTTGCATTCCCAGATCATTTAATTGAGTCAAATTATGCATTTATGTCAACATTAACAGTTCTTTATTTATTAATTGTATAATTTTATCATAATTAATTTTATGAATGTCAATATTTTTAAACATATTCTTTTATTAAACTAATTTTAAATTTCATTGCTTTATTAAATTGCGTAGCGATCGCTTTACCGCAATAGAAGGAGCCATTCGTAGTCAACTTGTTTGAATTTGCATCGTCATATCGTTTTTCTTTTGTTTTTACCTCCTCCCCCTTAATCATAGCAACGAAAATTGCATTCACACGTCTTCTGTTAAATTCGAAATAAAAATATCGCCTTTCTTTTGTTTTCCTCGTCCTTTACATCCCTTGCTTCACCTGCTTACCTTCCTTACGTTCGATATTCAACTGTTCAAAATCGTCGTTCTTCTGTTTGCAACACACCTCTCTTCCCTTACGTAAGTCCAATGTTCGGCGTTCATCTGTTTCCGATTCGAATAACCCGTCGCTACTCTTTTGTTTCTTCCCGCATTGTTGTGCACCACTCTCTGTCGTTATGGTAACCTCCCCTCAACTTCCCCCTCCACTGACTCATTCAGACGAAAACTGTAATCCAACGTAAAACTACGCCAATATCCGTCGCCTTGGCAACCGATCAAGAAACCGAGTGATGATGAAGCAAAGTTTATTGTTAATTATTTATTAATATTTACAATAACAATGAAGTTCGTATCTATGGGTTCGTTTACATGGCAAGGTTTCAGCGAGCTTTTTAGTACGCCCTGCGCCGTGCGGCGCTGCAATCGTGATGTGCCAGAGGTAGCGCCTGAAGTACTCTCGGTTTAAAGGGAATCTCTAAAGTACTCTCGGGAATCGAACCAAGGACCAAGGGAATCTAAAATTTAAACTATTTTATTAGAATCAAATTAAATTCTTAAATTAGGTTTATCTAGAACCAAGGACCATCAGCGAATATGTAAAATTTGATTATGAAATATATTTATTATATCTAACCCCATGTCGAATTTAAAGTTTCCATGTCATCGGGAAGGTGTCCAAACAAAATCTTAAAAATCGCCACAATGCATTTTCAACGGCCGATTTTTGCCTCGACCTAGCATCGAATCATGGACAATTTTGGAAGATTACTTTTTGTTTTTCGTTGGATATGCACGGCTTCTAGCGATCCCTCGAATTTCAACTCTTTACTTTCCGGGAAGTTCCACAAAAAAAATTTCGAAAATCCCCACCATGTATTCTTATGGAGAAAATCGCGTCTTTGGGGCCTTCTGGAATCGAACCCATGACCCTGAGGATCATAATCGCAATTTGTTCTGGCGGTTACACGATATGGCCAATACGTGGTAAAAATTTCAAGTCAATCACGCTTGTGGTTTAGCCTGTGAATCAGTATCCTATCTATATACCTATATAGCTATATTTATATGAATGAATCCGGGGAAGCATCTACATGTAGTAGATGATCCATAGTTTATGACAAAAGCCTTAACTTATGTATATTTTTAGGCGAAGTCAACAATAATGTTCCTCGCGAGCATTACAAAGAAGGGACCATTGTTGGCAGCCGGCCCTCAACTAAGGCATTCCCAACAATGCTTCCCGCGACCGATTCCATTAATTACCACACCGTCATTTAAGATTCGGGCTGTTCGGATAGCCCAAGAGGAGCTGTTCCTCCGATCATCACTGCTCTGTGATTAGTATTCACGAACGTGATCACTTTTGCGTGTGATCCTTCTGTCGCATTCCGTGATAAGACGCATCAAATTAATACGATGCAGGACTTGAACGCGAATCGGTCTGCGAGCGTAGTAAGCATTAAAAAGAGCGTACAAATCCGTTTACGAGTTCTGTGCTAATCTAAAAGTTGTCCTTTGGCTCTTATCTTCCGTTTGAAGAGGTAACGCGTATTTCCGTGGGACATTGCTCAGTTGGACACGAAGCAAAAATAGAACAGAATGATGCATCCATCAAAATGAAACCATCTCATCTCTTCTGAAAAGAAATATGCATAATTCATGATATTGCTACGTATTTACGTAAAAATGTCGTTTTCGTTCGTACCATTTCTTGTTTCGTTCAACACGATTACTGCATGCCCTCAAAAATTTGTGCGCCGTGCGGCGCTGCGATCGTGATGTGCCGGAGCGCGCGAAACACTCTCGGTTTAAAATGTGTGGGAAACTTTGCTGCTCCGTGCAATGCAGCATGCAATCAGTTTTGCCAACAATGACCCAAGAAATTCCCTGTATTCGTGCCAATTACGAACGAAAGTTGTGGAACTTTGATCTATAGTTTAGATTACGATTAATGGCGGAGTGATGACGAATCAAAGTTTCGATTTACTTTTTTTTAGTCTTCTCGTGCTCATTAACATCATGGTTATTAACGTTCTCTTGACATCACGGTGGCTAAAGACATTATTAACCTCTCCTGGACTCCCAATTCTTTTATCCCTCTATCCTCATCAAAGGAAATTATTGAGCTTTTAAATTCGTCCAAAACGCGCTCCGCCCCTGGAATTGACCAAATACCAAATCACATCCTAAACTTTTCATACAATCTCCAATTGCCCTTGATCTTCTCTGTGATCTCTTCAATGCCTGCCTATTAAACTCCTATTTCCCCTCTGAATGGAAAAAATCTAAAATCATTTTCATCCCAAAACCTCACAAAAATCCAACGAATCCCAACAACCATAGGCCAATTTCCCTTCGCTCCTGTTTCGGCAAACGTTTAGAAAAAATAATTAATGCACGTCTTGTCTCCTTTCTTCAAGCTTCTGATATTCTTATCTCTCAACAAATGGGCTTTAGAAAACATTATGATACCGTTCACCAACTACAGAGATTCCAACACTTTGCGACATCAAATTATATTACACACAAATACACGACGCACTGCGTATTTCTTGACTTCCAGAAAGCTTTCGACCTTGTTCGGCATGAAGGACTTCTTCATAAGTTAATCAAATATGGTTGTCCCTCATCACTCTCCAAAATAATCTCAAATTTTCTCAAAGATCGCTCCTTCGTCGCGTCAGTCCAAAACCATAATTCCTCTTCTTTTCCAAAACATGCCGGCGTTCCGCAAGGATCGGCGTTAAGTCCGACGCTTTTTGCGATTTTAATCAACGATCTTCCGCTTAGTAAAACCATCGAAACCTTTCTTAACGCTGACGACACAGCCATCGCTGCATCAGGTAGGAATTATAACTCAGTTATCATGAAAATAAATGACTACTTAGACGACATAGGTAGATGGTCGGCAGAGTGGAAGATGCAGATCAACCCTCTCAAGAGTGCGCATTTGCACATTGCGTCTAATGCGCTGCGCAACAAACCTATCAATCCTCTTCTTCCCACAATCAAGTCATACCGACCGTGTCGTCACACAAGTTTCTTGGTGTCGTGGTGGATAAAAAATTAACTTGGAAGGAGCATGCGAAAGCTAAATTGGCTCAAGCGACGGCAGCTAAAAATCTCTTATTTCCGTTTATCTCCCGTTCAAGCCCATTATCAGTTCGCGATAAATTACGTCTTATCAATACTACCATCATCTCCATCCTCCCTTATGCTTCCGCGATCACATTCAGCACTTCTAATAATATTATCAAAAAAATACGAAATATGTTATTGGAAAATCATCCGCCTTGCCACAAAATCATGGCATCTTGTCCCAAATAAAGAAATTTTTGGATATCACAAACTTTCCTCACTCTAAGAAAAAACTCATATTGCAGCTAAAAAATGCAAAATGAAAATGACGCTCATTAATAACCCCCCTCTTTTCACATATTTGGTCACCAAAAAAAGTAGGCTTTATTAGTTGTAAACAAATTAGGGTTCCCAATTGTCTATTTAATATACACAAATAAAACTTTTCCTAATTCAATTTTCACTTAGTTCTATCGAGCACTGGTCGAGCCCTTCATATAAATATGCGAAAGTCATTTAACCTGTGAGCCACTACTTTTGTAAAGAGGAGTCACACTGGGTGACACGGGCCACGGCCTGGCTCACCATAAAAATAAAGTCAAGTCGTACACGCGACGGCTAAGCATAGAACGTAACAAGTACGGTGGCCTTCGCTCGCCCTTTCCGATGAAAGGGATTTCAGTTTTGTTTTAAAGCTCTCGGAGTTCGCACGGGTTGCGCCTTGTTTTCCTGCGGCGTGTTCAATGTGTTTGCCTTTGCAGCGATTCACCCGTTCGCCAATCGTTACGTGCTTCACCGAACGACAACTCTCGCGAGGATTATTGTGGAAGTGATTCGAAGACGGCGTTGGAGGGACGTCGATCCAGCGAATCGTCATCCTAGGAATGGAGGCTCTTTCTGTAATGGTGAGTTACTGTGATCTCTTCCGTTTATTTCTCAATAATATTCGTCGCCGCCGATATTCAGATTTTTATGCAAAGCGCAGTTGCACTGTTTTTCAAATTGACGTGCATAAAATGAATCGAAGACGCTCGGAACTCCAATCAAAGAGGCTCCTTCGCCGAGGAAAACAAATGAAAGTGATAACGCGCCTCACATTACCGTGGGACTGGAAGCGAAAGAAAGGAATCGAACTGATTGCGACGATGAAGTTCAAAGCAACTCGCCAGTTTATTTTCGAAAGCAGGTTACCGAATCGTTTGTACAGTGGCGGAAAAAATTATCGCAACACTTTGCGAGCGCACCAGTGGCTTTCACAGAAACTATTTGGAATTCTGCTTTCTGTGACTGACTGGCAACACCGAGGAAAGCCTCGAAAAGCGGTAATATTTGAGTCGGAGCCTAGAACTCACACAAATTTCCTCTCTTTCGAACTCTTCTTAGAGCCTTCGCGCGATCTCTCCCCGAGTTCCTCATGTTTATTTCGGTGTTTCTCTTTCACAGATAATTATCGTATTTATAGAACGATAGGTTAAATATATATTTATTCCAATTTCAATCTTAAATGCAATAAAATACATGGACAATAATTGAAATTTAATTCTAAATAATGTGAAGAATGCTATTCGGTTTTAATAATGCGTAGCAATAAGGAATAAGTTGGATTGGAGTAGGAATACGCGATGTGGTGATTCTCACCTTTAGAGAACAAGAATTTTGGAGTCTAGAGGAAAATGATGTTTTGCGAGATTATAGCGAGAACAGATGGCCTATAATGGTCTCTTTTTCTCGATAATTTGTGCGCTAATAAGGCGTTATTTTGGTAGTTTGGTTTCTCACTCGAACATACGTCTTACGGCTGCCTGCTGGATATTAATGTAAATGTAATTCTTCAAACGTCCAGTTCAAACATAGGATATTCATTATTTGTGATAAACATTCCGAGGAGGATTTTTGATTACCACTCTTATGTTTTCAACTCAGCAATTAGAATTCGATAAGTCGTTAGAGCGATTACTGAGTTACTAACTATGACACAATGTAAAATTTGTATTTGTCTACGGAATATAATTTTTCGCCAATTTAATCAAGCAGATGAAGGAAATTCGTAATATAAATTTATAAACACCATTTGTCACCTAGAATACAGGAAATCATTGTCCGTCCGGAGTTAAAAAGGAAAAATACCAATTCCAAAGTTAAAACTAACATTATTTCATAAAAACCGAACAATTTCTGCGCATATATCAGACTTGTCTTACATTTTGTAACAGGGAGCTCGGTGACCTTGGTCATTAGTCAATTGTGTTGCCTTCGCGCGGAGAAATTCACGTAGTAATGCATTAAGGCTTTGATAATTCGCGAGGAAAGTCTTTAACCATAAGTTGATCCCTTTAAAGTATCACAGGCGCCAATACAAAACAAACGTTGAAATGCATTACCTCGCGCGGAAAAGCTTTAACCATATGTCGAGCACTTTCAAAGCAAGTATTGCAGATGCCTGGTATATATTTCCTTTTCGTGCCTATGTCAGCTAGACTCAGAACCCTCATTTTACAATCGCCCAGTAGAAACTATCCTCTGGCTAATTCAAAGCTCCTTCCTCACCATGGTGCTAAGGAAATTAGATGTTATTGCACTCGTAAAAATATTTCCAAATAATATTATTATATTAGCGTATTTTAGTAAACAAAGACTTCCTAATAAACAACCCAAGTTTTTATCACTGATACTTTTTTTATGAACGTCTGACTTTATAAAGTTAATTAACGAGGATTATGCTGCCATAATAAAGTTATTATTAAGCTGCTAAAATGGACTTCTCAGTTTTTTGGGAAGTGTCATAAATATAACTAGTTGCTAATTAAGAGGTGATTTTGAAGCTGTCTGACACATGTTATTGGCATAGAAAGGGCACGAGCTCGAATTCCGCTTAAGTTAAATGAGTTTTTTATCTTAAACTTCTCTTGTTCGGGAAATGAACGAATGTAAGATATGGTTTCCACATATATTTATACGCCCCAGTGATGAATATATATATTTACCAGAGAAATGCAATTCATTATGGAAGAATAACCATTGGACATGAAAGATTCGGAACCGATTCATCACCAATTGTCGGTCAAGAACATGTTTCGTGTGTCAGTGGAAATTCCTCTTCTACCAAGGATTCGAGGTCGTTCCTTTGACTCATTTTCCACAATTAGAGGTATTTGACAGGGCCTCCTGATTTCCCGAAGCACGATGAACCTTTCGCTTTCAGTGCAGAGGATTTTCGAAAGCCTATGCGTCACTCGCAACAACAAACCGGTCGTAAGGCAAGGAGCTCAGGCTTACTTACTCAGACTTATTGGCGACTATTTCTTCATTTAGGTCTTCACGTCGATAAACGGACAACCAGCGGACCGCGGAAGCGAATCTTTTTCATTTTTACGCTTAAAAAAAAAGCCTTGAGAACTATTGACATTCTTATGCATATTAATATTCATTGTTCGTCTACAACCAGGACAATTTGCGGGTTCACAGTTTCCAATTTTCTCGGCGGTAGTTCCAAGCCAATTATATACATTTAGATTTAGATATATACCCCGCGAGCTGCCAGATGGGTATGGTAGGGGTTGTAATAACATCATCATCACGTAATCTACTCTATCAGCCTCTCTAATTGTCCGGGGAAAAAAGCGACCAAAAGTAATGTTTTGTGATTACTTCCCTGTAACGTTTTGTCGATGCTTCTCGGAGATCGCGATTAGGTCTTTAGTTGCACTAAAATTTCATTTACTTCGTCTTTAGGTTCTGAACCGATAAAGCTTTCGATGAGCTTCCGTCGGTTATTAGATCTTCTCACCTGGAGCGAATTCCAATAAAGAAGTGGTTAACTCTATGTCTCGGAGGCTGAATCGTATGGATGAGAATGAAGGAGAATGGATATATTATTAATCATCCTATATTTTTCTTGATTCCAATGTAGTTCTTGATTATAAATCATAGTGTATAAGTGCACACTGTTACCGAGTCTGAGAGAAATTCGAATACATATAAATATTTTACGCTTGCTCTAAATTATGTTAAATAGTCTCCTTCTCTTAAAAACATGAAAATTGAGTAACATTACGGGGATCGAGGTCTATGGCGGAGGTGATATTTTTTCATAATCATCTATGTGTAAGAATCTACGGATTCTATCGAATGTGGACATGAATATACAGATGATAATTAATGATTGCTTTGTCGCAGGGGCGCAGCCAGGATTTGTCTATGAGGGAGAGGGTTATAGACAGTAGAAAGAGCGAAAACATTTCTACATTTCAAGGCCGGTATATTAAATTCTTAAAAAGACTAAAATGCATAGAAAACTAGGATATGTTCACGGTTATGTGGCAAAATTAAAACCTTTTTGAGATTTTAGTTTGTAAATGAATAATTGAATAATAATGATGAATAATAATCCTCAATGATATTTGGATTTCCAGTTTTGAAAGGGCCAATTTCTCTTACATTGTCATTATTTCTCAAGGTGTAAGGTTTTTATCATTGTAAATATTAATTTCGAGTGCCTTTGAGAGTTTTTTGAAATCAAAGGAAGGTTGATTAAACTTTCCTTTAACTGTTATTGATTGTGAGAAGAAATAAATTAGTAGTAGTGATTTAGGAGATGATATTGAAACGGAAGTATTTTGGAGGTAGCACTACAATTTGGACAACCCAGTTACTTTGAAGGAAACCGAATACCAATCGTAGCGGAGACGGATGAATTTTTCCTCTTAGATTATATGTTGTTTTATAAATACGATATATTCTGATTATTGAGTTAAAATATCGACAGCACAAAAACACCATAAAAATATGTCTATGTAAGAACCCTTCAATCCGCCTTTCGGCGTGGGGCAGGGGGTACGGGCACCTTAACTCTATTTTCCTAATTAATTTCTTTCGCGTATCATGCGCGGAAAAAATGAATTCTTGATACGATTCCTTCTACCAATTATTTCTCTAATTTTCCTCGCAGTATCAGAGCGGCCCACATCAACAAGGAGGTCGCATTATATCGATTGCATCATTTGAGAACCTAATTTTTCTGAACTTACTTAGTAAATTTATCCTTTGAATTAGTCTTCTATCTCTTAATGATTACCATCCCGCGTACTGCAACATCTGAGTAACACTCACCGTTTTATCATGGCAATTCTGTACAAATCGTATCGTATACAACCAATCAAACAAATGCTGTACACGAACTGTAATATAAAAGTTATAATCAGTGTAATCGCGAAACAGTATTTTCTCGTTTGGCTAGGTTGAATAAGAGGAATATGAGTTTTTTTCTTTGAAAACACGTTGAGCATCCCCTCAACGATCTACTAGTTAATCTTTGCATTCTATTCACTTTTCCTATCGCATCTCTAATATGTTCTTTCAAAGATAAACTACAGCTAAACGTGACACTTAGATATTTTGTGTGGCGCACTAACACTAAGGGTTGTTGCGAAATTTGTTGCTGCGTGGAAATAACGTTTTTGGATGATATCTAACATCCTTACGCTTTATATACATCATTCACAAAAAAACTCTACGTGCGTCTTACAAGATTTATCTTTATGGAATCCGTGTTGGATCCGAATGATTCCTATCTTTATGGTAAGAAACTGAGTAATAGAGCTTGCTATAATACGCTCCATTATTTTGCAGAAATTCGAAGTTAACGAACATTACCCATAATAATCTGATCATTCTTAGGCCCCGGAGTGACGTTTAATTTTTTACACGGCATTGGGACAATACCCTCATTAATTGATTTCTGATAGAATTTCCTATCGATCTGTTGCAGTGAATTTCCACTAGCATCAACTTATATCTCTATGGAAATCATCTCCGAATCAATGGGCGAAGTAAAGTCGTTAACTCGGCCATCATCTTATGAGAAACATTTCTGGAAGCACGGGTTAAGTAAGTTAGCTATTTCTGCCGATTTATTTAAGGCAATTCCCTCTTCGCTGATAAAGCTAGGCATAGAAAACTGACCACCACGAGTCTCTCACACTTATGACCAAAATTCTTTCTAATCGCCAACTAGAGATTTTAACATGGTTCGAGATCTATATTCCTGGTATTCTTTTCGTGATCCTTCCTCAAATAGCTTTTGCACTTCTCTATAGTTTTGATCACCAAACTCTTGGATCTCACCGCACGGTTTAAGTTTTCTCAATCGCGAGTGAATGACTCCTATGCAACGATTCAAACTCCTTCATCGTCTCACCTACTGTTTAGACGGGACATATTTAACTAAATCTACTTTGATTATCCGTAGAAACTCTACCCAACTATCATTTACTGTATTTTCACCCGAAAAGCGTAAAAAATTATCCAAGCCTTCGTTCAAATAAAACCTTAAACTCAGAAATAATTGCTTTGCGAATTATATACCCTTGCCTCACCGGCTTAAGAGATCTAACCGCTACTACTTTCATCCCTGCCATTATGACATCATGGTCTGACTGTACCGTCAACTACAGTGAGGCTAGTTATTATTTGTGGGTGGGAAGTGGCTAGTAAATCTAAATTGATACCTTGCCTCGCACGATTCGTTCGAGTTTTAGTCATATTTACCTGATCTAAAGCATGCAACGAAAAAGTAAGATGTATTTCGTGAATTTTTTTTCCCACTGCTAGTGCTGGAGAATTTTAGATTATCCCAATGAATATTTGTTAGGTAAAAATCTCTTCCTACGGCGATGACTGGATCTTTTATTTTCTCGCCATTTTTCTGTAAGGCCTCGGATAAATCAACAATACAACCTATTTTTTCATCGGGAGGACGACACAAAGAACAAACATTAATCTTGCATCCGTTTTGTCTTTGAATCGAGCACCAAATGATTTCGCTCCTGCTATTTTCTACGAATTCATCGCGCTTACTAATTAAATGAGTCAATACTGCTATAAAACCTTTACCGCTAGATCTACATAGTCATATTTTCGGTATATCATATAATCGGGGAAAATATCTCGCTTTGAGTAATATCCTCGCTTAACCAAATCTTTCTAGTATGATATCCGCGCAAGTTCTCATCGTAATGTTAAAGAATTCCACCTGTTTATTACGTAAGCTCTTGCAATTTACTATTATTATTTTTAGATCTCTTAGTTCGCACATTAAAACATGGTTTCCTTTTTCGAATAACCTTTATCTTTTTTTTAAGTGAATTTTTCTTTTTCACCATTGCAATTTTTCTGTTTTGGGGCTAAGCTCATGCCCACCCTTTTGCCTATTTAAGTGGGTGTTAGTAACTATTTCTACTGCTAAATTAAAGAATAACTTTGTCTGCGTATATTCGCTCTATTCTCTAATCTATTCGCATCTAAACCGCAAAACAACGTAGTAAACAACATTTAAACTACGGTCTTCATGGAGGGAGAGGGGTTGGGAGTGTTTCGGAAGAGTCCGTAAAGTGCACACATATTTTAGTAAAATAAGCGAACAATAGCTAAGTATGGCGCCTAATGTATGGATCTAAGTAGCCTTGGGAAGTATTTTAACATACGGAAAACAAGATGATCAAATTGGTAGCGGAAAATTTTATTCATCGCTACGGAGAAAGTAGAGAAGTGAATATCGGGCTCTTGGAAACTTAATACAAGTTTAGATTATGCTGCAACAAGTATTTTCTTAAGTGTGACCCGTTCTACAGTGTAACATCTGTGGGGCACCTGTAATTCGTCGAAAGTGTGTGATTATGTTTACACTAAGAGGCGAGTGCGGAATATCTAATGGTTGATTATCGGACATTCGAATCATCATTTTTTATTTGCATTTAAGATTCCAATTGTTGGTATAATTTCGATTGCATTCTAGCTTTATAGCTCATTAATCAAATATATTACAGCTCTGGATAAATTAAATTGAAATTAACTGTTTTAGAGTAAATACACTCCCTGAAGAGGAAAATCGTATGAGTGGTGTGATGAATGACTGTAACATCAATAGAGATGTGATACCGTTGCAATTTATTATATTTTTTTTCAGTCAGTATGGTTAAAGTGCATTGATGTCTCATGAGAAACACCATTTGTTATTACACAAATATTACTCCCTATTACATATAGCCTGATAGAGCTGAAAATTGTTGATTACCGATTCCACTATTTAAAAGTTAATAATAGTGATGACAATTCCTGTCAAAACGTTAATTGCTAAAAATCTCTAATTGCTAAAAATCTCTAATTGCTAAAAAGCTCTAATTGCTAAAAAGCTCTTAGAAAAGTTGAACTCCTTCAATACACGGATAAGATTGGATTCATCAAAGGGATATTTTTAATACCTTAAGCAGTGGAAAACTACACTGCTCGAGAGAAAATAAAAAGGTAAGAATAGGACGCATCTTAGTGGTTTCTAAATTCGAATTTTTAAGTGTTGAATTCTCTTTGCAAGAATTCAATTCCATCACAATTCTAGTATTTAGACCTTTAATTCGCGAAATAATACCTCAAAATGTTCATTTTAACGTCTGATATTCCGCTATCAAACAATCTTGTTTGTAACTATCTCCCAGTGTATTATATTGGCATTCTACATAACTATTTTTATCACGACTAACTTTGAATAATAAATGGCAAAAAATGAAGACAATGAGGCAAAGGCACTACTTGGAAATCTCGCGAAGGTGAGTCTTAAATGTCTGCATATAAAAACGAAACTAAAAGTCTATTTTCCATTCGTATGGACTTTGAATATTCCCGGTTTTACTGCCTCTATACAGAGTTGCCGAATTGTCGGAGCTAGAGTGATTTCAGTTAGTTTCCACGTAATCCGCGCTCTGACGCCAACTGGTGTTGCGATAATTGTTTCCCCCACTGTACAACCAGTGAATAAAACTCCCGTTTATCCGAAATCCACTCTATGCGAATGCACCTACCCACCGAACACCCATTACTTATTTGCCTTTGACAACCGCTGCCAAATAAGGCGGATTTTTTCTGTAAGAGCGCGAAATGAACGAGCTTCGTTATTCTGCGTATAAGAAATTTGAGTTTTCGATCGCCCTTGTGTGCCTTTTTAACACGTCGACTCTAATATTTCAGTCAGAATCGTGCAGGCTCGTTCACAACCACATCCATATCATTCTGCGTACGCACGCCGTACGATCATATTCGTAAAATCAATTTTTAATCAAATTTACATTTCCTAAAAACCATCATTGTCTCGCTAGGTGGCGATAAAATCCCAGATATTCTTATCGAATCTTAAATGAAACATCATCTCCCTTTCGCAAAAACCAATTCCGGAGTGATTTGCGTAGTTTTTAAGAAGAAAGTTTAAAAATTCGAGCGAGAAATATAGATCGATTTTTCGGCCGAACTGTGAAAACGATCCTAAAAGTATTCTTTCGGTGCAGACGCTCATCACGTCTATTCGTGTCTAGGATGCGTGTCTTCGATGACGAACTAGATGTCATTACGTTCATATATTTTCGCCAAACGTAATACGTACGCGATAGCTATAAAAAGGGAATTGGTCTTCATTTTGGTCTCTTTAAAAATCCTTATAATGATAGAATTCGCAGTCTCTGGCGATGATAATAAACATAATCTCCGCTCCCCACAGGAACATACTCATCATGGCCAGCAATCGATGGATCTCCTTGATTTCGCAATTACAAAACACCTCGATCTTAACCCGTCCGTCTCTATCTTCTTATCATCTTCCTGATCATTATCGACCTTCCTCTCTCAGCCTCCGCTTCTTTCTTTCTACCTACGAAACGATCCACCGACTGGGAAGAGTTTTCTCTCTTCATTTCGCATTCGTCTCATTCCGCCTTTGGAAGCCCCACAATCGAAGCCAATTTGACGCCCAAATACAACTCGTCTTCCAATCTTCAAAACGTTCCAAAGGACGCATACCACTCCGGAATTCCTATTGCGATACGCAGAAAAATCAAGGACAGAAACACGTACCACATGAAGCGGAAGATTTACCGATTACCAACTGTTTTCGAGAGTTATAAGAGTCTCCAGAGGTAAGTAAAATCGGAAATTAAAAATCGGAAAAATAAAATTTGGAATCTAAAACTCGCGCAACTCAACTATTCGGACAATTCCATTCGGAAAGTCGATAAAAAACTCCGTGACACCTCCAAAATCCCCCCTCAGCTAAGAAAAGACGACATTTAGACCATCCCTATGCCTCGTAGAAACCCCGCCGATCCGAAGATATACAGGCCATCCTCTCCTGCTTTGGAAAAATCTTCGAATAAATCCCGCCCGGTTTCATTCTTACAAGCTTCAAATATCCCCCACCAAACTAAATATCAATCCCGCTAAGAGTGCACCTTGTAAATAACACGCGGCACAGAACCTCTGATAACCCCATCCATCAAATACTGCGGCGTCAAACTAGTTCTTCGGCGTGATTTTAGATCGTTCATTAACCTAGAAATTACTAAATTAAAAATCCATTTCTTTCCGCTTGTTTCTACTTCTCACGAAAGATAAAATCCGTCTCATTAATTCCAAATTTACTTCCAATCATTTTACATGCCTCCCCCATCGCCTTTAACTCTACCAAAAATGCAATTCGTGAATACGATGTCATTTACCGCAAAATTATTAGATTAGCCACCAAAACGAGCAGTTTCGTTCCCAAAAGAGAAATTTTTCATTGAAACAATCCCCTTCTCGCATGTCTCTGCGATAAAATGTAAAATGAAAATGTCTCTTCTGAACAACCCTCTTCTTTCTCACGTCCCCCAAAAATTAGGTTTAAATCGATGCGAAACGATTAGAATCCCAAATTGCCTATTTGACGACGACAATTAAACCCAATTGTCCTAGTTTATTTGTTTTCGAAACGCCTTTAATTTTTCGTGAAATCATTCATTCACTGCCCTTCTTTTTTAATAAAACGACAACCGTCACAAAGCAAAGAGTCAAAAATATCGTAAAGACGAGTGTAACACAAAAAGTTCATCCAAACAACTTCGGTCGGTTAGGTCGCCACAAAATATTACGAAAATCTCGTGCGTTTCGTGTACAATCTCGCTAATTCGAAAACGACGATGCGCGACCGAAAATTTAGTTTCTTCGTCCCTTTGCTTTCGGGGCTCATTCAACCGAGCGAGCGTTGGTTGAGTTTCAAGACCGAGACCATACGCGAAAACCATCCTATTGTCGACTTTCATTTTTGAATTCAATGTCGCTTCCTCACTTCGCAATTGATTAACGTGCTGATTCGAAATTCACCATCCAAATTCTTTCATTTAAAAAAAACCTCATTTTCTCGCTCTCCCGCAGTAACATCCAAGAATTACTTACGGAATGCGAAATAAAACGACGTTGTCCTTCGAAACCAATCGATTTTAAGAATCTTTTATTCCCGAAATATCGTCATTTTCTCTATCACTCAGACGACGATAGAATCCAAGAAATTCTCGCGGAAGGTGAGACGAGACGACGTTTAGCGGCACCCTGCCGCACGGGTGCGGCGGAGCAAATGTCGATTATTTCCTCGAAAATCACTCGAAACGCGTTTTGGCGCCGTTTTGCTCGGCCGACTCCGATGACGTAATACGACGGCGGCAAGAATCATAGCCTCCTAAAAAGGTATTTCAATTGAAGTAGGGAGACACGGAAAACATTCGCGAAGCGTGGCTGTAATTCAATAGACCCCTGGAAGAGAGTACCTTCTTCCTCCCATCGCCAGACAAGGAGGCGACGATAAGAAGAGGGGCCTAGAGACGAGCCCTTCCAATGTCTTCATTTATTTTGCTCTTAAAAATTAGAAATAATTACGTAAGCGGATCGAGACGAGCACCGATGGTAAGATGATTGAAGTCTTACTTGGCCATTAGAATTTCCCTCAAACTTAGCGATTGCGAGGATTTTGATTAAACAACCGTCCCATTTTTATTTCTCCCTATACGTAGTATAGAGAAAGTTTTGTATTCGCAAAAAAATTCGACCTCCAGATTTCGACGGAAATAGATGTTTTGGGGCCCATAGAGCATGTTCTAGCTATTTTCCCGAACATGTCTGTCTGTGTGTGTGTCTGTGGTAAATAAGTTTGTGTGCGCTCTATCTTAAAAAGTAATTATCCGATGATTCCCAAACTTCATAATTAGTATTTTCATAACAATGTCAAAAGTTGATTAGTTTTTGATGAATATCGCTTATCCGGAAGTTCATCCGGAACAAAATGTCGTTTCTTAAATATCTCTGTCAGAATACAATATAGGTATATGCAATTACATACAAAAGTTATCGATAATGTACTTTACTATCACTTTTGTATGAAACATTTCTTCGTAACACTGATTGTTTTGGAATAATTTATATATAACCGGCATAGGCTTTTGCTTTCAATAAAAAAGGACAAAGTCATGTGTTTGCCACATCTGAGTTGTTCCATCTGATTTTCTTCCCACCCTCCCCCTTACTCGCCGAAGATAAGGTCGCGAGTCGAGATTTAGAGCGGCGAGGAAAGTTTTTACCAAATCAATTCACATACGTCCAAATGAGACGTGAATTTGAAATTTGGGCATTCGGCTATTAAATATCTTAACGATGTCACACATCTTTAGAAACATGCGAACAAATCGGCGGAAACTGACAATTGTTTGCTTTTTTTTGCTCGAAGTAAATCGAGTCGAAGACGTACTGGATTCGAAATTCGCAACGAGTTCTTCCAAATTTCTAACGCGAATTCCATTTCTCTAGCGATACACGAGTAAATCTGCGAAAACGGGCAATTTTTGCGATTTATTTTGGCTCTGTGCTTCTTCATGTTCGAGTAAAACTAGTGTACTTTGAACTCGTTTTGAAGATTTCACATTTCCAAACATTTAAGAACAATTCCTTCTTTTTTTCACATTACGAAGAAACTGATCATTTTTGTGGATGTTTCCATGCTTGCAGCTCTATTTAGCATGTGATTCGAGTAAATTTATTCGAAAATGGATTCGTTTTATTAAACTGGGAACTTTAACCCAAATATTCGGTTTTTTATTTCTCTAAAAATTCCATCGAACAAGTAGAATTTGCTCACGAAGGCGTCCTCGAGACATATCCAAATATCGATCTAAAAGCTCATTAATTTTGGCGGTTCGGGAAGAAATCTCCCCTTAGCTACCAGCGTTCTCAGGTCCTTACTCGTAGTATTACATCTCGCGACTTTTTTACCTACGGGCAGTTATGGAAATGCCGGGAGTTGCGGCTTCGACTGCCGGGAAAATTTACGCGCCGGTCCCGGTAGAAAACTGTCTATTGAGGCGTCATTACAAAGTTTGTTTTTAATATTTTTATATGTAATATTCGATGATGATTTATAAATAAATTTCTCATGTATGTTATTAAATACCGTATAAATGGCATACGAACAAAATTATATTTAACAATTTTCTCTAAAATCGTAATTTAAAAGGAAACATGCAAATGGCCCGCCTTATAGCGCAAATCTTCGATTAGGCTTCGTATCCAGCAATCTATATTGAATTGAAAGACTGAAAGTAGTTTTGATTGTCAGTGACTTATAATTTTTACCACGTAATGGCCAAAACGTGTAACTGACAGAAATAATGCGATTTTGAACCTCATTCTCATGGGTTCGATTTCAGAGGGCCCCAAAGTACCGATTTTTCCCATTTAATACCATTGCTTTAATTTTCGGGAATTAAAAAAAAATACTTCCCCGAAAGGTAGAGAATCAAAACTCAAGGAGCCTTTATATATGGTCATGATCTATCGAAAACATAAATGAATTTCACGGAAAGATTCCTGGGTTCGATGCTAGGACGATGCATCCGCCCTTTAAGATACATATTGGTAGTTTTTCATTATTTTTTTTGATGCACTTATCGAAATGATAGGTAGTTTTTGCTCAGACAAAAGATAAACATTCGAAGTTGGTTTAAGAAAAAAATGATATAAGACCATGCTGTTCCTGGGTTCGATGCCAGAGCACATTAACATTTCTCTCGTAAGGAATATAAGGGAAAAGTAGGACATCGTATGAGGCAGTTGCAGCCAATATTTTTGCTTGAACTTTCACACATAGTCAAAAATAGCGATCTTCTGTTGTGTTGCATAGAAAGTATTACCAGAAAGACCCGGGTTCAAAGCCAGGCGGTCAATATATCCCCCATTTAAAATACATTGAGGTAGTTTTCATTATTTATTTTGATGCTCTTATCGAAATAATAGGAAGTTGAAGATTACTTAGATAGAAGATGTATATTAAGACTAGGTTTAAGGGAAAAAAAAATTAGATAAGACCATGATGTTTCTGGGTTCGATGCCAGAGCACATTTCAATTTCTCACCTAAGGAATGTATCATTTGAGGCAGTTGCAGCCAATATTTCTGCTTGAATTTTCATGCTTAGCTGGAATCTTCTATTGTTCTTCATAGAAATTATCACCAGGATTCGATGCCGGACGGAGAAATTGCAGCGAATCTTAAGAATATTTTCAATACTTTTTCTACTTTTTACGACCCTCTCGATATGATGTCGAAGTTTGCGTTGACAACATTTTACTCGTTCTTCTAAACGGTTCCAAAGGTGTGCTCGATGTATCCAAACAAATCGGAGCGAAGGAAACCGATCATTCCGAAAAAAAATCCCCGGATATCCTCCGTTTTTTGAACGAAAAATCGCTTTTCCGGGGCCTTTTTTTCAAAATTTTCTCCGCCCCCGTTTAATATTCAAAACCTACGACAAATTCCAGCACACCAAAGCCGCCCACAGCTGCCTACGCTTTAGTTTAATATATTTTGCCTTCAATTTGTATAAAGTATCCCAAATCCAGGTTTAAAGGGGAAATTAAATAAAAATTAAGTTAAAAAGGGAGTATTTGATCAAAAATCTGCCTTATTTCCATCTATCATTACGGACCAAGAATAACCTTGAAGCATATATGCTGCGGATTCGTAAGACACCATTCCTCATTCCTTACCCAACTCTTATTTCGCAGAATTAAATCAGAAATAATTGTCGTACGAAATTGAGATGAGTACGAAAAGAAAGGAAATTGAATCCAGATTCTTATTTTTGTCGTAAAATATAGCATTTAGAGAAAAATCAAAGAAAACTGACCAAAGATCCGTGTAATTTTGTGACTGTAAACAATTCCCTAACGACGAAGGTACGAAAATTAATGTGAAAGATAATAGAAAGGCCGACATTTTACGGAAATAAAACCTCTAGTTAACTTTGAAGTCGAAACCCATTTATATATATATATTTTTGCAAATAACCTTTTATAATTTCGGGTTAAAATTTATCATATTTAAAATAAATAAATATCAAATTATGACGTAAAATTAAAATCGATTAAGGAGGAAACTAATATCGTATGGGTTGCTTCACAATTTAACTGTTTAATATTCATTTCTCTTTCGACTCTATTCAGTTTCCCGTTCTTCATCATCTGCTATCCAAACGCGACCGAACTTCGCTGTGTCGACAGTTTTGGTAACCATGCGACGGGCTGTTTCAGACAGTCCCAATTTCTTTGAAGATTTCTCATGAACGCGCATCAGTTCATTGTTAGTATAGTTTACGATTGAATCTATCGTAGATGGAGTCATGTAAAGCCTGAATGAATCCCGGGGTTCCTCCAGTACCATGCCGCATGCCGGGAGGAAGGATAACCTTACCCATGGGGCCTTTTATAATGATGCACTACCGACTTCGTCCTGTTGGATGGGCAGCAGATGACCACGTAGAGCCGTCTTTTCCTACATACTCCACTGTGCTCAGAACTTCATCATCGTCAAAATCTTCGGATCCCTCTAGTATGGTATCCTCTTCCGTGGCCTCACTTACATAATCGTCACCGGAACAGGATGAACTCGAAGTATCATCAGGAATATCATCATCTTCATCAACGTCTGGATCATCCAACATTTTTAGAAAATCTTGCTCACTGATTGATATCATTCTAAAAAACATATGATCCGTGAAAATTTAATTTTGAAAAATGAAAACGATTTATGAAAGAATTTTCAATAATGTATCCTCTTACTTTCCAACGGAGCTAGTTTCGCGGAAGGCGATGAAAAATATGTAGGGTTCCCTTCTATTCGTCGTTAGATGAATTTTTGCTGAGAGTAATTTAAATACATTAGTTTTTCAAATAAACTAATTATTTACACAATTTCACTAATTTTCTATTTATTCTTACCTCTGAGAAAAATCCCTCTGAATAGCAAAACAGGCTTGAGGAGGTCCGGTAGAGTTCAATTTCTCACTAGTAACACTGTCCTGCTACGGAGCTGTCTGGCGCTTATATAATGGATATGTATTGGATAGTTATGGAAAATATAAAGTAGCAAAGACAGTGAAATAGATCGGTGTCAGTAATTTTACAGAAACCTTAACTTCAAATGTGTTAGGTGACCCCGTTGAAACATAGTTGAAAATGACGATGTGTGTAAAGCCAATACTGTAGACATAAACATTCAAAGAAAAAATGTTACTTCATGACCTCAGATACCTAGTGTTCACCAAAAAACATAAAAACTATGTTGGAAAGAGCATAGGGGCCGTATGATACGTATCATCCATTGTGTAAATGAAAAACTTTTTCCGAGCCTTACAAGCTCACCTTGCCCGGATGAGTGCTGAAACGGAAAACCATTTTTTTTCAAAGTGATAGAAGCTAGGAGAAAAAAACCACATGTCGGATGAGGTATATAATTACATAAACGTAGAAGTCATAAAATTTCAGCAACTGGATTGTTACCAATGTCGTGAAAATTGTTAAAAGGTATGGTGGTGAGCCTCAAAGTCAAAGCCTCACATTGACCGGACTAGGGTTAATCGGAAATAATGGTCGTACGAAATCGAGACGAACACCAAAATAACGGAAATTGAACGAAGATTCTTATTTTGGTCGTGCAATATCGTATTAGAGTCGAGATTGAGAGAATTCAGACGAAAATGACGGAAGATATGCGTTTATTTTGTGAGCGTAAACAATTCCCTAACGACGACGGTGATTGTCGAACTCATATCGGGTGTATGGGAGACATGCATTATTGAGAATAAGAGCCGACATTTTATGGCAAAAAAACCATTAAAGTTAAATTCAGCTTCATGTTTTTACGAAGACCTGTAATGTACGGTTTAAAATTTAATTTATTTAAATCGAATAAAAACTTCGAAATAAATTATTTTTAATTTTATGCATTTTTAGGAGCAATCGAATGTGGGGTCGGGATGCTTGAATACTTAACTGTGAGATATTAATTTCTGGTTCTCCTTGTAAGGCTTTACTCGATTTCGCATTTTTTATTATTTAATTTATTTAAATTTAAATTATTTAAATTATTTAATTTCCTTACATTTTTTCGATGCAGTGAGAGTTCTGTTTTTTTGTACCTTTCGCTTTGCATTCCCAGATCATTTAATTGAGCCAAATTATACATTTATGTCAACATTAACAGTTATTTATTAATTGTATATTTTTATCATAATTAATTAAATGAATGTCAATATTTATAAACATATTCTTTTATTAAACTAATTTTAAATTTCATTGATTTATTAAATTGAGTAGCGATCGCTTTATCGCAATAGAAGGAGCCATTCGTAGTTAACTTGTTTGAATTTGCATCGTCATATCGTTTTTCTTTTGTTTATACCTACTCCCCCTTAATCATAGCAACGAGGATTGTATTCGCACGTCTTCTGTTAAATTCGAAATAAAAATATCGCCTTTCTTTTGTTTTCCTCGTCCTTTACATCCCTTACTTCACCTGCTTACCTTCCTTACGTTCGATATTCAACCGTTCAAAATCGTCGTTCTTCTGTTTGCAACACACCTCTCTTCCCTTACGTAAGTCCAATATTCGGCGTTCATCTGTTTCCGATTCGAATAAACCGTCGTTACTCTTTTGTTTCTTCCCGCATTGTTGTGCACCACTCTCTGTCGTTATGGTAACCTCCCCTCAACTTCCCCCTCCACTCACTCATTCAGACGAAAGCTGTAATCCAACGTAAAACTACGCCAATATCCGTCGCCTTGGCTAACGATCGAAGAAACCGAGTTATGATAAAGCAAAGTTTCTTGTTAATTATTTATTACTCTTGACAATAACAATGAAGTTCGTATCTATGGGTTCATTTACATGGCAAGGCTTCAGCGAGCTTTTTAGTACGCCCTGCGCCGTGCGGCGCTGCGATCGTGATGTACCCAAGGCCCTCTATATAGAGGGCCTTGGATGTACCAGAGGTAGCGCCTGAAATACTCTCGGTTTAAAGGGAATCACTAAAGTACTCTCGGGAATCGAACCAAGGACCATCAGCGAATATGTAAAATTTGATTAAGAAACATATTTATTATATCTAACCCCATGTCGAATTTGAAGTTTCCATGTCATCGGGAAGGAGTCCAAAATAAATCTTAAAAATCGCCTTAATTGATTTTCAACGGCCGATTTTTGCCTCGACCTATTATCGAACCATGGACAATTTTCGAAGGTGACTTTTTCATTTTCGTTGGATATGCACGGCTCTTAGCGATCCCTCGAGTTGAAACTCTCTACTTTTCCGGGAAGTTCCACAAAAAAATTTTCGAAAATCCCCGCCATGTATTCTTATGGAGAAAATCGCGACTTAGGGGCCTTCTGGAATCGAACCCATGACACTGAGGATCATAATCCCAATTTGTTCTAGCGGTTACACGTTATGGCCAATACGTGGTAAAAATTTCAATTCAATGACACTTGTGGTTTAGCCTGTGAATTAGTATCCTATCTATCTATTATATATAGATGCTTCTCCGGATTCACTCATGATATACCCAGATACCCAGATAGGATACTAATTCACAGGCTAAACTACTGGCGTCATTGACTCGAAATTTTTACCACGTATTGGCCATAACGTAAAACCCCCAGGAAAAAAGCGACTTTGATCCTCGGTATCATGGGTTCGATTCCAGAAGGCCCCAAAGTCGCGATTTTCCCCATAAGATTACATGGCGGGGATTTTCGAAAATTTATTTGAGGCACTTCCCGGAAAAGGAGAGAGTTGAAACTCGAGGGATCGCTAGATGCCCCCCATATCAAAAGAAAACCATAAAGATATCTACGAATATTATCCTAGGTTCGATGCTAGGACGGGGCAAAAGTCGGCCGTTTAAAATGCATTGCGGCGATTTTTAAGTTTTTTTTTGAACCCTTTTCCGATGGCATAGAAACTTGAAATTCGGCATGGCGTTAGATATCATAATTATTTTTCATAATCAAATTTTACATATTCCCTTATGGTCCTTGGTTCGATCCCAGAGGGCCATTTACATTCCTCAATGCATTTCTTATGGAGATTACGGAAACACATTTTAGGTGCTTCCCGATATTATATCTACTTGAAACTTTGCATAATATAAGATCAAGTCATTACTAATCAAACTGTGAATTCACAGCTACCAATGTTTCCTGGTTTTACCACCAGGCGTCTCTACAATCAGTAAATGATCCGATTTTTAAGAATTTTTTGGAACCATTTCCCAATTATATAGAAACTTGAAATTCGGCATATAGATAGAGATCATAAATAACTTTCAGAAACGTTTTTTAGATTTCCAAGATCGTCCTTGGTTCGAATCCAGAGAGCCATTTAAATTCGTGAAAATTAGAACGTCTTTTGAGGCAGTTGTAGCCCATATTTCTGCTTGAATTTTCACACATCGTTAGAGATGGTGATGTTCTATTGTGCTGCATAGTAAGTTCACAGTAAAGACCCGGGTTCGATGCCAGACGATGGAATTTCAGCGAATTTTAAGAAAAATTTCAATCCATTTTTTTCTTTTGATGGCCGTCCCGATATGATGCCGATATGAAATTAGTATTGCCGATCTGCTTGCAGTATGCAAGCTACATTTTACTCGTATACATATATAGCTATATATATGAATGGATTCGGAGAAGCATCTACATGTAGTAGATGATCCATAGTTTATGACAAAAGCCTTAACTTATGTATATTTTAAGTCGAAGTCAACAACAATGTTCCTCGCGAGCATTACAAAGAAGGGACCATTGTTGGCAGCCGCCGCTCAACTAAGGCATTCCCAACAATGCTTCCTGCGACCGATTCCATGAATTACCACACCGTCATTTAAGATTCGGGCTGTTCGGGTAGCCCAAGAGGAGCTCTTCCTCCGGTCATCACTGCTCTGTGATTAGTAATAACGAACGTGATCACTGTTGCGTGTGATCCTTATGTCGCATTCCGTGATAAGATGCATCAAATTAATACGACTTGAACGCGAATCGGTCTGCAAGCGTAGTAAGCATTAAAAAGAGCGTACAAATCCGTTTACGAGTTCTGTGCTAATCTAAAAGCTGTCCTTTGGCACTTATCTTCCGTTTGAAGAGGTAACGCGTATTTCCGTGGGACATTGCTCAGTTGGACACGAAGCAAATATAGAACAGAATGATGCATCCATCAAAATGAAACCATCTCATCTCTTCTGAAAAGAAATATGCATAATTCATGGTATTGCTACGTATTTACGTTAAAATGTCGTTTTCGTTCGTACCATTTCTCGTTTCGTTCAACACGATTACTGCATGCCTTCAAAAATTTGTAAGGAAGTTGATTTGGAATTTGAGACAGGCGTTTCAAAATAGTTATTCAATCACAATTGTTTGGTTCCGTTATTTATTGCTCTTGGAAAATAACTATGAAGCTCGTATCTATGAGTTTGTTTACATGGCATCATGGTGGAAAGAATACAAGGTGAGTTCATGCGCAGGCGGAAGTGCGTCACTGTGACGTAGGATTCGGAATACGGCTCATATTCATGCATGGTGGAAAGTGGTAGACATTAGAGAGTTTTCTTTGTTTTTCTCTTCAATTAAACAATTGACGAAGAAATGCCGGCTTATGCAGTTTATGGCTGTAACAACTACACGAAAGCTAAAACCAAGCAAGTGGTGAGGTTTTACTCTTTTCCGAAATATGCCATTTATAAGGCGAAGTGGGTGAAAGCATGTGCCAGGAAAGACAAGTTCAACGTCGCTAATGGTAAGTAAAATGTTTGTATGTTTTATTTGTTCCTTTGAATCATGTACATGAGTGTAATAATTTCGGTAAAGTAACCTTTGCATTATATTTTAAGCAACGATTTGCTCAGCACACTTCGCTAGCAGTTGCTTCGTCAAGTCATTGCAAATCCAATTGCTGGGCATTTCACCAAAGAAATGCAGGAACATCAGTGATGATGCGTTACCGACAGAAAATTTACCTATGGTTACTGCGGATAATGCTAGCGATAATTCCCTTTTGAGAATGGAAAGAATGGCTGCACGTCAAAGGAAGGAAGTTGTCCGGAACATCTTAGGTGATCAGATTGAAAGGTAGGCATAGTTCAGTAAATCAATATAAATTGCTTGGAGGTAGTGCTTGATACGAGTACATATATTGCAATCTTTCGTCAATTTATTGTTGATGCACGTACAATTATTTGATTTTAAGCAAGTCTAATAGAGTATAGGAAAAAATGAGAGTTATTAACATGAGATAAATATGCTTTTGTCAGGGAAGGTGATGTAGGGGAAAGCAGTACTGCTTACATTCATGAGGAAATAAGCAGCTCTTCAATAAGGTAATTTATCTTGGTTATTGATTCAGAATTTGAGAAAAGTTTGTATACTTCCTTGAGGCCTTGCATTGTGTTACAGCAATTTTTTTCTTACAGTGAACCAACGCCTTCCATTGAGGAAAGTCTAAGTATCCTTCTTGAAGAGAAAAAGGGGTGGGAAAAGGAAAGGAAAACATTTCTTGAGAAGATAGAAGAATTGAATGGTGAAGTGAAGTCCTTGAAGAGAGCAGTAGGAAAAGTTTTTACCGAAGGTCAAATTAAAGCATTGATAACAGAGAAAAAAGTGAATTGGAATGAGCATGATATCACTAATGCCATATCAATTAGAAGCATTTGCCCTAGATGTTACGAATTTCTCAGATTAAAGCTTAATTTTCCATGGCCTTCAACTTCTACACTGAAAAGGTGGGCACTTGCTTTAAATTGCAATGAGGGTATTTTGGTTGATGTTCTGTCTGTCATGAAATCTAAGAGACCTCTTTTAACAGAAATAGAAAGTTTAGCTGCATTATGCTTTGATGAGATGAAAGTTTCACAACTATTATGTTATGACTCATCACTGGAAAGAATTATTGGGCCTCATGGTAATGTACAGGTACTAATGGCAAGAGGCTTGATTGGCAAGTGGAGGCAACCAATTTATTATAATTTTGATGAAAAAATGACTTTGAAACTGTTGCAATCAATTATCTCCTCTTTAGAGCAATGTGGTTACCCAGTGATGAGTATAACTTGTGACCTGGCAGGGGGCAACAGGTCATTATGGAAAGATTTGATTATTTCTCTTGATAGATCATCATTTCTTAACCCATTTGACAACAGTAGATGTGTTTATGTGTTTGCTGATGCACCACATCTTCTGAAATTGGCAAGGAACCACTTTTTTGATAGTGGATTTATTATAGAAAATAATTTAGTTGATAAAAGTTCGATTCAAAATTTATTAGATATCTGCCATGGAAGTGAGTTGAGGGTAGCATATAAAGTGACACAAAATCATCTTGATGTGAGGGGGTTTGAAAGTCAGAAAGTGAAGTTGGCAGCCCAATTTTTTTCAGATTCTCTCTCAAAAGCCTTGGTGTGGTGTGGGGAAAGAAAACTAATTGGTGCTCAGTGGGAAAAATCAAGTGCCCTCATTAAACTGTTTAATGATTGGTTTGATGTAATGAATTCTTACTGCCCATTTAATAACTCAAATATACTCAAAGGTGGATATGGTGATAATCTGGAGGAACAAAATATGGTACTTACTAAAGTGACAAATTTAATGTCATGCATGAGGGTTAAAGGAAAGAATTTCATGTTGCCCTTTCAGTATGGCATTTGTATTAGTAATAAATCTGTAAAGGGGCTTCTTGATTATTTGGTTGAAAGGTACCAAATAAAATGCATTCTAACCTCCCGTCTAAATCAAGATGTTTTAGAAAATTTCTTTTCTTATGTCAGGGGAATGGGTTGCACATATGACCACCCACTGCCTGTTGATTTTCAAAACAGACTGAACTGGTATATTTTGGGAAAACATTCCCAAGTTGTTTTCCAGAATGGGTGTAATACTGTGGCAAATGAAAATGAAAGTTGCTTGACAGACTCTAAAGAACAGGAAAGTTTAGACTCTGAGCTATCTGCAGCTGTTAATCAGTTTTTCCATCTATTTGAGGATGAAACAGGGGAGCCTGTAGAAGGGGATGAAGATGAGTTACAAATGATTGAAGTGGGAGATATAGGATCTGGAAATATTTCCAGAATGCCAGAGCAGGATGTAAGTCAGGCAGGGTTGAAATATGTGGCAGGTTTTGTGGCTCACAAGTTTCGAGCCACTCACAAAACTTTGTGTGTTTGTTTAACTGTGTACTTTAAGTGTGTCTCATTAAAGCTGATTATCCAGTATCCATCACATTTTCTTGGCCTTCGTTTCTTAGGTTGTGGGAAGAAGACTGACTTCAACAATTTCTGCCATATTTTTCCTGTGCCATAGATCATACCTCAATTATTAAGTTAACCCCTTTTCCACCAAGACTAGCCTCCAATTAATTGAACTTTCCCTCCAGTGGATTGAAATTGAACCTTTATTCAGATGTAGTAGTTATCTATCTAGCTAGCTATCTTACTCAGAGGCTTCTGCAAATTTTGTCATCTGTTGCTGACGAGATATACCCTATAAACATTTCTGATCAATTTTGATACTTTTGCATGTTACTGGGATTGTCCTCATATCCAGATTGGAATTCTTTGGGAATCCTGTTGTTTGGAATTAATTCATACCTTAATTCCATTCCATGAATACAATTTTTCCAGTTACTAATTCAGTTATCCATTTCCAATCATTACCACTGATATCCTGCAATTACTTTTGCATGAATGTATGTCTCTGTGCTACAAATTTGCCTCTTTTGTATTGCTTCTATCCATGGGCAACATGATCATAAACTTACTGATGTCGTTGATAAGTTTTTTCTTGCTTCCCTCTTTTCCCTATCTTCAGTTAGTGTACATAACTGACTTTGTGTTACATATAGTGATACTCCAGAGTATTCCATTCATAGTTCTGTGACCTTAGTACTCAATAAGGCTATATCTGAAAACTGAATGCCAGTGATCTATTGGATCGTGTTTGTATAGGTTTGACAATCGAATTCTCCACTACAACTCCACTCACTAGTCCTTTCCTAATACTTTGATTGCTTCAGTGCTTAATTGGGCAACAGTAGACTGCTTTCTAGACTGCCAAGATATAGGACCACCTCAAAAATTAAAAACATAACCTGAAAAAGACTTTCTGTCAGTTGGATCACTACCCCAATCAGCATCACAAAAGCCAATCAATTCCTTCTCCCCTTTTGTAAAAGTCAAACATAAATGATTTCCCCTTCAGGCCTTCTTTTCAACTTAAAAACCCACTTGCTTTCCATTATGTTTTTGTTTACTGGCCCTGGCACTAGAACCCATACACTATTCTCCTATAATGATGTGATTTCATCCTTCATAGCCTCCTCTCACTGATGGCCATTTTGCCTATCAAGAACTTCTTCTCTAGAGCCTCTTCCATTTGCAACTTTAGTCCTTTTCCCTGCTGAGGTCTTAAGAATTGTATCGATAGCATTTATGCCTAAATTCTGTTCGTAAATTTCACATCTGTATGTGTTAATTTACTTAGGCATCGTCTTCTCTATCATTCTGCATTGCTTTAATTACCGATCCTCTACAACTTTTTTATACATTGTGCATTATCAGTACAATTTCAGCCGAGTCGCCTCAGTGCGTCATGCTCGCATGAACTTTGATTTTAGGAACGTAAGAAATATGATTAAGAAGACATTCGAGATTAATATCTCGAATGTCTTCGAACAGGTAGTACCGGCAAATGAAATTTAAATTGCCGCCGTTTCTCTTCCGTTGCCTACGTCATGCGCGAGCTAGTCCCAAATTCGTACGCCGGATGAACTCACCTTGTATTCTTTCCACCACAGGGGTAGCATATCCTATCTCCCTCTAGCGACCAAAAGTGAAGCCAGGGGTAAAGCGGCAAATTGCGCATTCCGCCATGCTGGTGAGAACTTTTTGTACCTCCCTATACTAATACATTGTTTTTTCGTGATTTTGCGGCTTTGATACAGAGTTATCAAGGTTTGATCGAGTAATTCGAACGTTTTGGAACACAAATTGTAGTTTGAGCAATGTGTAACACGAAGTAATTTTGTTATTTTCGCGTTTCTAAAGGTTTAATAGGAAAATATGCAGGGGCTTGTTTCTGCCTTCAATATGACCAATTGTAGTGCATTTGGCTGTAAGAACAGATTCGTCATTTTGACAACTTTTACGGCATTGAGCCCCAATTATGAATTAGAACAAACATTTTCACTAGCAGAAAATTTCTAATTACCATTATAAGCAATTTTAATGTATGATAGATTAGCTTTATCTCATTGCGGTAAACGATTATTAAGGAATTTTTATGCCATACTTGGTATTGATCGATTAAAAACTAAGTCAGATTAATGCATTATGATATACATAAAATTTACATTATAATAATCAACGTGGTTTTAATACAGCTTTCGGAAGGTTGGCAGATGATTGGTTTTTTATATCGCTCTAGCAGACGACACCGGCATCCGAGAAGTTTACATTGCAGGCATGTTTTATTTTCCATGATGAAAAGAATCAAGAGGAATTTGAGAAAAAATCGAACATGATCGTTAAGTATAAGGTTCATTTAAACTATCTGCGTCCATGTCATAGGATAGACAAGCTCCTGAGTCCCGTATGAGAGGAAAATAAAACCCCAAAAATACATGCAGTTAAAGGGGAGCTGGCGAAAAGTTCTCACCAGTGCTCTGCGGGTTGCGTTTTTTTGGGCTTCACTTTCCCGACGTTAGACTCGCCCTGTTCTTTCCACCATGACATGTGAAGGCTGAGCGTCCTCAGCGAGCTTTTTAGTACGCCCTGCGCCGTGCGTCGCTGCGATCGTGATGTGCCAGAGGTAGCGCGCGAAACACTCTCGGTTTAAAATGTGTGGGAAACTTTGCTGCTCCGTGCAATGCAGTATGCAATCAGTTTTGCCAACAATGACCCAAGAAATTCCCTGTATTCGTGCCAATTACGAACGAAAGTTGTGGAACTTTGATCTTTAGAATTGGGATTTAGCAATCGCAACGGTCGTCAGGGGGACTGGTCGTAATCCGCCTGAAAATGTTTGGAAATGCGTATTTCGTCTATTTGTATGAAACGACATCTTCCTCGTAGCTCTAAATTTTGCGTTTCTATTCTGTGGATGAATCACTCCCGCCGTTGTACACGCTCCGCTCCAAAAAGGCAATAACTTATGTTTTGATCCGTCTTCCAAAGCATCCATTTTGGCAACTTTGCATCGTAATAACTCTCTTAATAATCTCCCCTCTCCCCATGAATCTCTGGTGGCTAAAGACATTATTAACCTCACCTGGACTCCCAATTCTTTTATCCTTCTATCTTCATCAAAGGAAATTATTGAGCTTTTAAATTCGTCCAAAACGCGCTCCGCCCCTGGAATTGACCAAATCACCAATCACATCCTAAACTTTTCATACAATCTCCAATTGCCCTTGATCTTCTATGTGATCTCTTTAATACCTGCCAATTAAACTCCTGTTTCCCCTCTGAATGGAAAAAATCTAAAATCATTCTCATCCCAAAACCTCACAGAAATCCAACGATCCCAACAACCATAGGCCAATTTCCCTTCTCTGCTGTTTCGGCAAACGTTTAGAAAAAATAATTAATGCACATCTTGTCTCCTTTTTCAAGCTTCTGATATTCTTATCTCTTAACAAATGGGCTTTAGAAAACATTATAGTACCGTTCACCGACTACTGAGATTCCAACACTTTGCGACATCAAATTATATTACACACAAATACACGACGCATTCCGTATTTCTTGACTTCCAGAAAGCTTTCGACCTTGTTCGGCGTAAAGGACTTCTTCATAAGTTAATCAAATATGGTTGTCCCTCATCACTCACCAAAATAATCTCAAATTTTCTCAAAGATCGCTCCTTCGTCGCGTCAGTCCAAAACCATAATTCCTCTTCTTTTCCAAAACATGCCGGCGTTCCGCAAGGATCGGCGTTAAGTCCGACGCTTTTTGCGATTTTAATCAACGATCTTCCGCTTAGTAAAACCATCGAAACCTTTCTTTACGCTGACGACACAGCCATCGCTGCTTCAGGTAGGAATTATAACTCAGTTATCATGAAAATAAATGACTACCTAGACGACATAGGTAGATGGTCGGCAGAGTGGAAGATGCAGATCAACCCTCTCAAGAGTGCGCATTTGCACATTGCGTCTAATGCGCTGCGCAACAAACCTATCAATCCTCTTCTTCCCACTCCCAACAATCAAGTCATACCGACCGTGTCGTCGCACAAGTTTCTTGGTGTCATGGTGGATAAAAAATTAACTTGGAAGGAGCATGCGAAAGCTAAATTGGCTCAAGCGACGGCAGCTAAAAATCTCTTATTTCCGTTTATCTCCCGTTCAAGCCCATTATAAGTTCGCGATAAATTACGTCTTATCAATACTACCATCATCTCCATTCTCCATTATGCTTCTGCGATCACATTCAACACTTCTAATAATATTATCAAAAAAATACGAAATATGTTATTGGAAAATCATCCGCCTTGCCACAAAATCATGTCATCTTGTCCCAAATAAAGAAATTTTTGAATATCACAAACTTTCCTCACTCTTAGAAAAAACTCATATTGCAGCTAAAAAATGCAAAATGAAAATGACGCTCATTAATAACCCCCTCTTTTCACATATTTGGTCACCAAAAAAAGTAGGCTTTATTAGTTGTAAACAAATTAGGGTTCCCAATTGTCTATTTAATATACACAAATAAAACTTTTCCTAATTCAATTTTCACTTAGTTCTATCGAGCACTGGTCGAGCCCTTCATATAAATATGCGAAAGTCATTTAACCTGTGAGCCACTACTTTTGTAAAGAGGAGTCACACTGGGTGACACGGGCCACGGTCTGGCTCACCATAAAAATAAAGTCAAGTCGTACACGCGACGGCTAAGCATAGAACGTAACAAGTACGGTGGCCTTCGCTTGCCCTTTCCGATGAAAGGGATTTCAGTTTCGTTTTAAAGCTCTCGGAGTTCGCACGGGTTGCGCCTTGTTTTCCTGCGGCGTGTTCAATGTGTTTGCCTTTGCAGCGATTCACCCATTCGCCAATCGTTACGTGCTTCACCGAACGACAACTCTCGCGAGGATTATTGTGGAAGTGATTCGAAGACGGCGTTGGAGGGACGTCGATCCAGCGAATCGTCATCCTAGGAATGGAGGCTCTTTCTGTAATGGTGAGTGACTGTGATCTCTTCCGTTTATTTCTCAATAATATTCGTCGCCGCCGATATTCAAATTTTTACGCAGAGCGCAGTACCACTGTTTTTCTAATTGACGTGCATAAATGAAGCGAAGACGCTCGGAACTCCAATCAAAGAGGCTCCTTCGCCGAGGAAAACAAATGAAAGAGATAACGCGCCTCACATTACCGTGGGACAGGAAGCAAAAGAAAGGAATCGAACTGATTGCGCCGATGAAATTCAAAGCAACTCGCGAGTTTATTTTCGAAAGCAGATTATCGAATCGTTTGTACAACAAGTGAATAAAACTCCCGTTCATCCGAATCGCGTTTATCCGAAATCCGCTCTCTCCGAATGCACCTACCCACCGAACACCCATTACTTATTTGCCTTTGACAACCGCCGCCAAATAAGGCGGATTTTTTCTGTAAGAACGCGAAATGAACGAGCTTCGTTTTTCTGCGTTTAAGAACTTGAGTTTCCGATCGCACATGGGCGCCTTTTTAACACGTCGACTCTAATATTTGAGTCAGAATCGTGCAGGCTCGTTCACAACCACATCCATATCATTCTGCGTACGCACGCCGTACGATCATATTCGTAAAATCAATTTTTAATCAAATTCACATTTCCTAAAAACCATCATTGTCTCGCTCGGCGGCGATTTGCGCAGTTTTTATGAAGAAAGTTTAAAACTCCGAGCGAGAAATATAGATCGATTTTTCGGCCGAACTGTGAAAACGATCCTCGTAGTATTCTTTCGGTGCAGACGCTCATCACGTCTATTCGTGTCTAGGATGCGTGTCTTCGATGACGAACTAGATGTCATTACGTTCATATATTTTCGCCAAACGTAATACGTACGCGATAGCTATAAAAAGGGAATTGGTCTTCATTTTGGTCTCTTTAAAAATCCTTATAATGATAGAATTCGCAGTCTCTGGCGATGATAATAAACATAATCTCCGCTCCCCACAGGAACATACTCATCATGGCCAGCAATCGATGGATCTCCTTGATTTCGCAATTACAAAACACCTCGATCTTAACCCGTCCGTCTCTATCTTCTTATCATCTTCCTGATCATTATCGACCTTCCTCTCTCAGCCTCCGCTTATTTCTTTCCAACTACGAAACGATCCACCGACTGGGAAGAGTTTTCTCTCTTCATTTCGCATTCGTCTCATTCCGCCTTTGGAATCCCCACAATCGAAGCCAATTTGACGCCCAAATACAACTCGTCTTCCAATCTTCAAACGCACGCACAATCTTCAAAACGTTCCAAAGGACGCATCCCACTCCGGAATTACTAATGCGATACGCAGAAAAATCAAGGATAGAAACACGTACCACAGGAAGCAGAAGATTTACCGATTACCAACTGTTTTCGAGAGTTATAAGAGTCTCCAGAGGGAAGTAAAATCGGAAATTAAATAAAATTTTGAATCTAAAACTCGCGCAACTCAACTATTCGGACAATTCCATTCGTAAAGTCTATAAAAAACTCCGTGACACCTCCAAAAACCCCTCTCAGCTAAGAAAAGACGACATTTAGACCATCCCTATGCCTCGTAGAAACACCGCCGATCCGAAGATATACAGGCCATTCTCTCCTGCTTTGGAAAAATCTTCGAATAAATCATCAACTCCCGCCCGGTTTCATTCTTACAAGCTTCAAATATCCCCCATCTGAACCTCTGATAACCCCATCCATCAAATACTGTGGCGTCAAACTAGTTCTTAGGCGTGATTTTAGATCGTTCATTAAACTAGAAATTACTAAATTAAAAAACCATTTCTTTCCGCTTCTTTCTACTTCTCACGAAAGATAAAATCCGTCTCATTAATTCCAAATTTACTTCCAATCATTTTACATGCCTCCCCCATCGCCTTTAACTCTACCAAAAATGCAATTCGTGAATACGATGTCATTTACCGCAAAATTATTAGATTAGCCACCAAAACGAGCAGTTTCGTTCCCAATAGAGAAATTTTTCATTACCACAATCCCCTTCTCGCATTTCTTTGCGAAAAAATGTAAATTGAAAATGTCTCTTCTGAACAACCCTCTTCTTTCTCACGTCCCCCAAAAAATTAGGTTTAAATCGATGCGAAACGATTAGAGTCCCAAATTGCCTATTTGACGACGACAATTAAACCCAATTGTCCTAATTTATTTGTTTTCGAAACGATTTTAATTTTTCGTGAAATCATTCATTCACTGCCCTTCTTTTTTAATAAAACGACAACCGTCACAAAGCAGAGAGTCAAAAATATCGTAAAGACGAGTGTAACACAAATAGTTCATCCAAACGACTTTGGTCGGATAGCTCGCCACAAAATTTTACGAAAATCTCCTGCGTTTCGTGTACGATCTCGTTAATTCGAAAACGACGATGCGCGACCGAAAATTGAGTTTATTCGTCCCTTTGCTTTCGGGGCTCATTCAACCGAGCGAGCGTTGGTTGAGTTTCAAGACCGAGAATATACGCGAAATCCATCTTATTGTCGACATTCATTTTCGAATCCAATGACGCTTCCTCACTTCGCAATTGTCTATGTCTATGTCTATGTAAGAACCATGCAAGCCGCCATTGGCGTGTTGCAGGGGGTGCAAGCACCTTGACTCTATTTTCCTAAACGGTTGCATTCGCGTATACTTCGTGGAAAAAATGAATTTTTGAAACGATTCGTTCTATCATCTATTTCCCTAATCTTTCGGGCAGTATCAGCACGGCCCATATAACAGGGTGGTCGCATTATATCGGTTCCCTCATCTGAAAGCGTAATTTCTCAGAACTTATTTAATAAATTTATCCTTTGAATTTTTCTTCTATCTTCTAATGATTCCCATCCCGCGTCCTGTAACATCTGAGTGACACTCGCTGTTTTTTCGTAGCAATTCTTTACAAATCGTATCGCCTTTCGTTGTACTTTTTCTAAATCCCGAATATGACATTTCTCGGCGGGGTCCCATACACTACATGCATACTCTAGGTGAGGCCTAACTAACGCTAAGTAACATCGCTCGCGAACCTTTTCTTCGCTCCTACCGACTATTCTTTTAACGAAACCGAGTTTCTTAAGTGCTTTACCACATATATTTCGGACGTGTGCACTCCATGATGGATTATTCGTGAGAGTTACTCCAAGATACTTTACCGATTCTACTGTCATTAGGTTTACCCCTCGGAGACTATAAGAATAATCAGTTATTATAGATTTACTTTCGAAGAAGTTAACTACCGAACAATTTTCTACATTAAGCTCTAATTGCCAATCATCGCACCAATTCATAATTCTATCTAAGTCGTTCGAAAGGGTTAATCTATCCTCTGAACTAACTATTTCCCTGTAAATGACTGTGTCGTCTGCGAATATCCTAACATTGCTTTCAATGTGATTGCTTAGGTCGTTGATGTACACAAAAAATAACAATGGTCCAATTACACTGCCCGGAGGGACGCCCGAGGTCACCTTAACCAAGTTGGAACTAATACCATCGAGTACTACTCGTTGCTCTCTATCGGTGAGAAAGTCTTTCATCCAGTTAATAACTTCTGTATTGATACCCGCAACTTCTAATTTGTACAGCAATTTATGATGAGGTACCTTATCGAAAGCCTTCCGAAAATCTAAAAATATCGCATCGACTTGCTTATGTTTTTCAGCAGAGTTCAGAACATCGTGTATTAATGAAGCCAGCTGAGACTCGCAAGAACGAGTCTTACGAAAACCGTGTTGATTCGTAATTATGAAATTGGACGTTTCAAGAAAACCCATTAAAGAGCTAGCTATTATATGTTCCATAATTTTACCGCTCAGTGATGTTAAAGATATAGGCCTGTAATTAGCTGGATCGTCCTTAGAGCCACTTTTAAATATTGGCGTGACATTCGCAATTTTCCAATCTTTCGGGACCTTTCCTTCGCTCTTACTCTTGTCAAATATAACTTTAACAAAAAGGTGCTACGCTCTCCGCAACTTCCTTGAACACTCGAGCCGGTATGTCTTCAGGACCTGGAGCTTTATTCGGTTTTATCTGTCGCAATAGTTTAATGATGCCGTCTTCTCTGAAGGTGATTTTCGACATTGATTCAGGTTTATCAACATTCGAGGGAGTATTTGATGTATCGTCAGACGTGAAAACGCTTCGAAAAAAATCATTCAAGATATTAGCTTTGCCTTTAGCATAATTAGCGTAATTAGCATAATCACAATTGATTAGCGTGCTGATTCGAAATTCACCATCCAAATTCTTTTACTTCAAAAAAACCTCATTTTATCGCTCACCCGCAGTAACATCCAAGAATTACTTACGGAATGCGAAATAAAACGACGTCGTCCTTCGAAACGAATCGATTTTAAGAATCTTTTATTTCCGAAATATCGTCATTTTCTCTCTCGCTCTGACGACGATAGAATCCAAGAAATTCTTGCGGAAGGTGAGACGAGACGACGTTTAGCGGCACCCTGCCGCACGGGTGCGGTGGAGCAAATGTCTATTATTTCCTCGAAAATCACTCGAAACGCGTTTTGGCGCCGTTTTGCTCGGCCGACTCCGATGACGTAATACGACGGCGGCAAGAATCATAGCCTCCTAAAAAGGTATTTCAATTTAAGTAGGGAGACACGGAAAACATTCGCGAAGCGTGGCTGTAATTCAATAGACCCCTGGAAGAGAGTATCTTCTTCCTCCCATCGCCAGACAAGGAGGCGACGATAAGAAGAGGAGCCTAGAGACGAGCCCTTCCAATGTCTTCATTTATTTCGCTCTTAAAAATTAGAAATAATTACGTAGGGTAGAAAACCATTGCTTTGATTTTCGGGAATTTTTAAAAAATACTTCCCCGAAAGGTAGAGAATCGAACCTCAAGGAGCCTCTATATTGTAACATTATTTCCTTGTAAGGAAATATATTTGTTTTTTATATATTTTATATTTTATTTTGTACTTTATTGTATTGGTTGCGAGTTAGCCACGCGGAAGAATTACGCGAGTAACTTGTTTTTAGTGTTGTTTTCGCCGAAGCGGCGCGGTGAGAGTGTGGAAAAATAGGAAAGTGATTTCCAGGAGTGCCAAAGGAGCTCTCGGGGGGTGAAGGACGAAAGAAAAAGTGCCTGGCCAAGAGAGCCGGAGGAGCGTGGAGGTGTGGCAGCGGAAGCCGGAAGAAATGCCCGGGAACCAACGAAGCCGAAGGGACACCAAACACGCTAAGTTTTACATATTGTGAATAACGCGACTGTTGAGAGTCGAAAAGTGATTTCAGTGATTTCGGGAACTGATTTGATTCAAGTAACTTTCCGCGACTTTATAGACGGTGTGGAAGGATTTGTTCACGGACTCTGTTTCCCGTGAATTCCAGTTCATTCTCTGATATTATTTTGTTGAATGCATGTTTTTTGGTTGGTCATTTGTTTGGGGTTTGTTTAAAAATCCATTGCTATGATATATTAAATATTCTTGAAAGAAAATGGAAATGGTGTCGCGCTCTGTTTTTTTCTTTGGGAACACCCGGTAGAAGGGATCGCGGCATCGCACATCAACCGAACACCACTAATTAAGCGGTCGACGCAGTGGTTGGTTCAGTTGTAAGTTAACAAGAAAATTAAAATCGTTACAATATATGGTCATGATCTATCGAAAACATGAATGAATTTCACGGGAAAATTCCTGGGTACGATGCTAGGACGATGCATAAATCTGCCCTTTAAAATACATATTGGTAGTTTTTCATTATTTTTTTTGATGCACTTATCGAAATGATAGGAAGTTCTTGCTCAGACAGAAGATGAACATTAAGAGTTGGTTTAAGAAAAAAATGATATAAGACCATGCTACTCCTGGGTTCGATGCCAGAGCACCTTCACATTTCTCTCATAAGGAATATAAGGGAAAATTAGGACATCGTATGAGGCAGTTGCAGCCAATATTTTTGCTTGAACTTTCACACATAGTCAAAAATAGCAATCTTCTGTTGAGCTGCATAGAAAGTATTACCAGAAAGACCCGGGTTCAAAGCCAGGCGGTCAATATATCCCCCATTTAAAATACATTGAGGTAGTTTTCATTATTTATTTTGATGCTCTTATCGAAATAATAGGAAGTTGAAGATTACTTAGATAGAAGATGTATATTAAGACTCGGATTAAGAAAAAAATATTTAGGTAAGACCATGATGTTTCTGGGTTCGATGCCAGAGCACATTTCAATTTCTCACCTAAGGAATGTATCATTTGAGGCAGTTGCAGCCAATATTTCTGCTTGAATTTTCATGCTTAGCTGGAATCTTCTATTGTTCTTCATAGAAATTATCACCAGGATTCGATGCCGGACGGAGAAATTGCAGCGAATCTTAAGAAGATTTTCAATACTTTTTCTACTTTTGACGACCCTCTCGATATGATGTCGAAATTTGCGTTGACAACATTTTACTGGTTCTTCTAAACGGTTCCAAAGGTGTGCTCGATGAATTCAAACAAATCGGAGCGAAAGAAACCGATCATTCCGAACAAAATCCCCGGATTTCCTCCGTTTTTTGAACGAAAAATCGCTTTTCCGGGGCCTTTTTTTCAAAATTTTCTCCGCCTCCGACTTAATATTCAAAACCTTCGACAAATTCCAGCACACCATACCCGCCCACATCTGCCTACGCTTAAGTCTAATATATATTGCCTTCAATTTGTATAAAGTATCCCAAATCCAGGTTTGAAAGGGGAAATTAAATAAAAATGAGGTTAAAAAGGGAATTAAAGAAATCAATTCCAGTGATATTTGGTGGAACTTCATTTTTCAAAAAACACCAAAAATGAAACACAACACATTTTGTACTAATTCCACAAATTTAATTTAACTGTTAACCGGTTTCGGTGTCACAGCACCATCCTCAGAACAAGAAGTTAAATTAAAGAGCAAGAATATATATACAGAACCAAAAGAAGGGGAGGGGTAAGAGGAGAGGTAAAAAGAATACAAGGTTGCATCACGAGGGGGAGGGCAAATGGGGGAAAAGAGTCTTGAGGAGTGGGGACTGGCTGTTAGAAAACAAAAACTCGTTAGCTAAAGGAATGGAGTAAAATTGGTGAAGGCGTATGTAAAACTCTTCTGAACGGTCTAATTTGGTACCTTTACGTCCATGGTTTAAAATACGGGGGGTGAAGTCGGAAAAATGATCGTTGTTAATCAGATGATCGGCGAAATGTGATGAATTAGAAAGATTGTTAAAAGATATTTTGTGCTCATCCACCCTTATTCTAACATTGCGGGCCGTACGACCAGCGTAAACAGTGTCACAATTGTTGCAGGCAAGTCTATATATTCCTGATCTGGTCTGGGGATCAAAACGGTCTTCGGTGTTGCAAAGTAATGACCCGAGGTTCCGACCGGTATAAAAAGCATTTCTTGTCTGTGGCAATAGTTTTGGCTAGTTTATAACTACAATCATCGACAAAATTAATGGAAAACCAACTGATTTGGTCTTCGGTTGAATTAGGTGGTGGGTTAAAAATATTTCTTAAGGCTAGAATTCGTTGTATGTTTTTAGTTAAGTGTTAGTTTTTAGCTAACCGCATACCAAGACGTTCTTGGTATGCGGCTCGCAACAATCTATTTTATTACATCTTCCTCTTACGGACTGAATACTTTTTTATCGAATCTGGGGTTCTTTAAACCGGATTATAGTGTCAAAAATTTCCTAGATTTGATAGACATACTTAAGAAGCTCACGTTACCACCCAACTAAAAACTTGTGTCCTTCGACGGGTCTAATTTGTTTACTAACGTTCCGGTGGATGAGACTCTCTCACTTGTGGAAAGTATTTTACTCAAAAACGGTTGGACTCGTCACTTTGTGAAAGACATGTTGAATTTGTCGAGTGTTTGTTTATGTCACAATTACTTTTTATTTAATGGTAAATTTTTTAAGCAGGATAAAGGTCTTGCTATGGGCTCGCCACTATCCCCTCTCATGGCTGAAATTTTCATGAATAACTTTGAATTTTTGTTTTTTAATTCAAATTTTAACCTGTTGACTAAAGTAATTGCATGGTTTAGGTATGTCGATGACATTCTTTGTATCTGGAAAGTCACAGATAGACAGCTCACTCTCTTTGTGTCTTTCTTTAATTCCATCCACCATTTAATTTCATTTACTCATGAGATAGAAACGGATCATTCCATTAATTTCTTAGATGTTACAATTTCGTTTTCTGATTCCGCTTTGTCTTTTTCCATTTTAGAAAGCCCACTTATACGGATCATACCATTCACTTTTCCTCTAATCATCCTTATTCTCATAAATTAGCCATCTTTCACTCCTTAATTCACCGACTTCTGCGTATTCCGTTATCAAATGAGAATTTCAATAAAGAACTTAATATTATCCGTTATCTTGCTTCCGTGAATGGATACTCCCCTGACCTCATTATGAAATTATTAAAAAGAAAGCAACGAATTCTAGCCTTAAGAAATATTTTTAACCCACCACCTAATTCAACCGAAGACCAAATCAGTTGGTTTTCCAATAATTTTGTCGATGATTGTAGTTATAAACTAGCCAAAACTATTGCCACAGACAAGAAACGCTTTTTATACCGGTCAGAACCTCAGGTCATTACTTTGCAACACCAAAGACCGTTTTGATCCCCAGACCAGATCAAGAATATATAGACTTGCCTGCAACAATTGTGACACTGTTTACGTTGGTCGTACGGCCCGCAATGTTAGAATAAGGGTGGATGAGCACAAAAGATCTTTTAACAATCTTTCCAATTCATCACATTTCGCCGATCATCTGATTAACAACGATCATTTTTCCGACTTCACCCCCCGTATTTTAAACCATGGACGTAAAGGTACCAAATTAGACCGTTCAGAAGAGTTTTACATACGCCTTCACCAATTTTACTCCATTCCTTTAGCTAACGAGTTTTTGTTTTCTAACAACCAGTCCCCACTCCTCAAGACTCTTTTCCCACATTTGCCCTCCCCCTCGTGATGCAACCTTGTATTCTTTTTACCTCTCCTCTTACCCCTCCCCTTCTTTTGGTTCTGTATATATATTCTTGCTATTTTATTTAACTTCTAGTTCTGAGGATGGCGCTGTTTCACCGAAACCGGTTAACAGTTATATTAAATTTGTGGAATTAGTGCAAGTGTGTTGTGTTTCATTTTTGGTGTTTTTTTTTAAAAAAAAGGGAACACTTTATCAAAAATCTGCCTTATTTCCATCTATCATTACGGACCAAGAATAACCTTGAAGCATATATGCTGCGGATTCGTAAGACACCATTCCTCATTCCTTACCCAACTCTTATTTCACAGAATTAAATCAGAAATAACTGTCGTTCAAAATTGAGATGAGTACGAAAAGAAAGGAAATTGAATCCAGATTCTTATTTTTGTCGTAAAATATAGCATTTAGAGAGAAATCAAAGAAAACTGATCAAAGATCCGTGTAATTTTGTGACTGTAAACAATTCCCTAACGACGAAGGTGCAAAAATTAATGTGAAAGATAATAGAAAGGCCAAAATTTTACGGCGATAAAACCTCTAGTTAACTTTGAAAGTCGAAACCCATTTATATATATATTTTTGCAAATAACCTTTTATAATTTCGGTTTAAAATGTATCATATTTAAAATAAATAAATATCAAATTATGACGTAAAATTAAAATCGACTAAGGAGGAAACCAATATCGTATGCGGATGCTTCACAATTTAACTGTTTAATATTCATTTCTCTTACGACTCTATTCAGTTTCCCGTTCTTCATCATCTGCTAGCCAAATGCTACCGAACCTCGCTGTGTCGACAGTTTTGGTAACCATGCGACGGGCTGTTTCAGACAGTCCTTCGCTATATAAATGCGGATAAAACGCGTTTTTACGAAAATAATCCCAATTAAATAAGATATTGAATGCTTCTCTCCATTTTACATTCCGGCTTTCCCGGATCTATTTAGGTTTTTCATTCTATTCCGGTTCTCGGTCAGCAATTGCGTAGTCTTTTATTTTCAGTTCTTCTTTGCCCCGATTTGATTTTTGGACTCTATTTCTTGTGTTATAATCTCATTCGTATGTATATTTATGCATGCGATGTGTGTTACTCCCGTCGGTATAATTTTTTGAACATTAATTTCATACAACATAGGATTTTAAATTATTGGGAGTCATTGGAGCATTACATATTGATATTTGTCTGTCAAGAGTATCCTTGGTTCGACTCTGGACGTCTCGAATCGTCTCTCTCATAAGAGATGCACGTAAGGTTCGTTTTGATCGATTGCAGACATTTTTTCTTTCGAAGAATTTAATCGGAAATAATGGTCGTACGAAATCGGGACGAACACCAAAAGAAAGGAAATTGAACGAAGATTCTTATTTTAGTCGTAGAATATCGTATTCGACTCGAGATTGAGAGAATTCAGACGATAATGACGGAAGATATGCGTTTATTTTGTGAGTGTAAACAATTCCCTAACGACGACGGCGATTGTCGAACTCATAACGGGTGTATGGGAGACATGTATTATTGGGAAGAAGAGCCGACATTTTATGGCAATAAAACCATTAAAGTTAAATTCAGCTTCATGTTTTTACAAAGACCTATAATGTACGGTTTAAAATTTAATTTATTTAAAAAGAATAAAAACTTAGGATTAAATTATTTTTAATTTTATGCATTTTTAGGAATAATCGAATGTGGGGTCGGGATGCTTCGATACTTAACTGTGAAATATTCATTTCTGGTTCTCCTTGTAAGGTTTAATTGATTTCGCATTTTTTATTATTTAATGTATATAAATTTAAATGATTTAATTTCCTTACATTTTTTCGATGCAGTGAGAGTTGTGCTTTTTTTGTACCTTTCGCTTTGCATTCCCAGATCATTGAATTGAGTCAAATTATACATTTATGTCAACATTAACAGTTCTTTATTAATTGTATATTTTTATCATAATTAATTTTATGAATGTCAATATTTATAAACATATTCTTTTATTAAACTAATTTTAAATTTCATTGCTTTATTTAATTACGTAGCGATCGCTTTATCGCAATAGAAGGAGCCATTCGTAGTTAACTTGTTTGAATTTGCATCGTCATATCGTTTTTCTTTTGTTTTTACCTCCTCCCCCTTAATCATAGCAACGAAGATTGTATTCGCACGTCTTCTGTTAAATTCGAAATAAAAATATCGCCTTTCTTTTGTTTTCCTCGACCTTTACATCCCTTACTTAACCTGCTTACCTTCCTTACGTTTGATATTCAACTGTTCAAAATCGTCGTTCTTCTGTTTTCAACACACCTCTCTTCCCTTACGTAAGTCCAATGTTCGGCGTTCATCTGTTTACGTTTCGAATAACCCGTCGCTACTCTTTTGTTTCTTCCCGCATTGTTGTGCACCACTCTCTGTCGTCATGGTAACGTCCCCTCCTCTTCCCCCTCCACTGACTCATTCAGACGAAAACTGTAATCCAACGTTAAACTACGCCAATATCCGTCGCCTTGGCAACCGATCAAGAAACCGAGTGATGATGAAGCAAAGTTTCATGTTAATTATTTATTAATATTTACAATAACAATGAAGTTCGTATGTATGGTTTCGTTTACATGGCAAGGTTTCAGCGAGCTTTTTAGTACGCCCTGCGCCGTGCGGCGCTGCGATCGTGATGTGCCAGAGGTAGCACCTGAATTACTCTCGGTTTAAAGGGAATCTCTAAAGTACTCTCGGGAGTCGAAGCAAGGACCATCAGCGAATATGTAAAATTTGATTATGAAATATATTTATTATATCTAACCCCATGCCGAATTTTAAGTTTCCATGTCATCGGGAAGGTGTCCAAAATAAATCTTAAAAATCTGATGTGGCCAGCACATTACTTTCTCCATATATAAGATGTAAATACTTATCTACGACAGTAATTTCGAACTCTAAACATTATAAATAATGTTGTTCGGGACATGCTGGATGAAAAACGATGAAACTGGCCTTTCGCCCATAGAGCTCAGAGCGCCCACAAAGTACATAATCAGAAACTTCCGGTTTATCAGTATTTCAGGAATAACTCCTAAACAATCAGTGATACAAAAATATGTTTCATACAAAAGTTATAGTAAATCTTATTTTCTAAAACATTTATAAATAATAGTATATACCTTAATATCATATTTATGGAGATATTTTGAAAACCGGAAATGAGCTTTGAAGAATGAAGCTCAACTTCCGGATAACCGATTTACTCCAAAAACTAATCAACTCTAAAGACTGTAATAGAAGTACTACAAATGAAATTTGGTGTTGATCCGCCAAATTGTTTTCATGTTAGAGCGCCCACAAAGTACATAATCATCTTCTTCCGGTTTATCAGTGTTTCACGAATAACTCCTAATCAACCGGTGATACAAAAATATGTTAAATACAAAAGTTATAGTAAATAACATTATCTAAAACTTTTATGAATAATACAATATACGTATATATCATATTTATGGAGATATTTTGAAAACCGGAAATGAGCTTTAATGAATAAAGCTCGACTTCCGGTTGACCGATTTTCTCCAAAAACTAATCAACTCTGACAGCACACACCACAGTACTATATATGAAGTTTGGTGTTGATGCGACTTATAGTTTTCACGTAAGAGCGTCCACTATCACACACACACACACACACACACACACACGCACGCACGCACGCACGCACGCACGCACGCACGCACGCACGCACGCACGCACGCACGCACGCACGCACGCACGCACGCACGCACGCACGCACGCACGCACGCACGCACGCACGCACGCACGCACGCACGCACGCACGCACGCACGCACGCACGCACGCACGCACGCACGCACGCACGCACGCACGCACGCACGCACGCACGCACGCACGCACGCACGCACGCACGCACGCACGCACGCACGCACGCACACACACCATTCCGAAAATGGTCAAAACGTGTTCTAGGGACCCCAAAACATGTATTTCCGTTGAAATCTCGAAGTCGAATTTTTTCATGAAAACAATACTTTTCTATACTTCGTATATGGAGAAAGTAAAAATCGCCACAATGGATTTTAAACGGCCGATTTTTGCCTCGACCTAGCATCGAACCATAGACAATTTTGGAAGATGACTTTTTGATTTTCGTTGGATATGCACGGCTTCTAGCGATCCCTCGAATTTCAACTCTCTACTTTTCCGGGAAGTTCCACAAAAACATTTTCGAAAATCCCCGCCATGTATTCTTATGGAGAAAATCGCGACTTAGGGGCCTTTTGGAATCGAACCCATGACACTGAGGATCATAATCACAATTTGTTCTGGCGGTTACACGTTATGGCCAATACGTGGTAAAAATTTCAATTCAATGACACTTGTGGTTTAGCCTGTGAATTACTATCCTATCTATATACATATATAGCTATATAGTATACGAGTAAAATGTAGCTTGCATACTGCAAGCAGATCGACAACACTAATTTCATATCGGCATCATATACCGGGACGGACATCAAAAGAAAAAAAAAATTCAAAATATTCGTAGAATTCGCTGCAATTTAATCACCTGGCAGCGAACCCCGGTCTTCCTGGTGTACTTACTATGCAGCAAAATAGAAAATTACTATATCAAACTATGTGTGAAAATTCAAGCAAAACTATTAGGTGCAACTACCTCAAACGACGTCCTACTATTCACATACACTCCTTATTTGAGAAATTATAATGTGCTCTGGCATCGAACCCAGGAACAGCATGGTCTTATCTATTTTTTTTCTTAAACAAAGTGTTAATATACATCTTCCATCTAAGCAAGAGCTCCCTTACATATCGATAAATGCATAAAAAATCTGATGTGGCCAACACATGACTTTCTCCGTATTTATTGAAAACATAAGCCTATGCCGGTAATATATAAATAACTCTAAGACAATGAGTGTTACAGGAAAATGTTTCATACAAGCTTTGTAGTAAAAAACATTATCTTCAACTTTGGTACATAATTGTATATACCAAAATTGCATTCTGATAGATATATGTATGAAAATCTTCCTTTTCTGGGTAAACAACAACTTCCGGTTAACCATTATTGAAGAATAACTCCTAAACAATCAGTGTTACGAAAACATGTTTTATACAAAAGTTGTTGTAAAATACATAATCTACAATTTTGGTGTGTAAATGTATATACCTATATTGCATTCTGACAGAGATATGTATGAAAAACTTCCTTTTCTGGGTAAACAACAACTTCCGGTTAACCATTATTGAAGAATAACTCCTAAACAATCAGTGTTACGAAAAAATGTTTCATACAAAAGTTGTAGTAAAAACCATTATCTACAACTTTGGTACATAATTGTATATACCTACATTGCATTTTGACAGAGATATGTATGAAAAACTTCCATTTCTGGATTAACAACAACTTCCGGTTAACCATTATTGGGGAATAACTCCTAAACAATCAGTGTTATGAAAAAAAATTTAATACAAAAGTTGTAGTAAAGTACATTATCTATAACTTTTGTATGTAATTGTATCTACCTATATTGCATTCTTACAGAGATATTTAAGAAACAAAAATTTGTTCCGGATAAACCGTAACTTCCGGTTAAGCGGTATTCTCCAAAAACTAATCAACTCTTGGCATTGTTAGGGAAATCCTAAATATGAATTTTGAAAATAATCGGATAATTACTTTTTAAGATAGAGCGCACACAAACTTTTTAACCACAGACAGACAGACAGACAGACAGACAGACACTGACACACAGACAGACATGTTCGGGAAAATAGCTTAAACATGCTCTATGGGCCCCAAAACATCTATTTCCGTCGAAATCTGGAGATCGAATTTTTTTGCGAATACAATACTTTCTCTATACTACGTATAGGGAGAAAGTAAAAAAATTATGAAAAGATACCCCATAGTATTATATATGGGTGATATTTTTACTGCCCGGCATCGAACCCGGGTCTTTCAGGCAATACTTTCTATGCAGCACAAAAGAAAAACACCATCTCTAACCGCGTATGCAAATTCAAGCAGAAATATTGGTTACAACTGCCTCAAATGACGTCCTACTTTTCCTTTATATTCCTTATGAGAGAAACGTTATTGTGCACTGGCTTCGAACCCAGGAACAGTACGGTCTTATGAAAATTTTTTTCTAAAACTTATTCGTACCATACATCTTCCAGCCAAGCAAGAACATCCTATCATTTCGATAAGTGCATCTAAAAAAATAATGAAAAACGGCTCCCATGTATTTTAAAGGGCAGATCTTTGCATCGTCCTAGCATCGAACCCAGGATAACTTTTGTAAAAGTCATTGATGTTTTCGAAAGTCCAAGACCATAAATATAGGCACCTTGAGTTTTACTTCTCTACCTATCCAGAAAGTATTTTTTTTTAATTCCCGAAAATCACGGCAATGCATTCAAACGGGAAAAATCGGGACTTTGGGGCCCTCTGGAATCGAACCTATGACACTGAGGATCAAAGTCTCTTTTTTCCTGGGGGTTTCACGTTATGGCCAATATGTCATAAAAATTTCAGATCAATGACGCTTGTAGTTTAGGCTGTGAATTTGTATCCTATCTATCTATATAGGTATACGAGTAAAATGTTGCTTGCATACTGCAAGCAGATCGACAACACTAATTTCATATCGGCATCATATCGTTACGGACATCAAAAGAAAAAAAAAATTCAAAATATTCGTAGAATTCGCTGCAATTTAATCGCCTGGCAGCGATCCCCGGTCTTCCTGGTGTACTTACTATGCAGCAAAATAGAAGATTACCATATCAAACTATGTGTGAAAATTCAAGCAAAACTATTAGGTGCAACTACCTCAAACGACGTCCTACTATTCACATACACTCCTTATTTGAGAAATTATAATGTGCTCTGGCATCGAACCCAGGAACAGCATGGTCTTATCTATTTTTTTTCTTAAACAAAGTGTTAATATACATCTTCCATCTAAGCAAGAGCTCCCTTACATATCGATAAATGCATTAAAAAAATATGAAAAGATACCCCATAGTATTATATATGGGGGATATTTTTACCGCCCGGCATCGAACCCGGGTCTTTCAGGCAATACTTTCTATGCAGCACAAAAGAAAAACACCATCTCTAACCGCGTATGCAAATTCAAGCAGAAATATTGGTTACAACTGCCTCAAATGACGTCCTACTTTTCCTTTATATTCCTTATGAGAGAAACGTTATTGTGCACTGGCTTCGAACCCAGGAACAGTACGGTCTTATGAAAATTGTTTTCTAAAACTTATTCGTACCATACATCTTCCAGCCAAGCACGAACATCCTATCATTTAAATAAGTGCATCTAAAAAAATAATGAAAAACGGCTCCCATGTATTTTAAAGGGCAGATCTTTGCATCGTCCTAGCATCGAACCCAGGATAACTTTTGTAAAAGTCATTGATGTTTTCAAAAGTCCAAGACCATAAATATAGGCACCTTGAGTTTTACTTCTCTACCTATCCGGAAAGTATTTTTTTTTAATTCCCGAAAATCACGGCAATGCATTCAAACGGGAAAAATCGGGACTTTGGGGCCCTCTGGAATCGAACCTATGACACTGAGGATCAAAGTCTCTTTTTTCCTGGGGGTTTCACGTTATGGCCAATATGTCATAAAAATTTCAGATCAATGACGCTTGTAGTTTAGGCTGTGAATTTGTATCCTATCTATCTATATAGGTATATATATGAATGAATCCGGAGAAGCATCTATATATAATAGATATATGAATGAATCCGGAGAAGCATCTATATATAATAGATGAATGGATCCGGAGAAGCATCTACATGTAGTAGATGATCCATAGTTTATGACAAAAGCCTTAACTTATGTATATTTTAAGTCGATGTCAACAACAATGAACCTCGCGAGCATTACAAAGAAGGGACCATTGTTGGCAGCCGCCGCTCAACTAAGATATTCCCAACAATGCTTCCCGCAACCGATTCCATTAATTACCACACCGTCATTTAAGATTCGGGCTGTCCGGATAGCCCAAGAAGAGCTGTTCCTCCGATCATCACTGCTCTGTGATTAGTATTAACGAACGTGATCACTTTTGCGTGTGATGCTTCTGTCGCATTCCGTGATAAGATGCATCAAATTAATACGACTTGAAGGCGAATCGGTCTGCAAGCGTAGTAAGCATTAAAAAGAGCGTACAAATCCGTTTACGAGTTCTGTGCTAATCTATAAAAGCTGTCCTTCGGCACTTATCTTCCGTTTGAAGAGGTAACGGATCCGTGGGTAAATTCCGTGTGACATTGCACAGTTGGACACGAAGCGAAAATAGAACAGAATGATGCATCCATCAAAATGAAAGCATCTCATCTCTTCTGAAAGAAATATGCATAATTCATGGTATTGCTACGTATTTACGTTAAAATGTCGTTTTCGTTCGTACCATTTCTCGTTTCGTTCATCACGATTACTGTAGGCCTTCAAAAATTTGTTAGGAAGTTGATTTGGAATTTGAGACAGGCGTTTCAAAATAGTTATTCAATCACAATTTTTTGGTGCCGTTATTTATTGCTCTTGGAAATAACTATGAAGCTCGTATCTATGAGTTTGTTTACATGGCAAGGCTGAGCGTCCTCAGCGAGCCTTTTAGTACGCCCTACGCCGTGCGGCGCTGCGATCGTGATGTGCCGGAGTTAGCGCGCGAAACACTCTCGGTTTAAAATGTGTGGGAAACTTTGCTGCTCCGTGCAATGCAGTATGCAATCAGTTTTGCCAACAATGACCCAAGAAATTCCCTGTATTCGTGCCAATTACGAACGAAAGTTGTGGAACTTTGATCTGTATTTTAGTTTACGGTGAATGACGGAGTGATGACGAATCAAAGTTTCGATTTACGTTTTTTTAGTCTTCTCGTGCTCATTAACATCATTGTTATTCACGTTCTCTTGACATCACGGTCTCTCCATCGATGTCAATTCAATAAATATCTTATGGTCACACTACGAATGAGCTACATATGTCACGTTGTATAATTCACTGGTAACACGGCTTAATATAGAGGTAAAATTATTTCAAGCACTGACCCTTTGGTATACGCGACTAAAATCCCACTATACAGGGATTTAGCAATCGCAACGGTCGTCAGGGGGACTGGTCGTAATCCGCCTGAAAATGTTTGGAAATGCGTATTTCGTCTATTTGTTTGAAACGACATCTTCCTCGTAGCTCTAAATGGTGCGTTTCTATTCTGTGGACGAATCACTCCTGCCGTCGTACACGCTCCGCTCAAAAAAGGCAATAACTTATGTTTTGATCCGTCTTCCGAAGCATCCATTTTGGCAACTTTGCATCGTAATAACTCTCTTAATAATCTCCCCTCTCCCCATGAATCACTGGTGGCTATAGACATTATTAACCTCTCCTGGACCCCAAATTATTTTATCCCTCTAACTTCATCAGAGGAAATTATTGAGCTTTTAAATTCGTCCAAAACGCGCTCCGCCCCTGGAATTGACCAAATCACCAATCACATCCTAAACTTTTCATACAATCTCCAATTGCCCTTGATCTTCACTGTGATCTCTTTAATGCCTGCCTATTAAACTCCTATTTCTCCTCTGAATGGAAAAAATCTAAAATCATTTTCATCCCAAAACCTCACAAAAATCCAACGAATCCCAACAACCATAGGCCAATTTCCCTTCTCTCCTGTTTCGGCAAACGTTTAGAAAAAATAATTAATGCACGTCTTGTCTCCTTTCCTCAATCTTCTGATATTCTTATCCCTCAACAAATGGGCTTTAGAAAACATTATAGTACCGTTCACCGACTACTGAGATTCCAACACTTTGCGACATCAAATTATATTACACACAAATACACGACGCACTGCGTATTTCTTGACTTCCAGAAAGCCTTCGACCTTGTTCGGCATGAAGGACTTCTTCATAAGTCAATCAAATATGGTTGTCCCTCATCACTCACCAAAATAATCTGAAATTTTCTCAAAGATCGCTCCTTCGTCGCGTCAGTCCAAAACCATAATTCCCCTTCTTTTCCAATACATGCCGGCGTGCCGCAAGTATCTGCTTAAAATGTCCGATGCTTTTTGCGATTTTAATCAACGATATTCCGCTTACAAGGAACATTAACGGAGTGTTACTCACCGATTTCTTTCAAACTCGGTAGATTCAGAGCTCATGGTGAAAAAATAAAATCTGTGAAATCATTCGTTCCCTCGTGACCTAGGAGCCGAGATATTCGAGGTCAAAATTGCAAACTGACCACCCGGGCCCCTCGCTAAGACGCCGTACTCCTAGACGCGGATACCGGGCGGGAGTGCCGATGCAGTCGCCGCGATAACGAAGCGCGGTCGGAAATTCGAATGGTTTTCGTCGGTTTTTATTATACAATTTGTAAAGAATGAAATAAATTTCGATGACATGGATTCAAATTTGATTTGTATTTACTTCGTATTTTTAAACACAAAAGTGAATTTTTTTTTTAATCTTTGAAACACGGATTAAGTTCACAGTGAACATTCACTTTATGAAGGTTGTATTCCCACATACAGTTTCGTCTTGTACATTTTCGCATCGACTTTCATAAATATTTTCATTAAAACAATGCTGCACCGGAGTGAGAAGAGAGTCAGGGTGCTGCTCTATATATCCTGCTTTGAACCACGCGCACTTAATAAAATTTTTAAATCTGGGGCCTGGAATTAAAAATGCGTAAGGGATTACAATTTTAGGATACTAACCCTCTGAAAAGGGGAAATGTCTAGTTGATCGAACAGCACTCGATCAGAAACCTTCCGCACGAAGTCTTTCCACATTCTAAAAAAATACACATCCAGTGGCTGAATAAGTCCCGTGGTCTTTGGAGGAATCAATTTAATGTCCAGAAACTTGTTTTGCGGTTTCACTTTTTCTATGAATTCCCGATCATTGTAGGATCCCCAGGAATCCACTAAAAGAATACACCTGTCTTTCATGCACGGGAAAGAACACATTTAAATAATCCCACATTAAAATATTTTTTGTTAACAGGCCAGATGTCGACGCCATTACATAGACATTTAAAACTTTAAAGATGCTTATATTTTTGGGAATAAACCATCTTTCTCCTGTAAACAGATAAGAAGAGGGGAGAGAAGTTTCCCCCCTACCGATTTTGTTGGTTGAACCGTATAAGAGTGTGTAGTTGTATGTATAGACTGGGCGACTGATTCCACTGTTTTTGTACCTCGAAATTCTATCGTACGGCCGGAATGAACTTCTTTTTAAAACCGCTCTGATCGGTATTTAGCTCTTGCGATGCACCACTTTCTCGGATCACACGCTTCACTTCTTCCACGAATTTCTTGGATTCTCGATAATAGAGCGTTGTTCCAAAGAACATATTTTTAGAAACAACCTTTGTCACTTTCCTTGAAACTATCTTGTTGGCCCTTTTTCATTTTCATAGTCAGACATGTTGCTTTAAAATTAAGGATACTATGTTCCATTTTTTTTATTTTCTTCCAGTGGCCACCTACGTAAGTCTCTGTCATGAACGATCAAGTGCTGATCTTTAGCTGCCTTGAAGCGGGAAAGAAGACCAGAGCGTATTACTTTAAACTTTTCTTTCAACGAACCATCTTCCATAATCAACTTTTCGTAGCGATATAACTGCATTTTGCTGGCTACGAAACTGAAGGCAAATTTTTTTCCCTACAATTTTAAAATGTTCCGTACATTTATCGCCATGACGATGTATGGTGTAGAAAATGATAGAAAACTATCCGATCAAAAGTCCAATAGCAAAAATGACTAGAAGAAAAATGACCGAAAGCTATACGCGATGAGTTTCAACAGCAACGAGTGAAGGCGTGGGTGTCCGAGCAATCCGTGAACCAAACTGGAAATGAACGAAATTTTCTAATCTTTTGAGAGCACTCAAAAGGTGCGGTTTTTCCTTTCTTGTTTTCTCAGAATACCGGGGAATAAGAAAGGCTATTTACACACACACCGGTTAGTGATTAAAATAATTAAAATATTTTAATGCGAGATTATTTAAATGTGTTCTTTCCCGTGCATGAAAGACAGGTGTATTCTTTTATTGGATTCCCGGGGATCCTACAATGATCGGGAATTCATAGAAAACGTGAAACCGCAAAATAAGTTTCTGGACATTAAATTGATTCCTCCAAAGACAACGGGACTTATTTAGCCACTGGATGTGTATTTTTTAGAATGTGGAAAGACTTCGTGCGTAAGGTTTCTGATCGAGTGCTGTTAGATCAACTAGACATTTCCCTTTTTCAGAGGGATAGTGTCCTTAAATTGCAATCCCTTGCGCATTTTCAATTCCAGGCCCCAGATTTAAAAATTTTATTAAGTGCGCGTGGTTCAAAGCAGGATGTATAGAGCAGCACCCTGACTCACTTCTCACTGCGGTGCAGCATTTTTTTAATGAAAATATTTATGAAAGTCGATGCGAAAATGTACAAGACGAAACTGTATGTGGGAATACAACCTTCATAAAGTGAATGTTCACTGTGAACTTAATCCGTGTTTCAAAGATTAAAAAAAAAATTCACTTTTGTGTTTAAAAATACGAAGTAAATACAAATCAAATTTGAATCCATGTCATCGAAATTTATTTCATTCTTTACAAATTGTATAATAAAAACCGCCGAAAACCATTCGAATTTCCGACCGCGCTTCGTTATCGCGGCGACTGCATCGGCACTCCCGCCCGGTATCCGCGTCTAGGAGTACGGCGTCTTAGCGAGGGGCCCGGGTGGTCAGTTTGCAATTTTGACCTCGAATATCTCGGCTCCTAGGTCACGAGGGAACGAATGATTTCACAGATTTTATTTTTTCACCATCAGCTCTGAATCTACTGAGTTTGAAAAAAATCGGTGAGTAACACTCCGTTAATGTTCCTTGTTAGTAAAACCATCGAAACCTTTCTTTACGCTGACGACACAGCCATCGCTGCGTCAGGTAAGAATTATAACTCAGTTATCATGAAAATAAATGACGACATAGGTAAATGGTCGGGCGAGTGGAAGATGCAGATCAACCCTCTCAAGAGTGCGCATTTGCACATTGCGTCTAATGCGCTGCGCAACCAACCTATCAATCCTCTTCTTCCCACAATCAAGTCATACCGACCGTGTCGTCGCACAAGTTTCTTGGTGTCGTGGTGGATAAAATATTAACTTGGAAAGAGCATGCGAAAGCTAAATTGGCTCAAACGACGGCAGCTAAAAATCTCTTATTTCCATTAATCTCCCGTTCAAGCCCATTATCAGTTCGCGATAAATTACGTCTTATCAATACTACCATCATCTCCATTCTCCCTTATGCTTCCGCGATCACATTAACACTTCTAATAATATTATCAAAAAAATACGAAATATTTTATAGGAAAATCATCCGCCTCTCCACAAAATCATGTCATCTTGTCCCAACTAAAGAAATTTTTGAACATCACAAACTTTCCTAATTCTTAGAAAAAACTCATATTGCAGCTAAAAAATGCAGAATGAAAATGACGCTCATTAATAACCCGCTCTTTTCACATATTTGGTCACCAAAAATAGTAGGCTTTATTAGTTGTAAACATATTAGGGTTCCCAATTGTCTATTTAATATACACAAATAAAACTTTTCCTAATTCAATTTTCACTTAATTCTATCGAGCACTGGTCGAGCCCTTCATATAAATATGCGAAAGTCATTTAACCTGTGAGCCACTACTTTTGTAAAGAGGAGTCACACTGGGTGACACGGGCCACGGCCTGGCTCACCATAAAAATAAAGTCAAGTCGTACACGCGACGGCTAAGCATAGAACGTAACAAGTACGGTGGCCTTCGCTTGCCCTTTCCGATGAAAGGGATTTCAGTTTCGTTTTAAAGCTCTCGGAGTTCGCACGGGTTGCGCCTTGTTTTCCTGCGGCGTGTTCAATGTGTTTGCCTTTGCAGCGATTCACCCGTTCGCCAATCGTTACGTGCTTCACCGAACGACAACTCTCGCGAGGATTATTGTGGAAGTGATTCGAAGACGGCGTTGGAGTGACGTCGATCCAGCGAATCGTCATCCTAGGAATGGAGGCTCTTTCTGTAATGGTGAGTGACTGTGATCTCTTCCGTTTATTTCTCAATAATATTCGTCGCCGCCGATATTCAAATTTTTACGCAGAGCGCAGTACCACTGTTTTCTAATTGACGTGCATAAATGAAGCGAAGACGCTCGGAACTCCAATCAAAGAGGCTCCTTCGCCGAGGAAAACAAATGAAAGAGATAACGCGCCTCACATTACCGTGGGACAGGAAGCAAAAGAAAGGAATCGAACTGATTGCGCCGATGAAATTCAAAGCAACTCGCGAGTTTATTTTCGAAAGCAGATTATCGAATCGTTTGTACAACAAGTGAATAAAACTCCCGTTCAGCCGGGCGACTCTCCATAAGGTGGTGGTGGGACGAATTCTTTTTGTTTAAGTTTCACAGATGGCGTTGTATTAGCATCCTAACGTCAGCTACGCGGTAGCTCGTCTACATCGTAGCGTAGCGTCTTGTAGCTTTCTATTACGGATCGCGCGGGTCTTATAAGAATCGACTAGGGCTTTCATACACCGACGAAATAATATCAAGAGAATAATTACTTATTATTATTATACAGGAACATATGGTTGGTAATGAAAATATCGATAATTTCGAAGGTAAAAATAAGATGACCATTTATTTTTTAAAATCCACAGTGCATAAAAATACATATTAATACATTGTTCAAGACATAAAAATACACAATTTCTTCAACTTTGCAAGCAGAAGAAGGGTGAGCATTTATTTATTTTTTAATTCACAAAACATGAAATATGCAGTAAAACTATTCAAAATTCAGTGACATTGGAAATAGATGAAATTAAATAAAAACTAAATGCAAACATCTATCTACAAACCATAATATAACACTTTATTGATAATTAAGAGTATCAAAATACATAATTCAAGATAGATCACTTACCTTTTTTTCTAAACAGCACTTCTCTGATTAAGTCACTTATTTGTCCACATGAAAAGTTATATCCACAATTTGAATACCTTAATATAAGGAACACTCTTAGTCTGGCTCCTCGGCAATGACCTTTCTGGTATGAGAGACCCAAGCAACAGTAACTCTTACAACCACCAGCATAGCCCATAGCTTCACAGAAGCACTCAATCCCCTCCACCACGACCAAGAAATAGTCCATATAAACACAAATAAAGGCTAGACTTTGCTGAAATACATTTCTATGTTCATAGATGTGTTCATTTACTTAAAACACTCAAATAAATTCATGAGAAAATGAAAGATAACCCATAAGTTATGAAACCATGCTCTTAGCTGCCATTCAATTTGCTCAGCCACTGATTGATCAAAGACATAATGTAAATCTAGAGAATGGCCTATTACCATTCGTAAGCTTTAGAAGCGAGAAAGAATTAACAAGCACATTAAGCACAACTGATTATTCAGTTCGTATCACTTTCAAGAAGATCAAGAAAACGTCCATGTAAATACATTCCAATGTTCATACACATGATAATTACTAAAAGCAGTTACCTATAGTCATAAGAAAATGAAAGATGACTCATAAGGTATGAAACCAACCTCTTCTCAGCCACTAAATGATTACAGATATACTTAACTCTCTCTCTCTTATCACTACTTCAAACAGTAAAGAAAATTGTAAATTTTAACATTGGATTCCCACATAGCAGAAACACATCTCACAGATATCTTAAATGTCTAAAAAGATGTTTCGAAAAGTTCTCAGTCACATCACGAAGATCTGTCTCTACGTCCTCTTGAGATACATCTCATAGGATATCTTGGAGATGTTTCAGTGACCTTTGGTGACATCTCCGAGGTATTTGAAGCCTCGATAAATATTAATAAAAGGAAACATTCTAAGTGTCTTATCAGCTGGATGACTATATAATCAATAATACTTGTTAACACATTTCACACACATCACATCCCATTTCCCTCTTCAGCAGGAAAACAAAGTAAAAACAGGAAAATAGGTCATACTATTTTATTGTTTATTAACACAAACATTATATTAACAAAAATTGTCACTAATCACACCAGCAGTCAGGTCACGAAAACGGCTAAATTCAGAAAATTGTAAAATAGTACAACGTAATATAAGTATGGAATCGCCAATATATTCACACAAACTGCCATCTAACACTAAAATTGTCAAATTAAACGATTTATACACCAATTCGATTATCCAACATTGACGTTGATATTAAATGTCTCACATTTCACTAAGGAAAATAAGGGTATAGACTACTAATCCCAATGAATATTAAGTTAGTCAAAGGTTTATGGAATTCTAGAGCAGTAACATATATTAATACCTACCCCTTTACAAATTATTATAACTTTCGAATCGTGATATATACATAATTTTCGAAATGATGAAATTACTTAATTTATACGGCAGTAAAGGCGATACCAAATATTAACTATCACGCTTGTTTGTGGCCGCATGAAAAAATGATCTTGCAAAGTCTCATAAAAACAGCTATGAGAAGCCTTTGAGAGGTATTACCGGTTTTACGCAGTGAATGTCTCTGAGAGATGTTATGATATGTGGATTGATTCAAAACTATTCCGAAAAATTATAAATTCTACAATTATTCAAAATTATTTTCATTTTGTTGACCATATGTACGGAGAAATAATTGAAACTGGAAACCCTTCAATACTTAACTTTCTTCTTCCCCAAAATGGTACACATCGAAATTTCACTATTTCATGTTGACAATCAACATGTCCGTTCTGTAGAACTTCTTAACAGTCATTAGTTCATAAAATTCAAGTTACATTGAACGAAAATTGTTTATCACCATATTTCCCAAATATTTCATACTAATGTAAGCCATTTAAAAACATATCGACAAACACTCCTTACTTTCAAATTACTCTGCATGCTGTAAACGCTGGGGTGACTCCGATATCACGAAACACTGTTTAACTTAATATATATCACTGACAGTTAATGAAAGTATACAAATACGAGTTCAATATTCAAACAGCAAAATTAAATACAGCCGAGTGTATTCGGGATTCCATTCCTTAATCATATATTCTTACCCAAGTTTTCCAGCAATATGCAACGTTTGCCATAGGCAAAACCCACATTTTAATTTACTTACATTTGCTTCGGACTGGGAAAACAGAAAAATTTTATTTCTGGTTGCTCGCTGGAAGATTTAAACCCCGCTACTACGCAACGAAGCTTCATCTTCAAGTTATACAAACGCAGAGAAAGATAGAATACCACCAGACCACGCGAGTCTATTTACGTTCACTGTGGAAATTCAAACATGGCTGTTTTTCTCGTTTTTCTAGATGCTCAACCACTTCTTCCTTATTTATTCATTAAAACCGATCGAACCGCCTCCACTACATAATGTCGGAGAAAGCCTGCGGAGGACAAAACTCGAACAAATGAACGCTTGTCATTCCGTTGCTCCCGTTCATCCAAATCGCGTTTATCCGAAATCCGCTCTCTCCGAATGCACCTACCCCACCCACCGAACACCCATTAATTATTTGCCTTTGACAACCGCCACCAAATAAGGCGGATTTTTTCTGTAAGAGCGCGAAATGAACGAGCTTCGTTTTTCTGCGTTTAAGAACTTGAGTTTCCGATCGCACATGGGCGCCTTTTTAACACGTCGACTCTAATATTTGAGTCAGAATCGTGCAGGCTCGTTCACAACCACATCCATATCATTCTGCGTACGCACGCCGTACGATCATATTCGTAAAATCAATTTTTAATCAAATTAACATTTCCTAAAAACCACTCGTCTCGCTCGGCGGCGATTTGCGCAGTTTTTAAGAAGAAAGTTTAAAACTCCGAGCGAGAAATATAAATCGATTTTTCGGCCGAACTGTAAAAACGATCCTCGTAGTATTCTTTCGGTGCAGACGCTCATCACGTCTATTCGTGTCTAGGATGCGTGTCTTCGATGACGAACGAGATGTCATTACGTTCATATATTTTCGCCAAACGTAATACGTACGCGATAGCTATAAAAAGGGAATTGGTCTTCATTTTGGTCTCTTTAAAAATCCATATAATGATAGAATTCGCAGTCTCTGGCGATGATAATAAACATAATCTCCGCTCCCCACAGGAACATACTCATCATGGCCAGCAATCGATGGATCTCCTTGATTTCGCTATTACAAAACACCTCGATCTTAACCCGTCCGTCTCTATCTTCTTATCATCTTCCTGATCATTATCGACCTTCCTCTCTCAGCCTCCGCTTATTTCTTTCCACCTACGAAACGATCCACCGACTGGGAAGAGTTTTCTCTCTTCATCTCGGACCGCATTCGTCTCATCCCGCCTTTGGAATCCCCACAATCGAAGCCAATTTGACGCCCAAATACAACTCGTCTTCCAATCTACAAACGCACGCACAATCTTCAAAACGTTCCACAGGACGCATCTCACTCCGGAATTCCTAATGCGATACGCAGAAAAATCAAGGATAGATACACGTACCACAGGAAGCAGAAGATTTACCGATTACCAACTGTTTTCGAGAGTTATAAGAGTCTCCAGAGGGAAGTAAAATCGGAAATTAAATAAAATTTAGAATCTAAAACTCGCGCAACTCAACTATTCGGACAATTCCATTCGGAAAGTCTATAAACAACTCCGTGACACCTCCAAAATCCCCTCTCAGCTATGAAAAGACGACATTTAGACCATCCCTATGCCTCGTAGAAACACCGCCGATCCGAAGATATACAGGCCATCCTCTCCTGCTTTGGAAAAATCTTCGAATAAATCATCAACTCCCGCCCGGTTTCATTCTTACAAGCTTCAAATATCCCCCACCAAACTAAAAATCAATCCCGCTAAGAGTGCGACTTGTAAATAACACGCGGCACAGAACCTCTGATAACCCCATCCATCAAATACTGTGGCGTCATACTAGTTCTTAGGCGTGATTTTAGATCGTTCATTAAACTAGAAATTACTAAATTAAAAAACCATTTCTTTCCGCTTCTTTCTACTTCTCACGAAAGATAAAATCCGTCTCATTAATTCCAAATTTACTTCCAATCATTTTACATGCCTCCCCCATCGCCTTTAACTCTACCAAAAATGCAATTCGTGAATACGATGTCATTTACCGCAAAATTATTAGATTAGCCACCAAAACGAGCAGTTTCGTTCCCAAAAGAGAAATTTTTCATTGAAACAATCCCCTTCTCGCATGTCTCTGCGATAAAATGTAAAATGAAAATGTCTCTTCTGAACAACCCTCTTCTTTCTCACGTCCCCCAAAAAATTAGGTTTAAATCGATGCGAAACGATTAGAATCCCAAATTGCCTATTTGACGACGACAATTAAACCCAATTGTCCTAATTTATTTGTTTTCGAAACGCTTTCAATTTTTCGTGAAATCATTAATTCACTGCCCTTCTTTTTTAATAAAACGACAGCCGTCACAAAGCAGAGAGTCAAAAATATCGTAAAGACGAGTGTAACACAAATAGTTCATCCAAACGACTTCGGTCGGATAGATCGCCACAAAATTTTACGAAAATCTCCTGCGTTTCGTGTACAATCTCGTTAATTCGAAAACGACGATGCGCGACCGAAAATTTAGTTTCTTCGTCCCTTTGCTTTCGGGGCTCATTCAACAAAGCGAGCGTTGGTCGAGTTTCGCGACCGAGAACATACGCGAAAACCATCCTATTGTCGACATTCATTTTCGAATTCCATGACGCTACCTCACTTCGCAATTGTCTATGTCTATGTCTATGTAAGAACCATGCAAGCCGCCATTGGCATGTTGCAGGGGGTGCAAGCACCTTGACTCTATTTTCTTAAACGGTTGCATTCGCGTATACTTCGCGGAAAAAATGAATTCTTGAAACGATTCGTTCTAGCATCTATTTCCCTAATCTTTCGGGCAGTATCAGCACGGCCCATATAACAGGGTGGTCGCATTATATCGGTTACCTCATCTGAAAGCGTAATTTCTCTGAACTTATTTAATAAATTTATCCTTTGAATTTTTCTTCTATCTTCTAATGATTCCCATCCCACGTCCTGTAACAACTGAGTGAAACTCGCTGTTTTATCGTAGCAATTCTTTACAAATCGTATCGCCTTTCGTTGTACTTTTTCTAAATCCTGAATATGACATTTCTCGGTGGGGTCCCATACACTACATGCATACTCAAGGTGAGACCTAACTAACGCTAAGTAACATCGCTCGCGAACCTTTTCTTCGCTCCTACCGACTATTCTTTTAACGAAACCGAGTTTCTTAAGTGCTTTACCACATATATTTCGGATGTGTGCACTCCATGATGGATTATTCGTGAGAGTTACTCCAAGATACTTTACCGATTCTACTGTCATTAGGTTTACCCCTCGGAGACTATAAGAATAATCAGTTATTATAGATTTACTTTCGAAGAAGTTAACTACCGAACAATTTTCTACATTAAGCTCTAATTGCCAATCATCATACCAGTTCATAATTCTATCTAAGTCGTTCGAAAGGGTTAATCTATCCTCTGAACTAACTATTTCCCTGTAAATGACTGTGTCGTCTGCGAATATCCTAACATTGCTTTCAATGTGATTGCTTAGGTCGTTGATGTACACAAAAAATAACAATGGTCCAATTACACTGCCCGGAGGGACGCCCGAGGTCACCTTAACCAAGTTGGAACTAATACCATCGAGTACTACTCGTTGCTCTCTATCGGTGAGAAAGTCTTTCATCCAGTTAATAACTTCTGTATTGATACCCGCAACTTCTAATTTGTACAGCAATTTATGATGAGGTACCTTATCGAAAGCCTTCCGAAAATCTAAAAATATCGCATCGACTTGCTTATGTTTTTCAGCAGAGTTCAGAACATCGTGTATTAATGAAGCCAGCTGAGACTCGCAAGAACGAGTCTTACGAAAACCGTGTTGATTCGTAATTATGAAATTGGACGTTTCAAGAAAACCCATTAAAGAGCTAGCTATTATATGTTCCATAATTTTACCGCTCAGTGATGTTAAAGATATAGGCCTGTAATTAGCTGGATCGTCCTTAGAGCCACTTTTAAATATTGGCGTGACATTCGCAATTTTCCAATCTTTCGGGACCTTTCCTTCGCTCTTACTCTTGTCAAATATAACTTTAACAAAAAGGTGCTACGCTCTCCGCAACTTCCTTGAACACTCGAGCCGGTATGTCTTCAGGACCTGGAGCTTTATTCGGTTTTATCTGTCGCAATAGTTTAATGATGCCGTCTTCTCTGAAGGTGATTTTCGACATTGATTCAGGTTTATCAACATTCGAGGGAGTATTTGATGTATCGTCAGACGTGAAAACGCTTCGAAAAAAATCATTCAAGATATTAGCTTTGCCTTTAGCATAATTAGCGTAATTAGCATAATCACAATTGATTAGCGTGCTGATTCGAAATTCACCATCCAAATTCTTTTACTTCAAAAAAACCTCATTTTATCGCTCACCCGCAGTAACATCCAAGAATTACTTACGGAATGCGAAATAAAACGACGTCGTCCTTCGAAACGAATCGATTTTAAGAATCTTTTATTTCCGAAATATCGTCATTTTCTCTCTCGCTCTGACGACGATAGAATCCAAGAAATTCTTGCGGAAGGTGAGACGAGACGACGTTTAGCGGCACCCTGCCGCACGGGTGCGGCGGAGCAAATGTCTATTATTTCCTCGAAAATCACTCGAAACGCGTTTTGGCGCCGTTTTGCTCGGCCGACTCCGATGACGTAATACGACGGCGGCAAGAATCATAGCCTCCTAAAAAGGTATTTCAATTTAAGTAGGGAGACACGGAAAACATTCGCGAAGCGTGGCTGTAATTCAATAGACCCCTGGAAGAGAGTATCTTCTTCCTCCCATCGCCAGGCAAGGAGGCGACGATAAGAAGAGGAGCCTAGAGACGAGCCCTTCCAATGTCTTCATTTATTTCGCTCTTAAAAATTAGAAATAATTACGTAGGGTAGAAAACCATTGCTTTGATTTTCGGGAATTTTTAAAAAATACTTCCCCGAAAGGTAGAGAATCGAACCTCAAGGAGCCTCTATATTGTAACATTATTTCCTTGTAAGGAAATATATTTGTTTTTTATATATTTTATATTTTATTTTGTACTTTATTGTATTGGTTGCGAGTTAGCCACGCGGAAGAATTACGCGAGTAACTTGTTTTTAGTGTTGTTTTCGCCGAAGCGGCGCGGTGAGAGTGTGGAAAAATAGGAAAGTGATTTCCAGGAGTGCCAAAGGAGCTCTCGGGGGGTGAAGGACGAAAGAAAAAGTGCCTGGCCAAGAGAGCCGGAGGAGCGTGGAGGTGTGGCAGCGGAAGCCGGAAGAAATGCCCGGGAACCAACGAAGCCGAAGGGACACCAAACACGCTAAGTTTTACATATTGTGAATAACGCGACTGTTGAGAGTCGAAAAGTGATTTCAGTGATTTCGGGAACTGATTTGATTCAAGTAACTTTCCGCGACTTTATAGACGGTGTGGAAGGATTTGTTCACGGACTCTGTTTCCCGTGAATTCCAGTTCATTCTCTGATATTATTTTGTTGAATGCATGTTTTTTGGTTGGTCATTTGTTTGGGGTTTGTTTAAAAATCCATTGCTATGATATATTAAATATTCTTGAAAGAAAATGGAAATGGTGTCGCGCTCTGTTTTTTTCTTTGGGAACACCCGGTAGAAGGGATCGCGGCATCGCACATCAACCGAACACCACTAATTAAGCGGTCGACGCAGTGGTTGGTTCAGTTGTAAGTTAACAAGAAAATTAAAATCGTTACAATATATGGTCATGATCTATCGAAAACATGAATGAATTTCACGGGAAAATTCCTGGGTACGATGCTAGGACGATGCATAAATCTGCCCTTTAAAATACATATTGGTAGTTTTTCATTATTTTTTTTGATGCACTTATCGAAATGATAGGAAGTTCTTGCTCAGACAGAAGATGAACATTAAGAGTTGGTTTAAGAAAAAAATGATATAAGACCATGCTACTCCTGGGTTCGATGCCAGAGCACCTTCACATTTCTCTCATAAGGAATATAAGGGAAAATTAGGACATCGTATGAGGCAGTTGCAGCCAATATTTTTGCTTGAACTTTCACACATAGTCAAAAATAGCAATCTTCTGTTGAGCTGCATAGAAAGTATTACCAGAAAGACCCGGGTTCAAAGCCAGGCGGTCAATATATCCCCCATTTAAAATACATTGAGGTAGTTTTCATTATTTATTTTGATGCTCTTATCGAAATAATAGGAAGTTGAAGATTACTTAGATAGAAGATGTATATTAAGACTCGGATTAAGAAAAAAATATTTAGGTAAGACCATGATGTTTCTGGGTTCGATGCCAGAGCACATTTCAATTTCTCACCTAAGGAATGTATCATTTGAGGAAGTTGCAGGAAATATTTCTGCTTGAATTTTCATGCTTAGCTGGAATCTTCTATTGTTCTTCATAGAAATTATCACCAGGATTCGATGCCGGACGGAGAAATTGCAGCGAATCTTAAGAAGATTTTCAATACTTTTTCTACTTTTGACGACCCTCTCGATATGATGTCGAAATTTGCGTTGACAACATTTTACTCGTTCTTCTAAACGGTTCCAAAGGTGTGCTCGATAAATTCAAACAAATCGGAGCGAAAGAAACCAATCATTCTGAACAAAATCCCCGGATTTCCTCCGTTTTTTGAACGAAAAATCGCTTTTCCGGGGCCTTCTTTTCAAAATTTTCTCCGCCCCCGACTTAATATTCAAAACCTTCGACAAATTCCAGCACACCAAAGCCGCCCACAGCTGCCTACGCTTTAGTCTAATATATATTGCCTTCAATTTGTATAAAGTATCCCAAATCCAGGTTTGAAAGGGGAAATTAAATAAAAATGAGATTAAAAAGGGAATTAAAGAAATCAATTCCAGTGATATTTGGTGGAACTTCATTTTTCAAAAAACACCAAAAATGAAACACAACACACTTGTACTAATTCCACAAATTTAATTTAACTGTTAACCGGTTTCGGTGTCACAGCACCATCCTCAGAACAAGAAGTTAAATAAAATAGCAAGAATATATATACAGAACCAAAAGAAGGGGAGGGGTAAGAGGAGAGGTAAAAAGAATACAAGGTTGCATCACGAGGGGGAGGGCAAATGGGGGAAAAGAGTCTTGAGGAGTGGGGACTGGCTGTTAGAAAACAAAAACTCGTTAGCTAAAGGAATGGAGTAAAATTGGTGAAGGCGTATGTAAAACTCTTCTGAACGGTCTAATTTGGTACCTTTACGTCCATGGTTTAAAATACGGGGGGTGAAGTCGGAAAAATGATCGTTGTTAATCAGATGATCGGCGAAATGTGATGAATTAGAAAGATTGTTAAAAGATCTTTTGTGCTCATCCACCCTTATGCTAACATTGCGGGCCGTACGACCAACGTAAACAGTGTCACAATTGTTGCAGGCAAGTCTATATATTCCTGATCTGGTCTGGGGATCAAAACGGTCTTTGGTGTTGAAAAGTAATGTCCCGAGGTTCTGACCGGTATAAAAAGCGTTTCTTGTCTGTGGCAATAGTTTTGGCTAGTTTATAACTACAATCATCGACAAAATTAATGGAAAACCAACTGATTTGGTCTTCGGTTGAATTAGGTGGTGGGTTAAAAATATTTCTTAAGGCTAGAATTCGTTGTATGTTTTTAGTTAAGTGTTAAGTTAAGTCTTAGTTTTTAGCTAACCGCATACCAAGACGTTCTTGGTATGCGGCTCGCAACAATCTATTTTATTACATCTTCCTCTTACGGACTGAATACTTTTTTATCGAATCTGGGGTTCTTTAAATCGGATTATAGCGTCAAAAATTTCCTAGATTTGATAGACATACTTAAGAAGCTCACGTTACCACCCAACTGCAAACTTGTGTCCTTCGACGTGTCTAATTTGTTTACTAACGTTCCGGTGGATGAGACTCTCTCACTTGTGGAAAGTATTTTACTCAAAAACGGTTGGACTCGTCACTTTGTGAAAGACATGTTGAATTTGTCGAGTGTTTGTTTATGTCACAATTACTTTTTATTTAATGGTAAATTTTTTAAGCAGGATAAAGGTCTTGCTATGGGCTCGCCATTATCCCCTCTCATGGCTGAAATTTTCATGAATAACTTTGAATCTTTGTTTTTTAATTCAAATTTTAACCTGTTTACTAATGTAATTGCATGGTTTAGGTATGTCGATGACATTCTTTGTATCTGGAAAGGCACAGATAGACAGCTCACTCTCTTTGTGTCTTTCTTAAATTCCATCCACCCTTAAATTTCATTTACTCATGAGATAGAAACGGATCATTCCATTAATTTCTTAGATGTTACAATTTCGTTTTCTGATTCCGCTTTGTCTTTTTCCATTTTAGAAAGCCCACTTATACGGATCATACCATTCACTTTTCCTCTAATCATCCTTATTCTCATAAATTAGCCATCTTTCACTCCTTAATTCACCGACTTCTGCATATTCCGTTATCAAATGAGAATTTCAATAAAGAACTTAATATTATCCGTTACCTTGCTTCCGTGAATGGATACTCCCCTGACCTCATTATGAAATTATTAAAAAGGAAGCAACGAATTCTAGCCTTAAGAAATATTTTTAACCCACCACCTAATTCAACCGAAGATCAAATCAGTTGGTTTTCCATTAGTTTTGTCGATGATTGTAGTTATAAACTAGCCAAAACTATTGCCACAGACAAGAAACGCTTTTTATACCGGTCAGAACCTCAGGTCATTACTTTGCAACACCAAAGACCGTTTTGATCCCCAGACCAGATCAGGAATATATAGACTTGCCTGCAACAATTGTGACACTGTTTACGTTGGTCGTACGGCCCGCAATGTTAGCATAAGGGTGGATGAGCACAAAAGATCTTTTAACAATCTTTCTAATTCATCACATTTCGCCGATCATCTGAATAACAACGATCATTTTTCCGACTTCACCCCCCGTATTTTAAATCATGGACGTAAAGGTACCAAATTAGACCGTTTAGAAGAGTTTTACATACGCCTTCACCAATTTTACTCCATTCCTTTAGCTAACGAGTTTTTGTTTTCTAACAACCAGTCCCCACTCCTCAAGAATCTTTTCCCCCATTTGCCCTCCCCCTCGTGATGCAACCTTGTATTCTTTTTACCCCTCCTCTTACCCCTCCCCTTCTTTTGGTTCTGTATATATATTCTTGCTATTTAATTTAACTTCTTGTTCTGAGGATGGCGCTGTGACACCGAAACCGGTTAACAGTTATATTAAATTTGTGGAATTAGTGCAAGTGTGTTGTGTTTCATTTTTGGTGTTTTTTTTTAAAAAAAGGGAATACTTTATCAAAAATCTGCCTTATTTCCATCTATCATTACGGACCAAGAATAACCTTGAAGCATATATGCTGCGGATTCGTAAGACACCATTCCTCATTCCTTACCCAACTCTTATTTCACAGAATTAAATCAGAAATAACTGTCGTTCAAAATTGAGATGAGTACGAAAAGAAAGGAAATTGAATCCAGATTCTTATTTTTGTCGTAAAATATAGCATTTAGAGAGAAATCAAAGAAAACTGATCAAAGATCCGTGTAATTTTGTGACTGTAAACAATTCCCTAACGACGAAGGTGCAAAAATTAATGTGAAAGATAATAGAAAGGCCAAAATTTTACGGCGATAAAACCTCTAGTTAACTTTGAAAGTCGAAACCCATTTATATATATATTTTTGCAAATAACCTTTTATAATTTCGGTTTAAAATTTATCATATTTAAAATAAATAAATATCAAATTATGACGTAAAATTAAAATCGACTAAGGAGGAAACCAATATCGTATGGGGATGCTTCACAATTTAACTGTTTAATATTCATTTCTCTTACGACTCTATTCAGTTTCCCGTTCTTCATCATCTGCTAGCCAAATGCTACCGAACCTCGCTGTGTCGACAGTTTTGGTAACCATGCGACGGGCTGTTTCAGACAGTCCTTCGCTATATAAATGCGGATAAAACGCGTTTTTACGAAAATAATCCCAATTAAATAAGATATTGAATGCTTCTCTCCATTTTACATTCCGGCTTTCCCGGATCTATTTAGGTTTTTCATTCTTTTCCGGTTCTCGGTCAGCAATTGCGTAGTCTTTTATTTTCAGTTCTTCTTTGCCCCGATTTGATTTTTGGACTCTGTTTCTTGTGTTATAATCTCATTCGTATGTATATTTATGCATGCGATGTGTGTTACTCCCGTCGGTATAAATCTTTGAACATTAATTTCATACAACATAGGATTTTAAATTATTGGGAGTCATTGGAGCATTACATATTGATATTTGTCTGTCAAGAGTATCCTTGGTTCGACTCTGGACGTCTCGAATCGTCTCTCTCATAAGAGATGCACGTAAAGTTCGTTTTGATCGATTGCAGACATTTTTTCTTTCGAAGAATTTAATCGGAAATAATGGTCGTACGAAATTGGGACGAACACCAAAAGAAAGGAAATTGAACGAAGATTCTTATTTTAGTCGTAGAATATCGTATTCGACTCGAGATTGAGAGAATTCAGACGAAAATGACGGAAGATATGCGTTTATTTTGTGAGCGTAAACAATTCCCTAACGACGACGGCGATTGTCGAACTCATAACGGGTGTATGGGAGACATGTATTATTGGGAAGAAGAGCCGAAATTTTATGGCAATAAAACCATTAAAGTTAAATTCAGCTTCATGTTTTTACAAAGACCTATAATGTACGGTTTAAAATTTAATTTATTTAAAAAGAATAAAAACTTAGGATTAAATTATTTTTAATTTTATGCATTTTTAGGAATAATCGAATGTGGGGTCGGGATGCTTCGATACTTAACTGTGAAATATTCATTTCTGGTTCTCCTTGTAAGGTTTTACTCGATTTCGCATTTTTTATTATTTAATGTATTTAAATTTAAATTATTTAATTTCCTTTCATTTTTTCGATGCAGTGAGAGTTGTGTTTTTTTTGTACCTTTCGCTTTGCATTCCCAGATCATTGAATTGAGTCAAATTATACATTTATGTCAACATTAACAGTTCTTTATTAATTGTATATTTTTATCATAATTAATTTTATGAATGTCAATATTTATAAACATATTCTTTTATTAAACTAATTTTAAATTTCATTGCTTTATTAAATTACGTAGCGATCGCTTAATCGCAATAGAAGGAGCCATTCATAGTTAACTTGTTTGAATTTGCATCGTCATATCGTTTTTCTTTTGTTTTTACCTCCCCCTTAATCATAGCAACGAAGATTGTATTCGCACGTCTTCTGTTAAATTCGAAATAAAAATATCGCCTTTCTTTTGTTTTCCTCGACCTTAACATCCCTTACTTAACCTGCTTACCTTCCTTACGTTTGATATTCAACTGTTCAAAATCGTCGTTCTTCTGTTTTCAACACACCTCTCTTCCCAAACGTAAGTCCAATGTTCGGCGTTCATCTGTTTACGTTTCGAATAACCCGTCGCTACTCTTTTGTTTCTTCCCGCATTGTTGTGCACCACACTCTGTCGTCATGGTAACCTCCCCTCCTCTTCCCCCTCCACTGACTCATTCAGACGAAAACTGTAATCCAACTTAAAACTACGCCAATATCCGTCGCCTTGGCAACCGATCAAGAAACCGAGTGATGATGAAGCAAAGTTTATTGTTAATTATTTATTAATATTTACAATAACAATGAAGTTCGTATCTATGGGTTCGTTTACATGGCAAGGTTTCAGCGAGCTTTTTAGTACGCCCTGCGCCGTGCGGCGCTGCAATCGTGATGTGCCAGAGGTAGCGCCTGAAGTACTCTCGGTTTAAAGGGAATCTCTAAAGTACTCTCGGGAATCGAACCAAGGACCAAGGGAATCTAAAATTTAAACTATTTTATTAGAATCAAATTAAATTCTTAAATTAGGTTTATCTAGAACCAAGGACCATCAGCGAATATGTAAAATTTGATTATGAAATATATTTATTATATCTAACCCCATGTCGAATTTAAAGTTTCCATGTCATCGGGAAGGTGTCCAAAATAAATCTTAAAAATCGCCACAATGGATTTTCAACGGCCGATTTTTGCCTCGACCTAGCATCGAACCATGGACAATTTTGGAAGATGACTTTTTGATTTTCGTTGGATATGCACGGCTTCTAGCGATCCCTCGAATTTCAACTCTCTACTTTTCCGGGAAGTTCCACAAAAACATTTTCGAAAATCCCCGCCATGTATTCTTATGGAGAAAATCGCGACTTAGGGGCCTTCTGGAATCGAACCCATGACACTGAGGATCATAATCGCAATTTGTTCTGGCGGTTACACGTTATGGCCAATACGTGGTAAAAATTTCAATTCAATGACACTTGTGGTTTAGCCTGTGAATTAGTATCCCATCTATATACCTATATAGCTATATATATGAATGGATCCGGAGAAGCATCTACATGTAGTAGATGATCCATAGTTTATGACAAAAGCCTTAACTTATGTATATTTTTAGGCGAAGTCAACAACAATGTTCCTCGCGAGTATTACAAAGAAGGGACCATTGTTGGCAGCCGGCCCTCAACTAAGGCATTCCCAACAATGCTTCCCGCGACCGATTCCATTAATTACCACACCGTCATTTAAGATTCGGGCTGTTCGGATAGCCCAAGAAGAGCTGTTCCTCCGATCATCACTGCTCTGTGATTAGTATTCACGAACGTGATCACTTTTGCGTGTGATCCTTCTGTCGCATTCCGTGATAAGATGCATCAAATTAATACGACTTGAACGCGAATCGGTCTGCAAGCGTAGTAAGCATTAAAAAGAGCGTACAAATCCGTTTACGAGTTTTGTGTTAATCTAAAAGCTGTCCTTTGGCACTTATCTTCCGTTTGAAGAGGTAACGGGTCCGTGGGTAAATTCCGTGGGACATTGCACAGTTGGACACGAAGCGAAAATAGAACAGAATGATGCATCCATCAAAATGAAAGCATCTCATCTCTTCTGAAAAGAAATATGCATAATTCATGGTATTGCTACGTATTTACGTTAAAATGTCGTTTTCGTTCGTACCATTTCTCGTTTCGTTCAACAAGATTACTGCATGACTTCAAAAATTTGTAAGGAAGTTGATTTGGAATTTGAGACAGGCGTTTCAAAATAGTTATTCAATCACAATTGTTTGGTGCCGTTATTTATTGCTCTTGGAAATAACTATGAAGCTCGTATCTATGAGTTTGTTTACATGGCAAGGCTGAGCGTCCTCTGCGAACCTTTTAGTACGCCCTGCGCCGTGCGGCGCTGCGATCGTGATGTGCCGGAGTTAGCGCGCCAAACACTCTCGGTTTAAAATGTGTGGGAAACTTTGCTGCTCCGTGCAATGCAGTATGCAATCAGTTTTGCCAACAATGACCCAAGAAATTCCCTGTATTCGTGCCAATTACGAACGAAAGTTGTGGAACTTTGATCTGTATTTTAGTTTACGATGAATGACGGATTGATGACGAATCAAAGTTTCGATTTATGTTTTTTTAGTCTTCTCGTGCTCATTAACATCATTGTTATTCACGTTCTCTTGACATCACGGTCTCTCCATCGATGTCAATTCAATAAATATCTTATGGTCACACTACGAATGAGCTACATACGTCACGTTGTATAATTCACTGGTAACACGGCTTAATATAGAGGTAAAATTATTTTAAGCACTTACCCTTTGGTATACGCGACTAAAATCCCACTATACAGGGATTTAGCAATCGCAACGGTCGTCAGGGGGACTGGTCGTAATCCGCCTGAAAATGTTTGGAAATGCGTATTTCGTCTATTTGTTTGAAACGACACCTTCCTCGTAGCTCTAAATGGTGCGTTTCTATTCTGTGGACGAATCACTCCTGCCGTCGTACACGCTCCGCTCAAAAAAGGCAATAACTTATGTTTTGATCCGTCTTCCGAAGCATCCATTTTGGCAACTTTGCATCGTAATAACTCTCTTAATAATCTCCCCTCTCCGCATGAATCTCTGGTGGCTAAAAACATTATTAACCTCTCCTGGACCCCCAATTATTTTATCCCTCTATCTTCATCAGAGGAAATTATTGAGCTTTTAAATTCGTCCAAAACGCGCTCCGCCCCTGGAATTGACCAAATCACCAATCACATCCTAAACTTTTCATACAATCTCCAATTGCCCTTGATCTTCTCTGTGATCTCTTTAATGCCTGCCTATTAAACTCCTATTTCTCCTCTGAATGGAAAAAATCTAAAATCATTTTCATCCCAAAACCTCACAAAAATCCAACGAATCCCAACAACCATAGGCCAATTTCCCTTCGCTCCTGTTTCGGCAAACGTTTAGAAAAAATAATTAATGCACGTCTTGTCTCCTTTCTTCAAGCTTCTGATATTCTTATCCCACAACAAATGGGCTTTAGAAAACATTATAGTACCGTTCACCGACTACTGAGATTCCAACACTTTGCAACATCAAATTATATTACACACAAATACACGACGCACTCCGTATTTCTTGACTTCCAGAAAGCTTTCGACCTTGTTCGGCGTAAAGGACTTCTTCATAAGTTAATCAAATATGGTTGTCCCTCATCACTCACCAAAATAATCTCAAATTTTCTCAAAGATCGCTCCTTTGTCGCGTCAGTCCAAAACCATAATTCCCCTTCTTTTCCAATACATGCCGGCGTGCCGCAAGTATCTGCTTAAAATGTCCGACGCTTTTTGCGATTTTAATCAACGATATTCCGCTTAGTAAAATCATCGAAACCTTTCTTTACGCTGACGACACAGCCATCGCTGTGTCAGGTAGGAATTATAACTCAGTTATCATGAAAATAAGTGACGACATAGGTAGATGGTCGGGCGACTGGAAGATGCAGATCAACCCTCTCAAGAGTGCGCATTTGCACATTGCGTCTAATGCGCTGCGCAACCAACCTATCAATCCTCTTCTTCCCACTCCCAACAATCAAGTCATACCGACCGTGTCGTCGCACAAGTTTCTTGGTGTCGTGGTGGATAAAAAATTAACTTGGAAAAAGCATGCGAAAGCTAAATTGTCTCAAGCGACGGCAGCTAAAAATCTCTTATTTCTGTTAATCTCCCGTTCAAGCCCATTATCAGTTCGCGATATATTACGTCTTATCAATACTACCATCATCTCCATTCTCCCTTATGCTTCCGCGATCACATTCAACACTTCTAATAATATTATCAAAAAAATACGAAATATTTTATAGGAAAATCATTCGCCTTGCCACAAAATCATGTCATCTTTTCCCAAATAAAGAAATGTTTGAATATCACAAACTTTCCTCACTCTTAGAAAAAACTCATATTGCAGCTAAAAAATGCAAAATGAAAATGACGCTCGTTAATAACCCCCTCTTTTCACATATTTGGTCACCAAAAATAGTAGGCTTTATTAGTTGTAAACATATTAGGGTTACCAATTGTCTATTTAATATACACAAATAAAACTTTTCCTAATTCAATTTTCACTTAATTCTATCGTGCACTGGTCGAGCCCTTCATATAAATATGCGAAAGTCATTTAACCTGTGAGCCACTACTTTTGTAAAGAGGAGTCACACTGGGTGACACGGGCCACGGCCTGGCTCACCATAAAAATAAAGTCAAGACGTACACGCGACGGCTAAGCATAGAACGTAGCACGTAGGGTGGCCTTCGCTCGCCCTCTTTCCGTTGAAAGGGATTTCAGTTTCGTTTTAAAGCTCTCGGAGTTCGCACGGGTTGCGCCTTGTTTTCCTGCGGCGTGTTCAATGTGTTTGCCTTTGCAGCGATTCAGCCGTTCGCCAATCGTTACGTGCTTCACCGAACGACAACTCTCGCGAGGATTATTGTGGAAGTGATTCGAAGACGGCGTTGGAGTGACGTCGATCCAGCGAATCGTCATCCTAGGAATGGAGGCTCTTTCTGTAATGGTGAGTGACTGTGATCACTTCCGTTTATTTCTCAATAATATTCGTCGCCGCCGATATTCAGATTTTTACGCAAGGCGCAGTTGCACTGATTTTCAAATTGACGTGCATAAATGAATCGAAGACGCTCGCAACTCCAATCAAAGAGGCTCCTACGACGAGGAAAACAAATGAAAGAGATAACGCGCCTCACATTACCGTGGGACAGGAAGCGAAAGAAAGGAGTCGAACTGATTGCGCCAATGAAATTCAAAGCAACTCGCCAGTTTATTTTCGAAAGCAGATTACCGAATCTTTTGTACAACAAGTGAATAAAACTCCTGTTCATCCGAATCGCGTTTATCCGAAATCCGCTCTATCCGAATGCACCTACCCACCGAACACCCATTACTTATTTGCCTTTGACAACCGCCGCCAAATAAGGCGGATTTTTTCTGTAAGAGCGCGAAATGAACGAGCTTCGTTATTCTGCGTTTAAGAACTTTGAGTTTTCGATCGCACATGGGCGCCTTTTTAACACATCGACTCTAATATTTGAGTCAGAATCGTGCAGGCTCGTTCACAACCACATCCATATCATTCTGCGTACGCACGCCGTACGATCATATTCGTAAAAAGCAATTTTTAATAAAATTTACATTTCCTAAAAACCATCATTGTCTCGCTCGGTGGCGATAAAATCCCAGATATTCTTATCGAATCTTAAATGAAACATCATCTCCCTTCCGCAAAGATAAATTCCGGAGCGATTTGCGCAGATTTTAAGAAGAAAGTTTAAAACTTCGAGCGAGAAATATAGATCGATTTTTCGGCCGAGCTGTGAAAACGATCCTCGAAGTATTCTTTCGGTGCAGACGCTCATCACGTCTATTCGTGTCTAGGATGCGTGTCTTCGATGACGAACGAGATGTCATTACGTTCATATATTTACGCCAAACGTAATACGTACGCGATAGCTATAAAAAGGGAATTGGTCTTCATTTTGGTCTCTTTAAAAATCCATATAATGATAGAATTCGCAGTCCCTGGCGATGATAATAACCATAATCTCCGCTCCCCACAGGAACATACTCATCATGGCCTGCAATCGATGGATCTCCTTGATTTCGCAATTACAAAACACATCGATCTTAACCCGTCCGTCTTTATCTTCTTATCATCTTCCTGATCATTATCGACCTTCCTCTCGAGTATGTTAGTTAACGGGTTAATGAACCTAGGTAATCGATAATTAAAATATTGAGATTAAAATCAACATATTTTGAAAAAAGAATCCATTGTAGTATCGGGTCTCTTTATATATTTGGTACTTTTTAGTCATTTTCGACGAATTCAGCAGTTTAATAGTACAGTGGAAGTAAGAGCATTATTTACTTGTTTTAGTAACCAGTGAATGCTAATGATATCGTCGCAAATTGAACTTGGACAAAGAAATTAATAATAACGATGAGATGCATTAAAATCGTGGCAATGGAGTATCTTCTTCATTCGATTTTATTGAATGTATTTTCTTCTTTTGTCTTTTTTAAAGTTTTTTAGACTTAGAATTTTTACTACTTTGACCAAGTATTTGCTTGTATTTATCTAATTCTTGTCTCATTTCGAATATTTGACGAGCTTTTATGAAGCGAATATGAAGCCTCCCACCCTCAGCCCCGCCCACTCCAATCCCACCCTCAACCCCGCCCACTCCCATCCCTCCCTCTACCCCGCCCACTCCCATCCCTCCCTCTACCCCACCCACTCCCATCCTCCCTCTACCCCACCCACTCCCATCCCTCCCTCAACCCCGCCCACTCCCATCCCTCCCTCTACCCCACCCACTCCCATCCCACCCTCAACCCCGCCCACTCCCATCCCTCCCTCAACCCCGCTTACTCCCATCCCTCCCTCTACCCCACCCACTCCCATCCCTCCCTCTACCCCACCCACTCCCATCCCTCCCTCTACCTCACCCACTCCCATCCCACCGTCTACCCCACCCACTCCCATCCCACCCTCTACCCCACCTACTCCCATACCTCCCTCTACCCCACCCAATGCTTTCCCTCCCTCAACCCCGCCCACTCCCATCCCACCCTCAACCCCGCCCACTCCCATCCCTCCCTCAACCCCGCTTACTCCCATCCCTCCCTCTACCCCGCCCACTCCCATCCCTCCCTCTACCCCATCCACTCCCATCCCTCCCTCTACCTCACCCACTCCCATCCCACCCTCTACCCCACCCACTCCCATCCCTCCCTCTGCCCCACCCGCTCCCATCCCACCCTCTACCCCACCCGCTCCTCTCTCTCCCTCTTAGCTCCCTACTCCTTTCCCACCCTCGAAAGCCAACCACCCTATCCCTCTCACTATTCCGACCATTCCCACATTTCCTTGCCACTGCTTCACCTAGACCCTTACACCCATTCCCAACTTTATGGCCCATCGACTTCGAATCCTCTGCCCTTCCCATTACAATCCTTTTCTCTAAAACACCCACTATGCACTGAATTCCGTCCCTCTCCCAATCAATTGCTTCCTTCCCTTTCTCTACCATAACCATCTCCCATCATTCTTTCTTTATTCTTAATTAGACAATAGGTAAAATAGGGGTAATTGAATGTAAAGGTACAAAGTTCATAATTTATACATATCCCCGCCTTATACATCGTAACATGTCTATACATTCAGCAATAGTGTGTTTGGCTAAGGGCGTAATTTTTTTATATATTATAACATTTAAAGTCATGGAACACTAAACAAATTCCTGCCTTTCAAACTTGTATAATATACATAATTGAAAATATAGTTTGACTCGGGGGAAAATATTGTTTTTCACTTCTTATTCCTCTTCCAAATCAGACATCAGGACAAATATGGGTAATTCAAAGTAAGGGTACAGAATCTATAAATTAATCATATCCCCGCCTGACACATCGTAACAAATCTATACATTCTGTAATAGTTTGGCTAAGGGCGCAAAGTTTTTTAAATCCGTATTATATACAAATCAGGTCATAGAATACTATGCAAATTCAGGCCTTAAAAATATTTTAATATACATAATTGAAAATATATTTTGGCTCGGAAGAAAAAAAAATATATTTCACTTCTGATTCGTCTTCCGGGGTAGAGCGATGCTTTAGAGGTTTGGGGAGGACCTCCACTCCTTCCCGCCCCTGGATACCTTGTGCAACTTCTTCCCTCTTCTTTCGCTTGGGCCGTGAAGTATTTTTCCTGCTTTTTGAAGGGCACCATGAAGTCATATGGATGGAAAATTAAGGAAACGAATCTTTAAATTCCTATCGAATTATTTTTCATGAATAGAAATGTAAATATAAGCATAGTTCCAAGGAAAACAATGATATTAATACCTAGACTGCATCATTATATACACAGAAGTAGATTGAAAATTTAGATATTAATTTTTACCATCTATAATTTATGTTTTAATTTGGTTTAACAATACACGGAAATTATGTTCTAGCAACCAAATAAAGAAATATGGGAATATAACAGCTAAGAAGTATCATTTAAGTCCGTGGAAAATAAATTTTAACTTATCGGGATCATTTATGTTTTTGGAAAATAGATTTAATTTTATCTCCGTCACTCCTGACGTTGGAACTCGCTATTTAAAACAATAATTTTTGTAGAACGAATCCTTCTGACAGCATATAAATGAGTCAACATTTTAATAGTCTACCTCGATTTTGAATCTTTCAGTAGCCGAAATACTTAAATTTACGGCTGTAACATCGAAATTTTTTATATACTTGCGTCGTCTTTTCATTAAAGGGAAAATATCGTTACAAAAGATTAAGTAGATAGCCAAGAGTTGACCCTTAGTTAGTGGTGACAAAAATATTAAGTAATTATGCACGTGGAGTAAAAATGACTCAAACGTTCTTTGAATTTTCAAGACCTCTTTCATAGTTAATCAATTGATTCAATTTATTGTTGTGCATGAATGACTCTTTAAAAAAATAATTCAAACATTTTTAAGCAATATATTCTAGCATCAAATATACATAAAATAAAATGTTTAAACGGATATCAAAATTGCAGTAACTTTTAAATTTATAATTTTTACTATTAAGAATTGACCTAAGAGTTTAAAACTAATGAAATATGTAGTAGAGTATTCATTTAGTTAACAGTTCGTTAATTTAGTGAAAATATTGCACGAAAATAAACTTCCGAATTTTTTTTGAAACTTTCAGTTAAGTGGTTTCCAAACTATGAAAAAACGGTAAGTTATATTTCAAATTGGGACTTTTATCCTTATCAGTGTTACCTATATTAGTTTTATTTAATGGAAGCATTTTTTTATGATTCTATATTTTTGGCGTATTAATATTATTTTAACTAAGCTGTTATTAATTAACATTTCTTAACCTTTATCCAGCCTATAAACTGCACAAAACTGGAGTACCAACTTTTAAAAAGTAATTATTCAAACGCTTTTTGCGTAATTCTGTGTTACTATAATAGAATTACATTAAAATTAATTTACTTAGTGAGCTTTAATAAAGCTTTTTAAGAGCATTTTCATAATTTCAGTTGCATTTAAAAATGTTTGGTAAAATCTTTAAAATATCCACGGAAAATTATGTTTTGGAAATTTTTTTCAGTAGGCGATGGGTTCTGTATTTTTTTAATTTTACCAATTAATCAGTTTTTGTAAAGGCACTTATAAATTATTGAAATCTGGTTTAGATCATGATTAAAATTCATTTTCGTAAAATTGGTAAAACTGATAATATTGCTTAGTTTTTATTACTTGAATTTAACTAAATTCGCAGATTATGAGCATACAAACATCTTTACGTAACGAAAATTTGGTTGAAATACCTTCATTGGTTTCTTTGTTACCGAAGGAAATACGCTTTATATTGACCACACGCAAATAATTAAGGGTTAATATCAGAGCATATAATGGACAACGGACTGCGATTTACTGAAATGAAATGCATCTTTGTCGGCGGGTTATTTTTAATAAGTTAAGAATTATCTCTACCATTGGACTCTCCAATGAATTTGAAAACTCGTTTTTCTTTATGGTTGCCGTTAGTGATTTCTCGTAAAACAAAGGAAGAATATTTAATAAGGTACAAAACTCGATTCTTAGTTGTAATGCAAATTTACGGAGCACTCATTAATGACAGATTAAAAAAATAACAGATTCATTATTCCTAGCTATCGTACGAGCGGAAAGACACACGACTGAATTACTTCACCGATTTATTCTGAAAGTCGTAGATTGAACCTTGAAAAACAATACAAAGTAAATTCTCGAAAACGAAAAGCAAAAACCATAAGCTACAGCTATCAATGTATCAATGTAGTAATTATTTCGTAGGATAGGAATAAAACCACATTGCAGTTTATAAACTGTGTTTTTACTAAAAATCGACCATCAGATCGTAATTTTTAAAATAGAAGGTAGTGCAAAAAGTGTATATATTTTAATTTCTTTTTAATGGCGTACCACCAAGTGAAACTAAATCATTTCGATTATATTTAAGTGCCACGGACGTAATTTGCCAATGTTCAAATAATGTAACAGAATTTGATATAAGAATTACGAAACATTTTTCAAATCCATAAGACAAAGTACAGTGTTTCAGGGTAATTGAAAATTCTCTTTACCTTTAATTCTCTCTCATAAATTCTGATTCTATTCTCAGTAAGTTGGAATTCCGGCGTTTCCATGAGCATCTTCAGTGATGGTTGTTCTCTGCGCCATTAGCTTTTGATTGAGTTGTTCTCCTGGTCAATATCGATATAAATAGATTAGTGCTCTCCCCAAACCTTTAGAAAAAAATTGAAAATGAAAATTAATAATGCATCGAATGAAAATAATCATTAAACTATGTTTAACTAAATAGTGGTATTCTAACTACTAGAATTCTATCCAATATACCTCCGAGCTACGTGGATGGAAATTGGAAAACCTTGGTTCGAATCCTGAACAAGTCACTTTTTTTCTTACTCTACAACGCTTTGGTTAAGTAGCACGCTTTCCTTCACTAAGTCAAACTTCATTTCGATCGTTTCATAATAAGAATTAAGTATATTATTTCATAGCCAGGAGTTTATACGCGATAAAATTATTAATTTGTTGAATGAGGAAATAAGTTACTTTGGAAACATATCTCCTTTAATTGTTATTTTTTGAATCTGCTAAACTTTACGCAAAATATGAATCAGAGAAAATCAATTCAGAAATTCATTCTTTAAAATGAGAATTATTATTTTTCACAATTCTAAACTGATGAATATACATCCATTTACGAAAGAAGATTACTACTGTTTGATTAATTGTTTTCTTAATACTGTTTTATTCCAAATCGAATTAAAATTCCTCAAATAGCACATCTCATTATTAAATTATGAAGTTATTTGGTAATGTATACTCATAATTCTGATGAGAGAGATATTGAACTTAAGATCTTATTTCATACACTTGGGAAGAACTGATAACCATTTGGGAAACGATAAAAATTCAAGCTCCTGGATCTTGTCACACGAGCGGTGTTTCAATTTTCACTGAATGTGCACGGAAAATCAGCCTAGCAATAATGACGATAAAAACTCCTGTTAACTATTTCCTGTAGATTATGAGTAAAGTAATCGTATGTAACACTAGATTCGCCACTGAATTTGAATCACGAAATACGTTGGGATAACCGATAGTGATATCTCGTAAGACAATGCATGATTGTTTAAAAAGGTAGGGAAAGTAAAGCTGATGCTTAAGTAGTAATTCAAAGCGAAAGTACATTCATCGGTGACCGATTAAAAAAATTACACATTCTTAATTCCTTATCATCCGTTCAAACATGATCAACGACTAAATTACTTCTAAAATTTTTTTCTAAAAGTCGGAAATGAAAGTTTGAAATTTTAGTCGATGATTCAACAAATGTAAATGTTTTGAAATAAAGATGTTTTGAAAGCAAGAGTAGTTCTGATAAAGAAGGTCAAAGCGAAGGCGAAGTGCTTTCGCGAATGGGTAAAAAGAAAGTGCCTCGTTACTTCAAAACAAACAGCTGTTCCGCGACCTTCAGTTTAACCGAATTCCAGTTCTTCAGTTCAATTCTTAATAGGAAAAATATCGATACATTTATTTCTTTAAATATCCATTCATGAACTACGATAAATTTAATCCAATGATTTACCCTTGAAAGAGGTCTTAAAATTCAGAGAATAATAGGGTCATTTTTTCCCCAAGAGACAAATTACGTATATTTTTTACGGGACTAATTCAGTGTTAAGCATTGGAATGGGAGATTATCAATAAAATGTTTCCATTTGTATTTTCAAAAACATCAATGTAAAAATCAACTCACGCCTTATCCTTGTTTACCAACTATTAGATAATCAGCTGTCTCGTGACCTTGGTCGTGACTTTCAATTGCCTCGGAGATTCACTTTCCCAATCGGTGAGAAAAACCAGCGGAGTATTTATCAGACGAGGATCATTCCAAGTATCGGATACCTGAAAATAAAGAGATGCAGTATTACTAGGAATAGTCTTTGAGAGTTCTCATTATTTTATTATAAATTAAAAGTCATCGCATAATTATAAATTCAACTACCGATATAGTATTAATATCATTATAACGGCAAAACTTGGGTGAATCCGGATGTAAAATTATTGAAAATATCCATGGAGATAATACATGATTTATCTACTTTATCAAAATGTTTACGAAACATGCGATATTTCAGTAGAAAACTTACTTTTTTGTTTCGCTTAAGATTACACAAAGTTTGAATAACGTAGTACAATTTGTTCTTGTATTATTGATTCCGACGAGATTAAACCAAATGCAATAAAAACTATCCAATTCATCATGAAATATACGAAAAAGAGCAAAAACGCGAAATTTCGGTCGAACTTTTAAATGTTTTTCGACTAAAAACACTCAAAGCTCGGGAAAACCTAGTCAAATTTTAACTTTTTTACTTCCTCCATATACGAAGTATAGAGAAAGTATTGTTCTCATGAAAAAATTCGACTTCGAGATTTCAACGGAAATACATGTTTTGGGGTCCCTAGAACACGTTTTAACCATTTACGGAATGATGTCTGTGTGTGTGTTTGTGTGTGTGTGTGTGTGTGTGTGTATGTGTGTGTGTGATATTTGGCGCTGTAACGTGAAAACTATTTGTCGGATCAACACCAAATTTCATATATAGTACTTTTATTACAGTCGTTAGAGTTGATTAGTTTTTGGAGTAAATCGGTCAACCGGAAGTCCAGCTTCATTCTTCAAAGCTCATTTCCGGTTTTCAAAATATCTCCATAAATATGATATTTAGGTATATACTATTATAAATAAATGTTTTAGAAAATGTAATACACTATAGCTTTTGTATGAAACATATTTTTATATCATTGATTTTTTAGAAGTTATTCATTAAATACTGATAAACTGGAAGTTGCTGATTATGTACTTTGCGGGCGCTCTGTGCTCTATGGGCGAAAGGCCAATTTCATCGTTTTTCATCGAGCATGTCCCGAAAAACATTATTTATAATGTTTGTGACGTAAAAGATAATAATATATAAATTAATCACTTATCTTCCAAGTTTAGATGGAATATAGAGTTCGAAATGACTGTCGTAGATAAATATGTACATCTTATATATGGAGAAAGTCATGTGCTTGCCAAATCAGATTTTTTAAAGATTGCAACGATATTTCACCAAATGTGTAAACATTTTTCAGAACGCTTACGAAAAAAAGATTCAAATCGTCTCTTGTATGCACGTAGAGTTCGTTTTGATCGATTGCAGACATTTTTTCTTTTGCATAACTAAATCAGAAATACTGGTCGTACGAAGCCGAGATGAACACGAAAAGAAAAAAAACGAACAAAGATTTTTATTTTGGTCTTAGAGTATCGTATTCGCGCAGAAAATTCGAGCGAGAATTCAGACACAAAATAAGGAATTTTGTGTATTTTCGTGGCCCTAAACAATTCCCTAACGACAAAAGCGATTGTTGAACTCAACTCTCATTCGTTTAATGTCAGAGTTTAAATGATTCAAAATGAAAATTTCTAGTGAAAGATCCAATAGTTGTCTCGATTATTTATATATTCGGTAAATAAATTTAATATTACATGTTTTGTAACTTAAGTTAATTCTTTCGTCTTTTAAGTTGTAATTCACTGGTGTATTTAAAATTACACTCCGAACAGGTGGTTGATAATTACCGCAACTACGTACGAGTGGAACATTATACTAACTAGAACCAAGTGCATTTTTAAGATTGAGAGCGTAGAATAGACGTATTTCAATATTTATGTGTTTAAAAAGTCTGAAAATTGAAGTACAGTCAGTAATTAAGAGTAATTCGGGGTAATTAAAAGTTATCATTACCTTAAAATTTAACTCCGTGGCGACGCCTCCATTTCCGGTGCTGCTTTCTCTCTGCGAAGTCACATCACACCTGGGCAGTATCGATATGAATCGATTGCAGCTCTCCATTAATCCTTAAAGACAAACAAATCCAAATTAATTATGCATCCAATAACAATAAAGGTGTTTACGAGAAGTAAAAAATAATGACTTTACTGGGAATCGAACCCGGGTCTCTCACTTTCCGGACGAGTATTTTAACCACTAAACTTCCTAGCCGCTTACTGGGGAGGAGACCTAGGTTCGAGTCCCAGCCAAGTCACTTTTTTTCCTTCTCGCACAACATTTTTTAAGTCACACGCTTTTTTCTTTTATGTGGGACTCCCCAAGGGATTGCTGCCGTAAATATAAAAGCCTAAGTATGGCTCTAAGCTTGTAACTCTTATTTTAACCCATGAATAAGCTACTACGCGTATATCTCATTTTTTACTTATATGTTCTTAATTATTTATTTATTTATTCATTTTCAAAACTTTCACTATTTGTATCCTCTGATTTCAATCAATTATCATCGTAAATTTAAAATTAAAAAGACCCGCGCGCCGCCGCGTCCGTTTTTATCTATCTTTGACTCTTTTTTCATTTTAAAATCGATTACATTATTTTAGGGTATGAAAGATCGAATAATTTCAAACGATATCTTTTAATTCCAAAGTACATTAAGTATATATTTTTAATAGTCTGACCGTAATTAATTTTAATCCACGCCTTTTATTTTTCACCAATATTGAACGACCACTTCAGAAAAAATATCAACGTGTCAAGGCTCCCGGATAGTCATGTGGACACCGCGTTTGGTGAAAGTGGTCCCGGGATCAATTCCCGGTGGGAGCCAATATGCTAAAGCAAATTGAAAAAGTTTAATTTGAAGCCAAGGGGCTGGAAATTCAATAACGCCCATAAATTGAGAGGGCAAACAGTCTGCTGTTTTTTTTGACGTGTCTCTAATCGGGAGCCGGTTCAAACCCTTCTTGAACCATAATGTATCTATTTGAACCAAAATATTTTAACAGTAGGAAAGTCATTTATTTTTTAATTATTCGAGTTATACATGTGGATAAATTTTTATATAAGGAAGGCACCAATAACATAGTATCCCTTTGGGGGAGCGATATTGATGACGACGATGACGTTATACTAATATGAACCAAATCAATTTTTAAGATTGAGATCGTAGAATAAACGTACTTCTCTATTTCTGTGTTTAAAATGCCAGAAGGTGAAATACAGCGATTCGGAGTAATAAAAAATTCTCATTACCTTAATTTTGAACTCCGACGTCTCCATGTGGATCTCCGGTGATGTTTTTCTCTGCGTAGTCAAATCATACCTAGGCAGTATCGATATGTGAATCGATTGCAGATCTCCATTAATCCTTAAAGACAAACAAATCCAAATTAATAATGCATCGAATCACAAAAAAGGTGTTTACGAGAAGTGAAAAATAGTGACTTGACTGGGACACGAACCCGGGTCTCTCACATTCCGTACGGGTAATCCAATCGCCAAAAATACCGTCATTCTAACCACTAAAATACTAGTATCTTATCTCATAATCAACAAAGCTACATCTTTTAGAGTGGTGTGCTTGGCTTCGAGTCCCAGCAAAGTCACTATTTTTCACTTCTTGTACTACACTGTTTAAGTCATAGGCTTTCCTCTGCTAAGTAAAATTTAATTTACATCGCCTGATGAAAAATAATTAAGTATTGTCCTTGAGATTTGTGAATCTGTATGTAAAACAAATTGTACTTATTTCACAAGTTGTATTTCAGCCGAGCAACATCAAAAACACGACCGGTTTTGACGAATGATCGTCGTCACCTGATCGTGCTTTTGTTACTAGTAGGCAAAAATTTCATGTGTGGAAAAAATATATTTTCCTCAGAATTATTGGCGTTTGAAAGAAAGAGCATAATTCATAAGATGAAATATAATTAAAGGAAGCGGCATTTCTAAAAAATGGAATGAATGGCCTTGGTAAATGCGCTAATATGCCCTAAGAGTTCTGGAAAAACTATGTTTTTCTCGCAAAACATTGGAATCTCCAAATATTAATTCCTTATTTTATAATTATAATTGAGGAAAAAAGGTGAATTTAAATCCATTCTCCAGGATGACAGATACGTCTTTTTCATCTGACAACTAACGGCGGGTACTCAATATCCTTCTTTTATTGCTTTATTAAAAGGAAAGTCAATCGAAAGTTAAATATCGAATTTTATGAGAAAAAGGATTGTACGGAGTATGTACAGTTTGATTTGACTAGCTTATAAGCCAACGATTGTTTTTAATGGAACAGTCATCTAAACGTAGTGGTAAAGTCACAAATCGGCATTTACATAGAAACTCCACATAATAGGGAAATATACAAATCTAAATATAATGTAATGCAATAATTTAAATAGTTCATGGACTCAGAAGGAATATATGAATGTCATTATTAAATTTGAATATTTGGCAAAATGCTAGGAAAGGAAATAAGTTATTTTAATATTATCAGACATATAAAAACAGCCATGTCTCTCTCTTGTTTGGAATTTGAGAAGCAAAAGCTATAAATTATAAATACTTTAATAAGCAAAAACTATGTGTTAAATTCATAAATCTCACTCAAAAATGTCTTCCTTAATTTGAAATACAATAATTTTTAATACTTCGAAATACAATAAGATGATGAATTTTAAATTAATCTGCAAAATATGAAAGTACAGTCTGTTTACTTAACTTGGAGATCCAGCCTACCGTTGTCCCTCCAGCCTCTTCCGTTGACGGTGGTCACTCGCATTTGTGAAGTCATACGTTAAAGCCTTATCGAAATTTGTGCAAGTTCACTTTCTTTAAACTGCAAAGTATAGAAACACCAAAGTAATTAATCATTTATTAGTGAATATTAATTGATAATTGAAATTTGCAAGACTTTTAGCTTTCAAAACAAATCTCCGATGACGAATTGAAACAGCTAGTTGCATACTTACAAAATATCCACTAGAGAAACAATTCAGAAGTTTAATTCCAATTACAAGTATAAATTTTTAACGAAGCAAGGATCCAACTTCCAAATTCATCAAAATTCCAAAAAAGGATCACAGAATATTGAATCGGAAACTGATTTGGTGTGAAAAAATTATTATTCTCATTAGAGGGATATTGCAACTCAATATCATTATAACATTATAATAGACGCGACAAAACCGGTATTGCTACTGCGAATGAAATAGAAATACAAACAGGATTACGTAGATATAAAGTCGATACAAATCTATTCTACTGTATTAATTTTCCACTATATTGAGGTAATACATTCTATAAATAAGTGAAAAATGAACAACTACGATGTGTCCACAATTTCCGTTAAAATTCAAATACGACCTTCCCTTGTTTATGTGATGACGTCATGCACTTACCGAAGCATAAAAATTAACGACAGAACCAATTTAAAAATATATTCAGATAATAAATGTCGTGTAAACTGCAGATCGGTATTCTAGGCAGATGTGAAATACATGCGGCAAAGCCGAGACTTCATCGCAAATTTTCTCTCGTTTATTAGCCTATTTACAAGCAAAAATGTTTACTTAATTCGCTAATGACCATGCTTAACGAGCTTTTACACCGGAGAACGTACTTACGAAATCGTATTCAACAGTTCCGATTCTAAATAATAAGATTAATGTAATCTTATTAATTCAACCTAAATTAAAATCAATCACAATATGAAACAAATGACGCGGCGTACACTGATATTACAAAAGGAAGTAATTTAAATTCATAAATGCACCAATACACTCTAGCAATAATTTCTCAGACAATACCTAATAAAGTATTTAATGAGACTTACCATTAACTGGAAATCCTGGGTGACAAAGATGGATGTTGAGCATGACAACAAATTCAAATTCAACTGTTTCTCAAACACAGGTTGCCAGCACGACCTCGCTAGCAGAAATTCAGGCAGCAACTGAAAAAAAATCGTCTGCGCAACCGATGAACAATGCTGCTGTCACCTGATTGGTCCAAATTTAACCGTCTTTCAACTTGGCCCCGCCCACCAACCGTCATGAAAATTTTCCACTGTAACCATAGCAATTGTATTTCAACGAATTTATTAAAGTATCATTTTAAATTTATAATTAATTTTTTCCTAGATATTAAATATTTCTTTTAATTTGCAAAATCGTCGATTTGCTGAATCGAAAAATATCAAAGTTTGCATAACCTAATTATTGTAGGTCCTTAAATAACATCTATATTTGGGTCTGGATGTTAAGATTTTTAGGTTCTTTATTTTCGAAAATGAAATAAGGATTTACATATTAATATAATAACAATTCATCCCGAAAGAGAAAAATTTAGCAATCATATCGATGTTATTAATATATACGCACAACTACTAACAAGATCTCATTGCAAGGATACGTTTTGATCAAAAGAAGTGCAGGATTTTCAAGAAATGACGTACATATTTACGAATAAAACGAGAATATCTTATATTTTACTCTTAGAAATTTCTCTTTAAGATACCAATTCTCTCGCTAATCAAACAGACTACGATGACTTCCAAATATATTTTTTATGAAGCAGAATCATTAAAACGAGATGTATGAGTTGTTTGAATGATAAATTACTTAGTTATGTAGTGGTCAAGGAACCTTCGACAATATCTGGTATCCTTACTCGCAGTATTAATGGTTCACAAATTCACTAAAGTATCAAGATGAAACAAGTGACAACGAAGAAGTGGTTTTGATAGAATTCTTCTTTGGCATTCATATTACACTACCGATAAACATCACTATACTTGACCACTTCAATCAAGAGTCAATAAGTGTCTTTAGATTAATCATCCAACCAAATGTCCTTCCTTGAAAGTACTGTCAATCGCGTCATGGTAACATTACTACATAATCACGAACACGAATTAATTTGCATTAACCCTTAAGATGCGGGTGTATTTTTCTTTCGCGACAGTCGTGTGCGGGAGGCAAGTTAGAGAAACTGTCCCTTCTCCTGGTGGGTCAGACTAGTTGCAGCAGGTAGAAAACCCCCATAATCCGGGTAGACCTTTTTCCGATGCCCGCGGTCAGCGGTTATAGTTCAAGACACTTGGTTGTTCCTCTAACGTGGAAGCAAATGCCAATGATTTAATTGTCTTATTTTTTTCCCTTGCTTTTAGCTGATTAATTTGATACCAAACAGTTAGTAGATACATTGATTTTTAACGAGTGAGGAAATATGAAATTACGAGTGCACTACAAATCTTGGAAATACGCAGAGGCCGGAAAACCCCGGCGAAGGGTTTTCCACATTTAGGACAATGCAAACGATTTTGTGAGGGTGCGTCTCATTCACAGGCACCGCCATAAAATTGAGGAAGGCCAAGCATGGGCAAGGAAGAGCAGGTCAAACGTTTTAAAACGTTTTTCCCGCAGTTCTCGCATTCTGACAGGAAAACGTTTTAAAACGTTTCCCGCAGTTTAAGGGTTAAGAATTCGATATGATTGTAGTTGCCTAGGTGATTGTGTCCATGATAACCTTCGAAGTGGATTCATAAGTCTCACATACATGTAGTTTAAGATAAAATTCAAAGCATATATCATTATCATCGTACTTACTTTCAAATCTTGCATTTTGTGATCGTAAGGTGAACCAAAGATGCCCTATTCGTACAGCTCCAGCGTGAAATCAATCAACCATGAGGTTTTCTATCTTGACTATTCTTCTATCGCAGATTTAGAATAACGCACTTTTCTACACTTACTTTTGGATAACAGTGTAAATCAGGTCGAGAGCTTCAACTCTATTTTCGTTTTCCACATTCTTTCTCTTCCGTGGCACACTCACAATCAAGAAATACAGAAGTCAAAGCAACATTGTCAACTTACAACAAATGAACTGTGCACAGATGAATATCTATAACCTCTTAAAAATATTTTTGACTTTACGTTTAACACAGGTCCTCGCTTAAACCGGGAGGTTAATACGCAGCCCTTTAACTTCAGCAGTAAGCACTCTGATAACAGGAAACAAAACTATTTCCCTCCATTATTCACTGCCTTAGAAACGCGACTTGCGTTCTTCATATTTTCGAAGACAATCGGAATTCTCTTGAGGTGTGGTGCGCAATCACCTCGTGATGAAAAGCAGAAACGCTGAAATGGCGTTCTAGAGTTGGAATACCATTTAAAGTGCTTGTAAGTGTTCATATTCGTGAAATATGTTTGATAACAATGCTTCAGATTATGTACTTTCTGAATTTATTCACTGTGAATAACTGAGTGCTACGTAAAAACGTATCTGTGGATTGATCAAATTGTAGCAGACACTTTGTGGAAAACCCGCCATTTTTGTCGATACGAAAACACTACGAAAGTACAGTGAAGTTACTTGAAACCAGTGCTCCGATAAACATCATGTTATATTTTATCTTATTATTGTATATATTGCTTTGAATTTCGATCGTAGTGTTTAAAGACGTGAAGTTGTCGATTCCCAAGTGTTTCATGTTAACTTAGCCATTTCTTATCGGTAACTGATTACCTTATTTAACTCGTGGTTAGAAAGTTGCATACTAGGACAGCTTCTTGGCTGGTTTATCTAGTATTGTTAACAATTAACGGAGACCAGTCAAATAATGACGATCTAACTTTCGATCAGTGACTTCCTTGAATAATAGTGGACACGTGTACTTTTTTAAATGAATGAAACAACCATCAACGAGACGAGCACTCATGGATTTCATATGGCAGTTCTAAGAGCTCGGAATCCTTCCATCAAACTACATTTACCATCGACGCAAGATGGAGGTCATGTAAGTACGATGAGAGTGATGTTTGCTTTAATTTGAATGGCTGTGAATTAACTTCATAGATTAGCAATGAGATATTCATACAGGCCGATTTACCTCTCATAGAGCAAATTTCTTCCTAATCTAGAATATTTCGTGTTGCATTGAGTGGTCAATAGTGCATTCCTGGTTCGTACACTATTATATTATATTATAATTCGTTAACATCAACGTTTAATGTATCATTCAATCAACTTTTATGTCTCGTTTTAATAATTCTGCTTCATAAAAAGTATCTTTGGTTGACATCGTAGAAAACGTGTTTGACTAGCGAGAGAATTGGTATCTTAAAGAGGAATTTCTAAGAGTAAAATATAAGATATTCTCGTTTTATTCGCAAATATGTACGTCATTTCTTAAAATCCTGCACTTCTTTTGATCAAAACGTATCCTTGCAATGAGAGCTTGTTAGTAGTTGTGCGTATATATATATGAACCATCGATATGGTTGCTACATTTTTCTCTTTTGGGATGAATTGTTATTAAATTAATTTGTGAATCGTTATTACATTTTCGAAAATAAAAAAAACCTAAAAGTCTTAAATACCAGGACCCAAATATAGATGTTTTTTAAGAACCTATAATATTTAGATCAAGCAAACTTTGATATTTTGCGATCCAGCACTTCGACGATATCGCGAAATTTAAACAAAATAATTAAAATCTACGAAAAATATAAATCATATATATAAAATGATATTTTAATAAATTCGTGAAATTATAATTGCTATCGTTAGCAGTGGAAAATTTTCATGACGGTTGGTGGGCGGGGCCAAGTTGAAAGACGGTTAAATTTGGACCAATCAGGTGACAGCAGTAATGTTCATCCATTGCGCGGACGGTCTTTTCTTCAGTTGCTTCCTGGATTTCTGCAAGCGAGGTCGTGCTGACAACCTGTGTTTGAGAAACAGTTGAATTTGAATTTGTTGCCATGCTCAACGTCTATCTTTGTCACCCAGGATTTCCAGTTAATGGTAAGTCTCATTAAATACTTTATTAGGTATTCTCTGAGAAAATATTGCTAAAGTCTGTTGGTGAATTTAATAATTTAAGTTTCTTCCTTTTGTAATATCAGTGTACGACGCATCATTTGAATAATTTTGTGATTGATATTAATTTAGGATGAATTAACGAGATGACATTAATATTATTATTTAGAATCGGAACTGTTTAATACGATTTCGTAAGAACGTTCTCAGGTTTAAAAGCTCGTTAAGCATGGTCATTAGCGAATTAAGTAAACATGTTTGCTTGAAAATAGGAATCTAAGACATTTTATGACAGTTTGAGAGTAAGAAAAGAATGTCGCCGGGACGAGAAACCGGTTCTCGCCTATTCTTCTCGTGAAGTCGAATCCTTAAATTTGCCTACGTTGACTCAATTCCCGAATGTAAAAGCCTTTTCTTTTGATTTTTATGCGTCGATAAGTGCAAATTTGTCATTGCGTGGGAATGGTCTTGCTTCTATGACTACGAGAATAAGTTTATTTTCGGTTCAAGATTTTAATTCATCGTCTTAGGTGATTGTGAAATTTTAAACTGCCTTTTCATTAGCGTCCGAAACCGTACGATTTAAACTCTGAATTTGCATATAAAAACGAGAGAAAAATTCCGATAAAGCCTCGGCTTTGCCGCATGTTTTTTCAATTTGCCAAGAATCTGAAGTCCCGTTTTCCTCAGTTTATGCCCAGTGACTTGTTTTATCTGAATATATTTTAAAAATATTTCTGTCGTTAATTTTTATGCTTCCGTAAGTGCATGACGTCATCATACAAACAAGGGAAGATCGGATTTGAATTTTAACGGAAATTGTGGACGCATCGTAGCTGTTTATTTTAAATTCATTTATGGATTGTATTACCTTAATATAGTGGAAGGATAATATAAGGTAATAGATCTATATCGTCTATATATCTACGTAATCTTGTTAGTATTTCTATTAAATTCGCAGAAGCAATACCGGTCTTCTCGCGTCTATTATAATGCTATAATGATATTAAGTTGCAACTTCCCTCTAATGCAAATAATACTTTTTTCACACCTAATTAGTTTCGGATTCAATATTGAGTGATGCATTTTTTAGGAATTTTTATTTATTTGGAAGTTGGAACCTTGTTTCGTTAAACATTTATTCTCGCAATCGGAATTAAACTTCTGAATTGTTTCTCTAGTGAATATTTCGTACGTATGCAATTAGCTATTTCAAGTCGTCATCGGAGATTTGTTTTGAAAGCAAAAATCTTGCAAATTTCAAGTGCTTTTTCATTACGAGTAACAAGTTGAAATTGAAATTAAGAAACGAGGGAACAAATTCCGAGTGAACCTGGACTCGAATTCAATGCAGTTTTCATTGATGAGTTTTCAATTTTCCAAGAAATCATATTTTCGGTTTAAATTCCTTCCTCCTGTAATTAATAAACAGTTCAATACGTAGTTTTACTTGAATATATTTTCCAATTAGTCCTTCTGTTAATGTTTAGCCTAAGTTAAGATGATACTCATAAACATTACAGTAATCCTGGTTTGAATTTAAAAGGTAATTAGTAGTTGAAGGAAATTTTAATAGATGTATTCATATCAACGGCATCGAATGTATTAATCGAACCTTCTAAAATTTATTTAAAATCGTTTTTGTGGCTTAAATTAAAGAAATTCTAACTGTTCCACGATGAAAGTGCCTTTGTCATCTTAAACATTAAATTCATTATCTCATAATCAGAACCGAATTTGTTTCTAATTATTGTAATTTAGATTTAAATTTAGCCTTATCAATTCAGGAATTCTATTCAATTTTGTACGGATTTGTAATATTAATTTCCTTCAGCGGTCGTTATTTTTTAAACTTATTCTCAATACTGATCGTTGAAGTAGCCATATTTATCATTTATTTATATTCAAATTGCTTGTTTTACTTCAAATTTTCATGGGTTTAGAATACTCTTCTGATTTTTATCAATTTAGAAGATTTTTCAGAAATTTTAGTTGCTATAGTTCTCTAGTCCTTTGTTATCTTTAACGACGTAATTCTAAATTTGATCGGCATTATTTCATAATCTGAATCATTTTTATTTCTTACTATTTAATTGCATTTAAAATTTAGCTCCATCACCTAAGAATATTGATCGATTTGGTAAGAATTAGCACTGATATTAAATTTTTTGTTTCGTGTCATTAATTCAATATCTTCAGCCAATTTCTAAGAGTTTAATTAAGGCTTCTTTAAATGATTATAATTAGTTATTATCTTTTTAATATTGTGCGATGATATAACAATATATTTTAAACTGTTTGGTCAACGGTTGCAAATGAACAGGAATACGTAGTTTTCAAATTACTTACTTCGCTTTACATTCACATGGCTTTAGATTATAATTATGATTTTTATCCATATATATATTTTCTTAATTTGGAATTTCTCTTTTTTAATTGTTTGGGAGGCATCACCGATATTCTCTTGGCGTTATGCTCATTGGCGTCTTTTGGAAGTGAAAGCTGTACAGGAGATCCTTCGACGGTACAAGTCAGTGGCTTAGGTAAGCACAATTAATATATTTTTATATCAATTTCTAATATAACGTATTTCGAAAATGTCCTCCCGTTATGGACTGTGAACTTTTATTTTTCACATCGTGTAATATATAATAAAAACCTGTGGAACGGACTATCAATTAAGTGATTTATTGATCAATAGTTTTGGGGGTGAATAAAAGGTTTTTAATAAGAACTTTGAGCAACATAATCTGAACGACCATGTAGTAAATTGCTATCTTTTATAATTCTCATATGGTGTAATTTAATGGAGAATAAATAGTACAGTGCAGCAATGCAATGGTTAGACATGCCATTTCCCTTTTTCTGTAATTTTCTGTGAATAGGCGCAGAAATGCAGCTTCGCTTTCTTCGATGAGCTCTTTCCAACACCTATTGATATTTTGCTACCCTTCACCGTTGATTCCACTTTCAAAGCACTGTAAAAAGAAGCTATGATCACGTAAACAGTCATTCTTAGACCAGTAAAGGGTTTCCAACGTCCTTTTCCAATTTTTCCAAAAACATTTCCAATTTTCCAAGCATCGTTTTCATTTCCTTTTGTGTTGCTTTCACTTTCGAGGTATCAGTAAAAGAAGTAGGCTCACGCTAAAAATGCAAAAAGACGAGTAATGACTTCCCAATGGCCTTCGATTCTTTGCCTTGCTTTCCTTCAAGTTCAAGGCGAACTCATCGTTTGCTTCTGTGAGAACTATGTTTGTTTTCTTTCGTGCATTTACCGCCTTGTCTGGGAAAAAGATACAATCAAAGAATGTAATGGATACTAAAATTGAATGTATTTTTTAGATTACCACTAGTTTCAAATAATATTATAATTTTTGCGTATTCCTGACATTCGATTTATATCCAAATAAATAAAATATACATCGAGTGATACTAAATCTCGAATTTTTATGCTGCAATGACGAGAGGCGTAATCTTCACGATAAGACATTTGATAAAATCCAGCGATTACTTCCTTCATTAATATCTTCACCGTTTTTGGTCCTTTTAACGATATTTGTTACACAATTATCTATTTGTATGTCTAAAGATATTCTCATGGAGTGATCAACTGAATTTTAATTAAAATAGAATTATTTAGATGATTTTCATGGAGTTATCAAACTCAAATCAAGTAGAACTGAATAACTATTCTCCTCTTAAATTTCTTGGTTTCTAAACTGAATATTTCCACTCCAATTTAAAGATAATACTGCATTAATTATGCGTGATTAACACCATGGCAAAGAGAATTTCATTGCTTCTTTCATCATTTCCAACTAAACTAAGAATACTTTATTTCCTTTTGCATCATCGTTTGAAAGCAAACGCTTATCTAAGATGGTCAGTATTGTTATTAGGCGTTGTAACTTATTTAGGAGTTACGGTTTCTAAATTGAATGTTCAATTCAGCAAATTAGAACCCAATTTAAAGATATTTGAGCGAACTCAATTACGATAGAACTTCTTTGACCAACTTAAAGATCGTATACCGTTCCACTTTAGCTCATTCTTCTTTGTAACTCATAAGTTTCCTTACGTTTTTCTAAATCTATTAACCAATCATTTATTACAGTTTACCTACTTATTGATGCTTTATTGTTAGATATTACTTGTGAATAATTATAATAGCAAACGCGAACTTTCCGCGTTGACCACAAAGTAGTCACTCAACATTACATTTTCATTGAATATATCTCACTACATTTTCCCAATAAAAGTTGCGCTTTCGTGTTTTTAAATCGTACCTGAAGCACAGACCAGAGTTATAAATTGTGACATCATATAACTAGCCGAACCTATTTATTTAAGGACATTTTTAACATTATTTTATCCCAAGCTAGTGATTAGGGACTAATCTGCCTTTTTGTTAGTATTTGCTTCTCATTCCAATCTCGCAATACTGTACTAATTGAAAAAATAATTTTATTTATAGATATTATTTCATAAGTATTGGGCATAACTTCAACTTTTATATCAGCATTTTATTGAAATCCAGAATAGTTTAAAAGTTTTCATATCTTATTATTACTAATTTAGAATGTATATAACTATACTGAAGAAGGAGGTATTTTCCCTTTATAAGATTTTGATTGATTTTGTTTGCATCATCAAGGCTGTTATTTTATTGCAAAAACTATTGAGAAACCCGAGGCTTATTAAAATATAAATGTCATTCTCTTTAATTTAAATCGCTGAATCAGCAGCCAGTGAATATATTTGAGCACAATCGTTATATAGATCGATAGAGATTTGAGACGTATGTAAAATAGATACATATTAATTAATTCTGTCAATCGCAAAAACATTAGATACGATTTCTACCTCGGCTTAACTTCATTAAAGGTAACTTAGTGATTCCACACACATCCCGGCTCTGAATAACACTTTGTCATAAATTAATGATCTTTAAGTATTAACGCAAATAATTAAAACTTAATGTCATTAAACCGACACTATTTAAGACTATGCAAATAAATCCTTCGTCAGTTGTGAGTTATCTCAATGTTTCAGAGTGCTACTTCCCAGTAATATATCCCTCGTACCAATTCCCCCCGGACCAATTCACCGGGCGCCGGTGAATTCGTACGCGGTGAATTCGTACGCGGTGAATTCGTACGCGGTGAATTCGTACGCGGAGAATTCGTACGCTGGGAGTTGATCCCCCACGCTCATGTTTTACTATTGTTATTCAGTCTTATGTTAATCTACACGCCCTGATTATTGGTTAATGTTATAATTAAATGAACGGGGGGGTGGGTTGGGTGTTAGTTAGTTAGTACAACATCAGCGCGTGGTATCAATTCCCCGCTTACGAACTCCCCCCGAACCAATTCACTGGGCGCCTTTCAATAGGTTTACTGTGTTCATTAAAGGAAAATTATTCCTAAATGATGCAGAGATTTACTAATTCTATCGCTGGAACGCCTTCCAATGTCATTCTTACGCGTTCTATCACTTGCAAATGTTAACCACAACTTTTTAAGGGTTTGATCGAGTCTGCAATTCGTTCCATGGCAATATCTCCCATCTTAAATAAGAATTCACATCTCTTTTATGAACAGAAAGGAAGAAGAACTTACTATAATACTTAATAAATATTAGAAAGAAATTGTCAGGACAACAATAAATCTATTATATTTGCATATCCTCAAGCCAAAAGAAGCCGTTTAATTAAAATTACGCATTCCTCTTTCTTTAAGAAATACTATTTCCCTCTCTCAGCAGTAATTAACTATGATTAATGGTTCAACACAAAAGGCTTCTCCGTCGTGGATTCCAGAATCAACATTCCCGATTCGATCTTTTTTTGTTTTCGTAGAAAAAATTGTGCATTTCATTAACAATATTCTTTGTAAATTTTATACTATTTTGAAGGAATAAGACGATGCTGGATGATAAAAGGTGTTCAATAGCACATTCAATGTCACAGTAGAAGAAAAGGTAATCGTTATTGTCATTAACATTAGTTATTCAGATCTGTGTACAGTGTTTATTTGTATGTTCGCTTTCAGAACCAAAGAAAACGTCCATGCCTGAAGGATTTATTCTTTTAGCAAATTTTGAATCAAAATCACATAGAATAAAACATACTTCAAAATTGGATCGTTTCATATTCACTTTGGCAAGAATTTGGAAGAAAATTTGAGATAATTTATATACACAATTAAATCACTTTCAATCTATAAATCTTTAAAGCAATAAGAAACTAGGAAATTAATTTTTGAGCAAATTCCAGCACTGGACACGTTTTTAAATTCATCAATCTGACTGAATTACATCGATGTTAGTCTGTTTACTTTGATGGATTATCAATTATTGATGGATTATCAATTATTGATGGATTTAAGAAGAGTCCGTAGGTTTTTCTGCTGTTTTACTAGATTGCTTCCGTTGCATTTGATATTTGTTCCATCTCCATAATTCCTTAAACTCAGGCGAAAAATATATAATCGCATCGTTTTTTTGCATTATAAATACGTTATATTTGTAAGTTTCCATTTACTGGCTTCTTTATGAGGTTATTCACTTTTGAATGTCCCGCTAATGTCGTCAGAACCCTGCGGCTCTTCATCGGGAATTAATCTTAGCGATGGACATTGGTGGAAAGTATCATAAATGCATCGGTGAATAGATCGGTTTGTTGGATGAATTTAAAAAGTTCCCACTCACTCGAATCTTTGATGGGTGTTACTGAAGCTACCTCGGCAAGTCGTATTGTTTATTGCAAGCATTTCAAAGAGCATTACAATCAATTCTACATTTTCATACAGCATTTCAGAATACGTTACTAAATTCGCTTCCTGTTGAGTGAATGTAAACCTATATATGTATATGCCCTGTGATATTTCTTTCGGTATACAGGACTACCAACATCTGTTACCTTGGAGTGGCGTGATATACAACAATGACAAGTTACGAAATATCCGATCTAATATCTTTCCTTGGAATTCCTTTCTCTTTTACAAAGTTCCCAATCAGTAAGCTACATAATCAATATTTAACCAATGAAATCATTATAAATCCTTCTATATAAAGGAAACATTTGGGGTGTTTCTGAGACTTTATTTAATTCTGCCTTTAAAGTTTATTGCATTTAGACAATATTCAGATGATGGTGCGTGTTTGATAGTAAGTTTATGCAGTTATCCCCAATTTAACACCAGACAAGTAAATGAATTTCTATTACGAAATAAAAGTATAATTTGTTTAGTTTTTATTCTCTACTTCTCACGAAATATTGGACTAGTGAGTAAAAGCGCATGTATTATTCAGATAACTTTGCACCTTGTTGGATTTAGATTAATAGGGATATATCCTATGCAATAAACTTCCCAAAAACATATTGAAATTGCCGAGACCTCCAATTTCATAATCTTTTCGGAATTAGTACAAATCACTTCCGAAAGTTATCAAGTACATGCAACAGCTTAAATAATTGAGTTAGGTGACTGTGTCTGCTATTATTCAAATGGAATGGATTAAGTTAGACGGAAAGATATCCATTTTCTAAAAAAGCTTATGCTTTACTTTCAACAATATGATAGTTTTCTCTTGCTCATCAACTGCGCATGCTATAATTCCTTCTGAAGGAGTTTCGTAAAGATTCAAAATGATTGAAACGAGCAAAAGATATCCCATAGAACCCCGCTATACTCATTGACTTTACTCACAGGATAAATGCTAACGAATTCATTAAAGAAACAAGATTAGATAAATAGATTAGAACAGTTAGCATCTTTAGATTTCTTCATCGAAATTCAAATTTCACTAAGGATGAACTTTAACACGGCTCACAACCTTGATCAAGAGTTTGTAATTATTTTTTGATCGATTGAACAATAAAACATCTTTCCTATGCAAGTACTATCGATCAAGTTATGCTTGTAAATACTAAATAATCTAGAATACGAATGTTTTTGCACTGTGAATTCTGATATCAGAAAGCCAAGTAGAACCACTCTTTGCTTAACCACGAGGTGAAATTTCATATTCACATGCATCTAGATCCCAATCAATGTACCATGTCATTGTACTTACAGTAGAATCCTGCATTTTGCTATTGTAACTTGATCGAAGGATTCCCAATTCCCGTGAACTGCAGCACGAAATCAATGAATCATCAGAAGTATCTCCTTGGGATTTTTTCGATCACAGATTTAGAACAACACATTTTTCGACACTTGATTTACGATATTGCTGTGAGTCGAGTTGAGTCTTTCAACTGTCGATAAAAGTTCTTCATGTATGTTTCCCGTACGTATACTCTAACGAAACACAGGTAAAATACAGTTATCTAGAGGAAAAGGACTTCTTTCAAACAAATCAACTTCACAAAGACGAGCAATTTTGAGGCACTTTGAAACTTTCACTTTCGATTGTAGAGTAGACCATTTCCCAATGCATTTGAATTTGAAGTTACGACAGTCAGACGAGGAAAGAAAGAACATCAAGTTCCGACAGTTCTGGAATTTTCGGAAGGCAACTTGAAGCGTTGTCATTTCATGCAAGGGAGAAGCGAGTTTAATGGATGACATAAGGTTGGTTTGCGGTGTAAATTCTGCTTTTGTGAAATCTTCTAGCAAAATTGGAATACGTCTACTTAAGTACATGGTATTATATAGATCGACCATGGTTTCACAGCGTGCCTCCAAGATCAGCTGACACATAATATAATGTAATACTGTTAGGTTTAGTAAACATTTTCCTACGGAGCGAAGTGTTTAATTCACGATTGATAAAAGTGTATTTGCTGCAAAGTTTGAGACATAGAATCAATGGGGAAAAGAGAAGTTGGGATAATGGTCAAGAAGAACGGTTCAGATTAAGTGGTGGAGTAAGTACGATATTAGCAAAATGCCTAATTCTATTCATAGCTATTTCCTACCTGAAAACGACTGAAAGAAAGGTTTGCCTCTCTTAAAAATCGGCAATTCTTCCTTAGCTTTCGAAATCACGAGGTCATTACTAATGACGATGTCACCTTCGGAAACGCTTCGTTGGACTGTCTTTTATTTTCAGAAGAATCGCGAGTAGCGAAGCGAAGTACGGTGAGTGCAAGGATTGACTCTGTTTCTACGAATGTATGACTTCCATGTGGTTGTGCCGACTAAAAAGTATAATTTATTACGTTTCGTAGTGAATATATTGTGAGTGGTGTGGTATCTTTAACAACCAGGAAGTGGAATTGAGAGTTGTGCTGGAAGATCGAACCTGGTTCCTTGGATTGTGCAACATGTGCCAGTGAATGGCATGCCGTACAGCTTCTATGGTTTGGAATATCTACTTCTATTCGAAGGTAATACTTATATGGGAGCAATCCTTTACGAAATCGATCTTTCTTCCGATGAACGTGTTATTGAGGGGCGTGGAAGGTAGAATTGTCGAATGACATGCATTATACAAGTCGTGCATTAACAAAGGGTGGTATTATTTCAACATAGTGTGAGATTGGGTTGCAAATACCTATTTAAACTATCGATTGGAAAAGTTTTGAGATGGTTTTGTTCATCGTGCTGGAGTTTCCATGGATTTTCCGTTACCATAGCATTCATTTCTTAAGTATTCCTTCCAGAATGTTGTTATTTTATGTCGCTACTCAAAGTCGTGTATGGTGTTATCGATTCAAATAGAGGAATCAATTTCCCAATGAAACATTCATAACTTCGTGTGTTAATAAGATACAGAGAGGTGGGATTATTGAAAAACGTGCGTCGTAATATGATCACTGATCGCCTTAAAGATTGCACTCGCTTGAAACGTTGATTTAGGGGAACATTTTAACTAAATACTAACCTTATTTGTAAAGTAGATATTCAGTGTTTGTCATCGATTAGAGTCCACAGCGTTTGTCCGAACCAGCTAAAAATTTGCACAAGTATTCTTCGAGATCAGGAACGAAGTCCATTAGAGAAGTTATTATTATCATTTGCTTTGCGAAGTTTTTACTTAAAAGCAAAGTTATCTCTTACGTTGAGAAGTTGTCATTTTGTAAGCGGAATTATCATTTGCTAAGCAGAGCTTTCACTTAAAAATATAAGTTACAGTTTTTAGAATTATTATTTACTAAGTCTTAAGCTAAGTTATCGCTTGAGAAGCAGAGGTATTATCTCCTAAGCGGAATTATCACTTAAGAAAAGAAGTTATCACATGCTAAGCTTAGTTATTATGTGCTAAGTTTAGTAATCATTCAATAAGCAAAGTTATCGTTCGTTAAGCTCACCTGTGATCCAATAAGCGAATGTGCCTTGTGTGATTCTACTGACGTTTCCTTTTATGTCTTTGCGAAATATTCGTTGCTTGAGCCGTGAATAACTCATTAACTTCGAAACTGTTCCAATTTTTTTCTTCTGCACGCCTCAGGTTTATTGGAAGTAAATATTTTTTAATAATTCTGATGTCATGAAACAAAATTTAGAACACGGCTTTTAATGAGTTAGAAGTTTAAAATCTCGTTAAAGACCTTTCGAGTTCTACACGAGAAGTCACCAACGGTAACGGACATCGGGAGTTCAAACTGCATTCTGCATTACATCACATAGATTTATCAATACATACTTTAAGTGATTATTTATTATAACGCTTATAAGGTAACTGCTTCATTACTATGTATCCAATTACTGAATTTATTCCTGTCGTATGCGCCGCGCGATCTTTCTAATATGTAATACATGTTACAACATAATACAGTGATTAAATAACTGGAATTCAGTGGAAACCAAGCGTCACCGTAAAGCTGTTTGTTTGAGATAATGAAGCACTTTCCCATACCTTGACCTTCGTCCACAAAACTACCTCTTTACTCCTGCTTTCAATATCGCAATTTCGAAATATTCTTTTTCATGAATTGTCGATTAAAATTTTAACTTATCAATTGCCGAAGATCACTTGTAGAAGAATATGCCCGAGTAATTCAGTCGCTTATAATTTTTGATTTTTGTCTAGGAATCAAGAATTAGTTGCTTTTTCATCCGTCGTTAATGGGTGTTCTGTAAATTTAAATAAATATTAAGGAACGCATTTTCGATATAGGTTTTAAAATATTTTCCAGTTTCTTGCGAGATTTTGCCAACGGGAACCTTAACAGAATTCGAGCTTTCAAATTCAGTGTCGATTCCAGTGGCGTAAATATTTATTAGCCGAGAAGTGACTATCAAAGTAGTCTCTGCTCTAAGGTCATTTTAGTTTTGTAGTATTTCTTCTTTTTGGTAGTAAAAATCAATTCATATGTAAAGAATGAAAATGTGTTACACGGCTGCTAATAAGTTGGAGGTTTAATATCTCAGAAAACCGTGGTTGTTGGCACTCCTTGTTTTTCCCCGGTACTCGGAGAAAACAAGAAGAAGTGGTTGTTCCTAAAAGCCTACTGTATAATTGCTTTAAATTTTAACATATCACTTGCCGACTTTTAGAAGAAAAAGGTAATTCGGTCGTGTGTCTTTTTGGATACGACGGTTAGGAATTAAGAATGCGTTATTAGTTTTAAATCGATCACTATTAAGTATTCTGAAACTTTCAGTAACTACTTAGGAACGAGTTTTGCACGTGCCTTTTTAAAAACCTTTCTTTACGTATCTTTTGATGAGATATCATGGCAATTGTAACCATAAGGGATTTCGGGATTTAAAAAACTCAGCAGCGATGCCAGTGATATAAATAATTATAAACTTCATTGAATATGAATATAGTTACCTAAATAGTATAATCTGTAATATATTTTAGCAAACCATATGATGACCATTTGTGATAATTTTTAACAATACAAAAGTGCATTGTGCCAGGTCACGATAATTGTTAATATTATTATTCTGTATTTTGTGTACTCTACTCTATTCTTATTCATGCCATATTTAAAATAAAATTTTCATTCTTTTTAGATTTGTCATTCTAATTATATTAAATCAATAGATTTTACTCTTGATTGTAAAAAAATGAGTACGTCACTTAAAATACATTTAATTCAATCATAAATTTTAATCGCGTAAGCCGGGCAAGTTTTACTCATGTAATGATTATAATGTCGTATTGTAAATTTAATAAGTCCTTGCTACATTATTATCAATTTATATTAATAATAGTAATAACTGTGAACTGAAAATTCGTAATGCAACTTAATTAAAGAAAATATTTATTTACAGGTGACCAGTAGCTGGGATGTTTTCTCTTCATCAGTACTCTGCTGATTTCCCTCGCCGACGTAGAAAGTGAAACTCAGTCATAAGAAAAAGTCACGTCCTAGGTCAATAGACAGCTGATTCCTTAAAGTAAGTGCATTTACTTAGGTAGTGAGCACAACATTACAGGCTTCACTATTAAAATACCCAATTCCTTTGATTTTCTTTTGCACATTTCATATTTTTTTCATTTTATAATTTCCCGACCTTTGTAGCATTCGTTGACCTTAATATTTCCTCTAAAAATTGTTAGTATTTAGAAAAATAATAATAAAAAATATATTTTAAGCATAAATTGAATATTATTTCAGTATTTCTACAAAATTCATATAAAATTACGGTTCAATAGCTATTTCTTTCAATATTTTTCCATTATGGTCAATATTTTTCCATTTTTCCATTATGGATTGTGAAGTTTTACTAGCGAACTTACGGAGTTTTAGGATAATCTAGTCCATTCTAGGTTTCTCTAGTCTGATTTCATGATTCCTTTTATCCGTTTCTCTCTATTATCCTTAGCAAAGCACTATTTATATATTAGATTTTATTTTTCCTGTGGTTTGTATGCCAATGCATTTTGCTAAGTAATCAACTTTGCAACAAGAGTTTATTTGCAATTGACTCCAGTGATAAATTTTCATTGTAGTTGGTGCTGGTAATCATCTTTCATTTGCGTGTACCTTTACCATTTTTTTTACGTATTCTAGAAACCCCATTCCTAGTTTGGCCCTTCCTCGCGATCCTTCTATTTTTACTTCAATTATTCTCCTTTGTTTCTGCTATCATACTCTGATGAATGGACTGTTTCCATTTGTCATGTGGTACAGGATAGAGAAAAATGTATCTCTCATTTTCTTTTGTCCCAGTCTTGATCATGGCTGTGATGAAGTAAAAGCTACCGAGGAATGAGTGAACAATTGAACTGATCAAGGTGCCTCCTTACAGAATTCCAAGAAAATTTTTAATGTCATTGAAGCTGATCTTAAATGTTTTCCTCCTGCATGACACTTAATGCTAAGAAATAATTTCGAGCTGATGTATGCGTTATTGAACTGTGGAATGTTCTCACTTAAAATAATGGAAAAGGAGTGGATATCAGTCAATAATAATCTGGAAAGGTAAGACAATTTCTATATAGTAAATAAACTTGTGATAACTAAACTAAACTAGCTTTATGGTAAAACTTAATCCAAAGTTTGACAATTATAATAAATATTTGAGTGCATTTGAAGCTTTATTCGCAGCAGAGATTAAAAAAACATTGACGGCATTTAAAAGAGATGGTAAAGAAAAGAAAACAAGTCCTATGAGCACGCAGATGAAGATCGTAAGTTTGCATTAGTTGAGTTGAACTTAATGTGGGACTAAGCAATGCCGTACCTATGTTCATTGAAACCGAGCAGCTTGGGACAGAAGAATAAGAAATCTTTGGATGTTGTTCGATAGGCACAGGGAAAACCTACTACTTCTTCAATATATTAACAGGACTTTCGAGGTAATGAATCATCATAGGTTTACAAATTTTAGAGTAAATAGGTTTAAGCTTAGAATACTTTGGAAATATCTAAATAAAATTGGACAAAATTATTCAATTATTTTAAGGCCATACTTAACAACTATTGTTTTATAGGTACCCATATGGAGAGGTCTTCTGGTCTTCTGGTAACTTCAAAAGAGAGCTACCCTAGCAGAATAAAATTCTCACTATGGAGTGGTGTGATGCCTCCCCCAAGTCGAGAGATTCTGCCCATCGAGTGGGTCTGGGAACCACTAGGTAGCTCTCAAATGTAAGGTACCATTTTCAGAATACAGTTCTCTTCAGGGGAGGTGTAATGCCTCTCCTGTTTGAGAGGTTCTGCCCATGGATAGAGGGTCTGCGTACCTCATGGTATCACTCAATAGAAAGCTACCTTTGGCAAAATAATATTCTCATCGACGATCAGGATTCCGATTGAGATGTTTTGCCCTTCAAGACTTTTTGGTAGCTATCAAAAGAGAGATACCATCTGCAGATACAATTCTCGTCACAGAGAGGCATTTTGCCTCTCTTGATAGAGAAGTTCTGCCCATTATGGGACTAAAACTTGAAGATTTCATGTAGAGGGTCTGATCTGACCTCTCATGTTGAGTCAGACGTTTTAATAATCAATGCACTTTGAAGAAGGCATCTTAAATGAGATTATCGTTGGATGCAGTTATTCCAATGCCTTTCCAATTGGTGATGACAAAATCAGGTATGTTTCTCTTAAGATTTTAGAACATATTTTTTAAGTACCGGTATCTGACTATCATTAGAAAATAATAATTTCTATGATTAAAATTTTATCATTTAATATTAATGGTCTCTTTTCTAACCTTTCAGGAATGGGAAGCTTATGAATACATTATTGATAAAGGTCTACTGGTTTACCTACCTTAAAATTTCGAGGTAAACCTTCCTGCTGTTAGGTCTGGTGGTCTTCTGGTAACTTCAAAAGAGAGCTACCCTAGCAGTATAAAATTCTCACTATGGAGTGGTGTGATGCCTCCCCCAAGTCGAGAGATTCTGTCCATCGAGTGAGTCTGGGAACCACTAGGTAGCTCTCAAATGTAAGGTACCATTTTCAGAATACAGTTCTCTTCAGGGGAGGTGTAATGCCTCTCCTGTTTGAGAGGTTCTGCCCATGGAAAGAGGGTCTGCGTACCTCATGGTATCACTCAATAGAAAGCTACCTTTGGCAAAATAATATTCTCATCGACGATCAGGATTCCGATTGAGATGTTTTGCCCTTCAAGACTTTTTGGTAGCTATCAAAAGAGAGATACCATCTGCAGATACAATTCTCGTCACCGAGAGGCATTTTGCCTCTCTTGATAGAGAAGTTCTGCCCATTATGGGACTAAAACTTGAAGATTTCATGTAGAGGGTCTGATCTGACCTCTCATGTTGAGTCAGACCTTTTAATAATTCATGAACTTTAAAGAAGGCATCTTATTTGAGATTATCTTTGGATGCAGTCATTCCAATGCCTATCCAATAGGTGATGACAAAGTAAGGTATCTTTCTCTTAAGATCTTAGAATATATTTTTTAAGTATCGGTATCTGACTATCATTAGAAAATAATACTTTTTATGATTAAAATTTTTTAATTGAATATTCATGGTCTCTTTTCTAACCTTTCAGGAATGGCGAGCTAATAAATAAGTTATTGATATAGGTTTACTGGTGTACCTACCTTAAAATCTCCTCCTAAACAATCCTGTGGAAGAGAAAAATTGTGAAATGCATAGGAACAGCAGCACATTCTAAATTGCTTTGGCAAGATAAGTCATTCTGTACCTAATGATCTTGACTTAATAACCATCACCTACTACAAAGCTGAGATGTGGTTAAAAAAGATTAACCAGATACTACAGGTTAGTTTGGGAAGGTTCATGCAGGCTCTCCTCTTGAATAATCTAAGGTAACTCTTTTATCATTTAATAGATCCTCATTTCATAATAGGATTTAGCACGATGCATCCAAAATAGTTATTTCCTTGTTTAATTGCTTTGTAATCATCTAATATGATCTGCTGCTATTACTGGAATTTAAATTGGCATTTATAATTATAATAAATATATTATGTGTTTGTCCTATTATTCTTATACAGAAGATGCACTGCGTGTTCCTCAAATAATACCAGAAGCTCCAGAGTGCTGCAGCATGGGAGTAAAGTGGAGAATGGTGGAAATGGACCACTACAGTCTACAGTATGGGACAGTTGCGTAAGAGAGACACCAAATTGCGGAGACATTCATTGGAAGCATGTACGAGGCCTCTCGACAGCTCCTGTTTAGGGCGAGGGAAGTATAACAGCAGCCACTGAGTGCCTTAAGGGTGGCTGCAGAGTAAGATATTATTACATATATTGTTTTCAATTCATTGTTTTTAAATGCTCTCTAAGATTTCCAATACAATGCAAGACCTAATTATTTCTTTGATCAAGTTTCAATGGTGTTATATCATGTCAATTTAGGTTTTTAATCGGTAATGATAAGTTAATTGGGTTTCAAGTATGATACAGTGGATTAAGATGGTGTGATGTGGAAAATCAGGAATTTTTTTCATATGCTCTTGCTCCAGTTAGCCTCTGTTGAATTTTTGTGGTTTTCCGTTCGTTCTGTTTATTGTTGTGGTTTTCTGTTTGTTCTGTTGAAGTACTGTTATATCCACTCCTTTCAAAATATCTTTGCTCCGGCTTTTCCTTTCACATTGCTCTATGCTAGATTTGGGGATACATGATCGTAATATTCTGGGTAGTTCATAATTTGTTATATATATATCATGCCTTATTTGAGTTATAATATATATTTAGATATAATATTGCAATTACTGTCAATATGTTCTGTTGTACAGGTTGCAATACGATTTCGTCAATTTGCTTGAGTCAGCCAATGACTTCCATCTTAACTAGTAGATTTTTTTTATAGTTATAGGAATATTTCCAATTGGAGATCATGCATGAAGTTTGAGGGATGTATTTCTGGAAATCTGTTTTATTTTAATGATCATCCTTGTGTTTACTTTACATTTAAGCTGTATTTTGGTTTGCTTTGTTGGATTTCTTTTTCTTAAATTCAATGAAATAATGGAAGTGTAAAATGGCAATGGGTGGTCTGAAACCGAAATTGTTTAGACTCTTTGAATAGCGGTAGAAGATTTTACACATTTGTTATTGCAAACATACAATATACAATGTAATTTAGGGTCAATTCCTTCATACTAATTGGATTTTTACTTTCTCCATATTCATAGTATATAGAAAGTATGGTTTTCATGAAAAAATTTGACTTTGACATTTCAACCGAAATACATGTTTTGGGGTTCCTAGAATACGTTCTGACCATTTTTGGATCGATGTCTGCGTCTGTGTGTGTGTGTATGCTTGTGGGGGCTCTAACGTGAAAACTATTAGCCCTATTGGTACCAAACTTCACATATATACTGTGGTGTGCTGACAGAGTTGATATTTTTTTCAAGCAAATTGTTTAACCGGAAGTTGAGCTTTTTTTATTCTTGGAAGCAAATTTCCTTTTTTGAGAAATATCTCAAAAAAAATGATATTTAGGTATATACTATTGTTATAGAAAATGTTATTTTCTATAACTGCTTTATTGAACATATTTTTTATCACTGATTGCTAAGGAATTATTTGTGAAATACTGATAAACCGGAAGTAGCTGATTATGTACTTTGTGGGCACTGTAATATGAAAACTGTGTTTTATCAACGTCAAATTTCATATATAGTACTTTGGGTGGTGACGTTAGAGTTGATTAGTTTCTGGTATAAATCGGTTAGCCGGAAGTCAAGCTCTACTTTTCGAGGCTCGTTTCTGATTTTTGCAAAATATCTCCATTCATCTGATACTTAGGTATATACAATTATTTATAAAAGTCTTAGAAAATGCAATTTAATATAACTTTTGTGTGAAAGATATTTTTTTATAACTGATTGTTTAAGTGTTGTTATTCATGAAATACTGATCAAAGGGAAGTTGTTGATTATCTCCTTCAGGAAAAATATGAGACCTAAGTTTTAAAATTTTCATCAGTTATTTATTAATATGATTCTTTATCAAGTGCATAATTGCTATTCTTTATTGGCAATGTATCCATTTCCAATAGAACTTCCTATGGAAATATAATAGGTTCATAGAAATTCATTGAAATATATTCTTTGTGTATCCAGTCCTCCCTTGCATAGAGTATGCCTAGCTAGTTTGGTTTGAGTACATTAAATTTCTAACACAAGCTCCGCACTGCTTTTGGCACAAGGTTATGGGTCGACGATTTAGTAGTAGTTTTTCCACAGGCCATTTTGGGAACTTTATCTGCAAGGGCAAGTGTGGTCTCATCTGACTGTGCATCATCATCCACTGCCATGGCCTCATTGAGGCACTGGTAGCACAAAGTGGTGTATCAAAAATGACTTTCTGATGATTACAAATTAAAGTTATATCTGTTAATCCATCTCCAATCTATTACATATAGATGTTTCTCAAATTACACCTAATTATACATTTACTGACTCATTCATTTATAGGGGATTAAAATTGTAACCATATTTCATAAGTGTCACTGACTTGAAATTTCTTCAACGTACAGGCCATAACATTTAACCAACAAGAAAAAGAACGATTTTTAGCTTCAGTGTCATGTGTTGATGCTGACTACTATGGAAAAGCAGTGGATATCGGTCACGAATGATCCGGAAAGGTAAGCAAATTTCTATATAGTCAATGAACGTGTGATAACTAAACTAAACTAGCTTTATGGTAAAACTTAATCCAAAGTTTGACAATTATAATAAATATTTGAGTGCATTTGAAGCTTTATTTGCAGCAGAGATTAAAAAAACATTGACGGCATTAAAAAGAGATGGTAAACAAAAGAAAACAAGTCCTATGAGCACGCAGATGAAGATCGTAAGTTTACATTAGTTGAGTTGAACTTAATGTGGGACTAAGCAATGCCGTACCTATGTTCATTGAAACTGAGCAGCTTGGGACAGAAGAATAAGAAATCTTTGGATGTTGTTCGATAGGCACAGGGAAAACCTACTACTTCTTCAATATATTAACAGGACTTTCGAGGTAATGAATCATCATAGGTTTACAAATTTTAGAGTAAATAGGTTTAAGCTTAGAATACTTTGGAAATATCTAAATAAAATTGGACAAAATTATTCAATTATTTTAAGGCCATACTTAACAACTATTGTTTTATAGGTACCCATATGGAGAGGTCTTCTGGTCTTCTGGTAACTTCAAAAGAGAGCTACCCTAGCAGAATAAAATTCTCACTATGGAGTGGTGTGATGCCTCCCCCAAGTCGAGAGATTCTGCCCATCGAGTGGGTCTGGGAACCACTAGGTAGCTCTCAAATGTAAGGTACCATTTTCAGAATACAGTTCTCTTCAGGGGAGGTGTAATGCCTCTCCTGTTTGAGAGGTTCTGCCCATGGAAAGAGGATCTGCGTACCTCATGGTATCACTCAATAGAAAGCTACCTTTGGCAAAATAATATTCTCATCGACGATCAGGATTCCGATTGAGATGTTTTGCCCTTCAAGACTTTTTGGTAGCTATCAAAAGAGAGATACCATCTGCAGATACAATTCTCGTCACCGAGAGGCATTTTGCCTCTCTTGATAGAGAAGTTCTGCCCATTATGGGACTAAAACTTGAAGATTTCATGTAGAGGGTCTGATCTGACCTCTCATGTTGAGTCAGACGTTTTAATAATCAATGCACTTTGAAGAAGGCATCTTAAATGAGATTATCGTTGGATGCAGTTATTCCAATGCCTTTCCAATTGGTGATGACAAAATCAGGTATGTTTCTCTTAAGATTTTAGAACATATTTTTTAAGTACCGGTATCTGACTATCATTAGAAAATAATAATTTCTATGATTAAAATTTTATCATTTAATATTAATGGTCTCTTTTCTAACCTTTCAGGAATGGGAAGCTTATGAATACATTATTGATAAAGGTCTACTGGTTTACCTACCTTAAAATTTCGAGGTAAACCTTCCTGCTGTTAGGTCTGGTGGTCTTCTGGTAACTTCAAAAGAGAGCTACCCTAGCAGAATAAAATTCTCACTATGGAGTGGTGTGATGCCTCCCCCAAGTCGAGAGATTCTGTCCATCGAGTGGGTCTGGGAACCACTAGGTAGCTCTCAAATGTAAGGTACCATTTTCAGAATACAGTTCTCTTCAGGGGAGGTGTAATGCCTCTCCTGTTTGAGAGGTTCTGTCCATGGAAAGAGGGTCTGCGTACCTCATGGTATCATTCAATAGAAAGCTACCTTTGGCAAAATAATATTCTCATCGACAATCAGGATTCCGATTGAGATGTTTTGCCCTTCAAGACTTTTTGGTAGCTATCAAAAGAGAGATACCATCTGCAGATACAATTCTCGTCACCGAGAGGCATTTTGCCTCTCTTGATAGAGAAGTTCTGCCCATTATGGGACTAAAACTTGAAGATTTCATGTAGAGGGTCTGATCTGACCTCTCATGTTGAGTCAGACCTTTTAATAATTCATGAACTTTAAAGAAGGCATCTTATTTGAGATTATCTTTGGATGCAGTCATTCCAATGCCTATCCAATAGGTGATGACAAAGTAAGGTATGTTTCTCCTAAGATCTTAGAATATATTTTTTAAGTATCGGTATCTGACTATCATTAGAAAATAATACTTTTTATGATTAAAATTTTTTAATTGAATATTCATGGTCTCTTTTCTAATCTTTCAGGAATGGCGAGCTAATAAATAAATTATTGATATAGGTTTACTGGTGTACCTACCTTAAAATCTCCTCCTAAACAATCCTGTGGAAGAGAAAAATTGTGAAATGCATAGGAACAGCAGCACATTCTAAATTGCTTTGGCAAGATAAGTCATTCTGTACCTAATGATCTTGACTTAATAACCATCACCTACTACAAAGCTGAGATGTGGTTAAAAAAGATTAACCAGATACTACAGGTTAGTTTGGGAAGGTTCATGCAGGCTCTCCTCTTGAATAATCTAAGGTAACTCTTTTATCATTTAATAGATCCTCATTTCATAATAGGATTTAGCAAGATGCATCCAAAATAGTTATTTCCTTGTTTAATTGCTTTGTAATCATCTAATATGATCTGCTGCTATTACTGGAATTTAAATTGGCATTTATAATTATAATAAATATATTATGTGTTTGTCCTATTATTCTTATACAGAAGATGCACTGCGTGTTCCTCAAATAATACCAGAAGCTCCAGAGTGCTGCAGCATGGGAGTAAAGTGGAGAATGGTGGAAATGGACCACTACAGTCTACAGTATGGGACAGTAGCGTAAGAGAGACACCAAATTGCGGAGACATTCATTGGAAGCATGTACGAGGCCTCTCGACAGCTCCTGTTTAGGGCGAGGGAAGTATAACAGCAGCCACTGAGTGCCTTAAGGGTGGCTGCAGAGTAAGATATTATTACATATATTGTTTTCAATTCATTGTTTTTAAATGCTCTCTAAGATTTCCAATACAATGCAAGACCTAATTATTTCTTTGATCAAGTTTCAATGGTGTTATATCATGTCAATTTAGGTTTTTAATCGGTAATGATAAGTTAATTGGGTTTCAAGTATGATACAGTGGATTAAGATGGTGTGATGTGGAAAATCAGGAATTTTTTTCATATGCTCTTGCTCCAGTTAGCCTCTGTTGAATTTTTGTGTTTTTCCGTTCGTTCTGTTTATTGTTGTGGTTTTCTGTTTGTTCTGTTGAAGTACTGTTATATCCACTCCTTTCAAAATATCTTTGCTCCGGCTTTTCCTTTCACATTGCTCTATGCTAGATTTGGGGATACATGATCGTAATATTCTGGGTAGTTCATAATTTGTTATATATATATATCATGCCTTATTTGAGTTATAATATATATTTAGATATAATATTGCAATTACTGTCAATATGTTCTGTTGTACAGGTTGCAATACGATTTCGTCAATTTGCTTGAGTCAGCCAATGACTTCCATCTTAACTAGTAGATTTTTTTTATAGTTATAGGAATATTTCCAATTGGAGATCATGCATGAAGTTTGAGGGATGTATTTCTGGAAATCTGTTTTATTTTAATGATCATCCTTGTGTTTACTTTACATTTAAGCTGTATTTTGGTTTGCTTTGTTGGATTTCTTTTTCTTAAATTCAATGAAATAATGGAAGTGTAAAATGGCAATGGGTGGTCTGAAACCGAAATTGTTTAGACTCTTTGAATAGCGGTAGAAGATTTTACACATTTGTTATTGCAAACATACAATATACAATGTAATTTAGGGTCAATTCCTTCATACTAATTGGATTTTTACTTTCTCCATATTCATAGTATATAGAAAGTATGGTTTTCATGAAAAAATTTGACTTTGAGATTTCAACCGAAATACATGTTTTGGGGTTCCTAGAATACGTTCTGACCATTTTTACTTTCTCCATATACGAAGTATAGAGAAAGTATTGTTTTCATGAAAAAAATTGACTTCGAGATTTCAACGGAAATACATGTTTTGGGGTCCCTAGAACACGTTTTGACCATTTTCGGAATGATGTCTGTGTGTGTGTGTGTGTGTGTGTGTATGTGTGTGTGTGACAGTGGGCGCTCTAAAGTGAAAACTATAATTCGTATCAATACCAAAATTCAAATATAGTACTGTGGTGTGTGCTGTCAGAGTTGATTAGTTTTTCAAGTAAATCGGTAAACCGGAAGTCGAGCTTCATTCATCAAAGTTCATTTCCGGTTTTCAAAATATCTCGATAAATATGATATATAGGTATATTGTATACCCTATAAAAGTTTTAGATAATGAGTTTTACTATAACTTTTGTATTTAACATATATTTGTATCACCGGTTGATTAGGAGTTATTCACGAAATACTGATCAACCGGAAGTAGCTGATTATGTACTTTGTGGGCTCTCTAATATGAGAACTGTTTGTTGGATCAACACCAAATTTCATATATAGTACTTTGTTTTGTGTCGTTAGAGTTGATTAGATTTTGGACTAAATCGGTTAACCGGAAGTCGAGCTTCATTCTTCAAAGCTCATTTCCGGTTCTCAAAATATCTCAATAAATATAATATTTAGGTATATACTATTATTTACAAAAGTTTTAGAAAATGTAATTTACTATACCTTTCGTATGAAACATATTTTTGTATCACTGACTGTGTGGGAGTTATTTGTGAAGTACTGATAAACCGGAAGTTTCTGATTATTTACGTTGTGGGCGCTCTGGGCGCTGGGGCTAAATGGGCCATTTCATCGTTTTTCATCGAACATGACCTGAAAAACATTATTTATAATGTTTGTGACGTAAAAGATAATATGATATAAATTAATCATTCATCTTCCAAGTTTAGATTGAATATAGAGTTTGAAAATACTGTCGTAGATAAATATTTACATCTTATATATGGAGAAAGTCATGTGCTGGCCACATCAGATTTTTGGATCGATGTCTGCATCTGTGTGTGTGTGTATGCTTGTGGGGGCTCTAACGTGAAAACTATTATCCCTATTGGTACCAAACTTCACATATATACTGTGGTGTGCTGACAGAGTTGATATTTTTTTCAAGCAAATCGTTTAACCGGAAGTTGAGCTTTTTTTATTCTTGGAAGCAAATTTCATTTTTTGTGAAATATCTTAAAAAAAATGATATTTAGGTATATACTATTGTTATAGAAAATGTTATTTTCTATAACTATTGTATTGAACATATTTTTATCACTGATTGCTAAGGAATTATTTATGAAATACTGATAAACCGGAAGTAGCTGATTATGGACTTTGTGGGCACTGTAATATGAAAACGGTGTGTTTTATCAACGTCAAATTTCATATATAGTACTTTGGGTGGTGATGTTAGAGTTGATTAGTTTCTGGTTTAAATCGGTTAGCCTGAAGTCGAGCTCTACTTTTCGAGGCTCCTTTCTGATTTTTGCAAAATATATATACATGTTTTGGGGTCCCTAGAATACCTTCTGACCATTTTTGGAACGATGTCTGCGTCTGTGTGTGTGTGTGTGTGTATGCTTGTGGGGGCTCCAGCATGAAATGTATTAGTCCTATTGATACCAAACTTCATATATATACTGTGGTGTGCTGACAGAGTTGATATTTTTTTCGAGCAAATCGTTTAACCGGAAGTTGAGCTTTTTTTATTCTTGGAAGCAAATTTCCTTTTTTGTGAAATATCTCAAAAAAAATGATATTTAGGTGTATACTATTTTTGTAGAAAATGTTATTTTCTATAACTGCTGTATTGAACATATTTTTTATCACTGATTTCTAAGGAATTATTTGTGAAATACTGATAAACCGGAAGTAGCTGATTATGTACTTTGTGGGCACTGTAATATGAAAACTGTGTTTTATCAACGTCAAATTTCATATATAGTACTTTGGGTGGTGACGTTAGAGTTGATTAGTTTCTGGTATAAATCGGTTAGCTGGAAGTCAAGCTCTACTTTTCGAGGCTCGTTTCTGATTTTTGCAAAATATCTCCATTCATCTGATACTTAGGTATATACAATTATTTATAAAAGTCTTAGAAAATGCAATTTAATATAACTTTTGTGTGAAAGATATTTTTTTATAACTGATTGTTTAAGTGTTGTTATTCATGAAATACTGATCAAAGGGAAGTTGTTGATTATCTCCTTCAGGAAAAATATGAGACCTAAGTTTTAAAATTTTCATCAGTTATTTATTAATATGATTCTTTATCAAGTGCATAATTGCTATTCTTTATTGGCAATGTATCCATTTCCAATAGAACTTCCTATGGAAACATAATAGGTTCATAGAAATTCATTGAAATATATTCTTTGTGTATCCAGTCCTCCCTTGCATAGAGTATGCCTAGCTAGTTTGGTTTGAGTACATTAAATTTCTAACACAAGCTCCGCACTGCTTTTGGCACAAGGTTATGGGTCGACGATTTAGTAGTAGTTTTTCCACAGGCCATTTTGGGAACTTTATCTGCAAGGGCAAGTGTGGTCTCATCTGACTGTGCATCATCATCCACTGCCATGGCCTCATTGAGGCACTGGTAGCACAAAGTGGTGTATCAAAAATGACTTTCTGATGATTACAAATTAAAGTTATATCTGTTAATCCATCTCCAATCTATTACATATAGATGTTTCTCAAATTACACCTAATTATACATTTACTGACTCATTCATTTATAGGGGATTAAAATTGTAACCATATTTCATAAGTGTCACTGACTTGAAATTTCTTCAACGTACAGGCCATAACATTTAACCAACAAGAAAAAGAACGATTTTTAGCTTCAGTGTCATGTGTTGATGCTGACTACTATGGAAAAGCAGTGGATATCGGTCACGAATGATCCGGAAAGGTAAGCAAATTTCTATATAGTCAATGAACGTGTGATAACTAAACTAAACTAGCTTTATGGTAAAACTTAATCCAAAGTTTGACAATTATAATAAATATTTGAGTGCATTTGAAGCTTTATTTGCAGCAGAGATTAAAAAAACATTGACGGCATTAAAAAGAGATGGTAAACAAAAGAAAACAAGTCCTATGAGCATGCAGATGAAGATCGTAAGTTTGCATTAGTTGAGTTGAACTTAATGTGGGACTAAGCAATGCCGTACCTATGTTCATTGAAACCGAGCAGCTTGGGACAGAAGAATAAGAAATCTTTGGATGTTGTTCGATAGGCACAGGGAAAACCTACTACTTCTTCAATATATTAACAGGACTTTCAAGGTAATGAATCATCATAGGTTTACAAATTTTAGAGTAAATAGGTTTAAGCTTAGAATACTTTGGAAATATCTAAATAAAATTGGACAAAATTATTCAATTATTTTAAGGCCATACTTAACAACTATTGTTTTATAGGTACCCATATGGAGAGGTCTTCTGGTCTTCTGGTAACTTCAAAAGAGAGCTACCCTAGCAGAATAAAATTCTCACTATGGAGTGGTGTGATGCCTCCCCCAAGTCGAGAGATTCTGCCCATCGAGTGGGTCTGGGAACCACTAGGTAGCTCTCAAATGTAAGGTACCATTTTCAGAATACAGTTCTCTTCAGGGGAGGTGTAATGCCTCTCCTGTTTGAGAGGTTCTGCCCATGGAAAGAGGGTCTGCGTACCTCATGGTATCACTCAATAGAAAGCTACCTTTGGCAAAATAATATTCTCATCGACGATTAGGATTCCGATTGAGATGTTTTGCCCTTCAAGACTTTTTGGTAGCTATCAAAAGAGAGATACCATCTGCAGATACAATTCTCGTCACCGAGAGGCATTTTGCCTCTCTTGATAGAGAAGTTCTGCCCATTATGGGACTAAAACTTGAAGATTTCATGTAGAGGGTCTGATCTGACCTCTCATGTTGAGTCAGACGTTTTAATATTCAATGCACTTTGAAGAAGGCATCTTAAATGAGATTATCGTTGGATGCAGTTATTCCAATGCCTTTCCAATTGGTGATGACAAAATCAGGTATGTTTCTCTTAAGATTTTAGAACATATTTTTTAAGTACCGGTATCTGACTATCATTAGAAAATAATAATTTCTATGATTAAAATTTTATCATTTAATATTAATGGTCTCTTTTCTAACCTTTCAGGAATGGGAAGCTTATGAATACATTATTGATAAAGGTCTACTGGTTTACCTACCTTAAAATTTCGAGGTAAACCTTCCTGCTGTTAGGTCTGGTGGTCTTCTGGTAACTTCAAAAGAGAGCTACCCTAGCAGAATAAAATTCTCACTATGGAGTGGTGTGATGCCTCCCCCAAGTCGAGAGATTCTGTCCATCGAGTGGGTCTGGGAACCACTAGGTAGCTCTCAAATGTAAGGTACCATTTTCAGAATACAGTTCTCTTCAGGGGAGGTGTAATGCCTCTCCTGTTTGAGAGGTTCTGTCCATGGAAAGAGGGTCTGCGTACCTCATGGTATCATTCAATAGAAAGCTACCTTTGGCAAAATAATATTCTCATCGACAATCAGGATTCCGATTGAGATGTTTTGCCCTTCAAGACTTTTTGGTAGCTATCAAAAGAGAGATACCATCTGCAGATACAATTCTCGTCACCGAGAGGCATTTTGCCTCTCTTGATAGAGAAGTTCTGCCCATTATGGGACTAAAACTTGAAGATTTCATGTAGAGGGTCTGATCTGACCTCTCATGTTGAGTCAGACCTTTTAATAATTCATGAACTTTAAAGAAGGCATCTTATTTGAGATTATCTTTGGATGCAGTCATTCCAATGCCTATCCAATAGGTGATGACAAAGTAAGGTATGTTTCTCCTAAGATCTTAGAATATATTTTTTAAGTATCGGTATCTGACTATCATTAGAAAATAATACTTTTTATGATTAAAATTTTTTAATTGAATATTCATGGTCTCTTTTCTAATCTTTCAGGAATGGCGAGCTAATAAATAAATTATTGATATAGGTTTACTGGTGTACCTACCTTAAAATCTCCTCCTAAACAATCCTGTGGAAGAGAAAAATTGTGAAATGCATAGGAACAGCAGCACATTCTAAATTGCTTTGGCAAGATAAGTCATTCTGTACCTAATGATCTTGACTTAATAACCATCACCTACTATAAAGCTGAGATGTGGTTAAAAAAGATTAACCAGATACTACAGGTTAGTTTGGGAAGGTTCATGCAGGCTCTCCTCTTGAATAATCTAAGGTAACTCTTTTATCATTTAATAGATCCTCATTTCATAATAGGATTTAGCACGATGCATCCAAAATAGTTATTTCCTTGTTTAATTGCTTTGTAATCATCTAATATGATCTGCTGCTATTACTGGAATTTAAATTGGCATTTATAATTATAATAAATATATTATGTGTTTGTCCTATTATTCTTATACAGAAGATGCACTGCGTGTTCCTCAAATAATACCAGAAGCTCCAGAGTGCTGCAGCATGGGAGTAAAGTGGAGAATGGTGGAAATGGACCACTACAGTCTACAGTATGGGACAGTAGCGTAAGAGAGACACCAAATTGCGGAGACATTCATTGGAAGCATGTACGAGGCCTCTCGACAGCTCCTGTTTAGGGCGAGGGAAGTATAACAGCAGCCACTGAGTGCCTTAAGGGTGGCTGCAGAGTAAGATATTATTACATATATTGTTTTCAATTCATTGTTTTTAAATGCTCTCTAAGATTTCCAATACAATGCAAGACCTAATTATTTCTTTGATCAAGTTTCAATGGTGTTATATCATGTCAATTTAGGTTTTTAATCGGTAATGATAAGTTAATTGGGTTTCAAGTATGATACAGTGGATTAAGATGGTGTGATGTGGAAAATCAGGAATTTTTTTCATATGCTCTTGCTCCAGTTAGCCTCTGTTGAATTTTTGTGTTTTTCCGTTCGTTCTGTTTATTGTTGTGGTTTTCTGTTTGTTCTGTTGAAGTACTGTTATATCCACTCCTTTCAAAATATCTTTGCTCCGGCTTTTCCTTTCACATTGCTCTATGCTAGATTTGGGGATACATGATCGTAATATTCTGGGTAGTTCATAATTTGTTATATATATATCATGCCTTATTTGAGTTATAATATATATTTAGATATAATATTGCAATTACTGTCAATATGTTCTGTTGTACAGGTTGCAATACGATTTCGTCAATTTGCTTGAGTCAGCCAATGACTTCCATCTTAACTAGTAGATTTTTTTTATAGTTATAGGAATATTTCCAATTGGAGATCATGCATGAAGTTTGAGGGATGTATTTCTGGAAATCTGTTTTATTTTAATGATCATCCTTGTGTTTACTTTACATTTAAGCTGTATTTTGGTTTGCTTTGTTGGATTTCTTTTTCTTAAATTCAATGAAATAATGGAAGTGTAAAATGGCAATGGGTGGTCTGAAACCGAAATTGTTTAGACTCTTTGAATAGCGGTAGAAGATTTTACACATTTGTTATTGCAAACATACAATATACAATGTAATTTAGGGTCAATTCCTTCATACTAATTGGATTTTTACTTTCTCCATATTCATAGTATATAGAAAGTATGGTTTTCATGAAAAAATTTGACTTTGAGATTTCAACCGAAATACATGTTTTGGGGTTCCTAGAATACGTTCTGACCATTTTTACTTTCTCCATATACGAAGTATAGAGAAAGTATTGTTTTCATGAAAAAAATTGACTTCGAGATTTCAACGGAAATACATGTTTTGGGGTCCCTAGAACACGTTTTGACCATTTTCGGAATGATGTCTGTGTGTGTGTGTGTGTGTGTGTGTATGTGTGTGTGTGACAGTGGGCGCTCTAAAGTGAAAACTATAATTCGTATCAATACCAAAATTCAAATATAGTACTGTGGTGTGTGCTGTCAGAGTTGATTAGTTTTTCAAGTAAATCGGTAAACCGGAAGTCGAGCTTCATTCATCAAAGTTCATTTCCGGTTTTCAAAATATCTCGATAAATATGATATATAGGTATATTGTATACCCTATAAAAGTTTTAGATAATGAGTTTTACTATAACTTTTGTATTTAACATATATTTGTATCACCGGTTGATTAGGAGTTATTCACGAAATACTGATCAACCGGAAGTAGCTGATTATGTACTTTGTGGGCTCTCTAATATGAGAACTGTTTGTTGGATCAACACCAAATTTCATATATAGTACTTTGTTTTGTGTCGTTAGAGTTGATTAGATTTTGGACTAAATCGGTTAACCGGAAGTCGAGCTTCATTCTTCAAAGCTCATTTCCGGTTCTCAAAATATCTCAATAAATATAATATTTAGGTATATACTATTATTTACAAAAGTTTTAGAAAATGTAATTTACTATACCTTTCGTATGAAACATATTTTTGTATCACTGACTGTGTGGGAGTTATTTGTGAAGTACTGATAAACCGGAAGTTTCTGATTATTTACGTTGTGGGCGCTCTGGGCGCTGGGGCTAAATGGGCCATTTCATCGTTTTTCATCGAACATGACCCGAAAAACATTATTTATAATGTTTGTGACGTAAAAGATAATATGATATAAATTAATCATTCATCTTCCAAGTTTAGATTGAATATAGAGTTTGAAAATACTGTCGTAGATAAATATTTACATCTTATATATGGAGAAAGTCATGTGCTGGCCACATCAGATTTTTGGATCGATGTCTGCATCTGTGTGTGTGTGTATGCTTGTGGGGGCTCTAACGTGAAAACTATTATCCCTATTGGTACCAAACTTCACATATATACTGTGGTGTGCTGACAGAGTTGATATTTTTTTCAAGCAAATCGTTTAACCGGAAGTTGAGCTTTTTTTATTCTTGGAAGCAAATTTCATTTTTTGTGAAATATCTTAAAAAAAATGATATTTAGGTATATACTATTGTTATAGAAAATGTTATTTTCTATAACTATTGTATTGAACATATTTTTATCACTGATTGCTAAGGAATTATTTGTGAAATACTGATAAACCGGAAGTAGCTGATTATGGACTTTGTGGGCACTGTAATATGAAAACGGTGTGTTTTATCAACGTCAAATTTCATATATAGTACTTTGGGTGGTGATGTTAGAGTTGATTAGTTTCTGGTTTAAATCGGTTAGCCTGAAGTCGAGCTCTACTTTTCGAGGCTCCTTTCTGATTTTTGCAAAATATATATACATGTTTTGGGGTCCCTAGAATACCTTCTGACCATTTTTGGAACGATGTCTGCGTCTGTGTGTGTGTGTGTGTGTATGCTTGTGGGGGCTCCAGCATGAAATGTATTAGTCCTATTGATACCAAACTTCATATATATACTGTGGTGTGCTGACAGAGTTGATATTTTTTTCGAGCAAATCGTTTAACCGGAAGTTGAGCTTTTTTTATTCTTGGAAGCAAATTTCCTTTTTTGTGAAATATCTCAAAAAAAATGATATTTAGGTGTATACTATTTTTGTAGAAAATGTTATTTTCTATAACTGCTGTATTGAACATATTTTTTATCACTGATTTCTAAGGAATTATTTGTGAAATACTGATAAACCGGAAGTAGCTGATTATGTACTTTGTGGGCACTGTAATATGAAAACTGTGTTTTATCAACGTCAAATTTCATATATAGTACTTTGGGTGGTGACGTTAGAGTTGATTAGTTTCTGGTATAAATCGGTTAGCCGGAAGTCAAGCTCTACTTTTCGAGGCTCGTTTCTGATTTTTGCAAAATATCTCCATTCATCTGATACTTAGGTATATACAATTATTTATAAAAGTCTTAGAAAATGCAATTTAATATAACTTTTGTGTGAAAGATATTTTTTTATAACTGATTGTTTAAGTGTTGTTATTCATGAAATACTGATCAAAGGGAAGTTGTTGATTATCTCCTTCAGGAAAAATATGAGACCTAAGTTTTAAAATTTTCATCAGTTATTTATTAATATGATTCTTTATCAAGTGCATAATTGCTATTCTTTATTGGCAATGTATCCATTTCCAATAGAACTTCCTATGGAAATATAATAGGTTCATAGAAATTCATTGAAATATATTCTTTGTGTATCCAGTCCTCCCTTGCATAGAGTATGCCTAGCTAGTTTGGTTTGAGTACATTAAATTTCTAACACAAGCTCCGCACTGCTTTTGGCACAAGGTTATGGGTCGACGATTTAGTAGTAGTTTTTCCACAGGCCATTTTGGGAACTTTATCTGCAAGGGCAAGTGTGGTCTCATCTGACTGTGCATCATCATCCACTGCCATGGCCTCATTGAGGCACTGGTAGCACAAAGTGGTGTATCAAAAATGACTTTCTGATGATTACAAATTAAAGTTATATCTGTTAATCCATCTCCAATCTATTACATATAGATGTTTCTCAAATTACACCTAATTATACATTTACTGACTCATTCATTTATAGGGGATTAAAATTGTAACCATATTTCATAAGTGTCACTGACTTGAAATTTCTTCAACGTACAGGCCATAACATTTAACCAACAAGAAAAAGAACGATTTTTAGCTTCAGTGTCATGTGTTGATGCTGACTACTATGGAAAAGCAGTGGATATCGGTCACGAATGATCCGGAAAGGTAAGCAAATTTCTATATAGTCAATGAACGTGTGATAACTAAACTAAACTAGCTTTATGGTAAAACTTAATCCAAAGTTTGACAATTATAATAAATATTTGAGTGCATTTGAAGCTTTATTTGCAGCAGAGATTAAAAAAACATTGACGGCATTAAAAAGAGATGGTAAACAAAAGAAAACAAGTCCTATGAGCACGCAGATGAAGATCGTAAGTTTGCATTAGTTGAGTTGAACTTAATGTGGGACTAAGCAATGCCGTACCTATGTTCATTGAAACCGAGCAGCTTGGGACAGAAGAATAAGAAATCTTTGGATGTTGTTCGATAGGCACAGGGAAAACCTACTACTTCTTCAATATATTAACAGGACTTTCGAGGTAATGAATCATCATAGGTTTACAAATTTTAGAGTAAATAGGTTTAAGCTTAGAATACTTTGGAAATATCTAAATAAAATTGGACAAAATTATTCAATTATTTTAAGGCCATACTTAACAACTATTGTTTTATAGGTACCCATATGGAGAGGTCTTCTGGTCTTCTGGTAACTTCAAAAGAGAGCTACCCTAGCAGAATAAAATTCTCACTATGGAGTGGTGTGATGCCTCCCCCAAGTCGAGAGATTCTGCCCATCGAGTGGGTCTGGGAACCACTAGGTAGCTCTCAAATGTAAGGTACCATTTTCAGAATACAGTTCTCTTCAGGGGAGGTGTAATGCCTCTCCTGTTTGAGAGGTTCTGCCCATGGAAAGAGGGTCTGCGTACCTCATGGTATCACTCAATAGAAAGCTACCTTTGGCAAAATAATATTCTCATCGACGATCAGGATTCCGATTGAGATGTTTTGCCCTTCAAGACTTTTTGGTAGCTATCAAAAGAGAGATACCATCTGCAGATACAATTCTCGTCACCGAGAGGCATTTTGCCTCTCTTGATAGAGAAGTTCTGCCCATTATGGGACTAAAACTTGAAGATTTCATGTAGAGGGTCTGATCTGACCTCTCATGTTGAGTCAGACGTTTTAATAATCAATGCACTTTGAAGAAGGCATCTTAAATGAGATTATCGTTGGATGCAGTTATTCCAATGCCTTTCCAATTGGTGATGACAAAATCAGGTATGTTTCTCTTAAGATTTTAGAACATATTTTTTAAGTACCGGTATCTGACTATCATTAGAAAATAATAATTTCTATGATTAAAATTTTATCATTTAATATTAATGGTCTCTTTTCTAACCTTTCAGGAATGGGAAGCTTATGAATACATTATTGATAAAGGTCTACTGGTTTACCTACCTTAAAATTTCGAGGTAAACCTTCCTGCTGTTAGGTCTGGTGGTCTTCTGGTAACTTCAAAAGAGAGCTACCCTAGCAGAATAAAATTCTCACTATGGAGTGGTGTGATGCCTCCCCCAAGTCGAGAGATTCTGTCCATCGAGTGGGTCTGGGAACCACTAGGTAGCTCTCAAATGTAAGGTACCATTTTCAGAATACAGTTCTCTTCAGGGGAGGTGTAATGCCTCTCCTGTTTGAGAGGTTCTGCCCATGGAAAGAGGGTCTGCGTACCTCATGGTATCATTCAATAGAAAGCTACCTTTGGCAAAATAATATTCTCATCGACGATCAGGATTCCGATTGAGATGTTTTGCCCTTCAAGACTTTTTGGTAGCTATCAAAAGAGAGATACCATCTGCAGATACAATTCTCGTCACCGAGAGGCATTTTGCCTCTCTTGATAGAGAAGTTCTGCCCATTATGGGACTAAAACTTGAAGATTTCATGTAGAGGGTCTGATCTGACCTCTCATGTTGAGTCAGACCTTTTAATAATTCATGAACTTTAAAGAAGGCATCTTATTTGAGATTATCTTTGGATGCAGTCATTCCAATGCCTATCCAATAGGTGATGACAAAGTAAGGTATGTTTCTCCTAAGATCTTAGAATATATTTTTTAAGTATCGGTATCTGACTATCATTAGAAAATAATACTTTTTATGATTAAAATTTTTTAATTGAATATTCATGGTCTCTTTTCTAATCTTTCAGGAATGGCGAGCTAATAAATAAATTATTGATATAGGTTTACTGGTGTACCTACCTTAAAATCTCCTCCTAAACAATCCTGTGGAAGAGAAAAATTGTGAAATGCATAGGAACAGCAGCACATTCTAAATTGCTTTGGCAAGATAAGTCATTCTGTACCTAATGATCTTGACTTAATAACCATCACCTACTACAAAGCTGAGATGTGGTTAAAAAAGATTAACCAGATACTACAGGTTAGTTTGGGAAGGTTCATGCAGGCTCTCCTCTTGAATAATCTAAGGTAACTCTTTTATCATTTAATAGATCCTCATTTCATAATAGGATTTAGCACGATGCATCCAAAATAGTTATTTCCTTGTTTAATTGCTTTGTAATCATCTAATATGATCTGCTGCTATTACTGGAATTTAAATTGGCATTTATAATTATAATAAATATATTATGTGTTTGTCCTATTATTCTTATACAGAAGATGCACTGCGTGTTCCTCAAATAATACCAGAAGCTCCAGAGTGCTGCAGCATGGGAGTAAAGTGGAGAATGGTGGAAATGGACCACTACAGTCTACAGTATGGGACAGTTGCGTAAGAGAGACACCAAATTGCGGAGACATTCATTGGAAGCATGTACGAGGCCTCTCGACAGCTCCTGTTTAGGGCGAGGGAAGTATAACAGCAGCCAAAGAGTGCCTTAAGGGTGGCTGCAGAGTAAGATATTATTACATATATTGTTTTCAATTCATTGTTTTTAAATGCTCTCTAAGATTTCCAATACAATGCAAGACCTAATTATTTCTTTGATCAAGTTTCAATGGTGTTATATCATGTCAATTTAGGTTTTTAATCGGTAATGATAAGTTAATTGGGTTTCAAGTATGATACAGTGGATTAAGATGGTGTGATGTGGAAAATCAGGAATTTTTTTCATATGCTCTTGCTCCAGTTAGCCTCTGTTGAATTTTTGTGTTTTTCCGTTCGTTCTGTTTATTGTTGTGGTTTTCTGTTTGTTCTGTTGAAGTACTGTTATATCCACTCCTTTCAAAATATCTTTGCTCCGGCTTTTCCTTTCACATTGCTCTATGCTAGATTTGGGGATACATGATCGTAATATTCTGGGTAGTTCATAATTTGTTATATATATATCATGCCTTATTTGAGTTATAATATATATTTAGATATAATATTGCAATTACTGTCAATATGTTCTGTTGTACAGGTTGCAATACGATTTTGTCAATTTGCTTGAGTCAGCCAATGACTTCCATCTTAACTAGTAGATTTTTTTTATAGTTATAGGAATATTTCCAATTGGAGATCATGCATGAAGTTTGAGGGATGTATTTCTGGAAATCTGTTTTATTTTAATGATCATCCTTGTGTTTACTTTACATTTAAGCTGTATTTTGGTTTGCTTTGTTGGATTTCTTTTTCTTAAATTCAATGAAATAATGGAAGTGTAAAATGGCAATGGGTGGTCTGAAACCGAAATTGTTTAGACTCTTTGAATAGCGGTAGAAGATTTTACACATTTGTTATTGCAAACATACAATATACAATGTAATTTAGGGTCAATTCCTTCATACTAATTGGATTTTTACTTTCTCCATATTCATAGTATATAGAAAGTATGGTTTTCATGAAAAAATTTGACTTTGAGATTTCAACCGAAATACATGTTTTGGGGTTCCTAGAATACGTTCTGACCATTTTTACTTTCTCCATATACGAAGTATAGAGAAAGTATTGTTTTCATGAAAAAAATCGACTTCGAGATTTCAACGGAAATACATGTTTTGGGGTCCCTAGAACACGTTTTGACCATTTTCGGAATGATGTCTGTGTGTGTGTGTGTGTGTGTGTGTGTGTGTATGTGTGTGTGTGACAGTGGGCGCTCTAAAGTGAAAACTATAATTCGTATCAATACCAAAATTCAAATATAGTACTGTGGTGTGTGCTGTCAGAGTTGATTAGTTTTTCAAGTAAATCGGTAAACCGGAAGTCGAGCTTCATTCATCAAAGTTCATTTCCGGTTTTCAAAATATCTCGATAAATATGATATATAGGTATATTGTATACCCTATAAAAGTTTTAGATAATGAGTTTTACTATAACTTTTGTATTTAACATATATTTGTATCACCGGTTGATTAGGAGTTATTCACGAAATACTGATCAACCGGAAGCTGATTATGTACTTTGTGGGCTCTCTAATATGAGAACTGTTTGTTGGATCAACACCAAATTTCATATATAGTACTTTGTTTTGTGTCGTTAGAGTTGATTAGATTTTGGACTAAATCGGTTAACCGGAAGTCGAGCTTCATTCTTCAAAGCTCATTTCCGGTTCTCAAAATATCTCAATAAATATAATATTTAGGTATATACTATTATTTACAAAAGTTTTAGAAAATGTAATTTACTATACCTTTCGTATGAAACATATTTTTGTATCACTGACTGTGTGGGAGTTATTTGTGAAGTACTGATAAACCGGAAGTTTCTGATTATTTACGTTGTGGGCGCTCTGGGCGCTGGGGCTAAATGGGCCATTTCATCGTTTTTCATCGAACATGACCCGAAAAACATTATTTATAATGTTTGTGACGTAAAAGATAATATGATATAAATTAATCATTCATCTTCCAAGTTTAGATTGAATATAGAGTTTGAAAATACTGTCGTAGATAAATATTTACATCTTATATATGGAGAAAGTCATGTGCTGGCCACATCAGATTTTTGGATCGATGTCTGCATCTGTGTGTGTGTGTATGCTTGTGGGGGCTCTAACGTGAAAACTATTATCCCTATTGGTACCAAACTTCACATATATACTGTGGTGTGCTGACAGAGTTGATATTTTTTTCAAGCAAATCGTTTAACCGGAAGTTGAGCTTTTTTTATTCTTGGAAGCAAATTTCATTTTTTGTGAAATATCTTAAAAAAAATGATATTTAGGTATATACTATTGTTATAGAAAATGTTATTTTCTATAACTATTGTATTGAACATATTTTTATCACTGATTGCTAAGGAATTATTTGTGAAATACTGATAAACCGGAAGTAGCTGATTATGGACTTTGTGGGCACTGTAATATGAAAACGGTGTGTTTTATCAACGTCAAATTTCATATATAGTACTTTGGGTGGTGATGTTAGAGTTGATTAGTTTCTGGTTTAAATCGGTTAGCCTGAAGTCGAGCTCTACTTTTCGAGGCTCCTTTCTGATTTTTGCAAAATATATATACATGTTTTGGGGTCCCTAGAATACCTTCTGACCATTTTTGGAACGATGTCTGCGTCTGTGTGTGTGTGTGTGTGTATGCTTGTGGGGGCTCCAGCATGAAATGTATTAGTCCTATTGATACCAAACTTCATATATATACTGTGGTGTGCTGACAGAGTTGATATTTTTTTCGAGCAAATCGTTTAACCGGAAGTTGAGCTTTTTTTATTCTTGGAAGCAAATTTCCTTTTTTGTGAAATATCTCAAAAAAAATGATATTTAGGTGTATACTATTTTTGTAGAAAATGTTATTTTCTATAACTGCTGTATTGAACATATTTTTTATCACTGATTTCTAAGGAATTATTTGTGAAATACTGATAAACCGGAAGTAGCTGATTATGTACTTTGTGGGCACTGTAATATGAAAACTGTGTTTTATCAACGTCAAATTTCATATATAGTACTTTGGGTGGTGACGTTAGAGTTGATTAGTTTCTGGTATAAATCGGTTAGCCGGAAGTCAAGCTCTACTTTTCGAGGCTCGTTTCTGATTTTTGCAAAATATCTCCATTCATCTGATACTTAGGTATATACAATTATTTATAAAAGTCTTAGAAAATGCAATTTAATATAACTTTTGTGTGAAAGATATTTTTTTATAACTGATTGTTTAAGTGTTGTTATTCATGAAATACTGATCAAAGGGAAGTTGTTGATTATCTCCTTCAGGAAAAATATGAGACCTAAGTTTTAAAATTTTCATCAGTTATTTATTAATATGATTCTTTATCAAGTGCATAATTGCTATTCTTTATTGGCAATGTATCCATTTCCAATAGAACTTCCTATGGAAATATAATAGGTTCATAGAAATTCATTGAAATATATTCTTTGTGTATCCAGTCCTCCCTTGCATAGAGTATGCCTAGCTAGTTTGGTTTGAGTACATTAAATTTCTAACACAAGCTCCGCACTGCTTTTGGCACAAGGTTATGGGTCGACGATTTAGTAGTAGTTTTTCCACAGGCCATTTTGGGAACTTTATCTGCAAGGGCAAGTGTGGTCTCATCTGACTGTGCATCATCATCCACTGCCATGGCCTCATTGAGGCACTGGTAGCACAAAGTGGTGTATCAAAAATGACTTTCTGATGATTACAAATTAAAGTTATATCTGTTAATCCATCTCCAATCTATTACATATAGATGTTTCTCAAATTACACCTAATTATACATTTACTGACTCATTCATTTATAGGGGATTAAAATTGTAACCATATTTCATAAGTGTCACTGACTTGAAATTTCTTCAACGTACAGGCCATAACATTTAACCAACAAGAAAAAGAACGATTTTTAGCTTCAGTGTCATGTGTTGATGCTGACTACTATGGAAAAGCAGTGGATATCGGTCACGAATGATCCGGAAAGGTAAGCAAATTTCTATATAGTCAATGAACGTGTGATAACTAAACTAAACTAGCTTTATGGTAAAACTTAATCCAAAGTTTGACAATTATAATAAATATTTGAGTGCATTTGAAGCTTTATTTGCAGCAGAGATTAAAAAAACATTGACGGCATTAAAAAGAGATGGTAAACAAAAGAAAACAAGTCCTATGAGCACGCAGATGAAGATCGTAAGTTTGCATTAGTTGAGTTGAACTTAATGTGGGACTAAGCAATGCCGTACCTATGTTCATTGAAACCGAGCAGCTTGGGACAGAAGAATAAGAAATCTTTGGATGTTGTTCGATAGGCACAGGGAAAACCTACTACTTCTTCAATATATTAACAGGACTTTCGAGGTAATGAATCATCATAGGTTTACAAATTTTAGAGTAAATAGGTTTAAGCTTAGAATACTTTGGAAATATCTAAATAAAATTGGACAAAATTATTCAATTATTTTAAGGCCATACTTAACAACTATTGTTTTATAGGTACCCATATGGAGAGGTCTTCTGGTCTTCTGGTAACTTCAAAAGAGAGCTACCCTAGCAGAATAAAATTCTCACTATGGAGTGGTGTGATGCCTCCCCCAAGTCGAGAGATTCTGCCCATCGAGTGGGTCTGGGAACCACTAGGTAGCTCTCAAATGTAAGGTACCATTTTCAGAATACAGTTCTCTTCAGGGGAGGTGTAATGCCTCTCCTGTTTGAGAGGTTCTGCCCATGGAAAGAGGGTCTGCGTACCTCATGGTATCACTCAATAGAAAGCTACCTTTGGCAAAATAATATTCTCATCGACGATCAGGATTCCGATTGAGATGTTTTGCCCTTCAAGACTTTTTGGTAGCTATCAAAAGAGAGATACCATCTGCAGATACAATTCTCGTCACCGAGAGGCATTTTGCCTCTCTTGATAGAGAAGTTCTGCCCATTATGGGACTAAAACTTGAAGATTTCATGTAGAGGGTCTGATCTGACCTCTCATGTTGAGTCAGACGTTTTAATAATCAATGCACTTTGAAGAAGGCATCTTAAATGAGATTATCGTTGGATGCAGTTATTCCAATGCCTTTCCAATTGGTGATGACAAAATCAGGTATGTTTCTCTTAAGATTTTAGAACATATTTTTTAAGTACCGGTATCTGACTATCATTAGAAAATAATAATTTCTATGATTAAAATTTTATCATTTAATATTAATGGTCTCTTTTCTAACCTTTCAGGAATGGGAAGCTTATGAATACATTATTGATAAAGGTCTACTGGTTTACCTACCTTAAAATTTCGAGGTAAACCTTCCTGCTGTTAGGTCTGGTGGTCTTCTGGTAACTTCAAAAGAGAGCTACCCTAGCAGAATAAAATTCTCACTATGGAGTGGTGTGATGCCTCCCCCAAGTCGAGAGATTCTGTCCATCGAGTGGGTCTGGGAACCACTAGGTAGCTCTCAAATGTAAAGTACCATTTTCAGAATACAGTTCTCTTCAGGGGAGGTGTAATGCCTCTCCTGTTTGAGAGGTTCTGTCCATGGAAAGAGGGTCTGCGTACCTCATGGTATCATTCAATAGAAAGCTACCTTTGGCAAAATAATATTCTCATCGACGATCAGGATTCCGATTGAGATGTTTTGCCCTTCAAGACTTTTTGGTAGCTATCAAAAGAGAGATACCATCTGCAGATACAATTCTCGTCACCGAGAGGCATTTTGCCTCTCTTGATAGAGAAGTTCTGCCCATTATGGGACTAAAACTTGAAGATTTCATGTAGAGGGTCTGATCTGACCTCTCATGTTGAGTCAGACCTTTTAATAATTCATGAACTTTAAAGAAGGCATCTTATTTGAGATTATCTTTGGATGCAGTCATTCCAATGCCTATCCAATAGGTGATGACAAAGTAAGGTATGTTTCTCCTAAGATCTTAGAATATATTTTTTAAGTATCGGTATCTGACTATCATTAGAAAATAATACTTTTTATGATTAAAATTTTTTAATTGAATATTCATGGTCTCTTTTCTAATCTTTCAGGAATGGCGAGCTAATAAATAAATTATTGATATAGGTTTACTGGTGTACCTACCTTAAAATCTCCTCCTAAACAATCCTGTGGAAGAGAAAAATTGTGAAATGCATAGGAACAGCAGCACATTCTAAATTGCTTTGGCAAGATAAGTCATTCTGTACCTAATGATCTTGACTTAATAACCATCACCTACTACAAAGCTGAGATGTGGTTAAAAAAGATTAACCAGATACTACAGGTTAGTTTGGGAAGGTTCATGCAGGCTCTCCTCTTGAATAATCTAAGGTAACTCTTTTATCATTTAATAGATCCTCATTTCATAATAGGATTTAGCACGATGCATCCAAAATAGTTATTTCCTTGTTTAATTGCTTTGTAATCATCTAATATGATCTGCTGCTATTACTGGAATTTAAATTGGCATTTATAATTATAATAAATATATTATGTGTTTGTCCTATTATTCTTATACAGAAGATGCACTGCGTGTTCCTCAAATAATACCAGAAGCTCCAGAGTGCTGCAGCATGGGAGTAAAGTGGAGAATGGTGGAAATGGACCACTACAGTCTACAGTATGGGACAGTTGCGTAAGAGAGACACCAAATTGCGGAGACATTCATTGGAAGCATGTACGAGGCCTCTCGACAGCTCCTGTTTAGGGCGAGGGAAGTATAACAGCAGCCAAAGAGTGCCTTAAGGGTGGCTGCAGAGTAAGATATTATTACATATATTGTTTTCAATTCATTGTTTTTAAATGCTCTCTAAGATTTCCAATACAATGCAAGACCTAATTATTTCTTTGATCAAGTTTCAATGGTGTTATATCATGTCAATTTAGGTTTTTAATCGGTAATGATAAGTTAATTGGGTTTCAAGTATGATACAGTGGAATAAGATGGTGTGATGTGGAAAATCAGGAATTTTTTTCATATGCTCTTGCTCCAGTTAGCCTCTGTTGAATTTTTGTGTTTTTCCGTTCGTTCTGTTTATTGTTGTGGTTTTCTGTTTGTTCTGTTGAAGTACTGTTATATCCACTCCTTTCAAAATATCTTTGCTCCGGCTTTTCCTTTCACATTGCTCTATGCTAGATTTGGGGATACATGATCGTAATATTCTGGGTAGTTCATAATTTGTTATATATATATCATGCCTTATTTGAGTTATAATATATATTTAGATATAATATTGCAATTACTGTCAATATGTTCTGTTGTACAGGTTGCAATACGATTTCGTCAATTTGCTTGAGTCAGCCAATGACTTCCATCTTAACTAGTAGATTTTTTTTATAGTTATAGGAATATTTCCAATTGGAGATCATGCATGAAGTTTGAGGGATGTATTTCTGGAAATCTGTTTTATTTTAATGATCATCCTTGTGTTTACTTTACATTTAAGCTGTATTTTGGTTTGCTTTGTTGGATTTCTTTTTCTTAAATTCAATGAAATAATGGAAGTGTAAAATGGCAATGGGTGGTCTGAAACCGAAATTGTTTAGACTCTTTGAATAGCGGTAGAAGATTTTACACATTTGTTATTGCAAACATACAATATACAATGTAATTTAGGGTCAATTCCTTCATACTAATTGGATTTTTACTTTCTCCATATTCATAGTATATAGAAAGTATGGTTTTCATGAAAAAATTTGACTTTGAGATTTCAACCGAAATACATGTTTTGGGGTTCCTAGAATACGTTCTGACCATTTTTACTTTCTCCATATACGAAGTATAGAGAAAGTATTGTTTTCATGAAAAAAATCGACTTCGAGATTTCAACGGAAATACATGTTTTGGGGTCCCTAGAACACGTTTTGACCATTTTCGGAATGATGTCTGTGTGTGTGTGTGTGTGTGTGTGTGTGTGTATGTGTGTGTGTGACAGTGGGCGCTCTAAAGTGAAAACTATAATTCGTATCAATACCAAAATTCAAATATAGTACTGTGGTGTGTGCTGTCAGAGTTGATTAGTTTTTCAAGTAAATCGGTAAACCGGAAGTCGAGCTTCATTCATCAAAGTTCATTTCCGGTTTTCAAAATATCTCGATAAATATGATATATAGGTATATTGTATACCCTATAAAAGTTTTAGATAATGAGTTTTACTATAACTTTTGTATTTAACATATATTTGTATCACCGGTTGATTAGGAGTTATTCACGAAATACTGATCAACCGGAAGCTGATTATGTACTTTGTGGGCTCTCTAATATGAGAACTGTTTGTTGGATCAACACCAAATTTCATATATAGTACTTTGTTTTGTGTCGTTAGAGTTGATTAGATTTTGGAGTAAATCGGTTAACCGGAAGTCGAGCTTCATTCTTCAAAGCTCATTTCCGGTTCTCAAAATATCTCAATAAATATAATATTTAGGTATATACTATTATTTACAAAAGTTTTAGAAAATGTAATTTACTATACCTTTCGTATGAAACATATTTTTGTATCACTGACTGTGTGGGAGTTATTTGTGAAGTACTGATAAACCGGAAGTTTCTGATTATTTACGTTGTGGGCGCTCTGGGCGCTGGGGCTAAATGGGCCATTTCATCGTTTTTCATCGAACATGACCCGAAAAACATTATTTATAATGTTTGTGACGTAAAAGATAATATGATATAAATTAATCATTCATCTTCCAAGTTTAGATTGAATATAGAGTTTGAAAATACTGTCGTAGATAAATATTTACATCTTATATATGGAGAAAGTCATGTGCTGGCCACATCAGATTTTTGGATCGATGTCTGCGTCTGTGTGTGTGTGTATGCTTGTGGGGGCTCTAACGTGAAAACTATTATCCCTATTGGTACCAAACTTCACATATATACTGTGGTGTGCTGACAGAGTTGATATTTTTTTCAAGCAAATCGTTTAACCGGAAGTTGAGCTTTTTTTATTCTTGGAAGCAAATTTCATTTTTTGTGAAATATCTTAAAAAAAATGATATTTAGGTATATACTATTGTTATAGAAAATGTTATTTTCTATAACTATTGTATTGAACATATTTTTATCACTGATTGCTAAGGAATTATTTGTGAAATACTGATAAACCGGAAGTAGCTGATTATGGACTTTGTGGGCACTGTAATATGAAAACGGTGTGTTTTATCAACGTCAAATTTCATATATAGTACTTTGGGTGGTGATGTTAGAGTTGATTAGTTTCTGGTTTAAATCGGTTAGCCTGAAGTCGAGCTCTACTTTTCGAGGCTCCTTTCTGATTTTTGCAAAATATATATACATGTTTTGGGGTCCCTAGAATACCTTCTGACCATTTTTGGAACGATGTCTGCGTCTGTGTGTGTGTGTGTGTGTATGCTTGTGGGGGCTCCAGCATGAAATGTATTAGTCCTATTGATACCAAACTTCATATATATACTGTGGTGTGCTGACAGAGTTGATATTTTTTTCGAGCAAATCGTTTAACCGGAAGTTGAGCTTTTTTTATTCTTGGAAGCAAATTTCCTTTTTTGTGAAATATCTCAAAAAAATTGATATTTAGGTGTATACTATTTTTGTAGAAAATGTTATTTTCTATAACTGCTGTATTGAACATATTTTTTATCACTGATTTCTAAGGAATTATTTGTGAAATACTGATAAACCGGAAGTAGCTGATTATGTACTTTGTGGGCACTGTAATATGAAAACTGTTTGTTTTATCAACGTCAAATTTCATACATAGTACTTTGGGTGGTGACGTTAGAGTTGATTAGTTTCTGGTTTAAATTGGTTAGCCGGAAGTCGAGCTCTACTTTTCGAGGCTCCTTTCTGATTTTTGCAAAATATATATACATGTTTTGGGGTCCCTAGAATACCTTCTGACCATTTTTGGAACGATGTCTGAGTCTGTGTGTGTGTGTGTGTGTGTGTATGCTTGTGGGGGCTCCAGCATGAAATCTATTAGCCCTATTGGTACCAAACTTCATATATATACCGTGGTGTGCTGACAGAGTTGATATTTTTTTCGAGCAAATCGTTTTACTGGAATTTTAGCTTTTTTTATTCTTGGAAGCAAATTTCCTTTTTTGTGAAATATCTCAAAAAAAATGATATTTAGGTATATAATATTGTTTTAGAAAATGTTATTTTTTAGAACTGCTGTATTGATCATATTTTTTTATCGCTGATTGCTTAGGAGTTAATCGTGAAATACTGATATACCGGAAGTAGCTTATTATATACTTTGTGGGTGCTTTCGGCAAAAGGCAATTTAAATAGTTTTTTATCAAACATGTCTCGAGGAACATTACTTATGATGTTTGTGATGTAAAAGATATTATGATATAAATTAATGACTTATCTTCCAAGTTTAGTTTGAATATAGAATTCGAAAATACTGTCGTAGAAAAATATTGACATCTTATACATGAAGAAAGTCATGAGCTGGCCACATCAGATTTTTTTAGGGATGCATTGGTGCTGCCTCTTAGGTATCCCAAAACAGCTTTTTGATGAAATGTAGGTGTTTTCCTTGCTCTCATTTTGATTGTAATTAGTGGTGTTTTTGATAAGGGCAGAGTTTCATCGCATTTGAGCAATGGTTTCCTTTTCATGGTTAGGATTTACCCACGTATTGGTCTGAATATTTTAATGTTCCAATATAGATATTTAAAATTATAAAAAATGTATAGAATATATGCAATAAGAAATTTAAATAAATTCTTTATGATATCAATTTCAGAATATGTTGGTCATATTATAGGTTACCATAAACCACTTCCATATTATTACACAGAACTATTGTTATTTACAATATTAATTTTGTATTCTTACTGAAAATGGGTTGATACATAGGATGTATTGTGTTCTATTTTTCTGACAAACCATTACTTGAGGAAAATTATGAGACCTAATTTTAAAAATTTACATTAGTAATTGATTAATATTATTCTTTTTCAGTTGCGTCATTGCTATTCTTTATTGGCAACATATCCATTTCCAATAGAACTTCCTATGGGAATATAATAAGTTCATAGAAATTCATTGAAATATATTTTTTGTGTATCCAGTCCTTCAGAGCATAGAGTATGCCTAGCTAGTTTGGTTTGAGTAAATTAAATTTTTAACACAAGCTCTGCACTGCTTTGGGCACAAGGTTATCGGTCGATTATTTAGTAGTAGTTTTTCCCCAGGCCATTTTGGGAACTTTGTGTGCAAGGGCAAGTGTGGTCTCATCCAACTGTGCATCATCGTCCACTGCCATGGCCTCATTGAGGCACTGGTAGCACAAAGTGGTGTATTAAAAATTAATTTATGATGATTACAAATTAAAGTTATATGTGTTAATCCATCTCCTATCTATTACATATAGATGTTTCTCCAATTATACCTAATTATACATTCAATGACTCATTCATTCATAGGTGATTAAAATTGTAACCATATTTCATTAATATTAGTAATTGCCTTGTTTAGTTGCCTTGTAAATATTTAACAGGATGGGCTGTTATTACTATAATATCAATGGGCATTTACAATAATATTTAATATAATATGTTTTGTCTTAATATTCATATAGAGAATATGCACTGAATGTTCTTCAAATAATACCAGAAGCTCCAGAGTGCTCTAGCTTGGGAGTAAAGTGGAGAGTGGTGGAAATGGACCACTACTGTCTTCAATATGGGACAGTTGGTTAAGAGAGTCACCAAGTTGCGGAGGCATTCGTTGGAAGAATGTACGAGGCCTCTTGACCGCTCCTGTGGAGGGCGAGGGAAGTATAATGGCAGCCACTGAGTGCTTTAAGGGTGACTGCAGAATAAGATATTATTACATGTATTGTTTTCAATTCATTGTTTTTAAATGCTCTCTAAGTTTTCCAATACAATGCAAGACCTACTTATTTCTTTGATTAAGTTTCAATGGTATTATATCATGTCAATTTATGTTCTTAATCAGTAATGATAAGTTAATTGGGTTTTGAGGATGATACAGTGGACTTAGGATGTGTGATGGGGAAAACCAGGCATTTTTTCATATGCTCTTGCTCCAGTTCTCCTTTGTTGAATTGTTGTGGTTTTCCATTAGTTCTGTTGAAGTACTGTTAAATCCTCTCCTTTCAAAATATCTTTGCTCCGGCTTTTCCTTTCACATTGCTCTATGCTAGATTTGGGGGTACATGATCATAATATTCTTGGGAGTTCATAATTTTTTATATATATTTCATGCCTTATTTGAGTTATAATATATATTTAGGTATAATATTGCAATATACATTTTTTTAAGTGCTTCCATTCCTTCCAGGTCATTCTATTTATTCAAAACCTCAACATTTTTGTGTTTGACACTAGGCTTCTCTTTTTTTTTAAGTATGTTTATCGAGATTTTCAATTTTTTTAAGATTGATTTAAGGTTGAAATTTTGACCATGCATATGAACAGAAGTAATGTATCTTTCATGAATGCAGCTAATCATTTTCCTTATGATCATTGGTTCGATTCATGGTTTGGAATCCATCATTCAATTTAACGCAAATATAGAGTTCCATTTTAAGAGATACGCGATAATTGATTTGGGATTTTAGAAATTGTCAGATTATCCCAAAGCAAATTTTTCCTTGTCATTTTTTCATAAAAAAGTCCTTGGTTCGACACCAGGTCTGTTGAATACAGAATCGAATTATATATGGAATAATTTAGTTGCCTATGCCTGGCTGGGTGAAAATTTCTCCCATTTAAGAAAAATTGCCGCAATTTTTAATAATTTTTTCAATCTCTTTTCCGATTAAATGCAAATGTAAAATAGTGCATATAAATAGAGATCATAAATACATTTCATGTAAGAATTAAATGGTTTCTCTCATGATTCTTGGTTCAAAGACAGAGCGCCATTAGCATTTCTCTGTTTTGAAAATGTGGATAAAAGATTCTTCTTGAAGGATAACCCAGGTATGATATCCTCTTAAAACATTGTATTAAATTAGTTTTATTCCTACATTGTAGTTCTATGTTTTCCCATTATCGGAAAAATCTGGGGTTCAAGACCAGGTAGCTCTACCATTTGAAATGTTTTGTGGGGAATTTCAATTTTTTGTATTCCTTAAACAAAAGTTGAAAATTCTCTGACCAGGAGTGTGAGGAGATGTAATAAATATTTCTAAAAATAGTTTATCACCCAATGAAAATTGTGCTCTAGCTGGGGCACCATTTGTATTCAACCATATATTTGTAAGAAGGAATACAAAATTAGGTTTGAGGGAGAACTTGATTTGATACCATCTTTTCATTTGCATTATCAATATGCTTTTATATAACTTTTGCTCATATATACTATGATTATATTGTTAATAGATTATTAATTATTATTAGTTATTATTTTTCTAGAATACAGTAAACCCTCACTAACACGAATCTCAAGGGACCGGGCAAAGAGTTTGCGTTAAGAAACATTTGTACTAACCGTAGTGCAGTAAAATTGTGCAAATATACTTAATGATATACTGATTTCTATTATGTTGTTTATTTATAAGTAACCATTACAACATTTTCTATTAACAGAGATGGGGAGTAACTGAGTAAAAGTAACTCAGTTACCGGTAACGATTACATTTCAGGTATTTTTTACTTGTAATCGTTACATTAAAAAAAATTTAACTATTACTTGTAATCTACTCATTGCTTTCTGAAAGTAATCGTTACTTTCCCACCACTACTACCAAAAACGTTGTGTGAACACATATTTCTATGCGCATAACTATGCCAAATTAGAATAGTGAGTGCTGTAGACTATGCTGTTTACACTGGAAAATCTAATGAGGATCTCAAAATCCTCGAGATCCTAGCACATTAAGACGATTTCAACCACTTCGACAATTTTGTTCACTTCGACGAGGAGCTTTGTCCGGTGCTAATCGGTGCGTCCAGATTTCTGAAATGGCTGAATCCGAGAAAAAGTTTCCTTTCGGGTATTTAGAGCCATATTTTTATTTAACTGAAGGCTCGGGCACTGAGAATATGGCGGTAAGATGCAAACTTTGCGTAACCTACCCCAGCTTTCGATGAGGTCGAGGCTTATTTTGGGAATGTGGGAACTGATCTGTCAATATTATTGTCATATCCAATAATGAAAGATATGTTCGTAAAACTCAACTGTGGGATACCATCCAGTGCCCATGTTGAACATTTGTTTTCCATTAGCAAGGAGGTTCTTGCACCAAGGAGGGCTAATTTAGGAGATGAGGCATTTGAAATGCAATTATTTTGTAAAATAAACGAAAAAATTGAATGAAAAACCAAATAAAATGTTAGTTACAAAATGGCTTCATGATAAAATTCTTTTACTACACCTTTTACCTGAAGATGTAGCTTGGCTACGAAACCTGGTTGTGTTTATAACTATATTTGTGGTGTAGTAAAAGAATTTTATCATGAAGCCGTTTTGTATTTATGAATGCCACAAAGTGAAACCTGAGTCTGTTTCATTTAAAATGTTAGTTACTTAATTTTGTAATATTATTTCTCCATATTTCCTAAAGTAATCACCCCATGAAAACTTAGTACTAAATTTCTGGTGTCCATCATGTGACTTTAATCATAGTATGCAAACGTCATCTTTAGATGGTTATTTACTTTTTTGATACCCCTTTGTCTTATTTTTTTCGGGTTTTCTCCTGGTTGCATGGTGTCTTCGCCAGAGTTAATAAATTTGAAGGAGCGTATTATTGGTTATGATTTATGGGTTAGAGGATACTTTCTTTTGTATGTTTGCAGCGTTTGAGCATTTAGTCTAATTTTGGTCACAATCTTGAATGTCTGTATTAGACAGGTTAATTGTAATTAATCTTAAAAGGCTAAGTTAATCCAAATATAGTACATCGCTACACATTATCGATTTGTATTCTAACTATATATGGTTCAAACTACAATTGTAAGCTAAATTCGGTGAAAAATGTGGACAATTAAATCCTAAGTCTCCATTAAGTTATCCACTGTAACTATACTACTGCCTCAGGAAATAATAGGCAAAACTGCATTGTTAATCATTATTAAATGGTTTGTGTTGAATTTGTATTTTAAAGAAACTCATCAATAGATCCTCCTGCATAAATCTCATTGGCGGTTTTCAGGTTTTACAAAAAGTAACTGTAACTATACTTGTAACTGTAACTAGTTACTTTTTAAAATTGTAACTTTTACTTGTAACTGATTACAAATTTTTAAAAGTAACTATAACTGAGCCCAGTTATTTTTCTTCGGTACTCTACCCATCTCTGTCTATTAAGTCCTTCTTTACGTCTTTGATTGGTAAAATATTCCATCATTAATTTTAAGTGATAGACTTACAATAAATTGGTTAAATATTTTTATTTTACATCACAGTCAGGTATTACATAAAAAAATAACCAGTCTTCAAAAGCTGAAATTTTTGTTATTAATTTGCTATAGAAGTTAGTTTTAGCATTTTTTAGGCTTAAAAAATCATGCAAATACTTTTGCTTAAGAGCAGGGAGCATATGTGCTTTGGGATGTGGACTTGAGCTTTTAAAGTATCTGTTGAGATAAATATATTGGCATTTGGCTGAATCACCTTATTCCATGAGTAAATAAACTCAAGTGCAAATGCGTCATAAGAATGTATATTAACAGTTGTAGCATTTATGTTTGCATTACTATTCCTGAATATGTTTAAAAATCAACAAAATATACCTCAAAGTTTATACTTTTATTCCTCTTTTTGATGGTGTAACTTTTTAAGTCCTTCAGTAGCATGTTAAATAATGTATCTATGTTATAATTGATGCTACATAAACATGCTACAGATGTCACAATTAGGCCATTTTGAATTTTTACTGATCATTTTCCAACAATTCTTTACATCACATCTATATTAGTTGGTGTTCTTGAGTTTTTAGCAATAAAATTACGACTTAATATTTATGTCCAAACAAGATGATTATAGCAAGAAGCCATCAATGCTTGTTTCTATTTATTAATCGTGAATTTCAGGAAAAATTGCGACATTGTAGATGAGTGGACTTTTAGAGGTGACTAAGATGTATTCCTCAAAGCGAAGCAGTACCTTTGGATTTTCTATATATATTATTACTTTATTACTCTAATAATATAAATTGACTGGAAAATTGCCTACAATCTTGAGTTTTATCATCTTATATATTTTTTAAACGTGATGCAAATTGTATTCTCATAATCGGAAGGTAGATATGTTAATGGACGACAGTAACACTGAACAGATTACCATTGACATTTTATTCTTAATTATAAAAATTTTAATATTTTCTGAATATTTACTTCATAGATTATAAATAAATATATACTATATATTTATATAAATTAGACTGTGGGTGTGTTTCTCTATATCTTCTCTAAAAGCTCGTGAGTTGCAAACCTTTGAGATTTTCTACATTATTAAAATTCACACAGAGTATAGGCTACTTTTTATTTACTTAGGTAAAGTCCACGGTCCGAACCCAGAAGGGTCAAAACATTTTCATAAGATATAGACGTAAAATTCATTTCTTATAAAATATATTATATATACTATATAAATATATATAATATATATTAAATATAAATTTTGAAATAACAGTCTTCAAAAGTCGATTTAAGCACCAAAAGAAGGAAAATAGAATAATGATTCTTATATTGGTCGTTGAATATCGTGCTTGATTAGAAATTGCGAATATTTTGATAAAATATGTGAATATTTTATCGATATTTTTAATTCGTAAACAACCCATCCCCCTGACGATCAAGGTATTTGTTTTTTTCTAGCTAATGCATTTATTGGTAAGAACACATTGAGAAGTTATGAGTACTTCAAATTAATGTCAGCAACAATTGATAGATTATAGGAAGAGGGAGAAATTAAATGACGTGTTAGTAGCTGGAGCTATGAATGATATGGTGTTAAACGGTGAGTTGTCAAGTTGTAGCAAATCTCCAACACCATATTCCTTGATCGGAGAGGTAAAGCAAGTTTATGTTTTGTTATATGCCGAATGCAACAAGTAATTCATAGTATTTTTACATTCTCCCTATACGTAGTATAGAGAATTTGACCTCCAGACAAAAAATTCGACCTCCAGATTTCAACCGAAGTAGATGTTTTGGGGCCCATATTGTTTGTTTTTGCTATTTTCCCGAACATGTCTGTCTGTGTGTCTCTCTGAGGTAGAAAAAATTGTAGGCGCTCTATCTTAAAAGGTAATTATGCGATCATTTCCAATATTCATATTTAGTATTTTCCTAGCATTACCAATAGTTGATTAGTTTTTGATGAATACCGCTTAACCGGAAGTTGTGGTTTGGCTGGAACCAAATTTTGTTTCATCAATATCTCTGTCAGAATGCAGTGTAGGTATATACAATTATGCACAAACGTTATAGATAATGAACTTTACTACAACCTTTGTTTGAAACATTTTTTTGCAACATTGATGGTTTAGGTGTTAATCTTGAATAATGGTTAACCAGAAGTTGTTGTTTATCCAGAAATGGAAGTTTTTCATACATATCTCTGTCACTATGCAATGTAGATATATACAATTATCCACAAAAGTTATAGATAATATACTTCACTACAATTTTTTTTAAATATTTTTCTCTAACACTCATTGTTTTCGAGTTATTTATATATTACCGGCATAGGCTTCTGTTTTCAATAAATCTAGAGAATGTCGTGTGTTGGCCACATCAGATATTTTTGAGTGCTTCCACTTCATATACATTTGATGTTTTTCAGTTATTGGTGTTTAATCTCTGCATATGTTTAGGCACTGTGACTGCATTTGTGTTATTTGATCGAGCTCCATGTTATGCATTTTAGCATTGGGGCACAAGTCAGACCCGTAATACACTTACTTTCCGCAAAGAATATTCATTGGTTGTTTTAGAGTGATATCTATTATATATAGATGCTTCTCCAGATTCATTCATGTATATACCCAGATAAGATACTAATTCACAGGCTAAAATACTAGCATCATTGACTCGAAATTTTTACCAAGTATTGGCTATAACATACAACTGCCAAAAAATTGCAATATTGAACCTCAGTGTCATGGGTTTGATTCCGGAGGGACCCAAGATCCCGATTTTTTCCATTTAAATGCATTGCTTTGATTTTGTGGAATTAAAAAGAAAATACTTCCCGGATAGGTATAGAATCAAAACTCAAGGAGCCTATATATATGGTCATTATCTATTGAAAACATAAATGACTTTTACGGAAAATATCCTGGGTTTGATGCTAGGATGATGCAAAAATCGGCCGTTTAAAATACATTGAGGTAGATTTTCATTATTGTTTTTCATGCACTTATCAATATCATAGGAAGTTAGTGCTTGGCTAAAAGATGTATATTAAAAATTAGTTTAAGAAAAAAATTTAGATCAGACCATACTGCTCCTGGGTTCGATGCCGGGGTACATTAAAATATCTCTCATAAGGAATATAAGGGAAAAGTAGGATGTCGTTTGTGGCAGTTGAAGCCTATATTTCTGCCTGAATTGTTACACATAGTTAGAGGTGGTGATCTTCTGTTGTACTGCATAGGAAAAATTACCAGAAAGACCCGGGTTCGATGCCAGGTGGTAAATGTATCTGCCATATAAAACACATTTGGATGGTGTTTAATTATTTCTTTCATGCACTTATCGAAATAATAGGGAGTTCTTGCTTCGATGGAAGAAGTATATTAAGACTCTGTTTGAAAAAAATTAGATAAGACCATGTTGTTTCTGGGTTCGATGCCAGAGCACTTTAAAATTTCTCTCAAAAGGAATATATGGGAAAAGTAGGACATCGTTTGAGGCAGTTGAAGCAACCATTTCTGCCTGAATTTTCATACATAGTAAGAGATGGTGATCTTCTGTTGTGCTGCATAGGAAGTATCTCCAAAAAGACCCGGGTTTGTTGCCAGACGATTAAATTGCAGCAAATGTTAAGAATATTTTCAATCCTTTTTTTTTCTTTTGAGGACAGTCCCGATATGATGCCGACATGAAATTAATGTTGTCGATCTGCTTGCAGTATGCAAGCTACATTTTACTTGTAAAATATATTTCTTTTGTGCTTGTTCATTGATTCCGATATCCATTTGTGCCTTTCCTAAACTATCTCCTTAAACATGATGCTTCTTATCCTAATGCTATCTTTGACTAAATTTTTATTATCCTCAAACAAATGTTGTCTTCATCAAATAAATTTTTCATTCAAAGGATATGAGTTCTAATATACAGGTGATTTTACATATTTTATTATAAATTCATTTTGCTTGTTTATTGGTTTAGAAATAATTATAGCCAAGCATTTTCTATGTAGCCTTAATTATGAGGTATGTGTTACTATCAGCTCTATAACAATTGTATTTATCAATTTACATATTTCCCTTCAGAATCAATGAGCACTTGAACTAGTCTTGTATATGAATATATATGTAAAATATAAAATAGTGTGTGTGTGTATGTTTACTAAATACTCGAGAACCAAGAGTCACACAACTTAGAAATATTCTACATTATTAAAAGTCAACCCCGTGCAGTGCTACTCTTAGGCTACTTACAGGCTACTCTTTATTTCCCTGAAGTCCATGTTTTGTACCCAGACGGGTGAAAACGTTTTCTTAAGAAATAAATGTCAAGGTCATTTTTTTGTTGCAAAGTTAATTTGTTTTTCAAAATTAAATTAGAAATAATTGTTGTAGGAAGTCAAATTAAGCACCATAACAAAAAGAATAGAATCAGGATTCTTTTTGTGATCCTGGAATATCATTTGATATTTAAGCTTGCCCACATTTTGATAAAGTGCGTGAATATTTTATCGAAATTTTGAGTTTGTAAACAACCCATCCCTCTGACAATAAAGGCCAATATTGAGTCCCCAGCTCATGTATTTATCGGTAAGAACACACTGAGAGAATATGCCCAACTCAAATTAATGTTAGGAATAAGTGATAGATTATATGAAGAGGGAGAAATTTAAGGAGATATTAGTAACTGCAGCTATGAATGATATACTGTGAAGAATCAAGCATAAAAATGTATAAATACAAGTATTTTAGAAAGTTTTTCTAATTTTATGGAAGCATCTGTATCAACCAAGTTTTATTCATATCAACGTTATTGCTTACTGGATGTGGGATAAATGGGTTTATAGCTGTTTGTTAGATAAATTGCTTCCTCTTGATCAATACAACAGTGAATGGGTGTAAAAATCCTAAAAAAGGTAAAGTAAGTTTATGTTTATTTATTTGAAGAGTGCAATAAGTTATAAAAATATATTCTAATATTTAGGCGAATTTGTAGACTTAATTACTACTCCTTTTCTATGCTTATTGGTTTGGAAATAATCATAGCCTGGTATTTGCTATCTGCCTAAACTTATGAGGCATTGATATGATCAAGGTTGTTACATTGGTATTTATCAACTGCAATTCCCCCGTTGAGAGTCAATGGACATTTCTACTAGTATATATATAAGCAATCAAAACTCTAACCATGTTCCACAAGTGTCATTGACTTGAACTTTTTGCTACATACTGGCCATATTCTGTAATGGGCGGAGAAAGTGTTGCTTTGAACCTCAGAGCCATGGGTTTGATGCCAGAAGGTCCCAAAGTCCCTATTTTCTCCTTAAAGATCCATTGCGGTGATTTTGAAAATATTTTGAGGAACTTCTCGGCAAAGTAGAGAAAAGAAATTCAAGAGATTTCTGGAAATTGTGCATATCTGATAAAACAAAAAAATATCTTCTACAATTATCCTTGGTTCGACTCTATGTTGGCACAAATATTCTCCCATTTAAAATGCATTGTGTCAATTTTTAAGATTATAAAAAACCATTCCCCGATAACATAGAAGCATGAAACTCGGCATTTAATTATAGATCATGAACTCATTTTACATACATTGTTCATCATTTCTCTAATGGTCCTTGGTTCAATCCCTGAGAGCCATTTACATTTCTTTCCGCATTTCAAATGGGGATAACGATGTGTTATTTTAGGACCTTCCTGGTAAGATATCTACCTCAATATTTCAATTATATAAGTTATATATCTACCATGGAATTATATGTATTCCCTCCTTCCTTTGTTCCTTCGATAGGGAATTCAAAATCTTAGATTTCCCAAAAAAATTATATATTTATATATATATATATATATATATATATATATATATATAAATAAATATATATCAATAAAAATGTCACCAAACAAATAGGTGTAAGTTTGCCACCATGTTGGTGACAATTTCAACTTTTAAAAATAAATTGCTGCAATTTTTAAGAATATTTCGAATTACTAATTTTTTGAGGGACCTTCTCGATATATTATAGACTAGGTTATAGTTTGTATAATTAATATGCTTACAAAATGCAAGCAACCTTTACTCTTATATACATTCATAGGGGATCATAATTCTAACCATGTTCCACAAGTGTCATTGCTCTACTAACACCCCACGACTCTGTGGAGCTACACTGAGTAATTTTCATCCAGCCCTTTTCACAACAACTAGCACTAATTCTTCACAGATGTTCTACTTACTTAATTGGATACCTTAGAACAAAAGTAAAATTATATCTTGACTTTTGAAAACTGTATTGTGGTTAATATACTCTACTGCTATAATTTGTTTTTGTTTCTGACTCATGTAATACTCATGCACATATATTTGTTATATAGCTTAGATTTTTACTTTGCTCTTATGCTAACCTTTATATTGATGGATGACACTAAGTATGTTCAAGTATCCATTGTGTCTCAGTCTAGGAGAGGTTTCATTATCACTGAATGTACTCTTGACAGTGGTACTGATTCTTGGGTCAATAGAGATGCCTCATGCTCCTCTGCTGTCACAGAATAATTTAAGTACTAAGTCCATGGCATTCAAATCTATAAATAGGTATTATCAAATAGTTTTAAAACTTACATACCCCTTGTATTGAAACAGCTTAGTTGACATTTTGTTAATTGTATGACCAATTATTAATGACTACATGGGCCCTCTTCTGTAATTGCTGGTTTGGGAGCAGTTGGTTCCATTTTTCACCGAACCGACTTTTTTTGGGACACTATCTATTTATTAAATTCTTATGGGATGAACCCACTTACATTAATAGAAATACTGAAGAGGAAACTATGTAATCATATATGTATATCAATAATAAAATCATATATAGATAATACTAAGGTCAGGAGGAAAAGAAAAAAAATCTATAAAAGTACAGCTAACAGCAAAAAAAAGTTACCACCCCTGACCCACCAAGAAATTCTAAGTCCAAATTTCGGGCCGGCGAGCCTTTCTCTCGAAAAGGGAGGGAGAGAAAAGAAAGATGGAGAACCTGGTACGTTACGCTAGCTCGGCTCTCGCGTTTGGATGCAGAATTTTCGTTATTTATATAAAAATCATTTACTACTATCCATTATCTGCCGCAACATTTGATGTGTTAACGCGTACTATTGAATTTGACGACGATTAACTGGAAGATAACTAAAGAAATGAATCGAATTGAATGCAGCATTCAAAGTCACTCTCACTTTAGTTTTCGATAACAGATTATTAAATCATTTCCGAAACAATACAAATGAATTACCTGAATACAAAATTCGGTATCAAATTAACTCACATTTCGTTTTTCGAAAATCGATTGTTTAAATCACTTCCAACGATTGATTATGCTCATCAATGTGAACGAAACCAGCAACTATTCTCTTCTTCTTAATTTCAAATAGGCCAAAAAGCAGGATCTTGGTTTCAACAATGGCATTTTTCGTCAGGGGGACCGGCTGTTTATACTCACATAACTTTTTGTGTATTCCGTAAAAAATCTCAAATTCAATTCGGAAACAACAATAAACGACCAAAATAAGGTTTTCTATTCATTTACTCTGCTATTGGTTCTTGTCTCAATCTCGTATGACTATTATTTTTAATTTAATTTTGCAAAAGAAATGAAGCATGCAGCGACAAAAATGAACTTTACGTGCATTTCTTATGGAAATGCTTTGACTCGTCTGGGATCGAAGCAAGGACGAAGTGTCACCATTTTTTACAATATAAACACTTTCGTATATATATATTTGAATGCAATGTTCTATAAAAATTTCAAGTCAATCGACCAAGTGATTTTTGAGTTTTGCGGGCACAAACATATGCAGGCTGAATTTTTATACATAAGATATGTGCATAATTCGGTGGATTATTATCATTTAATTTGATTGCTTTTACAACCCTTTTGTTTAACTTTCCCAATTGAAAAGCGTTCTATCATGAAGAGAAATAACTAAGGAATAAACACAAGGAAATAAAAGTTCCACATCCTCCACACAAAAAGTCGTGTAACTTTAAAAGTTCCACATCTTCCACGCAAAAAGTCGTGTAACTTTGACAAAGTTATTTATTTCCTTGTGCTTAGTTACCTATGGAGTTCCTCAAAGTTAAAGCTCATTTGATTGATTTAAATTAGGAATAATCTTTTCTAGATAACCATTTACCCTTACTCTCGTGACTCCTATAGATTATATAATCCAAGAATTATAAAATTAAATTATCCTTATAACAACACTGTAGCAAATTCTCACAATTAGCTTTGACGTTTACTAGCACCATCTTCAATATTTACGTAAATACGCGATCCTCCATATGGCGTCTGCCTTGAAAAAGAAGAAAGAATGAGAGGGAACAAAAGTGTGTGTGCAGGTGAAACGGTAGAATTCTTGGAAAACTGTTAAACAGGACAAAACGAAATAGGTGGGGGAAAAGGACAAGATAAACCTTTTGTTACCGAAGGGGAATGGAAAGGAAAACCTTTCTCGTTGGGAGAAGAGGACGGGTTGCAATTTGCTCGATTCATTTTCATTTTATATAAAATAATGTGTCCGCTAGCCTTCTCTGATATATGTATAATTTTTAGCTCGCAATTAGAAGAATGACTTGAATAATTAAATCTCTCATAAAGTGGGACTGCAGAGCATCAGATTTGATATTTTGTATGTTCTGCAGCCTATAACTTAAGAGATCTCACTGTTTATCTGATGTGGATTGAATGAAAATAATCATAAATCGCTTGATGAAACTACCGTCCTAAAAATTGGATCCATGGATTCCTTATCATTTCAGAGTAATGGCTTACAGTAAATACTGTAGTAGAAGGCCAGCGGTAGACGTCCTTTTGGTAAAATTCTCGAAATTTTGTTTCTCAAAAGTTACTTCTCTCACTTTTTTAGCTATTTACTGATCCACCAATCGACTCCGAAGAGTATTAAAATTTGTTTATTTCGAAGTTCTCAGTATTTTAAGAAGACCATCTTTCATTTTATTAGTTACGAAAAATGTTAAGACCGCTATCCGTGGAATTGTGACTTCTGCATGACAATGTTAATCGACGTCTAACCAAATTTAAGACTTAGCTAGAGTATGACTTATTAGTACTCGACGCAGGATGGGCAAGTTATTGCGTGTGTGTTACATTAATGACTATTATAATTGTGTTTAAATACGTATTTAAATGACATCTTTATTTTGTATTTTATAAACCAGATGAGATCCACTAGCAAATTTTATCAGTGAATCAAGATGAGTTTAACGTGTTGGCTATCATCAACACTGAGAGAAAAAATGTATTCACTTTCTCTTGGTGGTTTTTTTATATTAATTTTTAAGGTTCTTAAAATCTACGAGACTAATAACTGTATCTAACATTTAATGGGATGAAAGGATTGAAAACACTATGCATTCAATGATAGTAATGAAAAAGAACCAAAGGAACGCTAGTTTACGCAAATAGCTATTTCTTAAATTTTCCCGTTTTGTTGTTGATTAATTTCTAAGGGTATCTTGAAGGTTTATGAAAATCATTGGTTAGAAGAAAAAGCCTGAAAAGATGAATGTAAATATTGAGAACGTAATTTTGGAATTAGAATGCTCTGAAGCTTAAATTTATTCGGGAGTGATCTTTCTACGGTTAATATATGCTTAATTCTACTCCTGAAAGCATAGACGGTCCGAGACATGGGCAGTCTGGGAGACCGTCGACAGCATTTGTGGGCTCTTCTCAGATCCCTTGAAGATTCTCAATGATAAAATTATACTCGTATAGCTTAGGTAATTTTGACGATTACACCCGATATTTAGGTAAACTTTTTTTATCCATTAAGGGGAACTAGTTCTAAACGTCTGCCTGCCCAGAATGTCAATAATCTTCAGATTACCCCCTCCCAAGGATTGGAATCAATTTCCTTCGCAATGGATGCAGCTTTCTTTGGTCCTAGTTCTCTAAGTAATTTTCTTTAATTCCAATTGATTGAAGAAGCCGTTACTTGGTGAAACTGCGTTATGTAAGAAATTGTGAATCTTTTTCCTTAGTTATTTCCACCATTCCTTATAGTCGTTGAGCTATGGCTATATTTTTACGGAAATTACATTTAGGAAAACTGCTAAATCAGGCGTAATCCATCTGAGTTGCCCTTACATCGGTAAATGCTGTTTAATAATTAAAATTTAGCCTTCGTATTTTACCCTTCCTTTTTTTAATGAGAGGCCAGTTTAGTCCATTAGCGATTACTGAATAAAGCACTAGAAATACTGACATCTCGTACTTACTATCTATGATTACTCTTAAATAAGATGGGTAAAGCTTCCTTTCTTGGGAAATATGTCAGGAGAATCTATTACTGCTGAATCTTAATGCTGGTTTCCAAGCCTCACCTATTCTTCCTTAAAACTTCTTGGTTTAAGGATAAGGAAGACATTTACGATATCTTGAAGGTGCAGAAATTTAAATGTGTGAATAGCTCGACATTTGTGTGGGATCAACTGGCATAATCTCTAACTGTATGCATGAATGTATGCACATTGTATGCATATTCTTATATACCGACATGATTATATCCTACCCTATGCCAATAATTTTCGAAGCAAAATAAATTTACATTGATAATAAATAATTTCGACTATGATAGGTCTATTGTTAATGGTTTATGAATTTTGGATGCAAATGAACGTTTTAGAAGTAAGTTCACATAAAATCTAATTCAGTATGTTAGGAAAATTAAACTTGCAAACTGCCACAAATATCGGAACTTTTTCGAATCGTTGATCTAATTTACATTCCCTCTGGCTGAACCATTGACAATATATTTTTCCGGTCACCCTCTAACCTGCATTATTTTGTCTTAAAATGGCTTGAATCGTTTTCTCAATCTTATAAATAGCCAACATCCCAGGATCTCTGCACATCACTTCTAAGCCTGTTTACCATATTATCTTCATATTTTTTAGATGTATGCCTTAGAGTTGAAGAGAATAAACATTCTTTTCTTAGTAAGCATAAAATATTCCGTATTCCCATTGTTTATTTTCCTATCATCGTCTCCATGAAGTAACCCATTCATATTCCTTCTTCGACGAACTTTTCTTTATATCACCATCCATGACGAAGAATGGCATTTTCAGGCAATTCTCTCTCTCTCATACAAAACCCTTAAACGATGCCTCGAAAATTAGAGGCTCTGAAGACGAATGTAACCTGTGACCGCTCCATTGAAGACCCTTTCTCTTTCCTCTCTCACCCCCATAGAGAAGCTCCCTTTGTTTTCTTGAGAAGGAAGGTATGCATGCTACCGATTAACCGTTATGTAGACAAAAACATTAAAAGCAGACGTAGCACCAAAAGGTGGGCTTGCCACAGAGATCCTTAGCAATAGATTTAAATGTATTTATCATGCATGAGCGTTTACGTGCGAATATTTAGAGTGGAGTTGTAACAGCCTAAAGCTGTTGGCTCATACCTATTTTCTATGTTGAAACTCTTAATCGTTTTAGCATTTTAAAATTTTTGACAGAGGTTTAAATAAAGGAATTCAATATTTAAAAGTATATTATTCAATTCTTTTTGCGCTTTACTCAACTCTGCGCGATTAATCCTTCTGATTTCATTACCAAAAAGAAATTCTCGTGCGTAAAATATAAAGCTGTTTGTTAAGAGACTACAGATTAGATAGCAGTAAGTCCAAAATGATTGGAGCCCTCCGCTGGGTATATTTTAAGAATATAACTATATAAGACAATAATTATTAGACATATTCCTTAGCTGTGATTTACATGACGAAATACCCGACGACAAGATCCCTATTCTCAACGATCGTTATTTTCACAGCCAGATGGTGAAAATATTACCGCGAGATAATAGCAAGGACAGATGGTTTATATTGTTATCATCTTACATATAGTATAAGGTGCGTAAATATGTAAATTATTTATATAGTTGAGTGTTTCACATTCTCTGCAATAAGCCTTATGGAGGCTCGCGGATAATAAATTTAAATGTATTTCTTACTTAACTATTTTTCACAAATCTGAACACCATTATTATATTTATAATATACGTTTTTTCTTATTTTTCCTAATTCCGTTGACCTGATTTACAGTAGTTCATATTCTCTTAATTATCTTATCATAATTAAGCATAATATTTGCGAAAACGATCATCCTGCGGGCATGTGGAGCACGGGAAATAACATATTTCATTATAAATCTGCATTGATGGAAAATGTTATGTATTATATATGTTAGGACGAACTATGAGCAGCCAAAGTAATTCTTGTTCATATATTTTAAGAAGAAGAGCGAATTACGCTTGAGATTCGAGCCGATTTAACGAAATACGAATTTAATTATTTCATAATACAATACTGCTTCTACCGCAGCAAAAGTAATGACTTTTAGCGAGTATTTATAAAATATATATCATCACAAAAGCCTTCAAAACGTGCCAGGCATAAAGAGGAAGACGAAAAGTGCGCTCAAAACAGAGAATCTGAAAGACTCGCCCTTCTCGAGTTATGCTGGTTGCGTCTCAGGTGGTAACTTTTTTATGCTGTTAGCTGTACAATTATCTATAAAAGAAAATAGTCAGGAAAATCTATAAAAATTTAATAGAAAGAACACACATAAATAGATCTATTATATATAGATGCTTCTCCGGATTCATTCATATATATATACGAGTAAAATGTAGCTTGCATACTGCAAGCAGATCGACAACACTAATTTCATATCGGCATCATATTAGGTCCTCAAAAGAAAAAAAGGATTAAAAATATTCTTAAAATTCGCTGCAACTTAATCGTCTGGCATCAAACCCGTATCTTTCAGGTCATAATTATTATGCAGCACAACAGAACATCACCATCTCGAACTATGTGTGTAAATTCAAGCAGAAATTTTGGATCTGTCTCAAACGACATCCTACTTTTCACATATATTCCTTATGTGAGAAATTGTAATCTGCTCTGGCATGGAACCCAGGAACAGCATAGTCTCATCTAATTTTTTTACGTTATATTCTTAATATACATCTTCTATCTAAGCAAGAACCTCCTATTTTTTCGATAAGTGCATCAAAGTCAATAATGAAAACTAGCTCAATGTATTTTAAATAGGGGATACATTTACCACCTGGCTTTGAACCCGGGTCTTTCTGGTAATACTTTATATGCTGTACAACAGAAGATTGCCATTTTTAACTATGTGTGAAAATTCAAGCAGAAATATAGGCTGCAACTGCCTCAAACGACGTCCTACTCCTATCTTATATTCCTTATGAGAGAAAATTTAATGTGCACTGGCATCAAACCCAGGAACAGTACGGTCTTATGTTAATTTTTTCAAAAACCTATGCTTAATATACATCTTCCTTTTAAGCAAGAATTTCCTATCATTTCCAAAAAAGCATGAAAAAAAATAATGAAAAACTACCTCGATGTATTTTAAATGGCCGATTTTTGCATCGTCCTAGCATTGAACCCAGGATATTTTCCATAAAGGTAATTTTTGTTTTTGATAGATAATGAACATACATATATGCTCCTGGAGTTTTGATTCTCTACCTATCCGGAAAGTATTTTTTTTAATTCCCGAAAATCAAAGCAGTGCATTTAAACGGGAAAAATCAGGACTTTGGGGCCCTCTGGAGTCGAACCCATGACATTGAGGCTCAAAATCACCATGTTTCTACAGGTTGCACGTTATGGCCACTATTTCGTAAAAATTTCAAATCTATGGCGCTTGTGGTTTAGCCTGTGAATTATTATCCTATCTATATACCTATGTCCCTATATATATGAATGAATCCGGAAAAGCATCTATATATAATTGATAGATAGGTATATTGATAGGATACTAATTCACAGGCTAAACCACAAGCTTGATTGAGTTGAAATTTTTATGGTGTATTGGCCATAACGTGTAACTGCCAGAACAATTGTGTCTACAATAAAGTCTACAAAACCATAATAACTCAATATTTATCTCACATCTTTTGAATGAATAATTCCTTCACCTAAGACAACATTTGTTTTAAAATTATAAATTAAGATATTAAGTTAATATTATTGTATTTTCTAGATAGTATTTTATTGATTGAATGTATTTTTCCTGACTATATTTCTTATTGCAATAGTATTTTATAATACTGTAAATGTTTTTATTGTAAACTGTCAATGGGATAACACTCGTAATAAACATATTATTATTATCTGAAAGGTTGTATATGTAGTGAGGTAAGATGCAATATCAGTTACTATGAAAGAAGAGCATTGAGAAAGAAAATATGTTGGCCCACATCATGAACAGGAAAACCTCTTCTCAGCCTATACTCCAGATATAAGTTGAGGATAGAAATGTTGTTAGATGGATGCCATTCGAAAAGCATGGAATAAAGTAAGGTATTGATGTGTTCTTTATGTATTTTCTCATCTACTACTACATTCTACTTAATTCAAATTTTCCATAGAAATAGAAGGATTTTGTATCTTTGATGAATAATTTCCTCTCAAAACTTTTTAATTTATTGTGAGATAAATAATTATTTTGCAAAATATGCGAATGTGAAGTCAAATTCTGATTTTTGTATACACTTCAGTAGCTTTCTCACAATTTTTGTGCGAACAAAAGTTTTTTTAAATTTCCATGTCTCCTCTTTGTTATTGGTTAGAGTATGAACTTGGTAATGTATATTAGGGTAATGTAGAAGTAATGTGTATTGGTAAGGTAATAGTAACTGTATATTGAGTATAATAATATAGGTATAAGGGTAGTATAAGGTAGTATAATAATAATATAGGTATAAGAGGTAATATATAATGTATAAGGGGCTGAGCACATCATCCCCTGATTTATTGGCAAAAATTGGTTTGCCCATAGATGCATTTGTTCTGCCATTTTTGCCATGTGCTTCGCCTTCGCTGCGAACTTCACCGGCGAAACCGGTTTCCCCGCCCCCTGCGCCCGCTTCCTCGAGGAAATCACCTTCCTCCCCCCTGGTAAGACGGCTGGTTCAGCTACCGCCCCTCTCGAGTCGGCAGGAAGATTTTCCGACCCTCCCAGCTCTCGCCGCCCCCACCTCCACAGGTGCGCGCAACGAAGAGACACCGGCGCCGCCCCCCGAAAACTTCTCGGCAGGCTGGAGGAGGCCCCCTCCACCACAGCGCAAGAACCTTCACCTCTCTTGATCCCGGTCTCCTGGCGGGACGAGCGCAGCGCCTCTGAACGCGTACCAAATACCTCGCTCATATGCAAACAGCGTTAAAAAACACGTCACGGGTTCGTCGAGCGCCCGAGAAGATGCACCATCGGCTAACTTTATGTTTTCAAAAAAGGTCATCTCACCTAACACAAACGGACCCAACAGGAAGATGGGTATTATTTTCCAGGCGCTTCTGTACACACCCCTCTTAGAATACGCGATGGCGATGGGAAAACTCGTGGGAGGAGGCGAGAGAATAACCCACGCTAACCGTCTCGCGAATCACAGAATTTGCCTATACCTGGCAAGCGAAGCCCTAGCAACGGAATTTCTGATGGCGGCATCTCCCTAAAAAACACGTGGCTTCCCGCGAGATGCATGGTCACCATCTCGCAGCAAATTTACCTCAGCAACGTCTTGCCGGAGATACCCAACGACGTTATCACGGAGCTGATGTCCGAGGCCGGAAGGGTGGTGTCGCCCATTTACAACCTGTCGATGGGTTGGCGATCAGAGGGGTATACGGGAATAACATCTTGGAGGTGGATGGTCCACGTCGTGCTGCGGGACGGTCTCATACTCCCCGAGTCCTTCCTGGTGGACTTCGCCGGCTCCCCGCACCGCGTCGATGATAACTGCTGTTTCCACTGCGGCAAGACCGGCCACATCGCCAAGGACTGTCCGCAGAGAAAGCAACAAGAGGAAAAAATCGCGACCGGCCAGCACACCCTACCATCGTCAGAACCGGGCGATCGCCACAGCACCTCGCCCCCGATGGCGCCAACTCCAGCACCAAGTGCCGCTCCCGATGACGAACCAAAATCCGCCTTCCCAGACATGCCTGCAGTCATGGATGTTGATGACATGCCAGACAGTCAACTCCCCGCCACCACCTCGAAGACCCCCCTCTCCCTCCAAGCCCTCGCCAGGTCCGAGGAGGCGAGGCCCGAGTCTACCACACCGGGGCCAGGGAAAACCTACCCAAGACTTCTGTGGCGGTCGGCCCCGTCAAGCGGATAACTGATGCTACCCTCGAGCGAGATTCCCAGTACCTGCCTGGGAAGAGCCCAAGCAGCAAACAGTTGAAGACCGACGCGGCTGCGGGCGGGGACGACGAAAGTCTAAAGCAAATCGCGAATTATTACTGCGCCAACCCTGGGGCACCGGCAATCTCGTTCCAAACCCTACGGAGATTCCTGCAGGAGGCAAAGGGCCACAACGAAGTGGTGAGGCTCGCAAAGGACTCCTTGGAAAACCTAGAGGACCTCACCACGTTGCTGGCCAGACTCCTGTGAGACAGAGCCATCAAGGACCTGGCCCTGAGGATGAAGGTTGAGAGGCTCTTGGACAAACTCCAAAACTCGGAGTCTGATTAACCGCTCATCCATCAATCCATCCTTCCATCCATCCCTCCTCCACAAACATGGCAGGCGAGGAATCAACCTGGAGGGCATTGGGCTTCTCCGCGTCGACCCTCAACATACGATCGGTAAAGAGCAAACGGAAGTGGGCCCAGCTGACCACATTCCTGAACACCACGGAGCCGGACGTAGTACTGCTGCAGGAGACCAATACCTCCGACGTGTCCCTACAGACGCTCCAGCAGTACGAGCTCCACTTCTGCCCACCCACGACTCTGCAATCCAGCACCGCCATCAGCATAAGGAGGAACCTGAGAACATCCATGGTGACACCGACGGTCGTGTACGCAGGGTACGCCCTTGCGGTCACCCTTGACCTTCCGCAGAGCATGGGGGGAATGCTCACCCTCCTCTTCCTCTCTGTGTATGGGCCGCACAATCAAAGGCTTGCCATCTCCCTTGTCGATGCTCTCAGGGGCCAGCTGACGTGTTTCCATCAAGCCAACCTCGGTCATGACGCCTTCGTTGTCATGGGGGGTGACTTTAACGTGACTCTCTCCCCCGTCACAGACAGGACTTTGGGCTGGGAGAGGCACCCGGCGTACGCCGCCGAACTGCGATCGCTGGTGCAGGATTTTGACCTGGTCGACGCCTGGTCCGAGCTGAGGCCCGGAGCACCGGGCTACACCCACGCCTCCTGAAACTCATGAGCCAGGCTGGACCACCTCTACGTAACTGCGGACAGGGTCCACGACGCGACAACCATCAAGACCTTACTATCCTTGACAGACAACAGGGCCGTCTCCCTTACGGTGCCCCTCAGATTTGAGCGGTCGAGGCGTCCCTTTTGGCACTTCGACAATGCACTGCTCGAGGACGAGGCGTACGTCAGGCACGCAAGGGAGCTCGTCGGAGCCCTCTGTCAGGAAAGACCCGGCCACGAGAGTAGTACAAAAATGTCGATTCTGGCGCAGATGCCGATTCTGGCACAGATGCCGATTCTGGCGCAGCTACCGATTCTGGCGCAGATGCCGGCTCTGGCGCAGCTTAGCTTAGGCCGATTTTGACGGAGATGCCGGTTCTGGCGCAGCTTAGCTTAGGCCGATTTTGACGCAGCTACCGATTCTGGTGCAGCTGCCGGTTTTGGCGCATTTTGTCCTCAAACTAGTAGTAGTGAAATGTACATGCTGGCAGTAGTAATAATTTGTATGTTCTTGTAGTAGTAGTAAAATGTACGTGCTTGCAGTAGTAATAATTTGTATGTTCTGGTAGTTGTGGAATTTTGTTCATTTTTGCACACTGAATTTAAACGTTAATAAAACAACTAAACAGTTAAATAATCGCTTTTTGCAGGGATGATGTGCATGCACAAAGGTCGTGATGGGGTGGGGGGGGCCTCCGTTGGTGGGTGGACTTCCTTAAAACAGCAAAATAGCGATCGATGTAGCATTTATTTCTACTTGAGTGCTGAAAAGAATCGCGGTCAACCGTGTTTGAATTCGCGCCATGCCGCGCTGACCGCTAGATGGCGTACGCTGTTACTCCCGTATCTTCCGTCCTCCACTTAAAGAGTGATGTTATGTTTGAATTCATTATTTAGTATTGAAATATGTCCAAGTTCATTCAATCTAAACCGTCAACCCAGTTCATTCCATCTAGACCAGGAGGAAATACAAACTCCATGGTCAAGTTAATCTCTTCGATAGCACAACTCGGAGGAATAATGGATCTGATTGTCCGAAAGATTAACAAGAATGTGGCTAATGTATTTGAAGTCCTCTTACCTTCAAACCTTCTGATTGATGGTTATGAGTATGACTTTACCTTGGAATTAACCTTCGACAGGAGATACATTGTGGATGTGAAGCATAATGATCATTGTATCAGTCTTGTGGGGCAAAAGGTTATTTTTTCCAGATTCGAAAATGAAGAGGGTAAATTAATCGAGTGCTTCAAGGTCTCCACACTGAAATATTTGAAACTGGAGGGGGAATTGTTGGAAAAAGCCATGACTCAAGATTCAACGATCATGTGCAACATATTATCAAATATGTGAAAAGAAGGAAAGGTTTCTTCAATCATATACCTTTATACTAAAAGTTGTACCAACAAATATTACTGTATTTTAAGAGAAAATAAATGAATAACAGAATGTCTCTTTTGTAAATGCTGCCCTCCAGATGGGTGAGGGTTTGCTTAGAGAATAACAGGGAACAGAGAAGAAATCATAGGCATCCAAACGAGTGCTTTTTATTTACTTGAAAATACACTACATATCATGATCGCGTCCCCTCATCTACTACCCGTGCCTCATGTCACCTTGTCTTTCCCCCATCCCCCCCGTCCTCCCAAGCCTTTGTCAGTAGTCAGCTTGTATTCTCTCCTGTGTGCAGCTTCTCATGCCATAAGGATGCTACCTGGGAAGACAAAGGGGGGGGGAATGCTGACGAGCCCTGCAAGAGACAGGGTAGCACAACCTGACACTTACACCATCCCCCACCAAAATTAGAGTTTCAGTATAAACTGCAACTCAACAATTATCAATGCATCCACAATCAATCACATCAGCACATCAATACAATTAAGTATAGGCTTGTATTGTAAGCTGTGATGGCGTAGGGTAGCCATTCATCCCAATCATTATGAGCGCTGTTCACATAGTGACTTAGCACCTGGGAAATGGTTCTCTGAACCCTTTCAACCATACTGTTGCTTTCAGGGTGATACGCTGATGTCCTCAGTTTCTCAACTTTCAGCAACCTGCACAGTTCTACAAACAAATTGGACATGAAATTAGTTCCCTGATCGGTTAAAATCTGCTGAGGGACGCCGAATTTCAATATCCACCGTCGAACCAAGGCCACCACAACTGTCTCTGCTGTCTGATCAGGGAGAGGGATCATTTCTAAGTACCTCGAAAACTGATCAATAATTGCAAGGACGTATCTGCATCGATTCTTAGTAATGGGAAGGGGCCCTACAATATCTAATGCAACAAACATGAATGGCTTTTCTGCCGAAGGGTTGGACTGCAACAGTGCTTTTGTTTTACCATAAGGACTCCTTTGGCAACAAGATACACATTCTCGTACTTTCATTTTAACATCTCTGGATAATCCCGGCCACCAATACTGATTACTAATCCTCCCGATCGTGGACTTAGCCCCTAAGTACCCCGAAAGTGGATGCTCATGGAATTGTTTTATTATGAAGTTTCGCAGACATTTGGGAACGACTACCTTTTCTCCATCTCTAGTATTCCGACTTTTCAGGCCTCCCCTTTCAATAAATCCTCTCCTCCCCTTCCATTTGTCACACTCTGAATCCTGACGCTGCTTCCGGCGTATGGCGTCTTCATAGTACACGGCGATTCGCCAAATCTTCCGGCTGAGTCCATCGGCATTGGAATGCCTTTTCCCCAGCTTATGCTCCAGTTCATAGTCGTACTCTCCCAGCTTGATGGACCAAAGTAGTAGCCTACTACTTGGATCCTTGAGTCCTAACAGCCATTTAAGTACGCTGTGGTCGGTAATAATTTTGAATTTGCGTCCATAGACGTAACAACGGAATTCAATAACTCCCGAAATAAATCCTAGAAACTCCTTTTCCGTGGTGGTGTAATTAATCTCTGCAGGATTTAATTTTTGGGATGCAAAAGCAACTGGGTGTTCTTTTTCCCCCCACTATTTGCGACAGCACAGCTCCCACCGCCAAATTACTTGCATCCGTGGAGATTATGAATGGGCAGGTGAAGTCTGGGTACACAAGTACAGGGCTACTTACCAAAGCGTTTTTTAGTTCCTCCATAGCGGCATTGCAATCGAGTGACCAAACGAAAGCTGCTCCTTTCTTCAAGAGGCGCGTCAGGGGGCGTGCGATTTCGGCAAAACTATTTACGAACTTCCTGTATAATTTGCTAGACCTAAAAAGGACTGAAGCTCCTTAGCTGACGTTGGAGTAGGAAAATTTCCAACTGCCTCAATTTTCTCGGGATCTGGTTGAACGCCTCTATTGTTAATAATGTGCCCTAGATACCATACTTCTGATTTTGCAAAATGGCACTTCTCGAACTTCAACAACAAACCTGCTTCCACAAATTTTTCGAACACCTTCCTCATTCTCCTCGCGTGCTCACAAATGTCCCCACTGAAGATGACGTCATCCAAAAATACCAAACACTCCATCGGTTTGAGTCCCCGAAGGACACCGTCCATCATTCTTTGAAATGTTGCGGGGGCATTTTTAAGTCCAAAAGGCATACAGGTATATTCGTAATGCCCACCTTCTACATTAAACACGGTCTTAGGTTGCGAATTGGGGTGCATTGGTATCTGATGATACCCACTTGTGATATCCAGGGTTGTAAAATATTTACATCCGCCCAAATGGTAAAGAGTATCAATGATATTGGGAATTGGATACACATCTAAAGTGGTGACTGCGTTCAATTTGTGGTAATCAACACAGAAGCGATACTTAGGTCTACCATCAGCAGACTTTTTCGGTACGATTACTATCCTGGAGGCCCAAGGACTTTCACTAGGAACTATTATTCCTGCCTCCAGCTGGTCCTTATTAAGTTCTTGTACTATGAATTTTTGGGAGTGAGGGGTACGGTATGGTTTACGATTGATTGGGGAAGAATCCCCCGTGTCAATCCTATGCAAAGTGATGTTCGTCGCCGGTGGGCTCACTCCCTCTGTAAACAAATGGCGGTAATCCTCCAAGACCGGCAATAGTTCTTCCCTTTCTTCGGGTGATAAGTGATGTAGTTTATTGGTGAAATCCATTTCTGTATCGGTATCCCAAACTAGGCGTACCCAACTTGTCTGCTTGTGCCGTGTTCGCTCGCACCGTGGGCCCGTTTGACCGACCCGGAGTGCCGCCGACGGGTCGTTATCCTTCGCTTCCCCTCCCGCATGAACAATAAATACCGGAGGACGGTGAAAGGGAGAGGGCAGTGCGCTATTGACGGGCCGAAGATTAAGACCCATGGCACAAAACTGGTAGCAGAGCGTGGTTCGCAACCGAAAAGGAGGTTACGAATGAAGAAGGAAGGGAAAACGTCGTGGATTTACGACTTACCTAAAAAAGAGGCAGCAACCCTCTGTTTAAAATTCGGGATAGCATCAGAAGGGACGCTTGACGATCTCCGGAGAGGGCTCCGATCCCACTTAAGGGCGATGGACAAGACGGACAGACAACCCCCTGCCGCCGAGGGACAGTCTAGCAGTGAACTATCCGGAGACCCCGCCGGAGAAGAAGAGGGCGTAAGGCAGCGAACCGAATTCCCCCAGAGGACGCCCACGGAAGGGCGCGGAGGTAGCGAAGATGGAGGGGGTTTCGACTTGCGAGCCCTGGAAAACTTAGTGTCCGCGGCCAAGCGATGGAATCTGCGCTTCGGAGGCGAACCGGGAGAAGGAGTGAGGAGTTTCCTTCTGCAGTGGCGCCGATTCGTCATCCACATGGAGGTGGATGAGTTTATGCAGCTTAAGCTGGCGCCGGAAATATTAGAAGGTAGGGCCCGAGAGTGGTTTTGGGCCAATCAATTCACCAGCCCGCTAAGTTTTGAAAGTGAAGTCAGACGAAACTTCGATCCGCCGAATTACGACATTCGGCTACGGCGCGACATCTACAACCGCACGCAAGCACCGAGAGAAATGTTTTCGGATTACGTCCTATTGATGAAAAGGATGAACGATAGACTGCAGGAACCTCTTCCCGAAGAGCAGCTGGTGGCGGTAATATCGGGAAACCTTAATCCTGATTATTCCTGTCATCTCACCGTCAAATTAAGCAATTTAGAAGAACTCATCGAATGGGGGCGTTGCTATGACGAAAGGCGCGCGGTCGCAGAGGCTTACCGGTATCCGCCGTCAGCGGGTGAAATGGTGGACGAAGAATTCGCGTTTGGTACAAGGCATGCTGCCGCGAACAGGAATCCCCGATTCGAACCGTCACAACCCAGGAGACCCCCATGGCAGCGCCGCGGAGTAGATTGGAGTCGGAACGCTCCCTCAAGAGGATCGGCCCCCGGCAACCGCAGTTCGCGACCGAATTACGTTCCGGGAAACGAATAAGGCGCGGCGGGCAAAAACCACGAGCCCTCCGCGGAAACACAGTGGGAATCTGCGGGCGAATTACCGCCTCAAAAACAGATTTCGCGCCGAAAATCGAGATATCGGTGAACGGGTCGGCTGCAACGGCTATGTTGGATTCCGGGGCCTTTCGTTCCTGCGTCGACCGACGTTTTCTGGGAGACATGATCCTGTCGCCGAATAAAATCAGCCCGGAAGTAACCCTCTGCTGCGGCGTGGATGGTACACCGATTAGAATATCAGAAAAGGTCCTGTTGCACGTCAAAATAGGCGAGTTATCATGGAACCACGAATTCCTTATCTTCCCCACGACACCGGTACTGATAATATTAGGGGCCGACTTCATGGGCAAAACCGGAATGGTTTTGAACTTCGTTAATTACACCCTGTCCTTCCAAAGTCAACGGGGGGTGGTAACGCCGATATGCGGCAGTAAAAAGAATGGCCTTCACTTGGCCGCGGTTTGCCCAACTCGTCTCACGGAAGACCAAGATCTAAAGTTAAAGGAGTTAGTGAGCGCGTACGGGGATGTGGTCGCGACAGAGCTAGGTTGCACCAATTTAATGGAATATTCTCTCCCTCTAACGGATACCGCCCCGGTACGCTCCCCACCGTATCAGTACAATCCCATAAAAATGCGGAAAATGAAAGAACACGTCGCGGAATTGCTGAGGAAGGGAGTGATTTCGGAATCTAATTCCAATTACGCGAGTCCCGCATTCCTGGTTCAAAAAAAAGACGAGACGTTCCGATTAGTAGTGGATTATCGGGCCCTGAATAAAAAGGTTGTTTTTGATGCCTTCCCCCTACCAACCGTGGAAAACGCCTTTGCACATTTTCGGGAGGCAAGGTTTTTCTCTATTTTAGACTTAAATTCGGCCTATCACCAGATTCCCCTTACCACGGAGAGCAAACGCGCGACCGCCTTCGTGACCCCCTTCGGGCTGTACCAATACAACCGGTTACCGTTTGGTGTTTGCACTGGGGGACAAATATTATCGCGTCTCATAGACAAATTGTTCGGGGATGTCAAATATGAATATCTCTTTAATTATTTGGACGACATCGTCGTTTACAGCGCCACATTTGGCGATCATTTAAAACACTTGGAAGAAGTATTCACGAGGCTGCGCCGCGCACGAATTACTCTTAACCCTGAGAAAATAGTTCTCGGAAAAGGAGAGATAAAGTACGTAGGGCACATCGTTTCCTCAACAGGAATTCGAATTGACCCTGATAAAGCCAAGGTGGTGGACCGTTTCCCCACTCCACGTAACCTCAAACAAGTTAAACGCTTTTTGGGAATGTGCAGTTATTATGCGAGGTTCATTAAGGCTTTCTCGGAGATAGCGGCTCCGTTAAACTCCTTGAAAAGGAAGAACTGTAAATTCGTATGGGGGAAGGAGCAGGAACGAGCTTTTCGGGAGCTTAGGGCTAAGATTGCCTCGCCTCCCGTATTGCAAATCCCCGATTTTAACCAAAGGTTTTTTCTTCATACCGACGCTTCCTCGAATGCCATTGCCGCGGTACTTTCGCAACACGTGCAAGGACAAATGGCTCCCATAGCTTTCGCCAGTCGAGTTCTTACCGATTCGGAAAAAAAATATACCACGTACGAGGCCGAATGTTTAGCCGTGTCAGTAAACCTCTTGCAAGAAGCTCCTCTCTCGTTCCTTTCATTGGCTGAACATCAGAAGGGTGACGCGGAGTGCCGACAACTAAGAGAGAAGGCGAACCAAGAAAAAAAGGGGCCTTTTAAGCTTGTCCGCGACATCCTAGTCTACAGACCCCGGAGGAGCAAACGAAACAGGGCGTACGTACCGAAGGACGTGAGAGGGATGGTTATCCGTTACTTCCACGATGCCGTTCTGGGGGGACATTTAGGGATAACCAAAGCCTGTGAAAAAATAAGCAGGGGTTTTTATTGGCCGCGAATGTACCGTGAAATTAGGGATTACATTCGCGGTTGTCCCGAGTGCCAGAGGAATAAACCGGCGAAAAATACTAGAGTTGGACTGCACTCCAGTGAAGTCTGCCAGGAACCCTGGGAGAAAATTTATGTCGACTTCATGGGCCCCCTCACAAGAACAAGGACTGGGAATAAAAGTATGATGGTAATCCTGGACGGATTCAGTAAATATGTAATTATGGTCCCTCTGCGAAATATGACGGCCAAAACCGCCGTAGAGACTTTAAATAAAAGAGTTTTCGGTTACTTCGGGTTTCCCAGGGTCTTAGTTTCCGATAACGCCGCCGTTTTTACTTCGGCAGCGTTTAAAAACCTATGCTTTTCTTGGGGGATCAAGCACGTGACTACGTCCCCATACTATCCGCAGGCTAATCAAGTAGAGAGAGTCAACAGAAACCTCAAATTCGCCCTGAGCATCTATTACAGCGAAAATCAAGACCGCTGGGACGAGCAAGTGCACGCTCTTATGATAGCGTTCAATTCCGCCATCCACGAGAGCATCGGATGTTCGCCAGCCAGCCTATTCTTGGGGAGAGAACTAAACCACCCCCTGGAGATGCAGTGGGGTCTCGACCGGGACTTCGAGGGAGCGGATCCAACTCCTACCACGGGAGAAAAATGGCTTCAAGCAGTAAAAAACCTACAACGAGCATGCAAGAGGTCGGAGGCGCGATACAACGTAAAAAGGAATCCACATCGTTATCGAGAAGGCCAGAGGGTGCTGTACCGGTTACATCCCGTAAGCTCGAGGCCCGACCAAGTATGTGCCAAGTTATCGCCGAAATGGTCATCGCCCTGCGTAATCCATAGATTCCTCGGACCCGCGACCGCGGAACTTAGCCACCCGTCGACCGGAGCCGTCCTGCGAAAATGCCACGTGTCGCAGCTGAAAGCCTTCCGAGATCGGGATAGGAGCCACGCGCCCGGTCAGGGGACAGGAGACGCCGAGGAATTGTGAACTCCTTCTTCGACAACGAGTTTGTTTATTTTGTTTGAATTGTTTTGGTTTTGGTGTGTTGTTTTTGTTTTGGTGTATGTGGGGGAAGGTCCTTGTTCCACGCGAACGAGGTAGGGGGGCAGGATGTGCCGTGTTCACTCGCACCGTGGGCCCGTTTGACCGACCCGGAGTGCCGCCGACGGGTCGTTATCCTTCGCTTCCCCTCCCGCATGAACAATAAATACCGGAGGACGGTGAAAGGGAGAGGGCAGTGCGCTATTGACGGGCCGAAGATTAAGACCCACGGCACATGCTTAGCCCCTCTCAGCTGATCGCCCCTATACGTCATATGCGCCTCTCCTATCCTCACTCCTTTTCTCAAGGTCACAGCCTCGTTGCCTACGTTCATTATCTTCAATGCAACACAGGCGTCTCCCATTACTCTGCACAACCCTCGAGCCACATAACAACCACTTTGGTCCTCTAATCCCAGTTCCACTATCACTTCACTCCTCAACGGCAAATCCATATCCACAAGTTTAGCGCTTATGAGCTTTTCGCATCGTGGAGGAATTATCTCAGCGTTCACCAGCCTAACATGTATCTCGCCTATTTCCTGCGGATCCCTATAATCCCTCCCTTTAGTCGGCTTTTCTCTTTGCTGCAGCTCCTGCCTCTCACTCACAGCCCACACATGTTGCCCTACCACTAAAGTGCCTTCACTTACATCGATTTTCGCCCTATTCTCTTCTAGAAAATCTAAACCTAGAATACCGTTAAAGCCTCCTAAATTATCCACCAGTTGAATCCGGGCCCTATATGTCTGCTTCCCTACGTTGAAGGGGATAACTTTTTCACCGTAATTTTTCACCAGTCTTCCCGTAATACCTTTCACTTGATATGGGGACCGCTTTACATCCTGCAAACCACAAATACTACGTGATATCAGGGAAACTTGGGCACCGGTGTCGACAAGAAACCTATAATTACCTTCTCCCATTCTCACAACAGCCACCAAATCCCTCGTTGCCTTCGTCCGTCCCACTCGAGGTAGGAGTACATCTAAAAGGGGCTGCTTCCAGTGGCTTCTCCGGCCCCCTCTTCGTTTAAATCCCTCGGCCGATGTGTCGGTCTCCTCGCTCTGCAATCCAGGGTGATGTGACCCTCTCCACCGCAGGAGAAACAGCGTCTCCCTCTCCGGCACTGCCGCACGATATGTCCTGTTAAGCCGCACGAGAAGCAAGCAAGCTCCCTCTGAGCCCGGAACACTCGCCGCGTCGGGGGCTCATAGGTCGCCCTGCGCTCCACCTCGTTGATTTTCACGGCCTGCTTAATGGCTTCCTTGAGGGTTTCTGGTGCCATAAGACGACATTGGCGGCCCAATTCCCCCGGGAGACCATTCAGGAACGCATCAAGGGCTCGTTGGTTCGCCTCAAATCGCACTGCAGCGACGTAGTCGGGCACTCCGGTCACTTCATACGTGTGTATGTTGACCGCGCGGATCCGGTCGCCAAGGCGGGGTTCCAGTCCCATCGTGGAGAGCTTCTCCCGATAGAACCTCGCGCTCCTCTTGGTTCTAAATCTCTCCACGAGTAGGTCCTTTGGCACCTCGTATCCCGTCACCTCTCGACACTCCTCTTTACTTCGGTAATATTCTGCGGCCTCTCCTCCCAGACGAAGGGAAGCAACATGAAGTTTCTCCACGTCGCCCCATCCGCTAAGCTCTGCCGTCCTTTCGATCTTCTCGAAGAAGGACGTGACTGCTTGAGGTTCTCATGAAAAGACGTCAATCAGGGATATCAGGGCGAAGTTCTTTCTTGTCACCACCTCCCCATTGCCATAAGCAAGTGATCTCCTCAAACCTACATTTTCCGCATCCAGTTCCCCAATTGTCGTGCTAAACTCGTTGATTGCTTCTTGGAGGTTTACTTCCCGGCCTCCGAAACTCACGCGGGATGCCATGACTTTGACTTTCAACTTTCTCTGATTTTTTACTATTCCCTTAAGAATGGGTATCTGCCCAGAATCCCACCGCTGTCACCAGTTTGTAAACGCCGCCCTCCAGATGGGTGAGGGTTCGCTTAGAGAAAAGCAGGGAAAAGAGAAGAAATCATTGGCATCTGAACGAGTGCTTTTTATTTACTTGAAAATACACTAAATATCATGATCGCGTCCCCTCATCTACTACCCATGCCTCATGTCACCTCGTCTCTCCCCCATCCCCCCGTCCTCCCAAGCCTTCGTCAGTAGTCAGCTTGTATTCTCTCCTGTGTGCAGCTTCTCACGCCGTAAAGATGCTACCTGGGAAGACGAAGGGGCGGGGAATGCTGACGAGCCCTGCAAGAGGCAGGGTAGCACAACCTGGCACTTACAGAAGCATATTTTTGTATAACTGATTTTTTACTATTTAATCTTGAAATTCTGATAAACCGGAAGTTACTGATTATGTTTTTTGTGGGCGCTCTGGGCAAAAGGCCAATTTCACCGTTTTTCATGGAAAATGTCCCAGTAAACATTATTGTATAATATTGTATGCAATGATTGTGATGTAAAAGATAATATGATATAAATTAAGAACTTACCATCCAAGTTTATATTGAATATAGAGTTCGAAATTACTTCCGTAGATAAATATTTACATCTTATATATGGAGAAAGTCATGTGCTGGCCACATCAGATTTTTTCGATATTATCTTGAGAAAATACAAAAATAAATGCATTATAAAGCAAAACAATTATATTTCGTTAAAATTATCATTTTTTTGCGTCTCTTTTCGACATTATCTTGAGATAAATACAAATATAAACGCAAAATAGATCAAAAAAGTTTGAGCGAAGGAAAGGTCCCGAAATATTGGAAAATTGCAAATGTCATGCCAATATTTAAAAGCGGCTCTAAGGACGATCCAGCTAGTATCATACCTCTCAAATAAACATCACAAAATTTAACAACTGGAATTTCACACTGTCTCAAATTGTAATCAAACTTTTTGTTGGAATGTAGTTTTAATAGTGTTGGAATAGATTTCTTCAGTTGTTTCCCTTCTAGATGATGTACGTTTTTAAAGAAATTTCCGATCGTCTTGGACAGTTTAGTGCTTGTCTATCTTATGCAGTTGCTATTTTAATATATTCAATGATTTTTAAACCTTGTTAGCTTAACAGGAATAGTTGACAACATACTTTAATTTACACTAAACCACAAAAAATAAAATAGTCCTAACAATATATTATGAAGAAGAACAATTTGTACTTTTTCCATAGTATTTATTGAAAACATTAAATGGAAACAAAACACGATTAGTTTCAGAGATTGATCTCCATCATCAAGTGACCAAGCAAAAATGTAAAGCAAAATATATACAAGTAAGACTGGCAGGAAAATAAGGAAATAGGAAAAGAGGGGAGAGGACAGAGGGGTGAGTCAGGGGAAGGAACTGGAGTTAGAGTAACAATATCAGTGAGTGGTAGAATGCATCAATTCAATGGGGAATGGGAAGGGAAGAGGTGCTCGTTAACCACATTAAATTGTTTTGAATATGTATGTGAAATTATTTCAAACTGTTCTAAGAAATTAAGCCTTTGGTTTCTATCTGTATAGTGAAGAATTTCAGGTACAAAGTCAGAAGAATGGTTGAATTCCAGAAGGTGCTTAGCGAAGTCAGATTGGGAGGAATAGTTCAAAAAACATCTTTTATGTTCACTGGCTCTTATGGCAAAATTTCTCCGCGTTTGGCCCAAATATACCCCGTCACAGTTATTGCATTTAAGCTTGTAAATTTTGAATGAAGGTTTTAGGCTGTTTGCACACGTGCTGGCAAAACCGGTGCCGGCGCCGGCATTGGCGCCGGTTACAATGTATTTAAATGGAGGTTTGCACACGCAGCCCGGCCCGGCAGGATTGCCGGTCCGACCGCCGGCTGCCGATTGTGCTGCCGGCAATGAACTCGGCAGATCGGAGGCCGGCGCCAACTTGGGCTTGTCGGTTTCGATTCTTTATCCTTCGTAGATTAGTTTTGACGGTGCAGTGGAGATCTTCATTCCACTGTGTGATTATGAAGAGGATGCTGTTACCACCTGAGAGGTTTTCGGAGGTTGAAAATCTTTCTACATGGGAGCAGTTGCTCTACCTTCTTCCTAAGACGACTTAGTCAGGAGGAACATATAGGAAAGATAAATGAAACAATTCAAAATATCGATAGTAGTTTTGTTATTAATACATTAACGATTAAAAATTTCTCTATTAACTTCCTAAGCACCTCCGCTAATCAAGAAAAAGCTCTCTCTCTATTAATAGAGATAATAATATTATGTAATATATTAAATTAAAGATGATATCTCAAATCATTAGCAGATTCATTTCGCACAGACAGATTTGTTACTCTGTTTACATTTAGGAGGCTTTGACATGTATATTCCTATTCTGGCATAACATCCCTCTTTCGAAAAACATTGTGTACAATCACACATGAGTCCACTATGTCTTTTGAATTGAATTGTTTCAATACATTAAGGACTCTACGGAATATTCTCCTTTTATTTGACATAATGCCAAAAGCACACTCGACGTATCTTCGTGCCCGACACAAACGATAATTGAAGTTACGCTTCTATTTGGTGAGATTGTGTCCTGCATAGGGATGCATTACGTTTTCTGACAAAGAAAACGCTTCGTCTCCCAGAAGTACAAATTTTCACCAGCTTCGATCAAGGGAGAAAGTGGAGGAATTTTCAATTGATTTCTAATGGGTAAATCATAAAAAGACGTTTCCTGGAAAACGGATGAGTCGTAGTATTTTCCGTGGGTCCTATATCTACGTACGTGAACGTATAGTCTAAAGCTGCAATTGCCGTAAGAACTATGGAAAAATAGCCTTTATAGTTCAAATTTATGGAGCCTCTACGAGGAAACTTGCCACCCGCACATGCTTCCCTTCGACTGCTCCCAATCAAAGGGGGAAATGTGCAGATTTCTTGAAGCTATGTGCAATTTCCAGTCATTGTCCTCTGTAGGTACTGAAATTTATTCACTCTTCAGTTGGTTCCACAACGTATTGCGGAATAAAAGTACCGATTGATGCACTGTACTTATTCCTAATCTGTACGAGTAATGAAGGTTGGTAAATGTTGCTCCGGTTGCAAGGTATCTGTGATGAAGAAACAATTACCATTTGTATAAAAATCGTCCTGCATTTCAATTAATGCTTCATGATAGCTATCTTTTGTTCTGCAAAAATATTTATGCCATCAGGACCCAAATTAATAATATCTTATTCTTTTCCATTCTTAATATTCTATTATTTCTTATTTATGGAATTACAGATTGATACGAAATGGCAGAACGTTAGGGACTCCTTTGTGAAGTCCTTAAAAAAGAAGCTAGGACAGGGTGCTTCAAAGAAATACATTTATCATGATAATCTGATATTTTTAACGAAGCTTGTTCAAAAAGATGACATGGAGTCGAGCATTGAACTACAACTGCAGGAATGTAGAAAACACCAAGGAATAGAAGAGAACATCGGTGAAATTGTTGGTGCTACAGCAAAAGTTAGTCAATGATGTAACCGGAAAAAATAGTGCGAATCAAAGATGACACAGATCGGGAAATTTTGAAATCTCATCGCGAAAGAATGCTGAACCTGACAAGGATGAAGCGTTTTTCTTATCAATTTTACCGTCAGTCAGAAAAATGTCGGAAATGGACAAATTAGATTTTAGAATGCGCGTCTTGCAAATGATAAAAGACATTAACATCAGGAACGATAATATTAAATTTTATCTAGCTTATTAAGAATTCAATTTATAAAAGTAAATGGTATTGTTTTGCGATTATGGAATTTCAACGAATTTCGACTACCTTGTTACCGTGAGCATTTCTTTTGGACGTATAATAGAGGCTCTCATAATTGTATCCTGACATTTAAAGAAGTCTCCAAGCCGATCCACCAGGAAATCAAACGTACATTCGATAATAATTGAAGAACTTAGAATTGTTCTTTTTGAGTTTATTGTACACGGTGTAGAAGCTTCATTCTATACGAGTAAAATGTTGCTTGTATACTGCAAGCATATAAAATGTATTTATAATCTTTATTCACATGCCAAGTTTTGAGTTTCAATGTTCTCGGTAAGAGTTTAAAATAATTTTAAAAGTCGTAGCATATTCTTATTTTTGTAGACGCCTGGTATCGAACCAAGGAACTATTGGCAGATGCGAATAGACAAAATAACTTGTTAGGAGCCTATATTAATTAATGCAAAGTTTGAAGTACATGTCGTACCAGGAAGGTAGTGATATAAGACTCCCATCTGAAATGCATTGGGTAATGTATATGGCTTTCTGGGATCGAACCAAGGACCGTCAGCGAATTGCTAAAATTAGATTATGAAATAAATTTATGATCTCTACCCACGTACCGAGTTTCAAGTTTCCATGTCATCGGAAAGAGATCCAAAAAAATCTTAAAATTTGCCACAACACATTTTAAAGGGAAGATATTTGCCCTGACCTAGCTTCGAACCAAGGATAATCATCGAAGATGTCTTTTTGATTTTCATTGGATATGCACGGCATCTAGCAATCCCTCGAGTTTCAACTCTCTTCTTTCTCGGGAAGTGCCTCAAAAAAGTTTTCGAAAATCCCCACCATATATCTTTATAGGGAAAATCGGGACTTTGGGGTCTTCTGAAATTGAACCCATGACTCTGAGGTTCAAAATCGCATTTTTTCTGGCGATGAAACGTTATGGCCAATACGTCGTAAAAATTTCAAATCAATGACGTTTGTGGTTTAGCCTGTGAATTAGTATCCTATCTATCTATCTATCTATATGAATGAATCCGGAGAAGCATCTATATATAATAGATACCTTGCTGATAAAATTGGATGAGCCCAATACTCTCTTTACTATATTCTGCATTTTTTCCTCAAGTACAGCAGCCCAAAGATATGATTATCAACGCCCATGCACAAGTTTCCTGCTTAACAGCAAAAATCATAGTGGCCTCCGATTCCGTGAATGTCGGTACGTGTGAAAACCATAAGCCTCCGGCGCCGGACTAGGGGCAGGCGCCGGCACCGGTTTTGCCAGCACGTGTGCAAACGGCCTTAATCTTTCCTTAGGCTGGATGTTGCTGATTTTTTCCGAAAGCCTGTTTAAAAAAGTTAATTTTACCTATTTTGCTTTAACATCTGTGATTAATGTAGTTAAGCCATTAAGATCACCAGTTTGCTCCTTTTGAAATCTTGAAATTGAATTTCTTTTCCCATATTGTACCAACTCTCTCATCCCTTCTCAGTTGTCCTTATAAGAATCAACTACATCGTTTAGTTTTCTACCAACTGTTCCAAGTTTAGAAAATATTTTTTTGGATGAGAGTGCATAAATTTTTAGTCTAGCTTTCTTAAATTAGACTATATTATTATTTAAGTTCCATTAAAATATATTAATATCTATAAGAAAATCTTAAATTTAAATAAAAGGGAAGAGATTTTTGTGTAAACAAAAGAGACAACAACAATATTACCGCAAATACTATTATTTACTTCTGAATGTAACTGCTCTCTGTTAACATATAACCTCATCACTTGTTTTTATTGTAAATAGTGTGTGATTTCTCAAGACATTTTCCAATTGTTTTTAAGAAACACAGTCATCTATGAAAGGGAAGTACTCATCATTCTGAAAGAACTAAGAAAGGAAGGAAGGAAAGTTTTGATAAGTTTTTTTGGAGAAAAATACTATAAGCTGATAGACTAAGAGATGCTGATGCTTAGATAAGAGTAGGAGATTATGTAAAATAGCTTTGAATTAAAGTGAAACACTTTTTCAGAATCGGTTTGGAAATTTAAGTGGCTTAGAAGATTGTTAGGTATGCTTAAATTCCAGAAGCTGCAACAAGATGACAGAAGAGCCTCAGGATCAAAATGCAATGGGAGAACGATATTCAGTTTAAAGCTCTCAGAAGCTAAGGTAAGTTCCACTTAGAAGAATCTACCTTATACAGCTGCTATATTTATATTTTCAATGAATTTTAAACACTGTAAGCTTACTTTATCCTCTTTGACATAATACAAAACTTTTTTAATTGTGTTTTACTTGAATTTTTATTTTGTTACTTTCAAAGTGCGATCATATTATTTCTTGCTTTATTATATTACTCCGGTATTATCACTAACTTTCTAAAAACAATTGTAATTAGTACTGCTTAGACTGATTGTCTCATTCATTTCATCATTCTACCTGACTGACAACTGATTTTTTATCATAAATTCTGGTTTTCAGGCTTTACTTATCTCCTATGCTCATATTTTTAAATACTTTATCATGCCTTATGAAGTAATAGTAATGGTTCATGTTTGAGGAATTGCGTTGATATACGTTTCTAATTTTATATATGAGGGGCGTCCAAAAAGTAAGTTTCCCTGTTCTACCGCTCAGCCAAAAATAGAGGTAGGAAAGAGATAGTTGTATGGAGTGTTGATACAAGTGTGGTGGTATTACTGAGAAACTCTCAAGGCTGCCCAAGATACTTGATGTTTTTAAAACAATTACAATCATGTACACTTCTTTGGGCATTACCACGAGCTGTGAAATTAGAAGTTTTATTGGTTTTTCGACTGCAAAAAATGAAACATCAGTAGAGATTCATCCACAGTCTACGGTGAAGATGCCTTGTCTATCCAAGTGGTTTGTTACTGGCATACAATGTTCATCGAGGGACGAGAAACTCTTCATGACAAGGAGTGTAGCAGCAGACCATTGACGTCACGTCAAGCTGATGTGATCGATGCTGTTCACGAGACCATAGTGCTTGATAAAGGCTTCAGTTTGGATGAGATTCTTTTAAATTTTCCTCTGAGGTTTGAGATCAGCCGATCATTGCTGCATACCATCAGTGTTGATGAGCTGCAGTACAGGAAAGTCTGTGCTAGGAGAGTGCCCATATTGCTAACAGAAGACCATAATTGGCAACACATTGAGCCTGCTCGGTCTTTCTTGTAGTTGGTAGAGTGAGGCAGATGCACTGTTTTCCCGGATAGTCACTGAGGATGTAACTCGGGTGCACTATTCAGCCCCTGAATCAAAAAGACCATGCATGGTGTGGCAAAAAGGGTGAATGCGCTACACGGAGAGCAAAAGTTGCTGAGTCAGCCGGGAAGGTCGTGGCAATGATCTTCTGGGACGCCAAAGGAGTTCTTTTGATAGACTACCTGCCCCATGGGACATCCATCAACATTGCTTGTTATTGCGAGCTTCTGAAGACACTCTGATGAGCCATACAGAACAAACCACGCGGCATGCTGTCACGGAAAGTTTTGTTGATCCACAGCAACACAAGGCCACATTCTGCCCAAGAAACAGTGCTGCTACTGGAAAACTTCCGCTGGGATGTGTTTGGTAATTTAGCGTACTCACCTGACCTAGCCCCCAATGATTATCACCTGTTTCCTGAGCTGAAAAAACATCTTGGTGGTCGGTGATTCTCTAATGATGTTGACCTCAATTTTCATTGTTCGGAGGTAGAACACTGTGATGTCAGAATAAAAAAAACTGTTGCCAAGATACAAAAGATGTCTTTAAAGTGAAGGAGACTACATCAAAAAATAAAGAAAAATTTTAATTTCATTACTGAATAGTTTTTATAATTTTTAAATAATGATTTTATTTTCTCTATCCAGGGAAACTTACTTTTTGGACGCCCCTCGTATATACCCATTGTTTATGGTTTTCAATAATATTGTTTACATTTATATTTCATCACTAGGTATTATACCCATCCTCTTTAATTCTAAATAGCTTCCACATCGCATATTATTTCTTCATGCAAAGCTTAGGTCTGGAGTTATAATGATCTTTTGCTAGTATCTCTGGTGGAGTTTAACACCTAGTCACAGTCACCATACTACGCAGCTGTTACATGTATGAAAAACACCATTTACTACATGCCGTCATTTCTATAATCAATATCATTTTTTCCCTACAACCCTATGCTGTGGATTTTTCTTTTAACCGCAAATTAATCCTTTATTATCATAATAGGTCGTTATTACTAACAATGTAAAGCCTTATTCATCAATACTATGACTTCTATATTTTTATTCAGTAACTCAAATTTTCCTCCATTGATTCTCTTCACGTTCGTGTTTTTGATTTGGCTGAAAAACGTTTTCGAGGCAAATATTTATTTTGGTCCATTCAAAAACTCCAACCAAGTTCGCTGATTTACCCTGCTGTTCAACACCTTCACTTTCCTTTGGATTCAGAGTTTGCCAATAGCAGGGAGGAGGTGCAGGGAAAAGCTTGCAAAGTTGGATAATGGAAGAGAGAAGCTTTCTGAAATGAGTAAGAAAAGAACTTGGGTAATGTGCTCACATTGAAAGGGTCAGAACCAGAGGGTTGCAGTCACTCGGAGTCACCTGATGGTTTTGTATATTCTCGCATTGGGTATTAAGATATATCCATCAAAAACATAAAAAAATTCATACTAATCCCCATTATATATTTTTTTACAGGGAAACGTATTTTTAATGAATTATTTAGCATACATCAGTAGGAACAAGCATTACTTTGTGAAAATTCAGGTGATGAGAAACCTTTGCCATAAATTTTACCTACATGGTAATGCATATGAGTTTATTAGAATGAATTTTCATACGCATTTCTAGCTTAAGCTCTATCATTATGATTTCATTGACATTTATGTTTCAGGGTTAAAATATTTCATTGATATGTAAAGATCATACCATTCATGATGGCTCACTAATTATTATATTATTTTCAATATAATTTCCATCAAGTGATAATTTTAACTTAAGCTATAATTGTATTACATATTTATTTTCAAAAGATAGTGAAAAATATAGATAATTAACTAAGTTAATGAATATAAAATTATACTGTAGTTTTGTATTCTCAAATGAATGAATGAGACTAAATAATTACAAAAAACGATATTTAGAGTCTAATGTTACAACACAGAATGGAATTATTTTCATCTATTCAAGCATTCAATGATTATTTTAAACTGGTCTTTGTATACTAAATGTCACAATATGAAATACATTTATATTATTAAATAATATTGGTAATATTACATGCTGGTAATTTATTAATCTTTAACTTCATTTTATCATAAGTTCTTAAGTTGTCCCATAATATGTTTTTGCAAAAGCCAAAGGTTCATATGGAATTTTACGTAAAATTTCAAAGACAGGAGTGGTTTAAGGTAAAATGGAGTGGAAATTATTGGACGATGACATTTTTGAAGAATCTTTAAATTGGAATTTAGCTTCAATGAAATTATTTCAATCATGAAAACTACTTATAAAAGTGTACACATGCATCAGTTTGAATCAAAGAAAACCTGGGCTACATTTAACTAAATTTCCTTCTCATATATAATCTTCAGGTGTACTTGGTTGTCCCCCCATGAGAGGCGCCCCAACTCCATGAACTCAGGGGCTTTCAAGGAGCGCTTCAACAGAAGATACCTTCATCTTGTTCGCAAGTACTCCCAAGTGATTGTGGGGCAGTTCTTCAGACATCACCACTCAGATTCCTTCCGAGTCATCTACAATGAGAGAGGTAAGTTTATTTCTTCACATATTCTAACATTGATTAGTAAATATGCGTTAGTATAGAGGTTTGAAGAGTGAAAATCACTGTAATCATTTCAAAGGTAATATCCAAAGATTTTTATAGCATTAATCATAAAATATAAAGATTAATAATGTTAGGTTTCTTATGCCTAAATTAATTAAAAATGTTATCATTTTCCACTAAAATTTAAGGACATGAGTAGGACAGAGGATTAGAATATTTCAATACTATCATTAAACATTTAATAATGAAAAATAGATGATGGATAATATTCTGTTGATTATTCTTCACTGTTTGCCTCAACTCAATATCTTTCTTTAAATGTACTATATGTTCCATCTACAGAGAGCTACAACAAATAAAGCTACTACAAATCTTTGCATTCCTTTACCTCCTCCTAAACTGAGGATTCTGACTATATAATATATGAATTAAAGCTTTTTTGTTGTAGCCATTTTTATATCTCCGGAAAGGGAAATCTAGAAACTCAAATATTTCTTGAGGGATCTAACCTCATTAACTTCAGCACTAGGATTCCATCTATGTTACGAGTCTGGCTACGCAAAACTTTTAATCGGGGATTTTGTATATTATAGGTTGTTTAGTGGGACCACATGGCTCATTTCGTTATTTATGTATAGAAAATAAAAGAAATTGTGTCTTTAAACAGTGTCCTTCTTCGGCAAACTGGCAAAAATCCTAATGTTAGCAACCTTTTTGCCATTCAAAGATGGAAAAAATTAGAGATAGCTAAGCTCAACCCTCACTTATTTATTTAAATTTGATTCATTAACAGTCATTACGACCAATTACAATGAATGTTACAACAATATATTGAAATAAACATATTTATAAATATCAACAAAGCTGCATTGAGATGCAACCAAACATTTGTAAAAAGCAAAAAAAGATGTTAGTGGGTTAATTTAAATTAAATGAGAAAAAAAAATAAGATAAAATAATAAAAAATAGTAATCATAAGTTACAAAAGGAGATGTAAGGGGAAAAAACAATAATGATGGGAAAAAATGAATAAATAAGTATGAGGGAAAGATGAAAAGGACGAAACTCGAGACAACGAATTAAGCTAAAGAGCGAGATTAATGAATGGACAAAAGGAGTGAATTAATGGGGGAAAACAGTTCAAGGGAAGGGTTATTGGATAAGAGAGAATTGAAAAGTGTTGGAATTCGATAGAAAATTGATCTTTGAGAGATTGAAAGCATGAAACGAGGTACGTGAAGGAGGTTAGAATTACGGGAAGGGATGCGAAGGGAAAAGCAAGGGAGGATGTCGGTAGTTCTGCAACGGCCATTAACGATTGCGTGAAGAAATTTTAAATCAAATGATTTGCGACGATGAAGAAGAGAAGAAATGCCGAGAGAGCTAAGGATTTGATCACGAGAACAGTTGTAAAAGTGGGGCCCTCGCAGACGAACAATTGAGGTGAAGAAGTTTAAGGGACGGTTGAGCCTTTTGAGGTTGGAAGGGGTAGCAGATTGCCATATTGGGATGCAATAGTCCATAATGGGGCTAACACAACCAGTAAAGATAGACTTTAGGGCCAAAGGGTCGGCAATTTCTGTGAACCGGGAAAGCATTCCAATCAGTGACATACACCTTGAAGTGACCCAGCTCACATGTTCACGGAATTTCAATTTCCTGTCGAAAATCACTCCAAGGTCTTTGTGAGAAGAAACGGTATTAATAATTTCACCGTTAAGGTGATACACAGGTGGAGTAATGTCCTTCTTCAGGGAAAACGACATCACCGCAGACTTACACGGATTTATTTTCGCTATTGATGCTATTTTAATATTTGAAGCAATTTCATTCAACTTTAGGTCTGCCAATATCCTGGATGTTTTTGGCTCCTTCAGTGACACCCTGGCAAACCCCTAGTGGAGCAAATAATCCCAGAGTTCGTCTGTACAAATTTGACACCGACACGGGACAGGTAAAATATCTACATACATATAAACTCTGCATATATCTCAAAAACAACTAAAAAGACTCTCTCTAAACTTGTGAATTACTGAATATAATTTTATTCATCCTCAACATTATGAATCTATTTGGAGGTAAAATTAATATTTTGATGAAAATTATGTATATGTATTGTGCGAAATTGTGATCTGAAAATTAAGTCTTGGCCTATTTTTTCACTTTTAATTTCTTCAATTTCATTGATTATGAAGTAAAACCCTGTAATAATAAGTTCATTACCTACTTAAATACTTCAATTAATATCTAATATAAAACATTTCATAACAGTTGATATAACCTACTTAAAATACAAATTACTCTAATATTTCATTAATCAATTATCTCATATGTGTGTATTAAACCAATCATTTTTATTGATTGTATAAGTAACATTCTTCGTTTTCCTAGATTTGGTCACAGTAAATCTCAGAGAAAGGGAAAGCTAGTTTACAAATTTTAAAGTTTGAAGCAAACATTTATGTGTTTATCTTTTGACAGAAAGCCAGAGCATTGCAGAGCTTCGTATTAGATATAGGAGAATTGAGTGACTACCTATCCCAGTGTAGACCCCTCTTACCAAGGGCAGTGGGTAGAACACACCACATCGCAAGGGGGGCCTGAACTATGATCCCTTACCTAATACTAGTTTCTCTCCCCTAGGTGTTAGACTTTGTTCAATACTTCTTGAAGCTGAGCTCCGCAAACCACAGAGATCACGCCGATGGCAGGTGGAATACAACCTCACCTCCCTCTATGGCCTTCCCAACGTGTCGGCCACATCTTTACACGAGTTAGTCGAGACCTTCTGCTCTGGACCTACCGTTGACTACAGCGCCTCTTTCTACGGCGGCTGCGACTCAGGTGTGGGAAAACCCTACTCCCTGTTGGGGATTCTGTGCATCAGCGCTGTCCTCATATTTGGGCGATGAGGTGGTGAACCAATCGACTTGATCTAATACGAGGAGATGCAGAGAGCGAGGATGTTGACATTTTTCTAACGAGAATCCTACTGTACTTTTAGGGAATGAGATTACCTCGGGACACTTCTGTGCTCCGTATCTGAAAGGAATGGAAGAGGCGTCCATTGTTTTTGGTAAGTGGACCAAAAAGATAGAGGAGTCTTTTATTCCCTCTCCAAGTCGGTTTCTTGTTACGTGTGGCGAAAAATAAAGGTGGCAAGACGAAAAGCGCTTCTCCGTTCCCTTACGTCTCGAGCTGACCGATGTTACAGTTGCTTTTTACTGTAAAAGCTTTTTTATTCATTGCGTGAAGCAATACGTGTTACGGAGTATATTGAATTTGTGGTAAATTTCTAGTTTCACACAGTCAGCCTTTTTTTTCCCTCAAGTGGTAAAACTAGAAATTTACCACAAACGCTTCATAATCCTCTATGGTTTTCTCAAATTCTTACAAAATCCATGCATATTATTAAATCTTTAGTAAGTCTAGCGGCAAAACCCCAAGTATGTTTCATAAACAGCTAACGAGACGACTTTTTGGTCAATCACATGTAAAGGAAATTTTTGCCGATAAACATCCATTCGCTCAACTCTTTGTTTAAACTAAACATGAACATGATGAAATATGATGATTAATATTTCCATGAGGATCATAACACTGCCATATGTTTTTAGCTTCGCATACATAAGCGCTTTAAAGGTGGTAACACAAATTCGGTAAAGAAACTAGAAATTTACCTCCCTGATATTTGTTTTCTGTCAATGTTTTTGGAACACACAAGAAAATGTTGCAGAACTGTACTTTTTCTGTTTCTTCAGGATGTTAAATCAGCATTAAATGTCTTTAAGTGCAAGTTGTTCGTGCTTTTAAAAGCCCCAAATGTAAAATCTAACAAAAATAAAAGTATCGAAGCTTTTTTATTCCAATGGTGGCGTTTTATTTCGATCCTTCTCCTTTGGTACAGCTGAGTTGTATCAATGTTGAGTATAATTTGCATTTAATATTCTTGGTGTAAAATGTTTCCACTAGACATCTCACAAGTTATGCTGTTTTTGATGGCTTTAAGTTGAGTTTTGATCAATGGGCGTACATTACACACTTTCTCTTGTAGTCTAACCACAATATGTATATTAATGACTTAGCCATCTTTCAATAAAATTACATAATAAATTTGCTATTTGCACGGATACATATGCGGGCTCATGCATACAATAATCAGTAAGAATATTTATATTTTTTTATTGACCACTTTTATTGTTACATGCGTGAACAAAAAATTTGAAATGATGAATCCAAATAGAAGTATATTCATTCTAGGGATGGTGGAAAAAGATGACTATTGAATATCAGAAAAGGGAAAAGGAATAAGATGAGTTTACAATTTATTAACCTTCAATGGACAATTTTCCATCTACCATGAAAATTTGCTGAAATTATTACTAGGTGCAAGGTAGTAGACACTAGGAAAGTATTACTAGGTATAAAAGGCATCGAATCCCTGGTCTTGATATGTCTTTGGGCTGAAAACTGTGCAAATGCACTTATGGTAGTCATGAATATCTTCTACATAAGTAGCGTAGGACTTGAGTGATTTTAGTGTAATAATTAGAAAAAGAACTCTAAAAGAAGATGAGCAGTAACGTCAGATATGGAAGAGGATGTTGTGGCATCCAGAGAATTTTCTTTTAGTTTGACTTGTACTTGCACTGTGAAAGAATTATACATTACCTTTGTTTTTGTTAGACCTGGAGTCCTATCTTCTGTCCCACTGTGTTTAGTTCTTGAAGTCTTGAAATTAGATCTTCTGCTTTGGCTCCAAAGAGAAATATATCATCTGCAAAACGCAGGTGACTTATCTATTCACCATTCACTTTTAATCCCTTCTCTTCCCAAACAAAGGTTTTAAAAACTTCTTCCAAAACTGCTGTGCATAAGATGGACTGTGACCTTGTCGAACTCCCTTCTCAATCTTCAATTGATCGGTCTCTTCATGCAGCATTACAGAAGCTGTGGCATTCTCATAGATACTGCATAAGAGTTGAATGTGCTCAGTATCTATCCCTTGATTCTTCAGAGTGGAAGAGTTACTTATAGAGTCGAAGCCTTGTTTGTAGTCTACAAAGCAGAGGACAAGTGTCATATCATACTCATTTGTTCTGTTGATAATTTCCTGTAGTATGTGGATTAGGTCCATAGTGCTGAAGCCCTTTGGAAATACTGCTTGTTCTCTATGCTGGGATAAGTGAAAGTCTAGGAGTAGTAATGATGTCAAACGGGTAGATCTGTTTGGAACACGATAATTGTTAAGGTAAGTTAAGGGAGGACAGTCATAAAGGGAGTTCAGCAGTGAATGTAAGAAGGATAAATCATGTTTTAATCTAGTGACAGAAAGAGATTACAAGGACAGTAATGATAAAATAGAATTTTTAGAGGCTTGACGGACAGAAATCATGAATATCTTTTAAATCAATTGGAATGAGGCTGATGGGGTGGTAATTCTTCAAATCTTCTTTGCTTTCTTGTACAGGATATATAAATCACATGAAGACAAAGGAACCTCTGTCCACTACGAAACTCTTGAAATGATTTTTACAACAGGACGCTATTGATTTAGGATAATATCTCCCGTAGGAATGCTTTGCATCTTCATAGTCACCTCAAGTGATTTAGATCAAAATTGGAATTGCTTTTTGCAATTCCGCTTAGCCCAGGTTCACGTGGCTGGGAATCGATTCCGTTTCCGCATTTGACAGTTTCCGTTCAACACAGAGTAACAATGCATGTAAAACCCTATTATGACTGCCAGGACCAAAATTTTTTTCCGGATAAGACAGGTTTCCGTTTCACATGTGATCCGCTTAAGGCAGGTTTCACTGTATTAATGTTTCTCAAAGATATAAAGATGTATTTTTATAATATAGTTTCTTCTTGGTTCTTAAGAGGGCATATTCTTTTTATAAATGTAAGCAAATTATCAGCTTCTTTAGATGTGTATCTTCTTTGTGCATAAATCGTTGAACTGCCTTTTCTCTTGTGCAATAAAGATAGGTAGATAAATAAACTAATAGAATTAAAGAAAGTATCATATCAGCGGTGGAATACACTACTTTCCCAATCAAAGGGTAGGAGATAGAAGATTGTCATTCATCTTAGAATGCAATCTATTTATGATAAAGGTATCTCTTTTACATCTTTCAGTTATTTCTATCAGTAGATTTGCACTAATTTTTCACATCTACATTATTTGCGACAGGGTTAATGCTGTGAATAATACATATTTCCAAAGATTCATTTAGGTTTTTTGTATCCATAACAAAATTTTTCCTTTTCAATATCAAATAACATTATTTATGATTATTATTTACCAATAAGATTAAATTGGTGATGGATTGACTTAAAAATGTGTTTATAATTTAAATGTGTTGAAAAACGCCTACGAGAAGAAGAGTAAAATTATCGTTTAGGACTGTTTGGGAAATTTGTTTTTAATACTAGAAATAGCCTGATTTCCTATAATTTTACCCAAACTTTTCACCAAACCCATACAGCACAGTTCGGGGAATATTTGTATAATATTCTTATAATATAGGTATATCATGTGGTATAAACGTCCAATACAGGGGTATAATAAACTTATATTTAGAGGGGTCTTGAGAGAGAAAAAAGGTATATTATAAGTATATTGCCATGTGGAAAATATACGACTACCTCTACTAGTGACATCTGTTGGCAGATATTACTACTACATAGCTCGGCCACCGCAACAAGTTACCGTGGCTGCCGCTAGGTGCACTAATGCATATGCATATTTCGATCGCCCTGTCGTGGTGCTTATTATATATCAATTATTTCTATACTAATAATCAATTACATTCATTATTATTACTAATGGTCTAATGGTAATCATTATTAATACCAATATTCAAAATTTGGATAGGAAAATTAATACACGAGAAACAGTAAATTTTGAATAAATTTATTTATTGAATAACTTAGTAGAAAGAACAATATTCACATCACAGCTGCACAAGATGGGTAGCAATTCCTCCACTTCATCAAATTTCTTGTAAGTCCACTGCATTCTGCTGAGTCCGATGCTCATGTCCAAGGTGATTGTACTGCACCCTTAACCTTCATCCAGGCACGCGGACGGTAGTTAACCGTCACATCCATAAAAGCGCGTGCAATTTTTGCCTGGAGGTGTGCAGCACGCCCGGATGAGGGTTAAAAATTAAAGGAAATTGTATTACATCACACTATTCACAGAATAGAGGCTTGCTATTATGCCTACTGGCAACAACTTGACTGTCTTATTGCCCTGTCCACAGTTCTATAACTAATAAAAGAAAAAACTGATTGCATGCATTGAAGTTGCACCACAACTAACTATAGTTTATATACTGCTACTGCTACTGTATAGTATACTGCAGTTGAATAATGAAACTTAAAGTTTGCCATGGCCTCGTTTGTAAAAACAGGGTATACCACGTGAAGGTATACCCTGTTTATTCTCAAAGGGGGAAAAGGGACGGAATTTTCTCATTATTCATGGTGTTACAAAGACATTAGTCCTATCACATTCAACAGGTGGATACCCAAGTAAAACGACATCCTTGGGCCAATGCTGGCAAACCGTTGTTGTCCACGGTTGGCCAAGGGTATGGAATGGCACTCTGCCTCACTATTTGCCAACCCACCATTCCCCAACGTTGGGCCAACCAACACCAGCCAACATAGGCCCAACCGTAACTTCGTTGGCCCTACATTGGGCCAGCAAAGTAATTACTCTTTGCCAACATTAATGCTACTCTTTTCCAACAGGAAATGCACCTTTCATATTATATATAAAATTACACAGAGGCAATTCAAGGAGTGAAATAATAAATACCAAGAGATATATATAAAAAAGTTTGTCATATATTTCCCAAAATGATTATATTAATTCATATTTACAAATTTAATTACAAATCTAAGAGAATGTTAAATTGCAAATAAAATACTGGAAAAAGTTCTATATTACAAAATGTATATTTACAATTTTTGTCTTGATTCCAAAGAATACTTTACATAAAGTACTTCCTAATTATATAAGTTAGTTTTACCGAAATTTAATTTTTTTCCCTCTATTTTGCGTTAATTTTCGTCATTTTATCGAGATATGATCGAAAAAAGCAATGAAAACGCATAATTTTAGCAAAATTTCAATTTTTTTTCTCTATTTTGCCTTAATTTTCGTCATTTTATCGAGATATGATCGAAAAAAGCAACGAAAACGGATAATTTTAGCGAAATTTCAATTTCTTTCCTCTATTATGAGATATGTTTTCAACTTAAAAAAGTACGATCACATTTCGGATTATTACACGAAACTCTCACTACCAAAGCTTGATCTCCGGCGCAAGCATCACTTTCTTTGCACCACGAACAAATTATTATCTACTAAATCTCCCAATTACATTCACTCTTTATTTTTGTCCTTGGATTGCATTCATGACCGCAATACAAGAGGTCGCAAACAACTATTGATTCCTCAACATAGAACCGAGATCTTTCACAATTCATTTACAGTTACTGCTATTAACCTCTGGAACGCACTTCCTCAAGTAATACAAAACTCATCCACCATTTTTACCTTTAAGCGTACATGTCACAATCATCTCATAACTATCTAAAGCAGAACTTAAATGCACCTAAATTCACAACTCCATCATCCCAACCTTGTTAAACAATTGTTTGGTTCTGATCCGCTGCCCCATGTCATGAATATATGTACAATATTAACGATTAGTTAACTTAGATTTTGTTTTAGTATCTTCCAACTTGCAAGCCGCAAATGTTTTAATCCTTTTGATTTCCGCACATCTTTTTATTTATTTTTTTATTTGTTTTTATTTAATTTATTATATTTTTTGTTTATTTTCTCTTTTTGTCTTTTAACACTTTCCTATAAACTATGTTTTTGATTATTTTCAGAGTAGTAGACCTTTTAATGTTTCATTTGTATGTTTTTCTTAATGTAATTTCATTTTCTTCATTTCTTTGAGATTTATCTCCCATTATTCAACCTTTATTTTAATTCATCTATAATTAATGTCAGTTTAGTGAAGTTGATTTATATTATCTGATTGTTTGTAATGCAGTTATGTTATTTCTCCTTTCTTTTTGTACAATTTTTATATTTTCACTGCCAGTCTATCATAACCCTTTTCTTTCTCCTTCATCAAAAATAAAATTTTCTATTGTAGATTTCGCAGGTTTTTCACACTCACCTTCCTGTGAGTGTTTTCCTGCAGTGGAAATTTTTTTCCTAAGCTCTCAGCTAAGGTTTTTTAAAAATTCACATACTAGTTTTCTTCGTGTACTTTTGCAAACTATCTCTTTCTTTCTGTTTTACATAAGACGATGGATTAGGTGTAAAAAGAGACTTTCTAGTCTCAATCTCGCCCGAATTAAGTTCATTTATTATTATATATTATTATTATTATTTTGCCTTAACTTTCGTCATTTCATCGAGATATGATCGAAAAAAGCAACGAAAACAGATAATTTTAGCGATTTTTCAATTTCTTTCCTCAATTTTGCATTATTTTTGGACATTTTATCGAGATATGATCGAAAGAAGCAACGAAAACGGTTAATTTCACCGAAATATCAGTTTCTTTCCTATATTTTGCCTTAATTTTCATAATTTAATCGAGATAAGATCGAAAAAACAACGAAATCGTATAATCTTAGCATATTTCAATTGCTTTCCTGTATTTCGCCTTAATTTTCGTCATTTTATTTAAAGAAGATCGAGAAAAGCAACGAAAATGGATAATTTTAGCAAAATTTCACTTTTTTCCTCAATTTTGACTTAAATTTCGTAATTTTAACGAGATATGATCGAAAAAAGCAAGGAAAAAGGATAATCTTAGGGAAATGTCACATTTTGTTTTTCTATCTTGCACTTATTTTCGAAAGTATAACGAGATATAATCGAAAAAATCAACGAAAACCTAAACGTTTAGCTAAATTTTACCACTTTATCTCTATTTTATCCTTTTTTTCGACATTTTATAGAGATATGATCGAAAAAAGCTAAGAAAACAAATAATTACACCGAAATTTCAATTGCTTTCCTCTATTTTGCCCTTATTTTCGATATTTTATCGAGATATGATCAACAAAACGAACCAAAACGGATAGTAATAGAGATATTTTAATTTTTTTCCTCTATTTAACCTTCATTTTCGTCTTTTTATTTCGATAAGATCGAAAAAAAGCAACGAAAATGGGTAATTTTAGCCAAATTTCGCGTTTTTTTCTCTATTTTGCGCTTATATTCGAAATTTTACCAAGATATGATCGAAAAAAGCAACGAAAACGCATAGTTTTAGCCAAATTTCAATTTGTTTCTATTTTGCCTCAAATTTTGTCATATAAACGAGATATGATAGAAAAAAGCAAGGGAATCGGATAATTTTAGCAAAATTTCAATATTTTTCCTCTATTTTACCTTAAATTTTTCCTCTTTATCGAGATATGATCGAAAAAAGCAAGGAAAACGGATACATTTAGAAAAATTTCTCTTTTTTCTCTCTATTTTGCCCTTTTTTTCGATATTTTACAGAGATATGATCGAAAAAAGGAACGAAAACGCATAGTTTTAGCCAAATTTCAATTTGTTTCTATTTTGCCTCAAATTTTGTCATATAAACGAGATATGATAGAAAAAAGCAAAGGAATCGGATAATTTTAGCAAAATTTCAATATTTTTCCTCTATTTTGCCTTAAATTTTTCCTCTTTATCGAGATATGATCGAAAAAAGCAAGGAAAACGGATACATTTAGAAATATTTCTCTTTTTTCTCTCTATTTTGCCCTTTTTTTCGATATTTTACAGAGATATGATCGAAAAAAGGAACGAAAATGGATAATTTTAGCCAAATATCACTTTTTTCTCTATTTTGCCCTTATATTCGAAATTTTACCTAGATATGATTTAAAAAAAGCAAAGAAAACGCATAATTTTAGACAAATTTCAATTGTTTTCCACTATTTTGCCTAAAATTTCATCTTTTCATCGAGATATGATCGAAAAAAGCAACGAAAACTGATAGTTTTAGCGAAATTATAATTCATTTCCTCAATTTTGCATTAATTTTAGTATTTTTATCGAGATATGAAGCGAAAAAGAAACGAAAACGGATAATTTTAGCCTAATTTCAATTATTTCCTCTATTTTGACTTTTTATCGAGATATGATCAAAAAAAGAAACGAAAACTGATACTTATATGAATATTATACTTTTTTCCTCTATTTTGCCCTTTTTTTCGACATTTTATAGAGATATGATCGAAAAAACAACGAAAACAGATAATATTAGCAAAATCGCATTTTTTTCTTCTCTATTTCGCCCTTATTTTCGTTATTTTATGGAGATATGATCGTAAAAACCAACGAAAACGGATAATTTTAGCTAAATTTCAATTTTTTATTCTCTATATTGCCCTTATTTTCGATATTTAACGAGATATGATCGACAATAAAAATTATAACGGATAATTTCAGCGAAATTTCAAGTTTTTCCTATAATTTGCTTTCATTTTCGTCTTTTTATACAGATAAGATCAAAGAAAGCAACGAAAATAGATAATTTTAGCAAAATTTCACTTTTTTTCTCTATTTTACATTCATTTTCGTCTTTGTATTTATATAAGATTGAAAATAACAACGAAAACGGATAATGTTAGCTATATTTCAAATTCTTAATCTATTTTGCCTTAAATTTTGCCTTTTTATCGAGATATGATCGAAAAAAGAAACGAAAACTTATACTTTTAGCAAAATTTTACTTTTCTTACTCTATTTTGCACTTTTTCTTCGACATTTTATAGATATATAATCGAAAAAAGTGATGAGAACGGAAAATTTTAAGAAATTTCAATTTTTTTCCTCCATTTTGCCCTTATTTTCGAAATTTTACCGAGATATGATCGAAAAAAGGAACGAAAACGGATAATTTTAGCCAAATTTAAATTTCTTTCCTCTATTTTGCCTTACATTTCATCTTTTCATCGAGATATGATCGATAAAAGCAACGAAAACTGACACTTTTAGCAAAATTTTACTTTTTTTCTCTATTTAGCCCTTTTTTCCACATTTTATAGAGATACCATCGAAGAAACCAACGAAATTGGATAATTTTTGCAAAATTTCACTTTATCTTCTCTTTTTTGCCCTTATTTTCGAAATTTTACCTAGATATGATCGAAAAAAGCATTGAAAACGGATAATTTTAGAAAAATTTCAATTTCTTTGTCTTTTTTTGCCTTAATTTATGTTTTTTACCATGATATGATAGAAAAAAGCAACGAAAATGGATAATTTTAGCCTAATTTCAAATATTTCCTCTATTTTGCCTTAAATTTTGCCTTTTATCGAGATATGATCGAAGAAAGCTACGAAAAGTGATAATTTTAACCAAATTTCAATTTTTTTCCTCTATTTTGCCCTACATTTCGTCTTTTCATCGAGATATGATCAAAAAAAGCACCGAAATCGTTTCATCTTAGTAAATTTCAATTATTTTCCTCCAATTTTCCATAATTTTCATTATTTAAAAGAGATAAGATCGAAAAAGCAAAGAAAACGGGTAATTTTAGCAAAATTTCAATATTTTCTTCTCTATTTTGCTCTTATTTTCGAAATTTTACCTAGATATGATCGAAAAAAGAAAGGAAAACGGATAATTTCAGCCAAATTACAATTTTGTTCCTGTATTTTGCCTTAAATTTTTCCTTTTCATCGAGATTTGATCGAAAAAAGCAACGAAAACGGATAACTTTAGTGAAATTTCAATTTTTCTCCTCTATTTTGCCCTTATTCTCGAAATTTTACCGAGATATGATCAGAAAAAGCAACGAAAACGGTAAATTTCAGCCGAATTTCAATTTTTTTCCTGTATTTTGCCTTAAATTTTGTCTTTTTATTGAGATATATGGTCGAAAAAAGCAACAAAAACTGATAATTTAAGCGGTATTTCAATTCATTTCCACTTTATTTCCTCAATTTTGGTCATTTTATCTAGATATGATCGAAAGAAGCGACAAAAAATGATAATTTCATAAAAATATCAATTTCTTCCCCCTTTTTACTTTCTCCATATACGAAGTATAGAGAAAGTATTGTTTTCATGAAAAAATTCGACTTCGAGATTTCAACGGAAATACATGTTTTGGGGTCCCTAGAACACGTTTTGACCATTTTCGGAATGATGTCTGTGTGTATGTGTGTGTGTGTGTGTGTGTGTGTGTGTGTGATAGTGGACGCTCTAACGTGAAAACTATTGGTCGTATCAACACCAAACTTCATATATAGTACTGTGGTGTGTGCTGTCAGAGTTGATTAGGTTTTGGAGTAAATCGGTCAACCGGAAGTCGAGCTTTATTCATTAAAGCTCATTTCCGGTTTTCAAAATATCTCCATAAATATGATATATACGTATATTGTATTACTTATAAAAGTTTTAGATAATGTAATTTACTATAACTTTAGTATTTAACATATTTTTGTATCACCGGTTGATTAGGAGTTATTCGAGAAACACTGATAAACCGGAAGAAGATGATTATGTACTTTGTGGGCGCTCTAACATGAAAACTATTGGGCGGATCAACACCAAATTTCATATATAGTACTTCTATTACAGTTTTTAGAGTTGATTAGTTTTTGGAGTAAATCGGTTAACCGGAAGTTGAGCTTCATTCTTCAAAGCTCATTTCCGGTTTTCAAAATATCTCCACAAATATGATATTTAGGTAAATACTATTACTTTTAAATGTTTTAGAAAATGTAATTTACTATAACTTTTGTATGAAACATATTTTCGTATCACTGATTGTTTAGGAGTTATTCCTGAAATACTGATAAACCGGAAGTTTCTGATTATGTACTTTGTGGGCGCTCTGGGCTCTATGGGCGAAAGGCCAGTTTCATCGTTTTTCATCCAGCATGCCCCGAACAACATTATTTATAATGTTCAGAGTTCGAAATTACTGTCGTAGATATGTATTTACATCTTATATATGGAGAAAGTCATGTGCTGGCCACATCAGATTTTTTGCCTTAATTTTCGTTTTTTTTACCGTGTTATGATAGAAAAAAGCAACGAAAACGGAGAATTTGAGTTAAATTTCAATTTTTTTCCTCTATTTCGAATGCAATTACGTCTTTTTATTTGGATATAATCGAAAAAAGAAACGAAAACTGATACTTTTATGAAAATTTTACTTTTTTCTTCTCTATTATTCCCTTATTTTCGAACTTTTACCGAGATATGATCGAAAAAAGCAACGAAAACGAATGTTTTTAGCCAAATTTCAATTTTTTTCCTGTATTTTGCCTTAAATTTCGTTTTTATTGAGATATGATTGAAAAAAGCAACGAAAACTGATACTTTTAGGAAAATTTTACTTTTTTTCTCTATATTGCCCCTTTTTTCCACATTTTATAGAGATACCGTCAAAAAAACCAACGAAATTGGATAATTTTAGCAAAATTTCACTTTATTCTTCTCTATTTTGCCCTTATTTTCGAAATTTTCCCAAGATATGATCGAAAAAAGCAACGAAAACGGATACTTTTAGCCAAATTTCAATTTTTTTCCTGTATTTTGCCTTAAATTTTTTCTTTTTATTGAGATATATTGTCGAAAGAAGCAACAAAAACTGATAATCTTTTCGATATATTTAAATTCATTACCTCTTTTATTCGTCAATTTTGGTCATTTTATCGAGATATGATCGAAAGTAGCAACAAAAACGGAAAATTTTAGAAAAATATAAATTTCTTTCCCTTTTTTGCCTTAATTTTCGTTTTTTTACCGTGTTATGATAGAAAAAAGAAACGAAAACGGAGAATTTGAGTTAAATTTCAATTTTTTTCCATTATTTTGAATGCAATTTCGTCTTTTTATTTAGATAAGATCGAAAAAAGCAACGAAAAAGGATAACTTTAGCCTAATTTCATATATTTCCTCTATTTTGCCTTAAAATTTTCCTTTTAATCGAGATATGATCGAAAAAAGAAACGAAAACTGATACTTTTCTGAAAATTTTATTTTTTTCTTCCCTATTTTGCCCTTATTTTCGATATTTTATGGAGATATGATCGAAAAAACCAACGAAAACGGATAATTTCAGCCAAATTTCAATTTTCTCCTGTATTTTGCCTTAAATGTCGTCTTTTTATTGAGATATGATCGAAAAAAGCAACGAAAACTATAATTTTAGCGATATTTCAATTCTTTTCCTCTATTTTTCCTCAATTTTGGTCATTTTATCTAGATATGATCGAAAAAAACAACAAAAACTGGTAATTTTAGAAAAATATCAATTTTTTCCCCCTTTTTACTTTCTCCATATACGAAGTATAGAGAAAGTATTGTTTTCATGAAAAAATTCGACTTCGAGATTTCAACGGAAATACACGTTTTGGGGTCCCTAGAACACGTTTTGACCATTTTCTGAATGATGTCTGTGTGTATGTGTGTGTGTGTGTGTGTGTGTGTGTGTGTGTGTGTGTGTGTGTGTGTGTGAGTGTGTGTGTGTGTATGTGTGTGTGTGATAATGGGCGTTCTAACTCAAAAACTAAAAGTCGTATCAATACCAAACTTCATATATAGTACTGTTGTGTGTGCTGTCAGAGTTGATTAGTTTTTGGAGTAAATCCGTTAACCGGAAGTCGAGCTTTATTCATTAAAGCTCATTTCCGGTTTTCAAAATATCTCCATAAATATGATATATACGTACATTGTATTTCTTATAAAAGTTTTCGATAATGGAATTTACTATAACTTTTGTATTTAATATATTTTTGTATCACCACTTGATTAGGAGTTATTCGTGTAATACCGATAAACCGGAAGTATCTGATTATGTACTTTGTGGGCGCTCTAACATGAAAACTATTTGTCGGATCAACACCAAATTTCATACATAGTACTTTTATTACAGTCGTTAGAGTTGATTAGTTTTTGGAGTAAATCGGCTGACCGGAAGTCGAGCTTCATTCTTCAAAGCTCATTTCCGGTTTTCAAAATATCTCCATTAATATGATATTTAGGTGTATACTATTATTTATAAATGTTGTAGAAAATTTATTTTACTATAACTTTTGTATGAAACATATTTTTGCATCACTGATTGTTTAGGAGTTATCCATGAAATACTGATAAACCGGAAGTTGCTGATTATGTACGTTGTGTAAAGCTCATTTCTGGTTTTCAAAATATATCCATAAATATGATATATTGGTATATTGTATTCCTTATAAAAGTTTTAGATAATATAATTTACTATAACTTTTGTATTTAATATATTTTTGTATCACTGGTTGATTAAGTTATTCGTGCAATACCGATAACCCGGGAAGTAGCTGTTATGTCTTTTGTGGGCGCTCTAACATGAAAACCATTCGTTGTATCAACTTTAAATTCCACCTATAGTGTTTTTGTTGGTGTCGTTAGAGTTGATTAGTTTTTGGAGTAAATCGGTTGACCGGAAGTCGAGCTTCATTCTACAAAGCTCATTTCCGGTTTTCAAAATATCTCCATAAATATGATATTTAGGTATATACTATTAATTATAAATGTTTTAGAAAATTTATCTTACTATAACTTTTGTGTGAAACATACTTTTATATCATCGATTGTTTAGGAGTTATTCATGAAATACCGATAAACCGGAATTTGCTTAGTATGTACTTTGTGGGCGCTCTCACATGAAAACTATTTGTCGTTTCAACACCAAATTTCATGTATATTACTTTGGTTGTTGTGATTAGAGTTTATTATTTTTTAGAGTATATCATTGACCTGGAAGTTGAGCTTTACTCTTCGAAGCTTATTTCCGATTTTGCAAAATACCTCTATAAATATGATATTTAGGTATATACTATTATTTTTAAAAGTTTTAGAAAAATAACTCTACTACACCTTTTGTTTTAAACATATTTTTGTATCACTGATTGTTTAGGAGTTATTCGTGAAATACCGATAAACCGGAAGTTGCTGATTATTTACTTTGTGGGCGCTCTTACCTGAAAACTATTTGTCGTATCAACACCAAATTTCGTACATTTTATTTTGGTTGGTGTCGTCAGAGTTGATTAGGTTTTGGAGGATATCGGTTTACCAGAAGTCGATCTTTATTTTTGGAACCTCATTTCCGTTTTTGAAACATTTCACCATTAATCCTTAAGTAGTCTCGTGGGGTCAATGTGACATCAGGCGCTATATTACCGTCGGGATCACAGAAACTAATGAAGATATTTCAACCAAATTTTCGTTTTGTAAAAATGTTGTCCATGTTATGATTATCTGAGGATTTTCTTAATGTCAAGTTATAAGAAGTATGCAATTTTAGCAGTGCTACCAAATTTACTGAAATAAATTTTAATAATTATCTAAACATTATTTCAACAATTTTTAAGCACTTATACATAAAATAATTCATAGGTAAGTATCAAAAAAATAATGAACACCATATCATGCATATAAACTGACGAAAATTAATCTCCAAAACATAAGGTTTCGGGATATTTTAAAGATTTACTGAATATTTTAGGAATGAATCTATAATGTTTAAAATGCTATTACAGTTCACAGAATACCTTACTAATGCTGACTGAGTAAATATGTGTTGATATAGTTTCAATATAGTAACAAAGAGCTACGCATTAATTTGTTTTTTTACTTTCTCCATATACGAAGTATAGAGAAAGTATTGTTTTCATGAAAAAAATCGACTTCGAGATATCAACGGAAATACATGTTTTGGGGTCCCTAGAACACGTTTTGACACTTTTCGGAATGATGTCTGTGTGTATGTGTGTGTGTGTGTTTTATGTGTGTTTGTGTGACAGTGGGCGCTCTAACGTGTAAACTATTAGTCGTATCAATACCAAAATTCATATATAGTACTGTGGTGTGTGCTGTCAGAGTTGATCAGCTTTTCAAGTAAATCGGTAAACCGGAAGTCGAGCTTCATACTTCAAAGCTCATTTCCGGTTTTCAAAATATCTTTATAAATATGATATTTAGGTATATACTATTACTTATAAAACTTTTATAAAATATTATTTACTATGACTTTTGCATGAAATATATTTTTGTATCACTGATTGTGTAGGAGTGATTCGTGAAATACTGATAAACAGGAAGTTGCTAATTATGTACGTTGTGGTCGCTCTGGGCGCTGGGGCGAAAGGCCACTTCATCGTTTTTCATCGAAAAGGTCCCGAAAAGCATTATTTATAATGATTGGGACGTAAAAGATAATAATATATAAATTAATCACTCATCTTCAAAGTTTAGATGGAATAAGGAGTTCAAAATTACTGTCGTAGATAAATATTTACATCTTATATATGGAGAAAGTCATGTGCTGGCCACATCAGATTTTTTGCCTTAATATTCGTTTTTTACTTTCTCCATATACGAAGTATAGAGAAAGTATTGTTTTCATGAAAAAATTCGACTTCGAGATTTCAACGGAAATACATATTTTGGGGTCCCTAGAACACGTTTTGACCACTTTCGGAATGATGTGTGTGTGTATGTGTGTGTGTGGTAGTGGGCGCTCTAACGTGAAAACTATTAGTCGTATCAATACCAAACTTCATATATAGTAGTGGTATGTGTGCTGTCAGAGTTGATTAGTTTTTGGAGTAAATCGGTCAACCGGAAGTTGAGCTTTATTCATTAAAGCTCATTTCCTGTTTTCAAAATATCTCCATAAATATGATATATGTTTACGTATATTGTATTTCTTATAAAAGTTTTAGATAATGTAATTTACTATAACTTTTGTATTTAATATATTTTTGTATCACCGGTTGATTAGGAGTTATTCGTGAAATACTGTAAGAAAATGATTCTGTACTTTGTGGGCGCTCTAACATGAAAACTAATTGTCGGATCAACACCAAATTTCATATATTGTAGTTTTATTACAGTCGTTAGAGTTGATTAGTTTTAAGAGTAAATCGGTCAACCAGAAGTTGAGCTTCATTCTTCAAAGCTCATTTCCGGTTTTCAAAATATCTCCATTAATATGATATTTAGGTATATACTATTATATATAAATGTTTTAGAAAATGTTATTTACTATAACTTTTGTTTGAAACATATTTTAGTATCACTGATTGTTTAGGAGTTATTCATGAAATACTGATAAACCGGAAGTTGCTGATTATGTACTTCGTGGGCGCGCTGGTCTCTATGGGCGAAAGGCCAAATTCATCTTTTTTCATCGATCATGTTCCAAAAAACATTATTTATAATGCTTGTGACGTCAAAGAGTTTAGATGGAATATAGAGTTCGAAATTACTGTCGTAGATAAAAATTTACATCTTATATATGGAGAAAGTCATGTGCTGGCCACATCAGATTTTTTTAACCATGTTATAATATAAAAAAGCAACGAAAACGGAGAATTTGAGTTAAATTTCAATTTTTTCCTCTATTTTGAATGCAATTTCGTCTTTTTATTTAAATATGATCGAAAAAAGAAACGAAAACTGATACTTTTATGAAAATTTTACTTTTTTCTTCTCTATTATTCCCTTATTTTCGATATTTTATGGAGATATGATCGGAAAAGCAACGAAAACAGATAATATTAAATAAATTTCACGTTTTTCTTCTCTATTTCGCCCTTATTTTCGAACTTTTACCGAGATATGATCGAAAAAAGCAACGAAAACGGATACTTTTAGCCAAATTTCAATTTTTTCCTGTATTATGCCTTATATTTCGTTTTTATTGAGATATGATCGAAAAAAGCAACGAAAACTGATACTTTTAGGAAAATTTTACTGTTTTTCTCTATATTGCCCTATTTTCCACATTTTATAGAGATACCGTCGAAAAAAACAACGAAATTGGATAATTTTAGTAATATTTCACTTTATTCTTCTCTATTTTGCCCTTATTTTCGAAATTTTCCCAAGATATGATCAAAAAAAGCATCGAAAACGGATACTTTTAGACAAATTTCAATTTTTTTCCTGTGTTTTGCATTAAATTTCGTATTTTTATTGAGATATATTGTCGAAAGAAGCAACAAAAACTGATAATTTTTGCAATATTTCAGTTCATTTCCTCTATTTTTTCTCAATTTTGGTCATTTTATGGAGATATGATCGAAAGAAGTAACGAAAACAAATACTTTTAGAAAAATATCAATTTCTTTCCCCTTTTTTGCCTTAATTTTCGTTTTTTTACCGTGTTATGATAGAAAAAAGAAACGAAAACGGTTTTTTTTTTTTTCAAATTTCAATTTTTTCATCTATTTTGTCTTAAATTTCGTCATTTTAACGAGATATGAATGAGAAAACCAACGAAAACGGATAATTTTAGCAACATTTCACTTTATCTTTTCTATTTTGCCCTTATTTTTGAAATTTTACCAAGATATGATCGAAAATAGCAACGAAAACGGATAATTTTAGAAAAATTTCAATTTTTTTCCCCTTATATGCCTTAATTTTTGTGTTTTACTGTGATATGATAGAAAAAAAGCAACGAAAACGTATAATTTTAGCCTAATTTCAAATATTTCCTCTATTTTGCCTTAAATTTTGCCTTTTTATCGATATATGATCGAAGAAAGCTACGAAAAGTGATAATTTTAACCAAATTTTAATTTTTTTCCTCTATTTTGCCCTACATTTCGTCTTATCATCGAGATATGATCGAAAAAAGCAACGAAATCGTTAATCTTAGTAAATTTCAATTATTTTCCTCCAATTTGCCTTAATTTTCATTATTTAAAAGAGATAAGATCGAAAACGGATAATTTTAGCGAAATTTCAATTTTTCTTCTATATTTTGCCCTTATTTTCGAAAATTTACCGAGATATGATCGAAAAAAGAAAGGAAAACGGATAATTTTTTCCAAATTTCAATTTTTTTCCTGTGTTTTGCCTAAAATTTTTCCTTTTTATATAGATATGATCGAAAAAAGAAACGAAAACGGATTTTTTTTCCAAGTTTCAATTTTTTCCTCTATTTTGTCTTAAATTTCGTCATTTTAACGAGATATGAATGAGAAAACCAACGAAAACGGAAAATTTCAATTTTTTTCCTATATTTTTCCTTATATTTTTCCCTTTTATCGACATATAATCGAAAAAAAACGAAAACTTATACTTTTAGCAAAATTTTACTTTTTTTTCTATATTTTGCCATTTTTTTCGACATTTTATAGAGATACGATCGAAATAACCAACGAAGATGGATAATTGTAGCAAAATTTCACTATTTTCTTCTCTATTTTTTCCTTATTTCCGAAATTTTATCGAGATATGATCGAAATAAGCAACGAAAACTAATACTTTAAGCAAAATTTCACTTTTTTCTTCTCTATTCTGCCCTTAATTTCGAAGTTTTACCAAGATACTTTTAGCAAAATTTCAATTATTTTCCTGTAATTTCCTTAAATTTCGACTTTTTATTGATATATGATCGAAAAAAGCAACGAAAACTGAAACTTTTAGCAAAATTTTACTTTTTTTTCTATTTTGCCCTTATTTTGCAACATTTTATAGAGATACGATCGAAATAACCAACGAAAATGGATAATTGTAGCAAAATTTCACTATTTTCTTCTCTATTTTGCCCTTATTTCCGAAATTTTTCCTATATATGATCGAAAAAAGCAACGAAAACAGATACTTTTATCCATATTTCAATTTTTTACCTGTATTTTGCTTTAAATTTCGTCTTTTTATTGAGATATATAGTCGAAAAAAGCAACAAAAACTGATAATTTTTGCGATATTTCAGTTCATTTCCTCTATTTTTTCTCAATTTTGGTCATTTTAAGTAGTACAAATTTGTTCGTCCGAGCACACTTTTGACCTTGAACTTTAAATAATAATGAATAACCTAGGAGAAAGTTAAATAATCGCATGTTGCCGGGATGACGTGCATGCGCGAAGGCCGTGACGGGGTGGGGGGGCCTCCCCGGGTGGGTGAACTTCCTTGAAACAGCGAAATAGCGATCGAAGTAGCACGTATTTCTACTTGAGTGTTGAAAAATAATAAACAAATACGATGTTTTTGAATTCGCGCCACACCGCGCTGCCCGCTTGATGGCGTACGCTGTTACTCTTGCTTCTCCCGAACAAACTGAGATTCGTAATAAAGATCATGACATTGAAGTAAACATTCAGTGCATGTACTCTATTGCTATGGCGGTATTTAATCCAAAGTCCTTGTTAGAGTGTTCTAAGAAGAAAACGTTGGACGTTTATTGCAACAATTGGGTCTTTCTGTGGGAAAATCTACCAGAAACTGTTTTCGAAGACTTGAAGACTTTGTTTTGGATAAATTGTTCTAGGGGGAAATCGTTAGACGTTCATAGGAATGATTGGGCGAATTTGTGGGGAAATCTTTGGAGGTCTAACTTGATTTCAAAAGCATACAGAACTTCTTTTACAAACATCGACTCATGGACTTTTTGTGCTCTTATTTGTATGGTTTCATCGAATGAGTGTACTTTCCCATTATGCATGCGGCAACATTTTTGGTGCATAAATTTAGTGAAATACAATAATTTGAAATGGAGAAAATATAATTTCTGTGGTGCGTGTGTTTCAGCATTAATGAATTCAAACATAATGGCTGATGGTTGGAATAAAATAAATATGCATATTAATGTTAAATATCCTAAAGATATGATATCTGAGATTCAAAGTAAGCAGAACTGGTGTTCACGTTGCCTCATGAGAGCATTATTTGATATTATGCCAACGAGCATCTGTTTAAATTGTTAAGGTTATTAAATAAAGAAAACTCATTTCTTTGTCTGAAAAGTTTATTTTATTTTATTCTACCATTAATTTATTTTTTTTTAATGTTAGATGCAATTGAATTTTTTCATCATTAAATTTCTTTATTTCTTCATCACTCATGTTTAAATAAGTTGGTAGAAATATCCGTATATTCCTTAATTTATCAAGACTTGACCGAAAAAAGCAAGAAAAACAAATAATTATAGTGAAATTTCAATTTTTTTCCTCTTTTTTTCCCTTAATTTTCCTTATTTTATCGAGATTTGACCGAAAAAGGCAAGAAAAACGAATAATTTTAGCGAAATTTCAATTTTTTACCTCTTTTTTCCCTTTATTTTCCTTATTTTATCAGGATTTGACCGAAAAAAGCAAGAAAAACGAATAATTTTAGCGAAATTACAATTTTTTTCCTCTTTTTTTCCCTTAATTTTCCTTATTTTATCGAGATTTGACCGAAAAAAGCAAGAAAAACGAATAATTTTAGCAAAGTTACATTTTTTTTTCCTCTTTTTTTCCTTCATTCTCCTCATTTAACGAGATTTGACCGAAAAAAGCAAGAAAAACGAATAATTTTAGCGAAATATCAATTTTTATCCTCTTTTTTCCCTTAATTTTCCTTATTTTATCGAGATTTCATCGATAAAAGCAAGAAAAACGAATAATTTTAGCGAAATATCAATTTTTATCCTCTTTTTTCCCTTAATTTTCCTTACTTTATCGAGATTTGACCGTAAAAAGCAAGAAAAACGAATAATTTTAGCGAAATTTCAATTTTTTCCCCTTTTTTTCCCTTAATTTTCCTTATTTTATCGAGATTTGACCAAAAAAAGCAAGAAAAACGAATAATTTTAGCGAAATTTCAATTTTTATCTTCTTTTTTTCCCTTAATTTTCCATATTTTATCGAGATTTGACCGAAAAAAGCAAGAAAAACGAATAATTTTAGCGAAATTTCAATTTTTATCCTCTTTTTTTCCCTTAATTTTCCTTATTTTATCGAGATTTGAACGAAAAAAGCAAGAAAAACGAATAATTTTAGCGAAATTTCAATTTTTTTCTCTTTTTTCCCTTAATTTTCCTTATTTTATCGAGATTTGACCGAAAAAAGCAAGAAAAACGAATAATTTTTGCGAAATTTCAATTTTTTCCTCTTTTTTTCCCTTAATTTTCCTAATTTTATCGAGATTTACCGAAAAAGGCAAGAAAAACGAATAATTTTAGCGAAATTTCAATTTTTTTCCTCTTTTTGTCCCTTTATTTTCCTTATTTTATCGAGATTTGACCGAAAAAAGCAAGAAAAACGAATAATTTTAGCGAAATTTCAATTTTTTTCCTCTTTCGATCCCTTAATTTTCCTTATTTTATCGAGATTTGACCGAAAAAAGCAAGAAAAACGAATAATTTTAGCAAAATTTCTATTTTTTTCCTCTTTTTTTCCTTCATTCTCCTCATTTAACGAGATTTGACCGAAAAAAGCAAGAAAAACGAATAATTTTAGCGAAATATCAATTTTTATCCTCTTTTTTCCCTTAATTTTCCTTATTTTATCGTGATTTCATCGTAAAAGCAAGAAAAACGAATAATTATAGCAAAATTTCAATTTTTTTCCCTTAATTTTCCTTATTTTATCGAGATTTGACCGAAAAAGCAAGAAAAACGAATAATTTTAGCGAAATTTCTATTTTTTACCTCTTTTTTTCCCTTAATTTTCCTTGTTTTATCGAGATTTGACCGAAAAAAGCAAGAAAAACAAATAATTTTAGCGAAATATCAATTTTTGTCCTCTTTTTTTCCCTTAATTTTCCTTATTTTATCGAGGTTTGACCGAAAAAAGCAAGAAAAACGAATAATTTTAGCAAAATTTCAATCTTTTCCTCTTTTTTTCCCTTAATTTTCCTTATTTTATCGAGATTTGACCGAAAAAAGCAAGAAAAACGAATAATTTTGGCGAAATTTCAATATTTATCCTCTTTTTTTCCCTTAATTTTCCTTATTTTATCGAGATTTGACCGAAAAAAGCAAGAAAAACGAATAATTTTAGCGAAATTTCAATCTTTTTCCTCTTTTTTCCCTTAAATTTCCTTATTTTATCGAGATTTGACCGAAAAAAGCAAGAAAAACGAATAATTTTAGCGAAATTTCAACCTTTTTCCTCTTTTTTTCCCTTAATTTTCCTTATCTTATCGAGATTTGACAGAAAAAAGCAAGAAAAACGAATAATTTTAGCGAAATATCAATTTTTATCTTCTTTTACCCTTAATTTTCCTTATTTTATCGAGATTTGACCGAAAAAAGCAAGAAAAACGACTAATTTTAGCGAAATATCAATTTTTATCCTCTTTTTTCCCTTCATTTTCCTTTTTTTATCGAGATTTGACCGAAAAAAGCAAGAAAAACGAATAATTTTAGCGAAATTTCAATCTTTTTCCTCTTTTTTTTCCTTAATTTTCCTTATTTTATCGAGATTTGACCGAAAAAAGCAAGAAAAACGAATAATTTTAGCAAAATTTCAATTTTTTTCCTCTTTTTTCCCTTAATTTTCCTTATTTTATCGAGATTTGACCGAAAAAAGCAAGAAAAAGGAATAATTTTAGCGAAATATCAATTTTTATCCTCTTTTTTCCCTTAATTTTCCTTATTTTATCGTGATTTCATCGAAAAAAGCAAGAAAAACGAATAATTATAGCAAAAGTTCAATTTTTTTCCAATTTTTTTCCCTTAATTTTCCTTATTTTATCGAGATTTGACCGAAAAAAGCAAGAAAAACGAATAATTTTAGCGAAATTTCAATTTTTTTCCTCTTTTTTTCCCTTAATTTTCCTTATTTTATCGAGATTTGACCGAAAAAAGCAAGAAAAACGAATAATTCTACCGAAATTTCAATTTTTATCCTCTTTTTTTCCCTTAATTTTCCTTTTTTTATCGAGATTTGACCGAAAAAAGCAAGAAAAACGAATAATTTTCACGAAATTTCAGATTTTTTCCTCTTTTTTTCCCTTAATTTTCCTTATTTTAAAGAGATTTGACCGAAAAAAGCAAGAAAAACGAATAATTTTAGCGAAATTTCTATTTTTTACCTCTTTTTTTCCCGTAATTTTCCTTGTTTTATCGAGATTTGACCGAAAAAAGAAAGAAAAACGAATAATTTTAGCGAAATTTCAATTTTTATCCTCTTTTTTTCCCTTAATTTTCCTTATTTTATCGAGATTTGACAGAAAAAAGCAAGAAAAACGAATAATTTTAGCGAAATTTTAACCTTTTTCCCTTTTTTTCCCTTAATTTTCCTTATTTTATCGAGATTTGACAGAAAAAAGCAAGAAAAACGAATAATTTTAGCGAAATATCAATTTTTATCTTCTTTTTCCCCTTATTTTCCTTATTTTATCGAGATTTGACCGAAAAAAGCAAGAAAAACGACTAATTTTAGCGAAATATCAATTTTTATCCTCTTTTTTCCCTTAATTTTCCTTATTTTATCGTGATTTCATCGAAAAAAGCAAGAAAAACGAATAATTATAGCAAAAGTTCAATTTTTTTCCAATTTTTTTCCCTTAATTTTCCTTATTTTATCGAGATTTGACCGAAAAAAGCAAGAAAAACGAATAATTTTAGCGAAATTTCAATTTTTTTCCTCTTTTTTTCCCTTAATTTTCCTTATTTTATCGAGATTTGACCGAAAAAAGCAAGAAAAACGAATAATTCTACCGAAATTTCAATTTTTATCCTCTTTTTTTCCCTTAATTTTCCTTTTTTTATCGAGATTTGACCGAAAAAAGCAAGAAAAACGAATAATTTTCACGAAATTTCAAATTTTTTCCTCTTTTTTTCCCTTAATTTTCCTTATTTTAAAGAGATTTGACCGAAAAAAGCAAGAAAAACGAATAATTTTAGCGAAATTTCTATTTTTTACCTCTTTTTTTCCCTTAATTTTCCTTGTTTTATCGAGATTTGACCGAAAAAAGCAAGAAAAACGAATAATTTTAGCGAAATTTCAATTTTTATCCTCTTTTTTTCCCTTAATTTTCCTTATTTTATCGAGATTTGACCGAAAAAAGCAAGAAAAACGAATAATTTTAGCGAAATTTTAACCTTTTTCCCTTTTTTTCCCTTAATTTTCCTTATTTTATCGAGATTTGACAGAAAAAAGCAAGAAAAACGAATAATTTTAGCGAAATATCAATTTTTATCTTCTTTTTCCCTTAATTCTCCTTATTTTATCGAGATTTGACCGAAAAAAGCAAGAAAAACGACTAATTTTAGCGAAATATCAATTTTTATCCTCTTTTTTCCCTTCATTTTCCTTATTTTATCGAGATTTGAACGAAAAATGCAAGAAAAAGGAATAATTTTATTGAAATATCAATTTTTATCCTCTTTTTTTCCCTTAATTTTCCTTATTTTATCGAGATTTGACCGAAAAAAGCAAGAAAAACGAATAATTTTAGCGAAATTTCAATTTATTTCCTCATTTTTTCCCTTAATTTTACTTACTTTATCGAGATTTGACCGCAAAAAGCAAGAAAAACGAATAATTTTAGCGAAATTTCAATTTTTATCCTCTTTTTTTCCCTTAATTTTCCTTATTTTATCGAGATTTGACCGAAAAAAGCAAGAAAAACGAATAATTTTAGCGAAATTTCAATTTATTTCCTTTTTTTCCCTTAATTTACCTTATTTTATCGAGATTTGACCGAAAAAAGCTAGAAAAACGAAAAATTTTAGCGAAATTTCAATTTTTTTCCTCTTTTTTTCCCTTAATTATATACTTATTTTATCGAGATTTGACAAAAAAAAAGCTAGAAAAACGAATAATTTTAGCGAAATTTCAATATTTTTCCTCTTTTTCCCTTAATTTTCCTTATTTTATCGAGATTTGACCGAAAAAAGCAAGAAAAACGAATAATTTTAGCGAAATTTCAATTTTTTTCCTCTTTTTTCCCTTAATTTTCCTTATTTTATCGAGATTTGACCGAAAAAAGCAAGAAAAACGAATAATTTTACCGAAAGTTCAATTTTTATCCTCTTTTTTTCCCTTAATTTTCCTTATTTTATCGAGATTTGAACGAAAAAAGCAAGAAAAACGAATAATTTTATCGAAATATCAATTTTTATCCTCTTTTTTTCCCTTAATTTTCCTTATTTTATCGAGATTTGACCGAAAAAAGCAAGAAAAACGAATAATTTTAGCGAAATTTCTATTTTTTACCTTTTTTTCCCCTTAATTTTCCTTTGTTTATCGAGATTTGACCGAAAAAAGCAAGAAAAACGAATAATTTTAGCGAAATTTCAATTTTTATCCTCTTTTTTTCCCTTAATTTTCCTTATTTTATCGAGATTTGACCGAAAAAAGCAAGAAAAACGAATAATTTTAGCGAAATTTCAATCTTTTTCCTCTTTTTTTCCCTTAATTTTCCTTATTTTATCGAGATTTGACCGAAAAAAGCAAGAAAAACGAATAATTTTTGCGAAATTTCAAATTTTTTCCAATTTTTTTTCCCTTAATTTTTCTTATATTATCATGATTTGACCGAAAAAAGCAAGAAAAACGAATAATTTTTGCGAAATTTCTATTTTTTACCTCTTTTTTTCCCTTAATTTTCCTTGTTTTATCGAGATTTGACCGAAAAAAGCAAGAAAAACGAATAATTTTAGCGAAATTTCAATTTTTATCCTCTTTTTTTCCCTTAATTTTCCTTATTTTATCGAGATTTTACCGAAAAAAGCAAGAAAAACGAATAATTTTAGCGAAATTTCAATCTTTTTCCTCTTTTTTTCCCTTAAATTTCCTTATTTTATCGAGATTTGACCGAAAAAAGCAAGAAAAACGAATAATTTTTGCGAAATTTCAATTTTTTTCCTCTTTTTTTCCCTTAATTTTCCTTATTTTATCGAGATTTGACCGATAAAGGCAAGAAAAACGAATAATTTTAGCGAAATTTCAATTTTTTTTTCTTTTTTTTCTTTATTTTCCTTATTTTATCAGGATTTGACCGAAAAAAGCAAGAAAAACGAATAATTTTAGCGAAATTTCAATTTTTTTCCTCTTTTTTTCCCTTAATTTTCCTTATTTTATCGAGATTTGACCGATAAAAGCAAGAAAAACGAATAATTTTAGCGAAATATCAATTTTTATTTTCTTTTTCCCTTAATTTTCCTTATTTTATCGAGATTTGACCGAAAAAAGCAAGAAAAACGACTAATTTTAGCGAAATTTCAATTTTTATCCTCTTTTTTTCCCTTAATTTTCCTTATTTTATCGAGATTTGACCGAAAAAAACAAGAAAAACGAATAATTTTCACGAAATTTCAAATTTTTTCCTCTTTTTTTCCCTTAATTTTCCTTATTTTAAAGAGATTTGACCGAAAAAAGCAAGAAAAACGAATAATTTTTCGCGAAATTTCTATTTTTTACCTCTTTTTTTCCCTTAATTTTCCTTGTTTTATCGAGATTTGACCGAAAAAAGCAAGAAAAACGAATAATTTTAGCGAAATTTCAATTTTTATCCTCTTTTTTTCCCTAAATTTCCTTATTTTATCGAGATTTGACCGAAAAAAGCAAGAAAAACGAATAATTTTAGCGAAATTTTAACCTTTTTCCCTTTTTTTCCCTTAATTTTCCTTATTTTATCGAGATTTGACAGAAATAAGCAAGAAAAACGAATAATTTTAGCGAAATATCAATTTTTATCTTCTTTTTCCCTTAATTTTCCTTATTTTATCGAGATTTGACCGAAAAAAGCAAGAAAAACGACTAATTTTAGCGAAATATCAATTTTTATCCTCTTTTTTCCCTTCATTTTCCTTATTTTATCGAGATTTGAACGAAAAATGCAAGAAAAAGGAATAATTTTATCGAAATATCAATTTTTATCCTCTTTTTTTCCCTTAATTTTCCTTATTTTATCGAGATTTGACCGAAAAAAGCAAGAAAAACGAATAATTTTAGCGAAATTTCAATTTATTTCCTCTTTTTTTCCCTTAATTTTCCTTACTTTATCGAGATTTGACCGCAAAAAGCAAGAAAAACGAATAATTTTAGCGAAATTTCAATTTTTATCCTCTTTTTTCCCCTTAATTTTCCTTATTTTATCGAGATTTGACCGAAAAAAGCAAGAAAAACGAATAATTTTAGCGAAATTTCAATTTTTTTCTCTTTTTTCCCTTAATTTTTATTTATTTTATCGAGATTTGACCGAAAAAAGCAAGAAAAACGATTAATTTTAGCGAAATTTCAATAATTTTCCTTTTTTTCCCTTAATTTACCTTATTTTATCGAGATTTGACCGAAAAAAGCTAGAAAAACGAAAAATTTTAGCGAAATTTCAATTTTTTTCCTCTTTTTTTCCCTTAAATATACTTATTTTATCGAGATTTGACAAAAAAAAAGCAAGAAAAACGAATAATTTTAGCGAATTTTCAATATTTTTCCTCTTTTTTCCCCTAATTTTCCTTATTTTATCGAGATTTGACCGAAAAAAGCAAGAAAAACGAATACTTTTAGCGAAATTTCAATTTTGTTCCTTTTTTTCCCTTAATTTTCCTTATTTTATCGAGATTTGACCGAAAAAAGCAAGAAAAACGAATAATTTTAGCGAAATTTCAATTTTTTTCCTCTTTTTTTCCCTTAATTTTCCTTATTTTATCGAGATTTGACCGAAAAAAGCAAGAAAAACGAATAATTTTACCGAAATTTCAATTTTTATCCTCTTTTTTTCCCTTAATTTTCCTTATTTTATCGAGATTTGACAGAAAAATGCAAGAAAAACGAATAATTTTATCAAAATATCAATTTTTATCCTCTTTTTTTCCCTTAATTTTCCTTATTTTATCGAGATTTGACCGAAAAAAGCAAGAAAAACGAATAATTTTAGCGAAATTTCTATTTTTTACCTTTTTTTTCCCCTTAATTTTCCTTTATTTATCGAGATTTGACCGAAAAAAGCAAGAAAAACGAATAATTTTAGCGAAATTTCAATTTTTATCCTCTTTTTTTCCCTTAATTTTCCTTATTTTATCGAGATTTGACCGAAAAAAGCAAGAAAAACGAATAATTTTAGCGAAATTTCAATCTTTTTCCTCTTTTTTTCCCTTAATTTTCCTTATTTTATCGAGATTTGACCGAAAAAAGCAAAAAAAACGAATAATTTTTGCGAAATTTCAAATTTTTTCCAAATTTTTTTCCCTTAATTTTTCTTATTTTATCATGATTTGACCGAACAAAGCAAGAAAAACGAATAATTTTAGCGAAATTTCTATTTTTTACCTCTTTTTTTCCCTTAATTTTCCTTGTTTTATCGAGATTTGACCGAAAAAAGCAAGAAAAACGAATAATTTTAGCGAAATTTCAATTTTTATCCTCTTTTTTTCCCTTAATTTTCCTTATTTTATGGAGATTTTACCGAAAAAAGCAAGAAAAACGAATAATTTTAGCGAAATTTCAATCTTTTTCCTCTTTTTTCCCTTAAATTTCCTTATTTTATCGAGATTTGACCAAAAAAAGCAAGAAAAACGAATAATTTTTGCGAAATTTCAATTTTTTTCCTCTTTTTTTCCCTTAATTTTCCTTATTTTATCGAGATTTGACCGATAAAGGCAAGAAAAACGAATAATTTTAGCGAAATTTCAATTTTTTTTTTCTTTTTTTCCTTATTTTCCTTATTTTATCAGGATTTGACCGAAAAAAGCAAGAAAAACGAATAATTTTAGCGAAATTTCAATTTTTTTCCTCTTTTTTTCCCTTAATTTTCCTTATTTTATCGAGATTTGACCGAAAAAAGCAAGAAAAACGAATAATTTTAGCAAAATATCAATTTTTATCCTCTTTTTTCCCTTAATTTTCCTTATTTTATCGAGATTTCATCGAAAAAAGCAAGAAAAACGAATAATTTTAGCGAAATTTCAATTTTTTTCCTCTTTTTTTCCCTTAATTTTCCTTATTTTATCGAGATTTGACCGAAAAAAGCAAGAAAAACGAATAATTTTAGCGAAAATTCAATTTTTTTCCTCTTTTTTTCCGTTAATTTTCCTTATTTTATCGAGATTTGACCGAAAAAAGCAAGAAAAACGAATAATTTTTGCGAAATTTCAATCTTTTTCCTCTTTTTTTCCCTTAATTTTCCTTATATTATCGAGATTTGACCGAAAAAAGCAAGAAAAACGAATAATTTTAGCGAAATTTCAATTTTTTTCCTCTTTTTTCCCTTAATTTACCTTATTTTATCGACATTTGACCGAAAAAAGCAAGAAAAACGAATAATTTTAGCGAAATTTCAATTTTTTTCCTCTTTTTTTCCCTTAATTTTCCTTATTTTATCGAGATTTGACCGAAGAAAGCAAGAAAAACGAATAATTTTAGTGAAATTTCAATTTTTTTCCTCTTTTTTTCCTTCATTCTCCTCATTTAACGAGATTTGACCGAAAAAAGCAAGAAAAACGAATAATTTTATCGAAATATCAATTTTTATCCCCTTTTTTTCCCTTAATTTTCCTTATTTTATCGAGATTTGACCGAAAAAAAGCAAGAAAAACGTATAATTTTAGCGAAATTTCAATTTTTTTCCTCTTTTTCTTCCTTAATTTTCCTAACTTTATCGAGATTTGACCGCAAAAAGCAAGAAAAACGAATAATTTTAGCGAAATTTCAATTTTTTCCTCTTTTTTTCCCATAATTTTCCTTATTTTATCGAGATTTGACCAAAAAAGGCAAGAAAAACGAATAATTTTAGCGAAACTTCAATTTTTTTCCTCTTTTTTTCCTTCATTCTCCACATTTAACGAGATTTGACCGAAAAAAGCAAGAAAAACGAATAATTTTAGCAAAATATCAATTTTTATATTCTTTTTTCCCTTAATTTTCCTTATTTTATCGAGATTTCATCGAAAAATGCAAGAAAAACGAATAATTTTAGCGAAATTTCAATTTTTTTCCTCTTTTTTTCCCTTAATTTTCCTTATTTTATCGAGATTTGACCGAAAAAAGCAAGAAAAACGAATAATTTTAGCAAAATTTCAATTTTTTTCCTCTTTTTTTCTTTTAATTTTCCTTATTTTATCGAGATTTGACCGAAAAAAGCAAGAAAAACGAATAATTTTAGCGAGCTTTCAATCTTTTTCCTCTTTTTTTCCCTTAATTTTCCTTATTTTATCGACATTTGACCGAAAAAAGCAAGAAAAACGAATAATTTTAGCGAAATTTCAATTTTTTTCCTCTTTTTTTCCCTTAATTTTCCTTATTTTATCGAGATTTGACCGAATAAAGCAAGAAAAACGAATAATTTTAGCGAAATTTCAATTTTTTTCCTCTTTTTTTCCTTCATTCTACTCATTTAACGAGATTTGACCGAAAAAAGCAAGAAAAACGAATAATTTTAGCAAAATATCAATTTTTATCCTCTTTTTTCCCTTAATTTTCCTTATTTCATCGAGATTTCATCGAAAAAAGCAAGAAAAACGAATAATTTTAGCGAAATTTCAATTTTTTTCCTCTTTTTCTCCCATAATTTTCCTTACTTTATCGAGATTTGACCGCAAAAAGCAAGGAAAACGGATAATTTTAGCGAAATTTTAATTTTTTTCCTCTTTTTTCCCTTAATTTTCCTTATTTTATCTACATTTGACCGAAAAAAGCAAGAAAAACGAATAATTTTAGCGAAATTTCAATTTTTTTCCTCTTTTTTTCCCTTAATTTTCCTTACTTTATCGAGATTTGACCGCAAAAAGCAAGAAAAACGAATAATTTTAGCGAAATTTCAATTTTTTTCCTCTTTTTTTCCCTTAATTTTCCTTATTTTATCGAGATTTGACCGAAAAAAGCAAGAAAAATGAATAATTTTAGCGAAATTTCAATTTTTATCTTCTTTTTTTCACTTAATCTTCCTTATTTTATCGAGATTTGACCGAAAAAAGCAAGAAAAACGAATAATTTTAGCGAAATTTCAATTTTTATCCTCTTTTTTTTCCGTTAATTTTCCTTATTTTATCGAGATTTGACCGAAAAAAGCAAGAAAAACGAATAATTTTATCGAAATATCAATTTTTATCCTCTTTTTCCCCCTCAATTTTCCTTATTTTATCGAGATTTGACCGAAAAAAGCAAGAAAAACGAATAATTTTAGCGAAATTTCAATTTTTTTCCTCTTTTTTTCCCATAATTTTCCTTATTTTATCGAGATTTGACCGAAAAAAGCAAGAAAAACGAATAATTTTAGAAAAATTTCAATTTTTTTCCTCTTTTTTTCCTTCATTCTACTCATTTAACGAGATTTGACCGAAAAAAGCAAGAAAAACGAATAATTTTATCGAAATTTCAATTTTTATCCTCTTTTTTCCCCTCAATTTTCCTTATTTCATCGAGATTTCATCGAAAAAAGCAAGAAAAACGAATAATTTTAGCGAAATTTCAATTTTTTCCTCTTTTTCTCCCTTAATTTTCCTTACTTTATCGAGATTTGACCGCAAAAAGGAAGGAAAACGGATAATTTAGGCGAAATTTCAATTTTTTTCCTCTTTTTTCCCTTAATTTTCCTTATTTTATCTACATTTGACCGAAAAAAGCAAGAAAAACGAATAATTTTAGCGAAATTTCAATTTTTTTCCTCTTTTTTTCCCTTAATTTTCCTTACTTTATCGAGATTTGACCGCAAAAAGCAAGAAAAACGAATAATTTTAGCGAAATTTCAATTTTTTTCCTCTATTTTTCCCTTAATTTTCCTTATTTTATCGAGATTTGACCGAAAAAAGCAAGAAAAATGAATAATTTTAGCGAAATTTCAATTTTTATCTTCTTTTTTTCACTTAATCTTCCTTATTTTATCGAGATTTGACCGAAAAAAGAAAGAAAAACGAATAATTTTAGCGAAATTTCAATTTTTTCCTCTTTTTTTCCCATAATTTTCCTTATTATATCGAGATTTGACCGAAAAAAGCAAGAAAAACGAATAATTTTATCGAAATATCAATTTTTATCCTCTTTTTTCCCCTCAATTTTCCTTATTTTATCGAGATTTGACCGAAAAAAGCAAGAAAAACGAATAATTTTAGCGAAATTTCAATTTTTTTCCTCTTTTTTTCCCATAATTTTCCTTATTTTATCGAGATTTGACCGAAAAAAGCAAGAAAAACGAATAATTTTAGAAAAATTTCAATTTTTTTCCTCTTTTTTTTCCCATAATTTTCCTTATTTTATCGAGATTTGACCGAAAAAAGCAAGAAAAACGAATAATTTTAGCAAAATATCAATTTTTATCCTCTTTTTTCCCTTAATTTTCCTTATTTCATCGAGATTTCATCGAAAAAAGCAAGAAAAACGAATAATTTTAGCGAAATTTCAATTTTTTTCCTCTTTTTCTCCCTTAATTTTCCTTACTTTATCGAGATTTGACCGCAAAAAGCACGAAAAACGAATAATTTTAGAAAAAATTTCAATTTTTTTCCTCTTTTTTTCCTTCATTTTCCTCATTTAACGAGATTTGATCGGAAAAAGCAAGAAAAACGACTAATTTTATCGAAATATCAATTTTTATCCTCTTTTTTTCCCTTAATTTTCCTTATTTTATCGAGATTTGACCGAAAAAAGCAAGAAAAACGATTAATTATAGCGAAATTTCAATTTTTTCCTCTTTTTTTCCCTTAATTTTCCTTACTTTATCGAGATTTGACCGCAAAAAGCAAGAAAAACGAATAATTTTAGCGAAATTTCAATTTTTTTCCTCTTTTTTTCCCTTAATTTTCCTTATTTTATCGAGATTTGACCGAAAAAAGCAAGAAAAATGAATAATTTTAGCGAAATTTCAATTTTTATCTTCTTTTTTTCACTTAATCTTCCTTATTTTATCGAGATTTGACCGAAAAAAGCAAGAAAAACGAATAATTTTAGCGAAATTTCAATTTTTATCCTCTTTTTTTTCCGTTAATTTTCCTTATTTTATCGAGATTTGACCGAAAAAAGCAAGAAAAACGAATAATTTTATCGAAATATCAATTTTTATCCTCTTTTTCCCCCTCAATTTTCCTTATTTTATCGAGATTTGACCGAAAAAAGCAAGAAAAACGAATAATTTTAGCGAAATTTCAATTTTTTCCTCTTTTTCTCCCTTAATTTTCCTTACTTTATCGAGATTTGACCGCAAAAAGGAAGGAAAACGGATAATTTAGGCGAAATTTCAATTTTTTTCCTCTTTTTTCCCTTAATTTTCCTTATTTTATCTACATTTGACCGAAAAAAGCAAGAAAAACGAATAATTTTAGCGAAATTTCAATTTTTTTCCTCTTTTTTTCCCTTAATTTTCCTTACTTTATCGAGATTTGACCGCAAAAAGCAAGAAAAACGAATAATTTTAGCGAAATTTCAATTTTTTTCCTCTATTTTTCCCTTAATTTTCCTTATTTTATCGAGATTTGACCGAAAAAAGCAAGAAAAATGAATAATTTTAGCGAAATTTCAATTTTTATCTTCTTTTTTTCACTTAATCTTCCTTATTTTATCGAGATTTGACCGAAAAAAGAAAGAAAAACGAATAATTTTAGCGAAATTTCAATTTTTTCCTCTTTTTTTCCCATAATTTTCCTTATTATATCGAGATTTGACCGAAAAAAGCAAGAAAAACGAATAATTTTATCGAAATATCAATTTTTATCCTCTTTTTCTCCCTTAATTTTCCTTACCTTATCGAGATTTGACCGCAAAAAGCAAGAAAAACGGATAATTTTAGCGAAATTTCAATTTTTTTCCTCTTTTTTTCCTTCATTTTCCTCATTTAACGAGATTTGATCGGAAAAAGCAAGAAAAACGACTAATTTTATCGAAATATCAATTTTTATCCTCTTTTTTTCCCTTAATTTTCCTTATTTTATCGAGATTTGACCGAAAAAAGCAAGAAAAATGATTAATTATAGCGAAATTTCAATTTTTTCCTCTTTTTTTCCCATAATTTTCCTTATTTTATCGAGATTTGACCAAAAAAGGCAAGAAAAACGAATAATTTTAGCGAAACTTCAATTTTTTTCCTCTTTTTTTCCTTCATTCTCCTCATTTAACGAGATTTGACCGAAAAAAGCAAGAAAAACGAATAATTTTAGCAAAATATCAATTTTTATCCTCTTTTTTCCCTTAATTTTCCTTATTTTATCGAGATTTCATCGAAAAATGCAAGAAAAACGAATAATTTTAGCGAAATTTCAATTTTTTTCCTCTTTTTTTCCCTTAATTTTCCTTATTTTATCGAGATTTGACCGAAAAAAGCAAGAAAAACGAATAATTTTAGCGAAATTTCAATTTTTTTCCTCTTTTTTTCCCTTAATTTTCCTTATTTTATCGACATTTGACCGAAAAAAGCAAGAAAAACGAATAATTTTAGCGAAATATCAATTTTTTTCCTCTTTTTTTCCCTTAATTTTCCTTATTTTATCGAGATTTGACCGAATAAAGCAAGAAAAACGAATAATTTTAGCGAAATTTCAATTTTTTTCCTCTTTTTTTCCTTCATTCTACTCATTTAACGAGATTTGACCGAAAAAAGCAAGAAAAACGAATAATTTTAGCAAAATATCAATTTTTATCCTCTTTTTTCCCTTAATTTTCCTTATTTCATCGAGATTTCATCGAAAAAAGCAAGAAAAACGAATAATTTTAGCGAAATTTCAATTTTTTACCTCTTTTTCTCCCTTAATTTTCCTTACTTTATCGAGATTTGACCGCAAAAAGCAAGGAAAACGAATAATTTTAGCGACATTTCAATCTTTTTCCTCTTTTTTTCCCTTAATTTTCCTTATTTTATCTACATTTGACCGAAAAAAGCAAGAAAAACGAATAATTTTAGCGAAATTTCAATTTTTTTCCTCTTTTTTTCCCTTAATTTTCCTTACTTTATCGAGATTTGACCGCAAAAAGCAAGAAAAACGAATAATTTTAGCGAAATTTCAATTTTTTTCCTCTTTTTTTCCCTTAATTTTCCTTATTTTATCGAGATTTGACCGAAAAAAGCAAGAAAAATGAATAATTTTAGCGAAATTTCAATTTTTATCTTCTTTTTTTCACTTAATCTTCCTTATTTTATCGAGATTTGACCGAAAAAAGCAAGAAAAACGAATAATTTTAGCGAAATTTCAATTTTTATCCTCTTTTTTTTCCGTTAATTTTCCTTATTTTATCGAGATTTGACCGAAAAAAGCAAGAAAAACGAATAATTTTATCGAAATATCAATTTTTATCCTCTTTTTCCCCCTCAATTTTCCTTATTTTATCGAGATTTGACCGAAAAAAGCAAGAAAAACGAATAATTTTAGCGAAATTTCAATTTTTTTCCTCTTTTTTTCCCATAATTTTCCTTATTTTATCGAGATTTGACCGAAAAAAGCAAGAAAAACGAATAATTTTAGAAAAATTTCAATTTTTTTCCTCTTTTTTTCCTTCATTCTACTCATTTAACGAGATTTGACCGAAAAAAGCAAGAAAAACGAATAATTTTATCGAAATTTCAATTTTTATCCTCTTTTTTCCCCTCAATTTTCCTTATTTCATCGAGATTTCATCGAAAAAAGCAAGAAAAACGAATAATTTTAGCGAAATTTCAATTTTTTCCTCTTTTTCTCCCTTAATTTTCCTTACTTTATCGAGATTTGACCGCAAAAAGCAAGGAAAACGGATAATTTAGGCGAAATTTCAATTTTTTTCCTCTTTTTTCCCTTAATTTTCCTTATTTTATCTACATTTGACCGAAAAAAGCAAGAAAAACGAATAATTTTAGCGAAATTTCAATTTTTTTCCTCTTTTTTTCCCTTAATTTTCCTTACTTTATCGAGATTTGACCGCAAAAAGCAAGAAAAACGAATAATTTTAGCGAAATTTCAATTTTTTTCCTCTATTTTTCCCTTAATTTTCCTTATTTTATCGAGATTTGACCGAAAAAAGCAAGAAAAATGAATAATTTTAGCGAAATTTCAATTTTTATCTTCTTTTTTTCACTTAATCTTCCTTATTTTATCGAGATTTGACCGAAAAAAGAAAGAAAAACGAATAATTTTAGCGAAATTTCAATTTTTTCCTCTTTTTTTCCCATAATTTTCCTTATTATATCGAGATTTGACCGAAAAAAGCAAGAAAAACGAATAATTTTATCGAAATATCAATTTTTATCCTCTTTTTTCCCCTCAATTTTCCTTATTTTATCGAGATTTGACCGAAAAAAGCAAGAAAAACGAATAATTTTAGCGAAATTTCAATTTTTTTCCTCTTTTTTTCCCATAATTTTCCTTATTTTATCGAGATTTGACCGAAAAAAGCAAGAAAAACGAATAATTTTAGAAAAATTTCAATTTTTTTCCTCTTTTTTTCCTTCATTCTACTCATATAACGAGATTTGACCGAAAAAAGCAAGAAAAACGAATAATTTTAGCAAAATATCAATTTTTATCCTCTTTTTTCCCTTAATTTTCCTTATTTCATCGAGATTTCATCGAAAAAAGCAAGAAAAACGAATAATTTTAGCGAAATTTCAATTTTTTTCCTCTTTTTCTCCCTTAATTTTCCTTACTTTATCGAGATTTGACCGCAAAAAGCACGAAAAACGAATAATTTTAGAAAAAATTTCAATTTTTTTCCTCTTTTTCTCCCTTAATTTTCCTTACCTTATCGAGATTTGACCGCAAAAAGCAAGAAAAACGGATAATTTTAGCGAAATTTCAATTTTTTTCCTCTTTTTTTCCTTCATTTTCCTCATTTAACGAGATTTGATCGGAAAAAGCAAGAAAAACGACTAATTTTATCGAAATATCAATTTTTATCCTCTTTTTTTCCCTTAATTTTCCTTATTTTATCGAGATTTGACCGAAAAAAGCAAGAAAAACGATTAATTATAGCGAAATTTCAATTTTTTTCCCCTTTTTTTCCCTTAATTTTCCTTATGTTATCGATTTTTTACCGAAAAAAGCAAGAAAAACGAATAATTTTAGCGAAATTTCAATCTTTTTCCTCTTTTGTTCCCTTAATTTTCCTTATTTTATCGAGATTTGACCGAAAAAAGCAAGAAAAACGAATAATTTTAGCGAAATTTCAATTTTTTCCTCTTTTTTTCCCTAAAGTTTCGTTATTTTTATCGAGATTTGACCGAAAAAAGCAAGAAAAACCAATAATTTAAGCAAAATTTCAATTTTTTTCCTCTTTTTATCCCTTAATTTTCCTTATTTAACGAGATTTGACCGAAAAAAGCAAGAAAAACGAATAATTTTAGCGAAATTTCAATTTTTTTCCTCTTTTTTTCCTTCATTCTCCTCATTTAACGAGATTTGACCGAAAAAAGCAAGAAAAACGAATAATTTTATCGAAATATCAATTTTTATCCACTTTTTTTTCCCTTAATTTTCCTTATTTTATCGAGATTTGACCAAAAAAAGCAAGAAAAACGAATAATTATAGCGAAATTTCAATTTTTTTCCTCTTTTTTTCCTTCATTCTCCTCATTTAACGAGATTTACCGAAAAAAGCAAGAAAAACTAATAATTTTATCGAAATATCAATTTTTGTCCTCTTTTTATCCCTTACTTTTCCTTATTTCATCGAGATTTGACCGAAAAAAGCAAGAAAAACGAATAATTTTAGCGAAATTTCAATTTCTTTCCTCTTTTTTTCCCTTAATTTTCCTTATTTTATCGAGATTTGACCGCAAAAAGCAAGAAAAACGAATAATTTTAGCGAAATTTCAATTTTTTTCCTCTTTTTCTCCCTTAATTTTCCTTACCTTTTCGAGATTTGACCGCAAAAAGCAAGAAAAACGGATAATTTTAGCGAAATTTCAATTTTTTTCCTCTTTTTTTCCTTCATTTTCCTCATTTAACGAGATTTGATCGGAAAAAGCAAGAAAAACGAATAATTTTATCGAAATATCAATTTTTATCCTCTTTTTTTCCCTTAATTTTCCTTATTTTATCGAGATTTGACCGAAAAAAGCAAGAAAAACGATTAATTATAGCGAAATTTCAATTTTTTTCCCCTTTTATTCCCTTAATTTTCCTTATGTTATCGATTTTTTACCGAAAAAAGCAAGAAAAACGAATAATTTTAGCGAAATTTCAATCTTTTTCCTCTTTTTTTCCCTTAATTTTCCTTATTTTATCGAGATTTGACCGAAAAAAGCAAGAAAAACGAATAATTTTAGCGAAATTTCAATTTTTTCCTCTTTTTTTCCCTAAAGTTTCGTTATTTTTATCGAGATTTGACCGAAAAAAGCAAGAAAAACCAATAATTTAAGCAAAATTTCAATTTTTTTCCTCTTTTTATCCCTTAATTTTCCTTATTTAACGAGATTTGACCGAAAAAAGCAAGAAAAACGAATAATTTTAGCGAAATTTCAATTTTTTTCCTCTTTTTTTCCTTCATTCTCCTCATTTAACGAGATTTGACCGAAAAAAGCAAGAAAAACGAATAATTTTATCGAAATATCAATTTTTATCCACTTTTTTTCCCTTAATTTTCCTTATTTTATCGAGATTTGACCAAAAAAAGCAAGAAAAACGAATAATTATAGCGAAATTTCAATTTTTTTCCTCTTTTTTTCCTTCATTCTCCTCATTTAACGAGATTTACCGAAAAAAGCAAGAATAACTAATAATTTTATCGAAATATCAATTTTTGTCCTCTTTTTATCCCTTACTTTTCCTTATTTCACCGAGATTTGACCGAAAAAAGCAAGAAAAACGAATAATTTTAGCGAAATATCAATTTCTTTCCTCTTTTTTTCCCTTAATTTTCCTTATTTTATCGAGATTTGACCGAAAAAAGCAAGAAAAATGAATAATTTTAGCGAAATTTCAATTTTTATCTTCTTTTTTTCACTTAATTTTCCTTATTTTATCGAGATTTGACCGAAAAAAGCAAGAAAAACGAATAATTTTAGCGAAATTTCAATTTTTATCCTCTTTTTTTCCGTTAATTTTCCTTATTTTATCGAGATTTGACCGAAAAAAGCAAGAAAAACGAATAATTTTAGCGAAATTTCAATTTTTTTCCTCTTTTTTTCCCATAATTTTCCTTATTTTATCGAGATTTGACGGAAAAAAGCAAGAAAAAAGAATAATTTTAGCGAAATATCAATTTTTATCCTCTTTTTTACCTTAATTTTCCTTATTTTATCGAGATTATATCGAAAAAAGCAAGAAAAACGAATAATTTTAGCGAAATTTCAATCTTTTACCTCTTTTTTCCCTTAATTTTCCTTATTATATCGAGATTTGACCGAAAAAAGCAAGAAAAACGAATAATTTTAGCGAAATATCAATTTTTATCCTCTTTTTTCCCTTAATTTTCCTTATTTTATCGAGATTATATCGAAAAAAGCAAGAAAAACGAATAATTTTAGCGAAATTTCAATCTTTTAACTCTTTTTTCCCTTAATTTTCCTTATTATATCGAGATTTTACCGAAAAAAGCAAGAAAAACGAATAATTTTAGCGAAATTTCAATTTTTTTCCTCTTTTTTTCCCTTAATTTTCCTTATTTTATCTAGATTTGACCGAAAAAAGCAAGAAAAACGAATAATTTTAGCGAAATTTCAATTTTTATCCTCTTTTTTTCTGTTAATTTTCCTTATTTTATCGAGATTTGACCAAAAAAAGCAAGAAAAACGAATAATTTTAGGCGAAATTTCAATCTTTTTCCTCTTTTTTTCCCTTAATTTTCCTTATTTTATCGACATTTGACCGAAAAAAGCAAGAAAAACGAATAATTTTAGCGAAATTACAATTTTTTTCCTCTTTTTCTCCCTTAATTTTCCTTAGTTTATCAAGATTTGACCGAAAAAAGCAAGAAAAACGAATAATTTTAGCGAAATTACAATTTTTTTCCTCTTTTTTTCCTTCATTCTCCTCATTTAACGTGATTTGACCGAAAAAAGCAAGAAAAACGAATAATTTTATCGAAATATCAATTTTTTCCTCTTTTTCTCCATTAATTTTCCTTACTTTATCGAGATTTGACCGCAAAAAGCAAGAAAAACGGATAATTTTAGCGAAATTTCAATTTTTTTCCTCTTTTTTTCCTTCATTTTCCTCATTTAACGAGATTTGACCGAAAAAAGCAAGAAAAACGAATAATTTCATCGAAATATCAATTTTTATCCTCTTTTTTTCCCTTAATTTTCCTTATTTTATCGAGATTTGACCGATAAAAGCAAGAAAAACGAATAATTTTAGCGAAATTTCAATTTTTTTCCCCTTTTTTTCCCTTAATTTTCCTTACTTTATCGAGATTTGACCGCAAAAAGCAAGAAAAACGAATAATTTTAGCGACATTTCAATCTTTTTCCTCTTTTTTTCCCTTAATTTTCCTTATTTTATCGAGATTTTACCGAAAAAAGCAAGAAAAACGAATAATTTTAGCGAAATTTTAATTTTTTTTCCTCTTTTATTCCCTTAATTTTCCTTATTTTTATCGAGATTTGACCGAAAAAAGCAAGAAAAACGAATAATTTTAGCGAAATTTCAATTTTTTTCCTCTTTTTTTCCCTTAATTTTCCTTATTTTATCGAGATTTGACCGAAAAAAGCAAGAAAAACGAATAATTTTAGCGAAATTTCAATTTTTTCCTCTTTTTTTCCCATAATTTTCCTTATTTTATCGAGATTTGACCGAAAAAAGCAAGAAAAACGAATAATATTTGCGAAATTTCAATTTTTTTCCTCTTTTTTTCCTTCATTCTCCTCATTTAACGAGATTTGACCGAAAAAAGCAAGAAAAAGGAATAATTTTAGCGAAATTTCAATTTTTATCCTCTTTTTTTCCGTTAATTTTCCTTATTTTATCGAGATTTGACCGAAAAAAGCAAGAAAAACGAATAATTTTAGCGAAATTTCAATTTTTTTCCTCTTTTTTTCCCATAATTTTCCTTATTTTATCGAGATTTGACCGAAAAAAGCAAAAAAAACGAATAATTTTAGCGAAATTTCAATTTTTTTCCTCTTTTTTTCCTTCATTCTCCTCATTTACCGAGATTTGACCGAAAAAAGCAAGAAAAACGAATAATTTTAGCGAAATTTCAATTTTTATCTTCTTTTTTTCACTTAATTTTCCTTATTTTATCGAGATTTGACCGAAAAAAGCAAGAAAAACGAATAATTTTAGCGAAATTTCAATTTTTATCCTCTTTTTTTCCGTTAATTTTCCTTATTTTATCGAGATTTGACCGAAAAAAAGCAAGAAAAACGAATAATTTTAGCGAAATTTCAATTTTTTTCTTTTTTTTTCCCATAATTTTCCTTATTTTATCGAGACTTGACCGAAAAAAGCAAGAAAAACGAATAATTTTAGCGAAATTTCAATTTTTTTCCTCTTTTTTCCCTTAATTTTCCTTATTTTATCGAGATTTCATCGAAAAAGGCAAGAAAAACGAATAATTTTAGCGAAATTTCAATTTTTTACCTCTTTTTTCCCTTAATTTTCCTTATTATATCGAGATTTGACCGAAAAAAGCAAGAAAAACGAATAATTTTAGCGAAATTTCAATTTTTTTCCTCTTTTTTTCCCTTAATTTTCCTTATTTTATCGAGATTTGACCGAAAAAAGCAAGAAAAACGAATAATTTTAGCGAAATATCAATTTTTATCCTCTTTTTTCCCTTAATTTTCCTTATTTTATCGAGATTATATCGAAAAAAGCAAGAAAAACGAATAATTTTAGCGAAATTTCAATCTTTTACCTCTTTTTTCCCTTAATTTTCCTTATTATATCGAGATTTGACCGAAAAAACCAAGAAAAACGAATAATTTTAGCGAAATTTCAATTTTTTTCCTCTTTTTTTCCCTTAATTTTCCTTATTTTATCGAGATTTGACCGAAAAAAGCAAGAAAAACGAATAATTTTAGCGAAATTTCAATTTTTTTCCTCTTTTTTCCCTTAATTTTCCTTATTTTATCGAGATTTCATCGAAAAAGGCAAGAAAAACGAATAATTTTAGCGAAATTTCAATTTTTTACCTCTTTTTTCCCTTAATTTTCCTTATTATATCGAGATTTGACCGAAAAAAGCAAGAAAAACGAATAATTTTAGCGAAATTTCAATTTTTTTCCTCTTTTTTTCCCTTAATTTTCCTTATTTTATCGAGATTTGACCGAAAAAAGCAAGAAAAACGAATAATTTTAGCGAAATATCAATTTTTATCCTCTTTTTTCCCTTAATTTTCCTTATTTTATCGAGATTATATCGAAAAAAGCAAGAAAAACGAATAATTTTAGCGAAATTACAATTTTTTTCCTCTTTTTCTCCCTTAATTTTCCTTAGTTTATCGAGATTTGACCGAAAAAAGCAAGAAAAACGAATAATTTTAGCGAAATTACAATTTTTTTCCTCTTTTTTTCCTTCATTCTCCTCATTTAACGTGATTTGACCGAAAAAAGCAAGAAAAACGAATAATTTTATCGAAATATCAATTTTTTCCTCTTTTTCTCCATTAATTTTCCTTACTTTATCGAGATTTGACCGCAAAAAGCAAGAAAAACGGATAATTTTAGCGAAATTTCAATTTTTTTCCTCTTTTTTCCCTTAATTTTCCTTATTTTATCGAGATTTGACCGAAAAAAGCAAGAAAAACGAATAATTTTAGCAAAATTTCAATTTTTTTCCTCTTTTTTTCCCTTAATTTTCCTTATTTTATCGAGATTTGACCGAAAAAAGCAAGAAAAACGAAAAATTTTAGCGAAATTTCAATTTTTTTGCTCTTTTTTTCCCATAATTTTCCTTATTTTATCGAGATTTGACCGAAAAAAGCAAGAAAAACGAATAATATTTGCGAAATTTCAATTTTTTTCCTCTTTTTTTCCTTCATTCTCCTCATTTAACGAGATTTGACCGAAAAAAGCAAGAAAAACGAATAATTTTAGCAAAATATCAATTTTTATCCTCTTTTTTCCCTTAATTTTTCTTATTTTATCGAGATTTCATCGAAAAAAGCAAGAAAAACGAATAATTTTAGCGAATTTTCAATTTTTTTCCTCTTTTTTTCCCTTAATTTTCCTTATTTTATCGAGATTTGACCGAAAAAAGCAAGAAAAAGGAATAATTTTAGCGAAATTTCAATTTTTTTCCTCTTTCTTTCCCTTAATTTTCCTTATTTTATCGAGATTTGACCGAAAAAAGCAAGAAAAACGAATAATTTTAACGAAATTTCAATTTTTTTCCTCTTTTTTTCCGTTAATTTTCCTTATTTTATCGAGATTTGACCGAAAAAAGCAAGAAAAACGAATAATTTTTGCGAAATTTCAATCTTTTTCCTCTTTTTTTCCCTTAATTTTCCTTATTTTATCGAGATTTGACCGAAAAAAGAAAGAAAAACGAATAATTTTAGCGAAATTTCAATTTTTTTCATCTTTTTTCCCTTAATTTACCTTATTTTATCGACATTTGACCGAAAAAAGCAAGAAAAACGAATAATTTTAGCGAAATTTCAATTTTTTTCCTCTTTTTTTCCCTTAATTTTCCTTATTTTATCGAGATTTGACCGAAGAAAGCAAGAAAAACGAATAATTTTAGTGAAATTTCAATTTTTTTCCTCTTTTTTTCCTTCATTCTCCTCATTTAACGAGATTTGACCGAAAAAAGCAAGAAAAACGAATAATTTTATCGAAATATCAATTTTTATCCTCTTTTTTTCCCTTAATTTTCCTTATTTTATCGAGATTTGACCGAAAAAAGCAAGAAAAACGAATAATTTTAGCGAAATTTCAATTTTTTTCCTATTTTTCTCCCTTAATTTTCCTTACTTTATCGAGATTTGACCGCAAAAAGCAAGAAAAACGAATAATTTTAGCGAAATTTCAATTTTTTCCTCTTTTTTTCCCATAATTTTCCTTATTTTATCGAGATTTGACCGAAAAAAGCAAGAAAAACGAATAATTTTAGCGAAATTTCAATTTTTTCCTCTTTTTTTCCTTCATTCTCCTCATTTAACGAGATTTGACCGAAAAAAGCAAGAAAAACGAATAATATTAGCAAAATATCAATTTTTATCCTCTTTTTTCCCTTAATTTTCCTTATTTTATCGAGATTTCATCGAAAAAAGCAAGAAAAACGAATAATTTTAGCGAAATTTCAATTTTTTTCCTCTTTTTTTCCTTCATTCTCCTCATTTAACGAGATTTGACCGAAAAAAGCAAGAAAAACGAATAATTTTATCGAAATATCAATTTTTATCCTCTTTTTTTCCCTTAATTTTCCTTATTTTATCGAGATTTGACCAAAAAAGCAAGAAAAACGAATAATTTTAGCGAAATTTCAACCTTTTTCCTCTTTTTTTCCCTTAATTTTCCTTATTTTATCGAGATTTGACCGAAAAAAGCAAGAAAAATGAATAATTTTAGCGAAATTTCAATTTTTATCCTCTTTTTTTCACTTAATTTTCCTTATTTTATCGATATTTGACCGAAAAAAGCAAGAAAAACGAATAATTTTAGCGAAATTTCAATTTTTATCCTTTTTTTTTCCGTTAATTTTCCTTATTTTATCAAGATTTGACCGAAAAAAGCAAGAAAAACGAATAATTTTAGCGAAATTTCAATTTTTTTCCTCTCTTTTTTTCCCATAATTTTCCTTATTTTATCGAGATTTGACCGAAAAAAGCAAGAAAAACGAATAATTTTAGCGAAATTTCAATTTTTTTCCTATTTTTTTCCTTCATTCTCCTCATTTATCGAGATTTGACCGAAAAAAGCAAGAAAAACGAATAATATTAGCAAAATATCAATTTTTATCCTCTTTTTTCCCTTAATTTTCCTTATTTTATCGAGATTTCATCGAAAAAAGCAAGAAAAACGAATAATTTTTGCGAAATTTCAATTTTTTACCTCTTTTTTCCCTTAATTTTCCTTATTATATCGAGATTTTACCGAAAAAAGCAAGAAAAACGAATAATTTTAGCGAAATTTCAATCTTTTTTCTCTTTTTTTCCCTTAAATTTCCTTATTTTATCGAGATTTGACCGAAAAAAGCAAGAAAAACGAATAATTTTTGCGAAATTTCAATTTTTTTCCTCTTTTTTTCCCTTAATTTTCCTTATTTTATCGAGATTTGACCGATAAAGGCAAGAAAAACGAATAATTTTAGCGAAATTTCAAATTTTTTTTCTTTTTTTTCTTTATTTTCCTTATTTTATCAGGATTTGACCGAAAAAAGCAAGAAAAACGAATAATTTTAGCGAAATTTCAATTTTTTTCCTCTTTTTTTCCCTTAATTTTCCTTATTTTATCGAGATTTGACCGATAAAAGCAAGAAAAACGAATAATTTTAGCGAAATATCAATTTTTATTTTCTTTTTCCCTTAATTTTCCTTATTTTATCGAGATTTGACCGAAAAAAGCAAGAAAAACGACTAATTTTAGCGAAATTTCAATTTTTATCCTCTTTTTTTCCCTTAATTTTCCTTATTTTATCGAGATTTGACCGAAAAAAACAAGAAAAACGAATAATTTTCACGAAATTTCAAATTTTTTCCTCTTTTTTTCCCTTAATTTTCCTTATTTTAAAGAGATTTGACCGAAAAAAGCAAGAAAAACGAATAATTTTTCGCGAAATTTCTATTTTTTACCTCTTTTTTTCCCTTAATTTTCCTTGTTTTATCGAGATTTGACCGAAAAAAGCAAGAAAAACGAATAATTTTAGCGAAATTTCAATTTTTATCCTCTTTTTTTCCCTTAATTTTCCTTATTTTATCGAGATTTGACCGAAAAAAGCAAGAAAAACGAATAATTTTAGCGAAATTTTAACCTTTTTCCCTTTTTTTCCCTTAATTTTCCTTATTTTATCGAGATTTGACAGAAATAAGCAAGAAAAACGAATAATTTTAGCGAAATATCAATTTTTATCTTCTTTTTCCCTTAATTTTCCTTATTTTATCGAGATTTGACCGAAAAAAGCAAGAAAAACGACTAATTATAGCGAAATATCAATTTTTATCCTCTTTTTTCGCTTCATTTTCCTTATTTTATCGAGATTTGAACGAAAAAATGCAAGAAAAAGGAATAATTTTATCGAAATATCAATTTTTATCCTCTTTTTTTCCCTTAATTTTCCTTATTTTATCGAGATTTGACCGAAAAAAGCAAGAAAAACGAATAATTTTAGCGAAATTTCAATTTATTTCCTCTTTTTTTCCCTTAATTTTCCTTACTTTATCGAGATTTGACCGCAAAAAGCAAGAAAAACGAATAATTTTAGCGAAATTTCAATTTTTATCCTCTTTTTTCCCCTTAATTTTCCTTATTTTATCGAGATTTGACCGAAAAAAGCAAGAAAAACGAATAATTTTAGCGAAATTTCAATTTTTTTCTCTTTTTTCCCTTAATTTTTATTTATTTTATCGAGATTTGACCGAAAAAAGCAAGAAAAACGATTAATTTTAGCGAAATTTCAATAATTTTCCTTTTTTTCCCTTAATTTACCTTATTTTATCGAGATTTGACCGAAAAAGCTAGAAAAACGAAAAATTTTACCGAAATTTCAATTTTTTTCCTCTTTTTTTTCCCTTAAATATACTTATTTTATCGAGATTTGACAAAAAAAAAAGCAAGAAAAACGAATAATTTTAGCGAAATTTCAATATTTTTCCTCTTTTTTCCCCTAATTTTCCTTATTTTATCGAGATTTGACCGAAAAAAGCAAGAAAAACGAATACTTTTAGCGAAATTTCAATTTTGTTCCTTTTTTTTTCCCTTAATTTTCCTTATTTTATCGAGATTTGACCGAAAAAAGCAAGAAAAACGAATAATTTTAGCGAAATTTCAATTTTTTTCCTCTTTTTTTCCCTTAATTTTCCTTATTTTATCGAGATTTGACCGAAAAAAGCAAGAAAAACGAATAATTTTACCGAAATTTCAATTTTTATCCTCTTTTTTTCCCTTAATTTTCCTTATTTTATCGAGATTTGACCGAAAAATGCAAGAAAAAACGAATAATTTTATCGAAATATCAATTTTTATCCTCTTTTTTTTCCCTTAATTTTCCTTATTTTATCGAGATTTGACCAAAAAAAACAAGAAAAACGAATAATTTTAGCGAAATTTCTATTTTTTACCTTTTTTTTCCCTTAATTTTCCTTTATTTATCGAGATTTGACCGAAAAAAGCAAGAAAAACGAATAATTTTAGCGAAATTTCAATTTTTATCCTCTTTTTTTCCCTTAATTTTCCTTATTTTATCGAGATTTGACCGAAAAAAGCAAGAAAAACGAATAATTTTAGCGAAATTTCAATCTTTTTCCTCTTTTTTTCCCTTAATTTTCCTTATTTTATCGAGATTTGACCGAAAAAAGCAAGAAAAACGAATAATTTTTGCGAAATTTCAAATTTTATCCAAATTTTTTTCCCTTAATTTTTCTTATTTTATCATGATTTGACCGAAAAAAGCAAGAAAAACGAATAATTTTAGCGAAATTTCTATTTTTTACCTCTTTTTTTCCCTTAATTTTCCTTGTATTATCGAGATTTGACCGAAAAAAGCAAGAAAAACGAATAATTTTAGCGAAATTTCAATTTTTATCCTCTTTTTTTCCCTTAATTTTCCTTATTTTATCGAGATTTTACCGAAAAAAGCAAGAAAAACGAAAAATTTTAGCGAAATTTCAATTTTTTTGCTCTTTTTTTCCCATAATTTTCCCTATTTTATCGAGATTTGACCGAAAAAAGCAAGAAAAACGAATAATATTTGCGAAATTTCAATTTTTTTCCTCTTTTTTTCCTTCATTCTCCTCATTTAACGAGATTTGACCGAAAAAAGCAAGAAAAACGAATAATTTTAGCAAAATATCAATTTTTATCCTCTTTTTTCCCTTAATTTTCCTTATTTTATCGAGATTTCATCGAAAAAAGCAAGAAAAACGAATAATTTTAGCGAAATTTCAATTTTTTTCCTCTTTTTTTCCCTTAATTTTCCTTATTTTATCGAGATCTGACCGAAAAAAGCAAGAAAAAGGAATAATTTTAGCGAAATTTCAATTTTTTTCCTCTTTTTTTCCCTTAATTTTCCTTATTTTATCGAGATTTGACCGAAAAAAGCAAGAAAAACGAATAATTTTAGCGAAATTTCAATTTTTTTCCTCTTTTTTTCCGTTAATTTTCCTTATTTTATCGAGATTTGACCGAAAAAAGCAAGAAAAACGAATAATTTTTGCGAAATTTCAATCTTTTTCCTCTTTTTTTCCCTTAATTTTCCTTATTTTATCGAGATTTGACCGAAAAAAGCAAGAAAAACGAATAATTTTAGCGAAATTTCAATTTTTTTCCTCTTTTTTCCCTTAATTTACCTTATTTTATCGACATTTGACCGAAAAAAGCAAGAAAAACGAATAATTTTAGCGAAATTTCAATTTTTTTCCTCTTTTTTTCCCTTAATTTTCCTTATTTTATCGAGATTTGACCGAAGAAAGCTAGAAAAACGAATAATTTTAGTGAAATTTCAATTTTTTTCCTCTTTTTTTCCTTCATTCTCCTCATTTAACGAGATTTGACCGAAAAAAGCAAGAAAAACGAATAATTTTATCGAAATATCAATTTTTATCCTCTTTTTTTCCCTTAATTTTCCTTATTTTATCGAGATTTGACCGAAAAAAGCAAGAAAAACGAATAATTTTAGCGAAATTTCAATTTTTTTCCTATTTTTCTCCCTTAATTTTCCTTACTTTATCGAGATTTGACCGCAAAAAGCAAGAAAAACGAATAATTTTAGCGAAATTTCAATTTTTTCCTCTTTTTTTCCCATAATTTTCCTTATTTTATCGAGATTTGACCGAAAAAAGCAAGAAAAACGAATAATTTTAGCGAAATTTCAATTTTTTCCTCTTTTTTTCCTTCATTCTCCTCATTTAACGAGATTTGACCGAAAAAAGCAAGAAAAACGAATAAATTTAGCAAAATATCAATTTTTATCCTCTTTTTTCCCTTAATTTTCCTTATTTTATCGAGATTTCATCGAAAAAAGCAAGAAAAACGAATAATTTTAGCGAAATTTCAATTTTTTTCCTCTTTTTTTCCTTCTTTCTCCTCATTTAACGAGATTTGACCGAAAAAAGCAAGAAAAACGAATAATTTTATCGAAATATCAATTTTTATCCTCTTTTTTTCCCTTAATTTTCCTTATTTTATCGAGATTTGACCAAAAAAGCAAGAAAAACGAATAATTATAGCGAAATTTCAATTTTTTTCCTCTTTTTTTCCTTCATTCTCCTCATTTAACGAGATTTACCGAAAAAAGCAAGAAAAACTAATAATTTTATCGAAATATCAATTTTTATATTCTTTTTATCCCTTACTTTTCCTTATTTCATCGAGATTTGACCGAAAAAAGCAAGAAAAACGAATAATTTTAGCGAAATTTCAACCTTTTTCCTCTTTTTTTCCCTTAATTTTCCTTATTTTATCGAGATTTGACCGAAAAAAGCAAGAAAAATGAATAATTTTAGCGAAATTTCAATTTTTATCTTCTTTTTTTTCACTAAATTTTCCTTATTTTATCGATATTTGACCGAAAAAAAGCAAGAAAAACGAATAATTTTAGCGAAATTTCAATTTTTATCCTCTTTTTTTCCGTTAATTTTCCTTATTTTATCAAGATTTGACCGAAAAAAGCAAGAAAAACGAATAATTTTAGCGAAATTTCATTTTTTTTCCTCTCTTTTTCCCATAATTTTCCTTATTTTATCGAGATTTGACCGAAAAAAGCAAGAAAAACGAATAATTTTAGCGAAATTTCAATTTTTTTCCTCTTTTTTTCCTTCATTCTCCTCATTTATCGAGATTTGACCGAAAAAAGCAAGAAAAACGAATAATATTAGCAAAATATCAATTTTTATCCTCTTTTTTCCCTTAATTTTCCTTATTTTATCGAGATTTCATCGAAAAAAGCAAGAAAAACGAATAATTTTAGCGAAATTTCAATTTTTTACCTCTTTTTTCCCTTAATTTTCCTTATTATATCGAGATTTTACCGAAAAAAGCAAGAAAAACGAATAATTTTAGCGAAATTTCAATCTTTTTCCTCTTTTTTTCCCTTAAATTTCCTTATTTTATCGAGATTTGACCGAAAAAAGCAAGAAAAACGAATAATTTTTGCAAAATTTCAATTTTTATCCTCTTTTTTTCCCTTAATTTTCCTTATTTTATCGAGATTTGACCGATAAAGGCAAGAAAAACGAATAATTTTAGCGAAATTTCAATTTTTTTTTCTTTTTTTTCTTTATTTTCCTTATTTTATCAGGATTTGACCGAAAAAAGCAAGAAAAACGAATAATTTTAGCGAAATTTCAATTTTTTTCCTCTTTTTTTCCCTTAATTTTCCTTATTTTATCGAGATTTGACCGAAAAAAGCAAGAAAAATGAATAATTTTAGCGAAATTTCAATTTTTATCTTCTTTTTTTCACTTAATTTTCCTTATTTTATCGATATTTGACCGAAAAAAGCAAGAAAAACGAATAATTTTAGCGAAATTTCAATTTTTATCCTCTTTTTTTCCGTTAATTTTCCTTATTTTATCAAGATTTGACCGAAAAAAGCAAGAAAAACGAATAATTTTAGCGAAATTTCAATTTTTTTCCTCTCTTTTTCCCATAATTTTCCTTATTTTATCGAGATTTCATCGAAAAAAGCAAGAAAAACGAATAATTTTTGCGAAATTTCAATTTTTTACCTCTTTTTTCCCTTAATTTTCCTTATTATATCGAGATTTTACCGAAAAAAGCAAGAAAAACGAATAATTTTAGCGAAATTTCAATCTTTTTCCTCTTTTTTTCCCTTAAATTTCCTTATTTTATCGAGATTTGACCGAAAAAAGCAAGAAAAACGAATAATTTTTGCGAAATTTCAATTTTTTTTCTCTTTTTTTCCCTTAATTTTCCTTATTTTATCGAGATTTGACCGAAAAAAGCAAGAAAAACGAATAATTTTAGCGAAATTTCAATTTTTTTCCTCTTTTTTTCCCATAATTTTCCTTATTTTATCGAGATTTGACCGAAAAAAGCAAGAAAAACGAATAATTTTAGCGAAATTTCAATTTTTATCCTCTTTTTTTCCTTCATTCTCCTCATTTATCGAGATTTGACCTAAAAAGCAAGGAAAACGAATAATTTTAGCAAAATATCAATTTTTATCCTCTTTTTTCCCTTAATTTTCCTTATTTTATCGAGATTTCATCGAAAAAAGCAAGAAAAACGAATAATTTTAGCGAAATTTCAATTTTTTTACCTCTTTTTTCCCTTAATTTTCCTTATTATATCGAGATTTGACCGAAAAAAGCAAGAAAAACGAATATTTTAGCGAAATTTCAATTTTTTCCTCTTTTTTTCCCTTAATTTTCCTTATTTTATCGAGATTTGCCCGAAAAAAGCAAGAAAAACGAATAATTTTAGCGAAATTTCAATTTTTATCCTCTTTTTTTTTGTTAATTTTCCTTATTTTATCGAGATTTGACCAAAAAAAGCAAGAAAAACGAATAATTTTAGCGAAATTTCAATCTTTTTCCTCTTTTTTTCCCTTAATTTTCCTTATTTTATCGAGATTTGACCGAAGAAAGCTAGAAAAACGAATAATTTTAGTGAAATTTCAATTTTTTTCCTCTTTTTTTCCTTCATTCTCCTCATTTAACGAGATTTGACCGAAAAAAGCAAGAAAAACGAATAATTTTATCGAAATATCAATTTTTATCCTCTTTTTTTCCCTTAATTTTCCTTATTTTATCGAGATTTGACCGAAAAAAGCAAGAAAAACGAATAATTTTAGCGAAATTTCAATTTTTTTCCTATTTTTCTCCCTTAATTTTCCTTACTTTATCGAGATTTGACCGCAAAAAGCAAGAAAAACGAATAATTTTAGCGAAATTTCAATTTTTTCCTCTTTTTTTCCCATAATTTTCCTTATTTTATCGAGATTTGACCGAAAAAAGCAAGAAAAACGAATAATTTTAGCGAAATTTCAATTTTTTCCTCTTTTTTTCCTTCATTCTCCTCATTTAACGAGATTTGACCGAAAAAAGCAAGAAAAACGAATAAATTTAGCAAAATATCAATTTTTATCCTCTTTTTTCCCTTAATTTTCCTTATTTTATCGAGATTTCATCGAAAAAAGCAAGAAAAACGAATAATTTTAGCGAAATTTCAATTTTTTTCCTCTTTTTTTCCTTCTTTCTCCTCATTTAACGAGATTTGACCGAAAAAAGCAAGAAAAACGAATAATTTTATCGAAATATCAATTTTTATCCTCTTTTTTTCCCTTAATTTTCCTTATTTTATCGAGATTTGACCAAAAAAGCAAGAAAAACGAATAATTATAGCGAAATTTCAATTTTTTTCCTCTTTTTTTCCTTCATTCTCCTCATTTAACGAGATTTACCGAAAAAAGCAAGAAAAACTAATAATTTTATCGAAATATCAATTTTTATATTCTTTTTATCCCTTACTTTTCCTTATTTCATCGAGATTTGACCGAAAAAAGCAAGAAAAACGAATAATTTTAGCGAAATTTCAACCTTTTTCCTCTTTTTTTCCCTTAATTTTCCTTATTTTATCGAGATTTGACCGAAAAAAGCAAGAAAAATGAATAATTTTAGCGAAATTTCAATTTTTATCTTCTTTTTTTCACTAAATTTTCCTTATTTTATCGATATTTGACCGAAAAAAGCAAGAAAAACGAATAATTTTAGCGAAATTTCAATTTTTATCCTCTTTTTTTCCGTTAATTTTCCTTATTTTATCAAGATTTGACCGAAAAAAGCAAGAAAAACGAATAATTTTAGCGAAATTTCATTTTTTTTCCTCTCTTTTTCCCATAATTTTCCTTATTTTATCGAGATTTGACCGAAAAAAGCAAGAAAAACGAATAATTTTAGCGAAATTTCAATTTTTTTCCTCTTTTTTTCCTTCATTCTCCTCATTTATCGAGATTTGACCGAAAAAAGCAAGAAAAACGAATAATATTAGCAAAATATCAATTTTTATCCTCTTTTTTCCCTTAATTTTCCTTATTTTATCGAGATTTCATCGAAAAAAGCAAGAAAAACGAATAATTTTAGCGAAATTTCAATTTTTTACCTCTTTTTTCCCTTAATTTTCCTTATTATATCGAGATTTTACCGAAAAAAGCAAGAAAAACGAATAATTTTAGCGAAATTTCAATCTTTTTCCTCTTTTTTTCCCTTAAATTTCCTTATTTTATCGAGATTTGACCGAAAAAAGCAAGAAAAACGAATAATTTTTGCAAAATTTCAATTTTTATCCTCTTTTTTTCCCTTAATTTTCCTTATTTTATCGAGATTTGACCGATAAAGGCAAGAAAAACGAATAATTTTAGCGAAATTTCAATTTTTTTTTCTTTTTTTTCTTTATTTTCCTTATTTTATCAGGATTTGACCGAAAAAAGCAAGAAAAACGAATAATTTTAGCGAAATTTCAATTTTTTTCCTCTTTTTTTCCCTTAATTTTCCTTATTTTATCGAGATTTGACCGAAAAAAGCAAGAAAAATGAATAATTTTAGCGAAATTTCAATTTTTATCTTCTTTTTTTCACTTAATTTTCCTTATTTTATCGATATTTGACCGAAAAAAGCAAGAAAAACGAATAATTTTAGCGAAATTTCAATTTTTATCCTCTTTTTTTCCGTTAATTTTCCTTATTTTATCAAGATTTGACCGAAAAAAGCAAGAAAAACGAATAATTTTAGCGAAATTTCAATTTTTTTCCTCTCTTTTTCCCATAATTTTCCTTATTTTATCGAGATTTCATCGAAAAAAGCAAGAAAAACGAATAATTTTTGCGAAATTTCAATTTTTTACCTCTTTTTTCCCTTAATTTTCCTTATTATATCGAGATTTTACCGAAAAAAGCAAGAAAAACGAATAATTTTAGCGAAATTTCAATCTTTTTCCTCTTTTTTTCCCTTAAATTTCCTTATTTTATCGAGATTTGACCGAAAAAAGCAAGAAAAACGAATAATTTTTGCGAAATTTCAATTTTTTTTCTCTTTTTTTCCCTTAATTTTCCTTATTTTATCGAGATTTGACCGAAAAAAGCAAGAAAAACGAATAATTTTAGCGAAATTTCAATTTTTTTCCTCTTTTTTTCCCATAATTTTCCTTATTTTATCGAGATTTGACCGAAAAAAGCAAGAAAAACGAATAATTTTAGCGAAATTTCAATTTTTATCCTCTTTTTTTCCTTCATTCTCCTCATTTATCGAGATTTGACCTAAAAAGCAAGGAAAACGAATAATTTTAGCAAAATATCAATTTTTATCCTCTTTTTTCCCTTAATTTTCCTTATTTTATCGAGATTTCATCGAAAAAAGCAAGAAAAACGAATAATTTTAGCGAAATTTCAATTTTTTACCTCTTTTTTCCCTTAATTTTCCTTATTATATCGAGATTTGACCGAAAAAAGCAAGAAAAACGAATATTTTAGCGAAATTTCAATTTTTTCCTCTTTTTTTCCCTTAATTTTCCTTATTTTATCGAGATTTGCCCGAAAAAAGCAAGAAAAACGAATAATTTTAGCGAAATTTCAATTTTTATCCTCTTTTTTTTTGTTAATTTTCCTTATTTTATCGAGATTTGACCAAAAAAAGCAAGAAAAACGAATAATTTTAGCGAAATTTCAATCTTTTTCCTCTTTTTTTCCCTTAATTTTCCTTATTTTATCGACATTTGACCGAAAAAAGCAAGAAAAACGAATAATTTTAGCGAAATTACAATTTTTTTCCTCTTTTTCTCCCTTAATTTTCCTTAGTTTATCGAGATTTGACCGAAAAAAGCAAGAAAAACGAATAATTTTAGCGAAATAACAATTTTTTTCCTCTTTTTTCCCTTAATTTTCCTTAGTTATCGAGATTTGACCGCAAAAAGCAAGAAAAACGGATAATTTTAGCGAAATTTCGATTTTTTTCCTCATTTTTACTTCATTCTCCTCACTTAACGTGATTTGACCGAAAAAAGCAAGAAAAACGAATAATTTTATCGAAATATCAATTTTTTCCTCTTTTTCTCCATTAATTTTCCTTACTTTATCGAGATTTGACCGCAAAAAGCAAGAAAAACGGATAATTTTAGCGAAATTTCAATTTTTTTCCCCTTTTTTTCCTTCATTTTCCTCATTTAACGAGATTTGACCGAAAAAAGCAAGAAAAACGAATAATTCCATCGAAATATCAATTTTTATCCTCTTTTTTTCCCTTAATTTTCCTTATTTTATCGAGATTTGACCGAAAAAAGCAAGAAAAACGAATAATTTTAGCGAAATTTCAATTTTTTTCCCCTTTTTTTCCCTTAATTTTCCTTACTTTATCGAGATTTGACCGCAAAAAGCAAGAAAAACGAATAATTTTAGCGACATTTCAATCTTTTTCCTCTTTTTTTCCCTTAATTTTCCTTATTTTATCGAGATTTGACCGAAAAAAGCAAGAAAAACGAATAATTTTAGCGAAATTTTAATTTTTTTCCTCTTTTTTTCCCTTAATTTTCCCTATTTTATCGACATTTGACCGAAAAAAGCAAGAAAAACGAATAATTTTAGCGAAATTACAATTTTTTTCCTCTTTTTCTCCCTTAATTTTCCTTAGTTTATCGAGATTTGACCGAAAAAAGCAAGAAAAACGAATAATATTTGCGAAATTTCAATTTTTTTCCTCTTTTTTCCTTCATTCTCCTCATTAACGAGATTTGATCGAAAAAAGCAAGAAAAACGAATAATTTTAGCGAAATTTCAATTTTTTACCTCTTTTTTCCCTTAATTTTCCTTATTATATCGAGATTTGACCGAAAAAAGTAAGAAAAACGAATAATTTTAGCGAAATTTCAATTTTTTCCTCTTTTTTTCCCTTAATTTTCCTTATTTTATCGAGATTTGACCGAAAAAAGCAAGAAAAACGAATAATTTTAGCGAAATTTCAATTTTTATCCTCTTTTTTTCTGTTAATTTTCCTTATTTTATCGAGATTTGACCAAAAAAAGCAAGAAAAACGAATAATTTTAGCGAAATGTCAATCTTTTTCCTCTTTTTTTCCCTTAATTTTCCTTATTTTATCGACATTTGACCGAAAAAAGCAAGAAAAACGAATAATTTTAGCGAAATTACAATTTTTTTCCTCTTTTTCTCCCTTAATTTTCCTTAGTTTATCGAGATTTGACCGAAAAAAGCAAGAAAAACGAATAATTTTAGCGAAATTACAATTTTTTTCCTCTTTTTCTCCCTTAATTTTCCTTAGTTTATCGAGATTTGACCGCAAAAAGCAAGAAAAACGGATAATTTTAGCGAAATTTCGATTTTTTTCCTCTTTTTTTCCTTCATTCTCCTCACTTAACGTGATTTGACCGAAAAAAGCAAGAAAAACGAATAATTTAAGCGAAATTTTAATTTTTTTCCTCTTTTTTTCCCTTAATTTTCCTTATTTTATCGAGATTTGACCGAAAAAAGCAAGAAAAACGAATAATTAAAGCGAAATTTTAATTTTTTTCCTCTTTTTTTCCCATAATTTTCCTTATTTTTATCGAGATTTGACCGAAAAAAGCAAGAAAAACGAATAATTTTAGCAAAATTTCAATTTTTGTCCTCTTTTTTTCCCTTAATTTTCCTTATTTTATCGAGATTTGACCGAAAAAAGCAAGAAAAACGAATAATATTTGCGAAATTTCAATTTTTTTCCTCTTTTTTCCTTCATTCTCCTCATTAACGAGATTTGATCGAAAAAAGCAAGAAAAACGAATAATTTTAGCGAAATTTCAATTTTTTACCTCTTTTTTCCCTTAATTTTCCTTATTATATCGAGATTTGACCGAAAAAAGCAAGAAAAACGAATAATTTTAGCGAAATTTCAATTTTTTCCTCTTTTTTTCCCTTAATTTTCCTTATTTTATCGAGATTTGCCCGAAAAAAGCAAGAAAAACGAATAATTTTAGCGAAATTTCAATTTTTATCCTCTTTTTTTTTGTTAATTTTCCTTATTTTATCGAGATTTGACCAAAAAAAGCAAGAAAAACGAATAATTTTAGCGAAATTTCAATCTTTTTCCTCTTTTTTTCCCTTAATTTTCCTTATTTTATCGACATTTGACCGAAAAAAGCAAGAAAAACGAATAATTTTAGCGAAATTACAATTTTTTTCCTCTTTTTCTCCCTTAATTTTCCTTAGTTTATCGAGATTTGACCGAAAAAAGCAAGAAAAACGAATAATTTTAGCGAAATAACAATTTTTTTCCTCTTTTTTCCCTTAATTTTCCTTAGTTATCGAGATTTGACCGCAAAAAGCAAGAAAAACGGATAATTTTAGCGAAATTTCGATTTTTTTCCTCATTTTTACTTCATTCTCCTCACTTAACGTGATTTGACCGAAAAAAGCAAGAAAAACGAATAATTTTATCGAAATATCAATTTTTTCCTCTTTTTCTCCATTAATTTTCCTTACTTTATCGAGATTTGACCGCAAAAAGCAAGAAAAACGGATAATTTTAGCGAAATTTCAATTTTTTTCCCCTTTTTTTCCTTCATTTTCCTCATTTAACGAGATTTGACCGAAAAAAGCAAGAAAAACGAATAATTCCATCGAAATATCAATTTTTATCCTCTTTTTTTCCCTTAATTTTCCTTATTTTATCGAGATTTGACCGAAAAAAGCAAGAAAAACGAATAATTTTAGCGAAATTTCAATTTTTTTCCCCTTTTTTTCCCTTAATTTTCCTTACTTTATCGAGATTTGACCGCAAAAAGCAAGAAAAACGAATAATTTTAGCGACATTTCAATCTTTTTCCTCTTTTTTTCCCTTAATTTTCCTTATTTTATCGAGATTTGACCGAAAAAAGCAAGAAAAACGAATAATTTTAGCGAAATTTTAATTTTTTTCCTCTTTTTTTCCCTTAATTTTCCCTATTTTATCGACATTTGACCGAAAAAAGCAAGAAAAACGAATAATTTTAGCGAAATTACAATTTTTTTCCTCTTTTTCTCCCTTAATTTTCCTTAGTTTATCGAGATTTGACCGAAAAAAGCAAGAAAAACGAATAATATTTGCGAAATTTCAATTTTTTTCCTCTTTTTTCCTTCATTCTCCTCATTAACGAGATTTGATCGAAAAAAGCAAGAAAAACGAATAATTTTAGCGAAATTTCAATTTTTTACCTCTTTTTTCCCTTAATTTTCCTTATTATATCGAGATTTGACCGAAAAAAGTAAGAAAAACGAATAATTTTAGCGAAATTTCAATTTTTTCCTCTTTTTTTCCCTTAATTTTCCTTATTTTATCGAGATTTGACCGAAAAAAGCAAGAAAAACGAATAATTTTAGCGAAATTTCAATTTTTATCCTCTTTTTTTCTGTTAATTTTCCTTATTTTATCGAGATTTGACCAAAAAAAGCAAGAAAAACGAATAATTTTAGCGAAATGTCAATCTTTTTCCTCTTTTTTTCCCTTAATTTTCCTTATTTTATCGACATTTGACCGAAAAAAGCAAGAAAAACGAATAATTTTAGCGAAATTACAATTTTTTTCCTCTTTTTCTCCCTTAATTTTCCTTAGTTTATCGAGATTTGACCGAAAAAAGCAAGAAAAACGAATAATTTTAGCGAAATTACAATTTTTTTCCTCTTTTTCTCCCTTAATTTTCCTTAGTTTATCGAGATTTGACCGCAAAAAGCAAGAAAAACGGATAATTTTAGCGAAATTTCGATTTTTTTCCTCTTTTTTTCCTTCATTCTCCTCACTTAACGTGATTTGACCGAAAAAAGCAAGAAAAACGAATAATTTTATCGAAATATCAATTTTTTCCTCTTTTTCTCCATTAATTTTCCTTACTTTATCGAGATTTGACCGCAAAAAGCAAGATAAACGGATAATTTTAGCGAAATTTCAATTTTTTTCCTCTTTTTTTCCTTCATTTTCCTCATTTAACGAGATTTGACCGAAAAAAGCAAGAAAAACGAATAATTCCATCGAAATATCAATTTTAATCCTCTTTTTTTCCCTTAATTTTCCTTATTTTATCGAGATTTGACCGAAAAAAGCAAGAAAAACGAATAATTTTAGCGAAATTTCAATTTTTTTCCCCTTTTTTTCCCTTAATTTTCCTTACTTTATCGAGATTTGACCGCAAAAAGCAAGAAAAACGAATAATTTAAGCGAAATTTTAATTTTTTTCCTCTTTTTTTCCCATAATTTTCCTTATTTTTATCGAGATTTGACCGAAAAAAGCAAGAAAAACGAATAATTTTAGCAAAATTTCAATTTTTGTCCTCTTTTTTTCCCTTAATTTTCCTTATTTTATCGAGATTTGACCGAAAAAAGCAAGAAAAACGAATAATATTTGCGAAATTTCAATTTTTTTCCTCTTTTTTCCTTCATTCTCCTCATTAACGAGATTTGATCGAAAAAAGCAAGAAAAACGAATAATTTTAGCGAAATTTCAATTTTTTACCTCTTTTTTCCCTTAATTTTCCTTATTATATCGAGATTTGACCGAAAAAAGCAAGAATAAGGAATAATTTTAGCGAAATTTCAATTTTTTTCCTCTTTTTTTCCCTTAATTTTCCTTATTTTATCGAGATTTGACCGAAGAAAGCAAGAAAAACGAATAATTTTAGTGAAATTTCAATTTTTTCCTCTTTTTTTCCTTCATTCTCCTCATTTAACGAGATTTGACCGAAAAAAGCAAGAAAAACGAATAATTTTATCGAAATATCAATTTTTATCCCCTTTTTTTCCCTTAATTTTCCTTACTTTATCGAGATTTGACCGCAAAAAGCAAGAAAAACGAATAATTTTAGCGACATTTCAATCTTTTTCCTTTTTTTTTCCCTTAATTTTCCTTATTTTATCGAGATTTGACCGAAAAAAGCAAGAAAAACGAATAATTTTAGCGAAATTTTAATTTTTTTCCTCTTTTTTTCCCTTAATTTTCCTTATTTTTATCGAGATTTGACCGAAAAAAGCAAGAAAAACGACTAATTTTAGCAAAATTTCAATTTTTTTCCTCTTTTTTTCCCTTAATTTTCCTTATTTTATCGAGATTTGACCGAAAAAAGCAAGAATAAGGAATAATTTTAGCGAAATTTCAATTTTTTTCCTCTTTTTTCCCTTAATTTTCCTTATTTTATCGAGATTTGACCGAAAAAAGCAAGAAAAACGAATAATTTTAGTGAAATTTCAATTTTTTTCCTCTTTTTTTCCTTCATTCTCCTCATTTAACGAGATTTGACCGAAAAAAGCAAGAAAAACGAATAATTTTATCAAAATATCAATTTTTATCCCCTTTTTTTCCCTTAATTTTCCTTACTTTATCGAGATTTGACCGCAAAAAGCAAGAAAAACGAATAATTTTAGCGACATTTCAATCTTTTTCCTCTTTTTTTCCCTTAATTTTCCTTATTTTATCGAGATTTGACCGAAAAAAGCAAGAAAAACGAATAATTTTAGCGAAATTTTAATTTTTTTCCTCTTTTTTTCCCTTAATTTTCCTTATTTTTATCGAGATTTGACCGAAAAAAGCAAGAAAAACGAATAATTTTAGCAAAATTTCAATTTTTTTCCTCTTTTTTTCCCTTAATTTTCCTTATTTTATCGAGATTTGACCGAAAAAAGCAAGAAAAACGAATAATTTTATTGAAATTTCAATTTTTTTCCCCTTTTTTTTCCCATAATTTTCCTTATTTTATCGAGATTTGACCGAAAAAAGCAAGAAAAACGAATAATATTTGCGAAATTTCAATTTTTTTCCTCTTTTTTCCTTCATTCTCCTCATTAACGAGATTTGATCGAAAAAAGCAAGAAAAACGAATAATTTTAGCGAAATTTCAATTTTTTACCTCTTTTTTCCCTTAATTTTCCTTATTATATCGAGATTTGACCGAAAAAAGCAAGAAAAACGAATAATTTTAGCGAAATTTCAATTTTTTCCTCTTTTTTTCCCTTAATTTCCCTTATTTTATCGAGATTTGACCGAAAAAAGCAAGAAAAACGAATAATTTTAGCGAAATTTCAATTTTTATCCTCTTTTTTTCTGTTAATTTTCCTTATTTTATCGAGATTTGACCAAAAAAAGCAAGAAAAACGAATAATTTTAGCGAAAGTTCAATCTTTTTCCTCTTTTTTTCCCTTAATTTTCCTTATTTTATCGACATTTGACCGAAAAAAGCAAGAAAAACTAATAATTTTAGCGAAATTACAATTTTTTTCCTCTTTTTCTCCCTTAATTTTCCTTAGTTTATCGAGATTTGACCGAAAAAAGCAATATAAACGAATAATTTTAGCGAAATAGCAATTTTTTTCCTCTTTTTCTCCCTTAATTTATCGAGATTTGACCGCAAAAAGCAAGAAAAACGGATAATTTTAGCGAAATTTCGATTTTTTTCCTCTTTTTTTCCTTCATTCTCCTCACTTAACGTGATTTGACCGAAAAAAGCAAGAAAAACGAATAATTTTATCGAAATATCAATTTTTTCCTCTTTTTCTCCATTAATTTTCCTTACTTTATCGAGATTTGACCGCAAAAAGCAAGATAAACGGATAATTTTAGCGAAATTTCAATTTTTTTCCTCTTTTTTTCCTTCATTTTCCTCATTTAACGAGATTTGACCGAAAAAAGCAAGAAAAACGAATAATTCCATCGAAATATCAATTTTTATCCTCTTTTTTTCCCTTAATTTTCCTTATTTAATCGAGATTTGACCGAAAAAAGCAAGAAAAACGAATAATTTTAGCGAAATTTCAATTTTTTCCCCCTTTTTTTCCCTTCATTTTCCTTACTTTATCGAGATTTGACCGCAAAAAGCAAGAAAAACGAATAATTTTAGCGACATTTCAATCTTTTTCCTCTTTTTTTCCCTTAATTTTCCTTATTTTATCGAGATTTGACCGAAAAAAGCAAGAAAAACGAATAATTTTAGGGAAATTTTAATTTTTTTCCTCTTTTTTTCCCTTAATTTTCCTTATTTTTATCGAGATTTGACCGAAAAAAGCATGAAAAACGAATAATTTTAGCAAAATTTCAATTTTTTTCCTCTTTTTTTTCCCATAATTTTCCTTATTTTATCGAGATTTGACCGAAAAAAGCAAGAAAAACGAATAATATTTGCGAAATTTCAATTTTTTTCCTCTTTTTTTCCTTCATTCTCCTCATTTAACGAGATTTGACCGAAAAAAGCAAGAAAAACGAATAATTTTATCGAAATATCAATTTTTATCCCCTTTTTTTCCCTTAATTTTCCTTACTTTATCGAGATTTGACCGCAAAAAGCAAGAAAAACGAATAATTTTAGCGACATTTCAATCTTTTTCATCTTTTTTTCCCTTAATTTTCCTTATTTTATCGAGATTTGACCGAAAAAAGCAAGAAAAACGAATAATTTTAGCGAAATTTTAATTTTTTTCCTCTTTTTTTCCCTTAATTTTCCTTATTTTTATCGAGATTTGACCGAAAAAAGCAAGAAAAACGAATAATTTTAGCAAAATTTCAATTTTTTTCCTCTTTTTTTCCCTTAATTTTCCTTATTTTATCGAGATTTGACCGAAAAAAGCAAGAAAAACGAATAATTTTATTGAAATTTCAATTTTTTTCCCCTTTTTTTTCCCATAATTTTCCTTATTTTATCGAGATTTGACCGAAAAAAGCAAGAAAAACGAATAATATTTGCGAAATTTCAATTTTTTTCCACTTTTTTCCTTCATTCTCCTCATTAACGAGATTTGATCGAAAAAAGCAAGAAAAACGAATAATTTTAGCGAAATTTCAATTTTTTTCCTCTTTTTTTCCTTCATTCTCCTCATTTAACGAGATTTGACCGAAAAAAGCAAGAAAAACGAATAATTGTAGCAAAATATCAATTTTTTCCTCTTTTTTTCCCTTAATTTCCCTTATTTTATCGAGATTTGACCGAAAAAAGCAAGAAAAACGAATAATTTTAGCGAAATTTCAATTTTTATCCTCTTTTTTTCTGTTAATTTTCCTTATTTTATCGAGATTTGACCAAAAAAAGCAAGAAAAACGAATAATTTTAGCGAAATTTCAATCTTTTTCCTCTTTTTTTCCCTTAATTTTCCTTATTTTATCGACATTTGACCGAAAAAAGCAAGAAAAACTAATAATTTTAGCGAAATTACAATTTTTTTCCTCTTTTTCTCCCTTAATTTTCCTTAGTTTATCGAGATTTGACCGAAAAAAGCAAGATAAACGAATAATTTTAGCGAAATTGCAATTTTTTTCCTCTTTTTCTCCCTTAATTTATCGAGATTTGACCGCAAAAAGCAAGAAAAACGGATAATTTTAGCGAAATTTCGATTTTTTTCCTCTTTTTTTCCTTCATTCTCCTCACTTAACGTGATTTGACCGAAAAAAGCAAGAAAAACGAATAATTTTATCGAAATATCAATTTTTTCCTCTTTTTCTCCATTAATTTTCCTTACTTTATCGAGATTTGACCGCAAAAAGCAAGATAAACGGATAATTTTAGCGAAATTTCAATTTTTTTCCTCTTTTTTTCCTTCATTTTCCTCATTTAACGAGATTTGACCGAAAAAAGCAAGAAAAACGAATAATTCCATCGAAATATCAATTTTTATCCTCTTTTTTTCCCTTAATTTTCCTTATTTAATCGAGATTTGACCGAAAAAAGCAAGAAAAACGAATAATTTTAGCGAAATTTCAATTTTTTCCCCCTTTTTTTCCCTTCATTTTCCTTACTTTATCGAGATTTGACCGCAAAAAGCAAGAAAAACGAATAATTTTAGCGACATTTCAATCTTTTTCCTCTTTTTTTCCCTTAATTTTCCTTATTTTATCGAGATTTGACCGAAAAAAGCAAGAAAAACGAATAATTTTAGGGAAATTTTAATTTTTTTCCTCTTTTTTTCTCCTTAATTTTCCTTATTTTTATCGAGATTTGACCGAAAAAAGCATGAAAAACGAATAATTTTAGCAAAATTTCAATTTTTTTCCTCTTTTTTTTCCCATAATTTTCCTTATTTTATCGAGATTTGACCGAAAAAAGCAAGAAAAACGAATAATATTTGCGAAATTTCAATTTTTTTCCTCTTTTTTTCCTTCATTCTCCTCATTTAACGAGATTTGACCGAAAAAAGCAAGAAAAACAAATAATTTTAGCAAAATATCAATTTTTATCCTCTTTTTTCCCTTAATTTTCCTTATTTTATCGAGATTTCATCGAAAAAAGCAAGAAAAACGAATAATTTTAGCGAAATTTCAATTTCTTTCCTCTTTTTTTCCCTTAATTTTCCTTATTTTATCGAGATTTGACCGAAAAAAGCAAGAAAAAGGAATAATTTTAGCGATATTTCAATTTTTTTCCTCTTTTTTCCCTTAATTTTCCTTATTTTATCGAGATTTGACCGAAAAAAGCAAGAAAAAGGAATAATTTTAGCGAAATTTCAATTTTTTTCCTCTTTTTTTCCCTTAATTTTCCTTATTTTATCGAGATTTGACCGAAAAAAGCAAGAAAAACGAATAATTTTAGCGAAATTTCAATTTTTTTCCTCTTTTTTTCCGTTAATTTTCCTTATTTTATCGAGATTTGACCGAAAAAAGCAAGAAAAACGAATAATTTTTGAGAAATTTCAATCTTTTTCCTCTTTTTTTCCCTTAATTTTCCTTATAATATCGAGATTTGACCGAAAAAAGCAAGAAAAACGAATAATTTTAGCGAAATTTCAATTTTTTTCCTCTTTTTTTCCCTTAATTTTCCTTATTTTATCGAGATTTGACCGAAAAAAGCAAGAAAAACGAATAATTTTAGCGAAATTTCAATTTTTTTCCTCTTTTTTTCCGTTAATTTTCCTTATTTTATCGAGATTTGACCGAAAAAAGCAAGAAAAACGAATAATTTTTGAGAAATTTCAATCTTTTTCCTCTTTTTTTCCCTTAATTTTCCTTATAATATCGAGATTTGACCGAAAAAAGCAAGAAAAACGAATAATTTTAGCGAAATTTCAATTTTTTTCCTCTTTTTTCCCTTAATTTACCTTATTTTATCGACATTTGACCAAAAAAAGCAAGAAAAACGAATAATTTTAGCGAAATTTCAATTTTTTTCCTCTTTTTTTCCCTTAATTTTCCTTATTTTATCGAGATTTGACCGAAGAAAGCAAGAAAAACGAATAATTTTAGTGAAATTTCAATCTTTTTCCTCTTTTTTTCCTTCATTCTCCTCATTTAACGAGATTTGACCGAAAAAAGCAAGAAAAACGAATAATTTTATCGAAATATCAATTTTTATCCCCTTTTTTTCCCTTAATTTTCCTTATTTATTCGAGATTTGACCGAAAAAAGCAAGAAAAACGAATAATTTTAGCGAAATCTGAATTTTTTTCCTCTTTTTCTCCCTTAATTTTCCTTACTTTATCGAGATTTGACCGCAAAAAGCAAGAAAAACGATTAATTTTAGCGAAATTTCAATTTTTTCCTCTTTTTTTCCCATAATTTTCCTTATTTTATCGAGATTTGACCGAAAAAGGCAAGAAAAACGAATAATTTTAGCGAAATTTCAATTTTTTTCCTCTTTTTTTCCTTCATTCTCCTCATTTAACGAGATTTGACCGAAAAAAGCAAGAAAAACGAATAATTGTAGCAAAATATCAATTTTTATCCTCTTTTTTCCCCTAATTTTCCTTATTTTATCGAGATTTCATCGAAAAAAGCAAGAAAAACGAATAATTTTAGCGAAATTTCAATTTTTTTCCTCTTTTTTTCCCTTAATTTTCCTTATTTTATCGAGATTTGACCGAAAAAAGGAAGAAAAACGAATAATTTTAGCGAAATTTCAATTTTTTTCCTCTTTTTTTCCCTTAATTTTCCTTATTTAATCGAGATTTGACCGAAAAAAGCAAGAAAAACGAATAATTTTAGCGAAATTTCAATTTTTATCCTCCTTTTTTCCGTTAATTTTCCTTATTTTATCGAGATTTGACCGAAAAAAGCAAGAAAAACGAATAATTTTAGCGAGCTTTCAATCTTTTTCCTCTTTTTTTCCCTTAATTTTCCTTATTTTATCGACATTTGACCGAAAAAAGCAAGAAAAACGAATAATTTTAGCGAAATTTCAATTTTTTTCCTCTTTTTTTCCCTTAATTTTCCTTATTTTATCGAGATTTGACCGAATAAAGCAAGAAAAACGAATAATTTTAGCAAAATTTCAATTTTTTTCCTCTTTTTTTCCTTCATTCTCCTAATTTAACGAGATTTGACCAAAAAAAGCAAGAAAAACGAATAATTTTATCGAAAAATCAATTTTTATCCTCTTTTTTTCCCTTAATTTTCCTTATTTTATCAAGATTTGACCGAAAAAAGCAAGAAAAACGATTAATTTTAGCGAAATTTCAATTTTTTTCCTCTTTTTCTCCCTTAATTTTCCTTACTTTATCGAGATTTGACCGCAAAAAGCAAGAAAAACGAATAATTTTAGCGAAATTTCAATTTTTTTCCTCTTTTTTTCCTTCATTCTGCTCATTTAACGAGATTTGACCGAAAAAAGCCAAAAATACGAATAATTTTAGCGAAATTTCAATTTTTTTCCCCTTTTTTTCCCTTAATTTTCCTTACTTTATCGAGATTTGACCGCAAAAAGCAAGAAAAACGAATAATTTTAGCGAAATTTCAATTTTTTTCCTCTTTTTTTCCCTAAATTTTTCCTTATTTTTATCAAGATTTGGCCGAAAAAAGCAAGAAAAACGAATAATTTTAGCGAAATTTCAATTTTCATACTCTTTTTTTCCCTTAATTTTCCTTATTTTATCGAGATTTGACCAAAAAAGCAAGAAAAACGAATAATTATAGCGAAATTTCAATTTTTTTCCTCTTTTTTTCCTTCATTCTCCTCATTTAACGAGATTTGACCGAAAAAAGCAAGAAAAACAAATAATTTTAGCAAAATATCAATTTTTATCCTCTTTTTTCCCTTAATTTTCCTTATTTTATCGAGATTTCATCGAAAAAAGCAAGAAAAACGAATAATTTTAGCGAAATTTCAATTTCTTTCCTCTTTTTTTCCCTTAATTTTCCTTATTTTATCGAGATTTGACCGAAAAAAGCAAGAAAAAGGAATAATTTTAGCGATATTTCAATTTTTTTCCTCTTTTTTTCCCTTAATTTTCCTTATTTTATCGAGATTTGACCGAAAAAAGCAAGAAAAACGAATAATTTTAGCGAAATTTCAATTTTTTTCCTCTTTTTTTCCGTTAATTTTCCTTATTTTATCGAGATTTGACCGAAAAAAGCAAGAAAAACGAATAATTTTTGAGAAATTTCAATCTTTTTCCTCTTTTTTTCCCTTAATTTTCCTTATAATATCGAGATTTGACCGAAAAAAGCAAGAAAAACGAATAATTTTAGCGAAATTTCAATTTTTTTCCTCTTTTTTTCCCTTAATTTTCCTTATTTTATCGAGATTTGACCGAAAAAAGCAAGAAAAACGAATAATTTTAGCGAAATTTCAATTTTTTTCCTCTTTTTTTCCGTTAATTTTCCTTATTTTATCGAGATTTGACCGAAAAAAGCAAGAAAAACGAATAATTTTTGAGAAATTTCAATCTTTTTCCTCTTTTTTTCCCTTAATTTTCCTTATAATATCGAGATTTGACCGAAAAAAGCAAGAAAAACGAATAATTTTAGCGAAATTTCAATTTTTTTCCTCTTTTTTCCCTTAATTTACCTTATTTTATCGACATTTGACCAAAAAAAGCAAGAAAAACGAATAATTTTAGCGAAATTTCAATTTTTTTCCTCTTTTTTTCCCTTAATTTTCCTTATTTTATCGAGATTTGACCGAAGAAAGCAAGAAAAACGAATAATTTTAGTGAAATTTCAATCTTTTTCCTCTTTTTTTCCTTCATTCTCCTCATTTAACGAGATTTGACCGAAAAAAGCAAGAAAAACGAATAATTTTATCGAAATATCAATTTTTATCCCCTTTTTTTCCCTTAATTTTCCTTATTTATTCGAGATTTGACCGAAAAAAGCAAGAAAAACGAATAATTTTAGCGAAATCTGAATTTTTTTCCTCTTTTTCTCCCTTAATTTTCCTTACTTTATCGAGATTTGACCGCAAAAAGCAAGAAAAACGAATAATTTTAGCGAAATTTCAATTTTTTCCTCTTTTTTTCCCATAATTTTCCTTATTTTATCGAGATTTGACCGAAAAAGGCAAGAAAAACGAATAATTTTAGCGAAATTTCAATTTTTTTCCTCTTTTTTTCCTTCATTCTCCTCATTTAACGAGATTTGACCGAAAAAAGCAAGAAAAACGAATAATTGTAGCAAAATATCAATTTTTATCCTCTTTTTTCCCCTAATTTTCCTTATTTTATCGAGATTTCATCGAAAAAAGCAAGAAAAACGAATAATTTTAGCGAAATTTCAATTTTTTTCCTCTTTTTTTCCCTTAATTTTCCTTATTTTATCGAGATTTGACCGAAAAAAGGAAGAAAAACGAATAATTTTAGCGAAATTTCAATTTTTTTCCTCTTTTTTTCCCTTAATTTTCCTTATTTAATCGAGATTTGACCGAAAAAAGCAAGAAAAACGAATAATTTTAGCGAAATTTCAATTTTTATCCTCCTTTTTTCCGTTAATTTTCCTTATTTTATCGAGATTTGACCGAAAAAAGCAAGAAAAACGAATAATTTTAGCGAGCTTTCAATCTTTTTCCTCTTTTTTTCCCTTAATTTTCCTTATTTTATCGACATTTGACCGAAAAAAGCAAGAAAAACGAATAATTTTAGCGAAATTTCAATTTTTTTCCTCTTTTTTTCCCTTAATTTTCCTTATTTTATCGAGATTTGACCGAATAAAGCAAGAAAAACGAATAATTTTAGCGAAATTTCAATTTTTTTCCTCTTTTTTTCCTTCATTCTCCTAATTTAACGAGATTTGACCAAAAAAAGCAAGAAAAACGAATAATTTTATCGAAAAATCAATTTTTATCCTCTTTTTTTCCCTTAATTTTCCTTATTTTATCAAGATTTGACCGAAAAAAGCAAGAAAAACGATTAATTTTAGCGAAATTTCAATTTTTTTCCTCTTTTTCTCCCTTAATTTTCCTTACTTTATCGAGATTTGACCGCAAAAAGCAAGAAAAACGAATAATTTTAGCGAAATTTCAATTTTTTTCCTCTTTTTTTCCTTCATTCTGCTCATTTAACGAGATTTGACCGAAAAAAGCCAAAAATACGAATAATTTTAGCGAAATTTCAATTTTTTTCCCCTTTTTTTCCCTTAATTTTCCTTACTTTATCGAGATTTGACCGCAAAAAGCAAGAAAAACGAATAATTTTAGCGAAATTTCAATTTTTTTCCTCTTTTTTTCCCTAAATTTTTCCTTATTTTTATCAAGATTTGGCCGAAAAAAGCAAGAAAAACGAATAATTTTAGCGAAATTTCAATTTTCATACTCTTTTTTTCCCTTAATTTTCCTTATTTTATCGAGATTTGACCAAAAAAGCAAGAAAAACGAATAATTATAGCGAAATTTCAATTTTTTTCCTCTTTTTTTCCTTCATTCTCCTCATTTAACGAGATTTACCGAAAAAAGCAAGAAAAACTAATAATTTTATCGAAATATCAATTTTTATCCTCTTTTTATCCCTTACTTTTCCTTATTTCATCGAGATTTGACCGAAAAAAGCAAGAAAAACGAATAATTTTAGCGAAATTTCAATTTTTTTCCTCTTTTTTTCCCTTAATTTTCCTTATTTTATCGAGATTTGACCGAAAAAAGCAAGAAAAATGAATAATTTTAGCGAAATTTCAATTTTTATCTTCTTTTTTTCACTTAATTTTCCTTATTTTATCGAGATTTGACCGAAAAAAGCAAGAAAAACGAATAATTTTAGCAAAATATCAATTTTTATCCTCTTTTTTCCCTTAATTTTCCTTATTTTATCGAGATTTCATCGAAAAAAGCAAGAAAAACGAATAATTTTAGCGAAATTTCAATTTTTTACCTCTTTTTTTCCTTCATTCTCCTCATTTAACGAGATTTGACCGAAAAAAGCAAGAAAAACGAATAATTTTATCGAAATATCAATTTTTATCCCCTTTTTTTCCCTTAATTTTCCTTATTTATTCGAGATTTGACCGAAAAAAGCAAGAAAAACGAATAATTTTAGCGAAATCTGAATTTTTTTCCTCTTTTTCTCCCTTAATTTTCCTTACTTTATCGAGATTTGACCGCAAAAAGCAAGAAAAACGAATAATTTTAGCGAAATTTCAATTTTTTCCTCTTTTTTTCCCATAATTTTCCTTATTTTATCGAGATTTGACCGAAAAAGGCAAGAAAAACGAATAATTTTAGCGAAATTTCAATTTTTTTCCTCTTTTTTTCCTTCATTCTCCTCATTTAACGAGATTTGACCGAAAAAAGCAAGAAAAACGAATAATTGTAGCAAAATATCAATTTTTATCCTCTTTTTTCCCTTAATTTTCCTTATTTTATCGAGATTTCATCGAAAAAAGCAAGAAATACGAATAATTTTAGCGAAATTTCAATTTTTTTTCCTCTTTTTTTCCCTTAATTTTCCTTATTTTATCGAGATTTGACCGAAAAAAGGAGAAAAAACGAATAATTTTAGCGAAATTTCAATTTTTTTCCTCTTTTTTTCCCTTAATTTTCCTTATTTTATCGAGATTTGACCGAAAAAAGCAAGAAAAACGAATAATTTTAGCGAAATTTCAATTTTTATCCTCCTTTTTTCCGTTAATTTTCCTTATTTTTTTCGAGATTTGACCGAAAAAAGCAAGAAAAACGAATAATTTTAGCGAGCTTTCAATCTTTTTTCCTCTTTTTTTTCCCTTAATTTTCCTTATTTTATCGACATTTGACCGAAAAAAGCAAGAAAAACGAATAATTTTAGCGAAATTTCAATTTTTTTCCTCTTTTTTTCCCTTAATTTTCCTTATTTTATCGAGATTTGACCGAATAAAGCAAGAAAAAACGAATAATTTTAGCGAAATTTCAATTTTTTTTCCTCTTTTTTTCCTTCATTCTCGTAATTTAACGAGATTTGACCAAAAAATGCAAGAAAAACGAATAATTTTATCGAAAAATCAATTTTTATCCTCTTTTTTTCCCTTAATTTTTCCTTATTTTATCAAGATTTGACCGAAAAAAGCAAGAAAAAACGATTAATTTTAGCGAAATTTCAATTTTTTTTCCTCTTTTTTCTCCCTTAATTTTCCTTACTTTATCGAGATTTGACCGCAAAAAGCAAGAAAAACGAATAATTTTAGCGAAATTTCAATTTTTTTCCTCTTTTTTTCCTTCATTCTGCTCATTTAACGAGATTTGACCGAAAAAAAGCCAAAAATACGAATAATTTTAGCGAAATTTCAATTTTTTTCCCCTTTTTTTCCCTTAATTTTCCTTACTTTATCGAGATTTGACCGCAAAAAGCAAGAAAAACGAATAATTTTAGCGAAATTTCAATTTTTTTCCTCTTTTTTTCCCTAAATTTTTCCTTATTTTTATCAAGATTTGGCCGAAAAAAGCAAGAAAAACGAATAATTTTAGCGAAATTTCAATTTTCATACTCTTTTTTTCCCTTAATTTTCCTTATTTTATCGAGATTTGACCAAAAAGCAAGAAAAACGAATAATTATAGCGAAATTTCAATTTTTTTCCTCTTTTTTTCCTTCATTCTCCTCATTTAACGAGATTTACCGAAAAAAGCAAGAAAAACTAATAATTTTATCGAAATATCAATTTTTATCCTCTTTTTATCCCTTACTTTTCCTTATTTCATCGAGATTTGACCGAAAAAAGCAAGAAAAACGAATAATTTTAGCGAAATTTCAATTTTTTTTCCTCTTTTTTCCCTTAATTTTCCTTATTTTATCGAGATTTGACCGAAAAAAAGCAAGAAAAATGAATAATTTTAGCGAAATTTCAATTTTTATCTTCTTTTTTTTCACTTAATTTTCCTTATTTTATCGAGATTTGACCGAAAAAAGGCAAGAAAAACGAATAATTTTAGCGAAATTTCATTTTTTTTCCTCTTTTTTTTCCTTCATTCTCCTCATTTAACGAGATTTGACCGAAAAAAGCAAGAAAAAACGAATAATTGTAGCAAAATATCAATTTTTATCCTCTTTTTTCCCTTAATTTTCCTTATTTTATCGAGATTTCATCGAAAAAAGCAAGAAAAACGAATAATTTTAGCGAAATTTCAGTTTTTTTCCTCTTTTTTTTCCCTTAATTTTCCTTATTTTATCGAGATTTGACCGAAAAAAAAGGAAGAAAAACGAATATTTTTAGCGAAATTTCAATTTTTTTCCTCTTTTTTTCCCTTAATTTTCCTTATTTTATCGAGATTTGACCGAAAAAAAGCAAGAAAAACGAATAATTTTAGCGAAATTTCAATTTTTATCCTCCTTTTTTCCGTTAATTTTCCTTATTTTATCGAGATTTGACCGAAAAAAGCAAGAAAAACGAATAATTTTAGCGAGCTTTCAATCTTTTTCCTCTTTTTTTCCCTTAATTTTCCTTATTTTATCGAGATTTGACCGAAAAAAAGCAAGAAAAAACGAATAATTTTAGCGAAATTTCAATTTTTTTCCTCTTTTTTTCCCTTAATTTTCTTATTTTATCGAGATTTGACCGAATAAAGCAAGAAAAAACGAATAATTTTAGCGAAATTTCAATTTTTTTCCTCTTTTTTTCCTTCATTCTCCTAATTTAACGAGATTTGACCAAAAAAATGCAAGAAAAACGAATAATTTTATCGAAAAATCAATTTTTATCCTCTTTTTTTTCCCTTAATTTTCCTTATTTTATCAAGATTTGACCGAAAAAAAGCAAGAAAAACGATTAATTTTAGCGAAATTTCAATTTTTTTCCTCTTTTTCTCCCTTAATTTTTCCTTACTTTATCGAGATTTGACCGCAAAAAGCAAGAAAAACGAATAATTTTAGCGAAATTTCAATTTTTTTTCCTCTTTTTTTCCTTCATTCTGCTCATTTAACGAGATTTGACCGAAAAAAGCCAAAATACGAATAATTTTAGCGAAATTTCAATTTTTTTCCCCTTTTTTTCCCTTAATTTTCCTTACTTTATCGAGATTTGACCGCAAAAAAGCAAGAAAAACGAATAATTTTAGCGAATTTCAATTTTTTTCCTCTTTTTTTCCCTAAATTTTTCCTTATTTTTATCAAGATTTGGCCGAAAAAAAGCAAGAAAAACGAATATTTTAGCGAAATTTCAATTTTCATACTCTTTTTTTCCCTTAATTTTCCTTATTTTATCGAGATTTGACCAAAAAAGCAAGAAAAACGAATAATTATAGCGAAATTTCAATTTTTTTCCTCTTTTTTTCCTTCATTCTCCTCATTTAACGAGATTTACCGAAAAAAGCAAGAAAAAACTAATAATTTTATCGAAATATCAATTTTTATCCTCTTTTTATCCCTTACTTTTCCTTATTTCATCGAGATTTGACCGAAAAAAAGCAAGAAAAACGAATAATTTTAGCAAAATTTCAATTTTTTTCCTCTTTTTTTCCCTTAATTTTCCTTATTTTATCGAGATTTGACCGAAAAAAGCAAGAAAAATGAATAATCTTAGCGAAATTTCAATTTTTATCTTCTTTTTTTTCACTTAATTTTCCTTATTTTATCGAGATTTGACCGAAAAAAGCAAGAAAAACGAATAATTTTAGCAAAATATCAATTTTTATCCTCTTTTTTCCCTTAA